>OX276379.1:37568803-38801928 GCA_946251855.1 Alsophila aescularia
GTTTTCAAGTCCATATACAGCTGAAGAAAAGCAGATGGCGATGCCAAAAAAATGGTCTTCCGCAGGGAAGCGTGCTGGCTCCAGCTCTTTTTAACATTTACACAAATGACCAACCCAGCTCCCCTCAAACTGAACGCTTTCTCTACGCGGATGACTTAGCTTTAGCAGCCCAGGCTAGTACCTTCGAAGCAGTAGAAAAAAGACTGACAGAAGCGCTAAGCGCACTTGACAAATACTACGCCACTAACGCTCTCAGACCAAACCCAGCCAAGACCCAGAGTTGCGCTTTCCACCTGCGCAACCGACAAGCAAACCGTTCTCTTAACGTTTCCTGGCAAGGAGTTGCTATCGAGCACTGTCACCACTCAAAATACCTGGGTGTCACGTTGGACAGGACGCTGACGTACAAACCTCACTGCGAAAAAACTAAACAGAAAGTTGGTTCACGCAACAACTTGCTTCGTCGCCTAACAACAACTAAGTGGGGAGCATCACCACATGTGCTTCGCACAACTGGCATGTCGTTGTGCTATTCCGCAGGTAAATTTGCGTGTCCCGTGTGGCACCAATCCGGCCATGCCAAACACGTCGATACCGCCTTGAACGAGACCTGCCGGATAATTACTGGCTGCTTAAAACCAACCCCGTTAGATATGCTCTATCCTTTGGCAGGTATAGCACCACCTGACGTAAGACGGGATGTCGCGTGCACAACAGAAAAGCTTAAGCAAGAGAGTGATAACTGGCATCCCCTCTTCAGTCATATCATACCTCCAGCTAGACTGAAAAGCCGTAATAGCTTCATGCGGTCTACAGAGCCAGCAAAACTCCACCCATTCAAAGCCAAAGTCCAACTGTGGCAGACTAATCACCCCACACCACCTGACTACGTAGCCCCAAAAAAAGCTCTTCCTCCCGGTTATGACCAGTCTTGGCCTGTGTGGAGGTGCCTAAATCGGCTCCGAGTGTAGATAAAATATGAGTAAATGGGGCATCATTGATCCATCCGAAGCGCATTGCGGTTGCGGTGCCCCAACTCAAACCATGCCGCATTTGCTCGAATGCCCCGCGTGTCCGAACACCTGCACTAGAAAGGACCTAATGGAGGCCACAGGACACAATCAGGACCTAATGGAGGCTACAGAGGTGGCAACTTTCTGGTCCAACTATATATAAGTTACAACTATCGAATCAATGACACGATAGAAGAAGAAGAAGAAGAAGAAGAAGAAGATAGAAATTTTATTAAAATTGGTTTAGCAGATTTTTAACGGGTTCCAATAATAATAAAAATTTGAAAGTTTATATGATTTTAGCATTAATGCATGCTTAGCAAGAACATATCTAATAATTTTCCAAGCGAAAAATTTAAATCATGGACGTTGTTTGAACCCGCATCATTCCGTGCCTCTGCGCGGCACATGCCTTTACCAAGTACTCAATGCTTCAAATTAGATAGTAAAAGTAAATTAGTTTTTAGTGCAGTAACTACAAAGATATTAAATAATAACTCTCAACCAAGCAGACCCCACACGATGGACCGACGATATTGTAGCCATCGCAGGAAGTCGGTGGATGGAGGTGGCACAAGATCACTCGTCATGGCGCTCTTTGGGGGAGGCCTATGTTCAGCAGTGGACTTCTAAGGGCTGACATGATGATGATGATGATGATGATGAAGCAGAGTTCGGTGGAATAATAAAATATAGGTGCCTGTAAAGAAGAAAAAAAACTACGCTAGAGCCTGACTTTGACAGATATATAAATGTTATTATTTTTTTAGAATGTGTCTTCGGTAATCTTGGTCATTCCACCGAACTCTGGCAGTTACGTCCTTTTAGAATAACCTACTTTTTAATAATTAATTTCACGGAAAATATAATATCTTAAATTGTAAAAAGAAAAAATACGTATATCTTATTTTTCAATATTCCTTTAGAGAAAAAATTAAAATAGTAATGTTAAAAATTTGAAATGTTGTCAATTGGACATTGACGAGCAGGTGGTGTGAAAAGTAAATTATGGGGACCAAAATCCAGTCCACAGTGAATTCACGCGCATACGGTCTAGCAGGCACTACCATAGATAATAAATGGCGAAAACCCTCGTTGGACGGTGCCAAATCAGTGCTTTTATGGGAATAAATATATATATTAGAACATTGTTTAGTTCAAAAAACAGTATTATAATTTATTTATATTTCTTATTAAAGATGCGTCGTGCGTAGAGTATGTCATTATGCCACTTTTTTTGGATTTTACGATATGAGTGTAGATAAAAACTAAAAATTTAATGGCTTTCGAATTGATGCTAAATGTTGAAGACGATTTAGATATAGCCTTGACTTTTTCTGTTGTTTTCCATTGATTTTGACCATTGGTGGCCATTTTGATTTTCGAATATACTCTTTTTTTTACAAAGCCTTTCACAATTCTGCTGATGTTACACAATTCTATTGATAGTATACTAGACACCATTTGGAAAGCTTCAAACTTTATAAGTTATTTTTTTAAACTTGTTGCGACGATTTACTTTTAATGTTTAGTGTGTTTTGTTATGTAAAATAATATTTATGTTGAAATAAATAACAATTTAATTTTACCAATATTTATTGAGTTGGCATAAATCAGTCCTCAAAAACTTATACCCTATCAAAAAGTGAAAAATCAGAAATAAAATTAAAAATTTTCGTCGAAAGTTATTTATTTATCAAAGCTAACACTCTACACTAATCAGTATTTTTTTGAGGAATTTTCATTGGCACATTCCAAAGGTCCCACAGGCCCTCAAAATTTAACATATTATGTTTCAACAATCTTCTCATAATGGCTTCGAGCACTTGAGGTATATGGGCTTCATACAATTACAGCAACAATATTTTGTATCCCTTTTTATATTTGTGGGGCAAATATAACAGCTTTCTTCCACTTGGTGGAATAGACCGAGTTGGTGGAGGGGAGATATGTTATTCCAAAAATCTACTCATCGTCAAACATTCCAACATTGCATAGTTAAAAAGCTTGGACCAAAGTTTAAAAAAGGCTATATCATTATAATTGATGTATTCGGCATCATTATAATTGATGTATTCGGACTTATTGGTAATCGTACTATGTTGTGGGCTGCAGCTTGTGATGCCCTGGAGCCCTCTTGATAATTCCAAATAAGTCCATTTTTTCCTTTGATATGTGCAGATAGCAGTTTCGATGCTTCTGGACGCAGTTCTTCAGTAGGTTCTACACTTGAATTTTCAGATGGTTTTTGATGTTCTGCTTCATCTGAAACTTCGTCAGCATCCAAGTACATACAAGGTTTTAGGTAACAAAATCGCGTCATCACTTCATCATCAAGATCGCTGATTTCTTCTTCCAGACACTATTTTAATAGTTGGTCATGGCTTTTATAATTTCCGGTCGCTGTTCTTTTAGAGCCTTGAGAGCACTCATTAATATATAAATAAGCCTTCTAAAAAAAGAACGTCAATTTGAAAGTTACGACACAGCTTCACTGACGTATATTGTCTAGGAAACACTATGAAAATATAACGATTTTGCTGAGGTGGTTGTCTATCAGACACATACCTTAACACTGACGTGGTTGACTGGTAGACACCCGCCCGCGTAGAAAAGCACATAAGTCAGCCACGACCATCCGTAGCTCACTGATCGACGCCCGGGCACGCGCTACGAAGGTACTCAAAACGCAGGAATCATAAATTAAAAAAATTAAGTCTATAGACATAGTTTTCGGGTTTGCGGTGTCTGTCACACTCAAGGAAGTTATATGTGTTATATGTAGGGCGTGAGTGGAAGCCCTTGTTGTCTCTTTCTTATATGTAGTGCCAATCACTGATGACAGCAAATACTTCGAAAAACAAACAGGACAAGAACTTTCCAGCATAGTACCTATATAAAATCTCATCTGACACCAAAGAGGATGTACTATGTAAATATATTAAGTAGGTGACCTCTTTGATACAGTTGTCTTTGTGATGATTATTTCGCAAGTTTATTTTAGTCTGTGCGAAAACTCTGAAACTTTGTACGAGAGAGAAAGAGACTTCCGATCCTCCTTATACTTCCTTTTCTCGCATTTTCTTTTTAAATTACTTTTTCGGTGAGACCACTTTTTTATATGAGAGATATTGTTCCAGTTGTACGTAAGAAAAGTACATATAACTTCACACTACCACGTCAGTCGCAGATGGTTAAGATATAGTACATTACTGCCGCGGTCTGTAATGACTGCGTTGCTGGCAGCGATGATGATGGTCGAGAGCGTAGCTAAGTTAAGTTCGAGGCCATCACAGCGCGGTCAGCATTGCAGCCCTTGATGGCCAAGCTGGAATTATAGCGCGGACAGCAAGGGCTGCAATGATGGCCAAGCTTGAAGGCCGAGAACTTAACTAAGCAAAGCTCGAGGCCATCATAGCGTGGCCAGCAGGGCAGTCATTGCGGACCAAGGCTTGTATAGTGCTTTACTCAAACAATGCGAGGAATTTAAATAAAACCAGCTTATTATAATAGTAATTTACTCAAACAATGCGAGGAATTTAAATAAAACCAGCTTATTATAATAGTAATTTACTCAAACAATGCAACAACAACGACAACGACAACAACAAAGACAACAACAACGACGACCACAACAACAGTAACAGTGACAGTGACAGTGACAGTGACAGTGACAGTGACAGTGACAGTGACAGTGACAGTGACAGTGACAGTGACAGTGACAGTGACAGTGACAGTGACAGTGACAGTGACAGCGACAGCGACAGCGACAGCGACAGCGACAGCGACAGCGACAGCGGCAGCGGCAGCGGCAGCGGCAGCGGCAGCGGCAGCGGCAGCGGCAGCGGCAGCGGCAGCGGCAGCGGCAGCGACAGCGACAGCGACAGCGACAGCGACAGCGACAGCGACAGCGACAGCGACAGCGACAGCGACAGCGACAGCGACAGCGACAGCGACAGCGACAGCGACAGCGACAGCGACAGCGACAGCGACAGCGACAGCGACAGCGACAGCGACAGCGACAGCGACAGCGACAGCGACAGCGACAGCGACAGCGACAGCGACAGCGACAGCGACAGCGACAGCGACAGCGACAGCGACAGCGACAGCGACAGCGACAGCGACAGCGACAGCGACAGCGACAGCGACAGCGACAGCGACAGCGACAGCGACAGCGACAGCGACAGCGACAGCGACAGCGACAGCGACAGCGACAGCGACAGCGACAGCGACAGCGACAGCGACAGCGACAGCGACAGCGACAGCGACAGCGACAGCGGCAGCGGCAGCGGCAGCGGCAGCGGCAGCGGCAGCGGCAGCGACAGCGGCAGCGACAGCGACAGCGGCAGTGACAGTGACAGTGGCTGTGACAGCGACAGCGACAGTGACAGTGACAGTGACAGTGACAGTGACAGTGACAGTGACAGTGACAGTGACAGTGACAGTGACAGTGACAGTGACAGTGACAGTGACAGTGACAGTGACAGTGACAGTGACAGTGACAGTGACAGTGACAGTAACCGTAACCGTAACAGTAACAGTAACAGTAACAGTAACAGTAACAGTAACAGTAACAGAAACAGAAACAGAAACAGAAACAGAAACAGAAACAGAAACAACAACAACAATCACATCCGGTTTCAAGCAGAAAAAAAAACATAAAAATCGGTCCATTCGTCTGGGAGCTACAACGCCTCTCTTTTCGCGTTCGGGGTTAACGAACGGAATGAATAATAGTGCTACGACAAAAGACGACAATAATGGATTTTCAAAGGAAATTGCTGGCCGCAAAACACGACAATAATGAAATTCCATACAACTTTGCTGGCGCCTATTCAAGCAGCGCGGCAAGGTCGACTTTGCCCAAAGAAGGTTGTCGTAATAATGACCACATTACTAGTATTGTTTGAGTAAAGAATCATACGAACTTTAACGTTCCAAATTCAAATCACATTACATCCCTTGGGGTGTAATGTGAAAATGAGGAGCAGGTGGTACTTTTTTTTTTATTATTTGCAGTAATAATGTTTCATGGTACTCATAAAAAAAAAACATTATAATATCGATATTTGAAAATATCGAGATGTTTTTTCCCATCCCTTTATTCATATTTTTTTAGTATAGTTTCGATTTTTCGTCACAATAAAATAACTTTGGTTTTAAACGGTGAATAAAAACTAAAAGGTATGGTTAATTTGGCCGATCTCCTTATGATTAATACGGTGACGGAGGGGACTATGAGTTTATTACGCAATATCGTAAGTTTCCAGTCCTGTTAGATTTTTTCATGGTAATGAATGTAGCTGTTGTTACTCTAATCGCCTTCCTAACTCACTTGACATGTACCTACAAACTTATAAGATAACAATTACGTGACTTTCAGGGCGTTTTTAAGGCTAAAGCTGTCGAAGTGCCGCCAACAACAGTAATGGTGAAGACACCGTTGTGGCAGCTTGCCCGAGAGGCGGGACCATTTGTGAGGCTCGCTGGCCTGAGTGGTGCCGCAGCCGTAATTCTAGGGGCTATGGGAGCACACAGAACCTTTCCGGAGACGGACACGAAAGAAGATCTCAAGAAAATCTTTGAAACTGCTAACAGGTTTCATTTTCTCCATACCCTTGCACTAGTCACTGTACCACTCTGCAGAAGACCTTACATTGTGAGTATGAAAACGTCAATGACCTTAATAGGTACTGATATGAACATTCTAGAAAGTTATTAATATTGTGTGCTGTACTGTAATGGCAGTAGTTCAGTGAACGCAAAACAAACATGGAAGTATATCTTCAAGGCAGCTGTACGCTAATGTTGACACAAAATCACACGTTGTCGGAACTACTTGGAACTCTGTCACTGATTAAGCTAACAATGTGTTTCAGTTAAAGTTGATCTTATTTTTTGGTTTTTCAGTTTAATTTGCCTTGTAATGTATTGATATTTCGTGGATGTCACTACCTTTGTCACCCGCCGCCTGGGACGTTTCATTCATGGGGCCGTTTGTTTTGTAGCAAATGTTTTGGTGAAAATAACAGTTAAAAACGCTAAATATGATCACATTTGGTGTTCGCTTTGGATATTTGTGAGCAAAATTAGCATTCAGAACGTTTTCAATCACCGTTCATAACTTTGAAGCATTTGTCTATCTATCTGTATGTCTATCTGTGGCATTACAGCTCCCAAACGGATGAGTAAATATTCATGGGGTTCAATTTATGTAACTGTGTTATGATAATTAAATTAAAAGACATTGGTTTTCTTATTTACAATTTCATCATGGCAGCTTTTAGAAGTCCACTGCTGAACATAGGCCTCCCCCAAACAGCGCCATTATGAGCGATTTTGTGCCACCTCCATCCATCGACTTCCTGCGATGGCTACAATGTCATGGGTCCATTGTGTGGGGGGTCTCCCTACACTCCCTATTACTAAGCCAACGTCATCCATCTGTCGGTACTTATTTATTCTGTGCTGTTGGTCTGTCAATCCTTCTGTCCTACCTTTAAAGGGATGTATCCCTTTTTTCCTTTACTTTTTTTGAACCGTAGTAGGTAGTAGGTTGAAATTTTCACAGAACATTTGTTAAGATGGCGGATTTCCTAACAAACAAAAAAATTATAAAAATTAAAAAATAAGGGCATATATTATACAAAACGTGTTTTTTCAATGTTTTTTATTTTGTTTTTGCTCTATCGTAAAAAATATTAAATGAAATTTGCAATTATGGTGAAAACTCAAAAGTAAAGTAAAGCAACAAATAATAAAAACCTACCAAGTGAGAGTCGGATTAATTCTATGAAGTGGAAGAAAACTCTAAAGTAAAGTAACAAATAATAAAAACCGACCAAGTGAGAGTCGGATTCATTCTATGAAATGGAAGAAAACTCTAAAGTAAAGTAAAGCAACAAATAATAAAAACCGACCAAGTGAGAGTCGGATTCATTCTATGAAATGAAAGAAAACTCTAAAGTAAAGTAAAGCAACAAATAATAAAAACCGACCAAGTGAGAGTCAGATTCATTCTATGAAATGGAAGAAAACTCTAAAGTAAAGTAACAAATAATAAAAACCAACCAAGTGAGAGTCAGATTCATTCTATGAAATGGAAGAAAACTATATTTTTTTGTTATTTCTTAAAACAAATATATTGTGTGGCAGCACGGAACCCTCGGTGCGTGAGTCTAACTCGCACTTGTCCGTTTTTTTCTCTTAATTAAGAACAATATTTTATGTTCCTCGAAAAATTGTAAGTTTATTCAATTTCTGCCACGATGAATGCAATAGGGAATCGTTTTTGACATATAATGCAGATGAATTTTCAGAAATTCATGAATAATACTTTTAAATAAAAGTCATGGTGAATACTAGTAGGTTGCTCTTTTAAAGAATTAAATATGTCATTAAATCTAGTTACATAATGAAAGCATTTTTTTGAAAGTACACTCGTGTTATGATTTCTGATTCAACTTTTATAATATTGCATAGGATACACTCAGCACGGTAGAGTACTACTATTTCTTCTGTGACGGTAGCATACTTTAAACAAAGTTACTGAGGGATATGCCAACCCACCAAAGTCTTTTAGACATATCAATTGGTGCAAATACAGATTTTGACTTAAAAATAAGCATTTTGTGCATTCTTCACAACTGATTTTGGAATTTCGTTTTTTGCTACGAATCCGGAAATGTATCCAATAATGTGCTCAATCGTATCAGGCAACTGCGTATTTGAATCGGGCATTTGCTGGCACGTTTTGAATAGGTTCATCGCTAGACTCGCTAGCATTAAATCTAAATCCAATTATGGTTTCATTAATCAGTTTTGTTGATGAACTGGTACAGTTGAGCACAGGAAAATCTTGTAATAAGTTGTAGCTTAGCTCCAAATTTCGCAATTTTTTTCGGTAAATTCTCATATATTGATGAGCATTAGGATTATTGTCGCATCGCCCATGGTTTAGGATCACGCCAAAAAAAGTTCCAAGTGGTCTTGGCTGAACTTGTAGCACAAAATAACCAGCAAAACTTTTGTCTCAACGATGTGCTCATTAAATAAAAGTATGAAACTTTTTATACAAACTACCAACCCCAAAAATGTTTTTTTTGACTTCGTTTGAACTATGAACTTTTCAACTAATGAACGCATTATAATTTTAAGCCAGTTCACATTTCGCCTTGTAACATTTGGCACTCTTACTTTCAGTCCTAGTATATAAGACTCGGCTTAGTCAAGGGAATTGAGGAAAAGTCTTTGTCTTTAGGCCCTATAGGATGTTTAAATCCTTTGTTGATCAGAGAGCTTGAATTTAGAACGGTGATGACGAAGAGCTATGGTGGCCTAACGGTTTTGTAGTGCAATTTAGATTCCAACGATACCAGGTTCAAAACCTAGGCTCCGCACCAATGACTTTTCTAAGTTATGTGCAGTTTTCCATCGCTCCGTGCTTCGGAGGGCACGTTAAGCTGTCGGTCCCGGCTGTTATTGATTAATAGCAGTCGTTAAGCCATGTCAGAGGCCCTCGGGCGGCTTGATAAAGTCTGACATCAGAGGCCAGCACTACCTCATACGACAAACAAACAATTTAGAACTTCGAACAAGTTGTTAATAATTTGCAAAAACTTAACTGTTCAAGAGACATCTTTAAATTCCGGCAAATTCAGTTTGTCTGAGCACAGTTCCAAAGCTGTTGCGACACTAATGCTCGACAGTTGTGCAGCCAATTTGACATTCATGATGTTATTTCGAAAATTTAGATGCCGCTCCGTCAGTTTGTTAGCAAAATGAAGACCTAAATTGTCGTGGTCTTTTTTTATTTCCTGTAAATAGCGCCACTCTACAGTTTGACCATTTTTATCAACTAAGCCTTTTTTGGATTCAAAACTATTTCTTATTAATTTTACCATATGACAGGGATCGAGAAATACGTCGACTTATCTGCCATTTGTTGGGTGAGTGAAATATGTTTTCAAGCCATTTGGATTGTCAAACTCACGCCCAAGCAGCAGCCAGATTAGCTGCACACCCGTCAAAGGTTAGACTAACAACGTCTGCACCTACTTCATGGCATTATATAAGACATATTTTTATAATGTTGTCCCTTTGCTCTGCAGTCATTCCATCAATGAATAAATAGCCCAACGGAAACTTAAAAGAGTAATTAAATGCCACTAACATTAAAACATATACTTGCGTGGCGATTTCATTGATAGGTCCAAATGTTACCAGGCCTTCGTTGTATTTCCCATTGAAGGTTTTCTGTTGCCTTATGGCCATTTCATCAACCATAAGGCAAGCCAGTCCTTTTTCACTTTGAGCTAATTTAGAACGCAGTGCTCTAAATGCTTCTGATGTCACGGTTGGCGTCGATCACCAGATACCATTTGGACAATGTTGAAGGGTGAGGCAAGCAGGACTGAAATTTATAGGCGTAAATTACTTCTATTCATCCAAATACTGCGCAACAAGGTCAATAATCCGACTGTGCTCGGTACTGTTGGTTTATATGTCCCAAACAACTTCGTTCGCGCCGGGAGCCGCCGCCGTCATCAGCTGTTCTCATGTCCTGCTGTGCGAACTGCACACGCACGCAATGCGCCTACGCATAGACTATTGACAATTTTAAATGTTTTTACGCACGAGTTCCAAGATGTCGATATTTTTAATGACAATTTGAGATCAATTGTTAACAATTTGAATTTATTTTTAACGAATTACTTAAGATAGTTAGCGTGTTGGTCCATACTGTAAGCTTACTATTTTTAACTTGATGAATAAATAAATAAATAAATAAATAAATGGGACTTTTGTGGCGGGGTCAGGGGAGCGTTGAAGGAATTAGTTCTTTGGCCATCGAAATCATTATTTGAAATTATAATTATGTAGGTAGGTAAAATAATGAAACTTTTTAAACACCAAGTAAAATATTTTAACAAATACCATTTATACACACATTATAATCCAATGTCACCGTACAAATTGGGATAGCGTTTGCTTTAACTTTCGTATATCCTTTTTTGGACACATAAAAATCTTAATTTTTAAAATGAACTGAACATATACGAGAACTTTTGCTCGGGGTCCTTTTCATATATCTCCAAACAAACAGCTTTTGTCTTGTTTTGGATTTTCATTTTGTGAAAATCTAAAATATAAAGATGTTATAATAATTTATAACATGTGTTAATAAGCTATTTTCAGACTGTTTACAATCCAGGCTCCAATACATCCGCTTTTTTTTTTGTGTTATACATGATAGAATCATTAATGCTCCATAACTTACTTAGTTTATTGGCATAACGCCATCCCCATAAAAATATAGTGGATTTCTTGGTGTCAAAATTACATGTTTGGCAGAAAACTATATAATTCAGTGGGCAATATATGGCATAGCACAATCCCCATAGAAATCATAACATGATTCACTTTTCAGAAAATATAAGAAAAAGCGACATAACGATATACTTACACGTGAAAACTTATTCCATTATTCTTTTTATTTACACATGATCTATTAATGCACCATTTAACTACGCAGGAAGGCATTTTTCAGTATTTAAAATTCAAATCACTGACAGCCGCCGCCATTGCCGGCTACGGGCGCACTAAACTCTTACAAGCACCGGCAATCACCGCCTACCGAGGCTCAATCTGTGTTCCAATGGAATGCTTCCATGTTTGTTGTGCGTTCACTGCAGTAGTTCTCATTAAAGGGTATAAAAATACCCAGATTATAATATCTGTTTCTTAAATGTTGGCCATTTGTTAGCCAATGATGAGGTACTAATCTTTGACCTATGCAGCTTGCATGTAGCTACCTATTAGAGGTCTAAAAAATAGTAAAAACTAAAGTGTTACAAAATTGATATTTGTTTTCAGGCTGGTGCATTCTTTATCGCTGGCATGGGTCTGTTCAGTGGTACTTGCTATTACCACGCATTCACTGGTGACCGCAGCTTCCGCCGACTCACTCCTATTGGGGGCTCCTGCCTCATTCTGGGATGGATTGCAATGGTGCTGTAAGCCCTGGCAGCTAGGATAATTTATCTGCAGTACTGTATAAAAATTTAGTTTAGGTATTTTAGTCATGTTCAAGCATTATCTTAGTGAAGAAATGCTTATTCTAGACTTCATTCCATTTGGTGATTTTAATTTATATTACATGACAAGCACTGGCAAACATTTTGGAATATATTTCCATATAAAATGTGCAGTGAAATAAACCTGTTCTTATTTGCATCTCTTTCTTGACTTTTTCATTTCTGCATCGCGTGATCGCACATGCGCGTACATAGTAAAACATTTCGGCATCGCATGATCGCACATGCGCGTACATAGTAAAACATTTCTGCATCGCGTGATCGCACATGCGCGTACATAGTAAAACATTCTCTACAGTTTTTTAACACATTTACAATATTACAATTATTTTGGTGAAATTTACACATTTTATAGTAATTAAATAGTTTATCTATATAATTACTACAAAAAATATTGCAAATCAGTGATTATCTTAACTAGATTTCCGGTTCGTAACAATACTTAAGTACAGTTTCTTTGATTCGAAACATTTGAATTCAGAATGGGAGATTCACGTGGGGTAGGACTTATTCTATGACATGGGCGCACAGCATGGGCGGAATGAAATCGG
Source organism: Alsophila aescularia (assembly GCA_946251855.1). Lineage (NCBI taxonomy): Eukaryota > Metazoa > Arthropoda > Insecta > Lepidoptera > Geometridae > Alsophila > Alsophila aescularia. The sequence continues at coordinate 37,581,464 of OX276379.1, forward strand.
AAATGAAAAGGTCTTTGTGAATGCATTTTGGACATCATCATCATCCATTTTAATCTATAATGCTTGAAGTACATCAATATAAAGTATAAACCATTGTTCATCTGAAAATGCCTTACATATTTACGTAGGTATGTGATATTGTAATCAACTTTATTTGTCATTTGTCTTGATATCTTAACAAATGTGTTGTAACGTCAGTGCTTTCCTATTAGATTAAGATCCCACCATGAATATGTGCACCGGTCAGTTATATAATCGAAATGTGATTTAAATGAAAACTCACACGTTTGCACAATTGGGAGTTGCCAGCATTTGAATGAGGCAGCGAGCACGAGTGGCACGAAGGGGCTGCATACTCTTTACCAACTTCAGCTTGCCTACCTTTCTAACAATTAGCACAAACATTCACATGTTGACAACTTTACCAACTTCAGCTTGCCTACCTTTCTAACAATTAGCACAAACATTCACATGTTGACAACTTTACCAACTTCAGCTTGCCTACCTTTCTAACAATTAGCACAAACATTCACATGTTGACAACTTTACCAACTTCAGCTTGCCTACCTTTCTAACAATTAGCACAAACATTCACATGTTGACAACTTTACCAACTTCAGCTTGCCTACCTTTCTAACAATTAGCACAAACATTCACATGTTGACAACTTTTTCATTTCCCTAAATTAGTTTAAGGAAATGAAAAAGTAACTAACTATTAGTAGTTAAATTAAAAAAACTCATTTTCCAATATCGTTCAAATAACCTATCAAAGTTTTCGGATTACCAATACCAGGAAATAAAAAAAAACACAAATTTTAATTAGTAAGTTAAGCAGATCAAGATTTTTGTGCGCAGTAACACTATTACCTACTTAATTTTTTATTACTAAATGGTAGGTAATAATTTTAATTTAATTTTTGTAACACAACTACGTACCTCCATCATCATCATCATCATCGGCCCGTATTCGACCACTTCTGGACATAGGCCCCTTTTATGTACTTGTGCCATGATTTTGCTAGGCAATTAACCCAGCGGAAGTGTATGGCCCTATGTGTACACTTTCATTTAAATAATATTTCTATTAAATAACTTATAGGTGCGCAGGTTTTACGACGTGATCTTAATCTATGTTTGAGATGGACTATAATATCATATACTAGTCTGTATTGTAGATTGTGGATGTAGTCACCTAGAGGCCTGGTATTTTAGATTGATTATATTCATACTATTCAAAATCCCCTTGTTTATAAAATGGTCTCTAATTGATTGTACCTATAGAAAAACATAGCTTTATTAATAGATGAATACAGTACAACTCATTGTATAGCAAAATATTATTTACATTTTGAAAATAATAATTTGTATTGTACTTTTAATATGTTAGTGAATGAATTATATAATTTAAAAACATTGTTTCTTGTAAAGAATCAATCATTGGGCAGAGAGAAGAGGGAACTCTTAACTTATATTAATATTTTTTTTCATATTTAAATAAGCAGTTTTAAATATTTTGGTGAATGTTTTAGTGTATTATAAATAAATATATTATTAAGTGTTCCAAAAGCCATGTTGTTTCTATTTCAAGAAATTGTACCACCAATGTTTAGGACTAGCCCGCGCTTTGTGTTTTTTTTTTATATTTCATCAAAAATATTTACACAGTTCATACATTTATTTTTCAAAGGCTAGCGTTTGACCACTATATCACATTTTTTTATGTGTTCAAGTGGTCAATGGTGGTGATGGTAAATACGCCACAGCCTACACAGTTTTTTTTTTTTTTTTTTTTTTTTTTTTTTTTATTATATGTTTTTTGAATTATTTAATGTGTATAATCATTAATTCATTTAGGAACCTACATAAATACTATCCGAATCCGAATAATCACGGTAATAGAGAAACAAAATCAGAGAAGTGTAGCCACTGTCGTAGACAGGCCAATCAGAGCTTAGTTTTAAAATGAATACTCTCCTAACGAGCGGAAAACTTCGTATGCGCGATGCAGAACTCCATACATTAGAACTAACAGTCTATACAAAAAGTCATAAAATGTAAAAAACGATTAGCGCTATATATTTATCTATAGAAGTGTGCGAGTGTATGTTACTCATTCACGCTCAAACGGCCTAACGGATTTGGATGAAATTTGGTACCAGGATAGCCTATATTAACACAAAGGCTACTGAAAAAAAAAAAAAAAAAAAATGAGTGGGTGGGTGGGTTTTATAAATTAAATCATCATCTAATCCACGCGGGTGAAACCGCGGGGCGCAGCTAGTAGCATAATATGGTGGAAATATGCTTCAATTAAACTATTTTGGTATTACGATTTTTAAGGACTACATTGCCGGAACTATCGTAAGGGCATTGGCCCGAAGAATTTTTACTTGAGGATGGGAACCCTCAAAAAAATTAGACAAATAGTCCAAGTTTTTCTAATGTTGAAAACGTGTTTTCCTTCCCCGAAAGATTATGTTCATTTTACACGATTAGTTGGTTTCGAGCCTATATAAACTGCGACGGCGGCAGCGGACGTGGCGACCGACCAGGCAACCAACTGAGAAATCATGGCTGCAACTCTTACAAGTTAAGATGACTGAGCTGGACTGGACAATCTTAAAGGGTTCTTTGTTGGACTATGGAACCCTAAAACAAGGGGTTTTTTTCATGGCAGGTTTTTTGAATATTACCAAATTCCGGACGTTTGTTGCGTCACTTTGGCTTATTTTGCAGGCCAAAATGTGATTATAATGTTAATGTTTATTTTTGAGAATCGGCATCACATCTCCATGGTCCTCCTCTCAATCACACATTCCCCCAATTGACCTACCTACCCGACTGTACAACAACACACCTACCTACCTGTCTATCGAACTACTTGAATAAATGGGCAATGACCCGTCCACCCACTGGTTTCACCCACTAGTGGGTGCACGGGTGATTCGCATTTACCCCTCCATCCACTGCACTAGAGTTGGAAAGTAATAGAAAAATAATCGACATATTGACTCTCGCCAGAACTCTTCGTCGTCCCCTCGCTCCACTTGGCACACTCGACCTTCACTCCACTTCGGATGTCGGCGGACTATATTGTGTACACTTTCTATTTTGACTTGTATTGTGGGTACTACACAGGTCAAAATAGAAAGTTGATGCACAACTATACTATACACTACAGAATGCTGTCACATCCACATTGCTGTGTGGTGCCCGGCATAGACCTCCACTCCTCATCCCACGGTTGCTGTGAGAGCTAGCTTAGGGAATACAGGAAAAGGGATGCAGCATTTTCCTGTGTAAAATGCCTTTATAATCAACTAGCTGATGCTCGTGGCTTCGCACGCGTGTTCATTTCTCTAGGTTAAAAGTACTCTTTGTGCTACTCCAGGACCTAAAGTACCTATATACCAATATTTGATCAAAATTCCTTCAGCCTTCAAATTTTTTTTTATCGATTGCTCTGTTTCTACTCATCGGATTGAGATATAAAGTACCCCAGGTTTTAAGTCAAAACATAAGCTATCCAACAGTGAAAACCGCATCGCAATCGGTTCAGTAGTTTTTGTGTGTCCGTCACTACAGCCGGCCATTTGTTTGTACGCAGCCCAAAGCTTCCCAAACTGTAGTGCTCTCAAGTGCTCTGTAGTGCCCAAATATGGTCATTAGATCTCGATTACTTTACGAGATGTTTCAATTCAAAGGGTGGCCTGCCGGGGTGACGCTGCGTTCAGCGCGTCGATGTCGACGAGCCGAATCCAGCGAATAGATTTAAATGTAACATAGCTCAGCTTTTAGTTACAGACAAAATTACAATCGAAGTAGTTGTTTATGAGAAAACCATCTTATAAGGGAGCCAGGATGACGCTTGCTTCAGCGCGATAACAACAAAACGAGTGAATCAATATTCTTCAAATTAAGTGGAGCTGCAGTTCTTCTATTTGTGCCCTTTGTGCCCAAAAATCAGTCGTGTAAGTTCAGTAGTTTTTGCTCGTTCGAGGCTCGAAAGGTGGCCTGCTGGGGTGACGCTGGCTCTGGCGCGCTACCCTGAAACTCGTCAACGGCTGTGCCTAAAGCTTTGAGATGTAAACCTACAAATCGTTTCCGGTAAGATGGTCTTTGTGCCCGAGAATTGGACATCTACCTAACGAACTTTTTCCATTTTGGTCGGATAATACAATGTGTACAATCACGTTCAAAAGTGATAACTAGTAAAATTTTATTTAAATAAAGTATTGGTATGTATCACTTTTATTGGTATTATATTTTTATGATTTTAGGATCAACGCCTACTTAGCGAGTACATTACTTGTTATGTAATTATTTATATAGGAAAAATTTAGATCACGTAAGTAGTTGGTGGTTTGGTTTAATTCAATTGAGCTACCAATACATGGCGTTACAGTCCTCGCAAGACAAAATTCATACAAAGTATTAAAATATTAAATAAAGTTTTACTTGATATCACTTTATTTGGTATAATTTTACTATGTGTTCTATGATAAAGAATGAACACCTACTTAGCCAAAACATAATAGTATTATTTAATAGGTAATTTTCTAAAGGAAAAATTTGGATCACGTTGGTTGGTGGTATGGTCACGTGTTGGCTTGGTTCAGTTTAAATGAGCTGGCAAAAATGGCGTTACCGTCCCCTTATGACGAATTTAGAGAGGCCCTTTATTTTACGGCTAATAATTCGTGAGCAAATAATGCACAGCCAATAATTGGCGTCCAATATTCCGTTGACTGACCTTGGATATCAGGGTATACACAGTACCATCAGTGCCGTGCACAGGGCGCAGAATCCATTTTATTGTCAGAACCGGTTATGATTAGAAAATATTTATAGCAGCTTGCACCGGGCGCATAAAAGGCTAATTATGTCTGCGAGTACCATACGGGTCTTATTGTGCATTATCAACACGAGCAAATTTTGTACAGGCGTTAATTCGCAGCCAGAAAAAAGAAGCCATTTGATGTACGTGGATTATCAGGGTGTGCATTAGTGGTTGTGAAATACGGGTTGGAGACTTTTCGCTCGGGCGATAATGTATAACAATTAATCCGTGTACATAACAGATTAAACGGAAATGTCATAGTCAAAGCCTCATTTGCACGTTCGGCGCGGTCCGAATCAGGCCATAATCGATATTATCGCGCTCACAAGCGGTCCAATTCAGCATAAGCGCGCCAACGACAGACTGACGATATCGCGTGTGATGTCATAGATAACGTCATTATTGCCGCCATATTGAACTTACGGTGATCTCCTGCGTGAAATCACGTAACAAATTTATAGTCAACGGTACGCGGTACGTATCCAAAGAACTGGGTAGGTAGGTATTTACCACGGCACGTATCTCGACTCGAGAAACGAGCAAAAAGAGACCTCTATATTGTACAGCCAATAATTAGCGACCAATATTCCATGAATTGTCCTCGGATTATCACGGTGTACAATACTAGGTTGTACATTATCACCACGAGCAATGAGCTCGTGGCTGTACAAAATCATTGTACAGGCGATAATAAAAGCCAGCCAAAGGAAGCTACATGAATTAGCAAGGTGTGCATTATTGGAAATCTAAGGCGGGCCGGACACTTTTTGCACTGGCGATAATGTACAGCCGATAATCCGTGTATACCACAGACTAAATAGAAATGTCTTGGTCAAAGTTTGCACGTTCCAGTATCCTTTAACACAGATTATGAATCGCGGCTGCATCAGCGCTGCGGGATGTGCAGCCCCTCCGCTCTTGCGTAACAAAGCACTCGCCTCCGCAGCTTCGGCGACCAGCTTCTACTGCTCAGGTTCCCGCTGGTACCTGCGCTGTACTACAGCGGAAGGGTCTGCCTTCCCATGATTTTATATATAAACTAAGGTCAAAACCCTCAAAACCTGTCAAAGTTACGCAAGATATCTGTACCACATGAAAAAATGTTTTAAACGTTGGGGGGGAAAACGGGATAACTTTTTGAAGATTATTAAAATCCCCACCAGTGGGAATAACCTGGTGGGGATTATGACATGGAACCGAGATATTCATAAATCCAAGTGGAAGACGGGTCCAATTCTGTACTTGGAAGTTTTTTGGTTGGTTCTCTATATTCAATACTGAAGCCAAAACCGTTGTTTTTTCATTTTTTTCTGTCTGTGTCTTGGCTCAGCATCACCCTGAAACTACTGAATGAATTCAGTTGAAACTGTACTTATACTTGTATGATTTAAGTTCATACTACGAGGTAGCACATAGGATACTTTTTATCTCGAAAAATTAAAGGGTTCCCGCAGGATAGGGGTTGAAAGTTATTTAAAAGAACACGTAACACGCTGAAAGTACTGGACGTATTTTGATGCTACTTGGCACAGTCATAGTTTATATGATGGGTGAAAATTGAGAACACAATTCCGAAAAAATAAAGGTTTCCTGCAGGATAGGGGTCCAAATTCTGTACATTGAAGATATTTTGTATTTATTTTTGGAGGCTGCTATATATTCAATACTGAAGCCAAAAAAGTATATCTTTTAATTTTTATCTTTCTGTCTGTATCCTGGCCACGCATCACGCCGAAACTACTGAATAAATTCGAATGAAACTTGGTATGATTTGAGTTCCGTCACTACAGCCGGCCATTTGTTTGTACGCAGCCCAAAACTTCCCAAACTGTAGTGCTCTCAAGTGCTCTGTAGTGCCCAAATGTGGCCATTAGTTCTCGATTACTTTACGAGATATTTCAATTCCAATGTTCCAATGTTCTAGGTAGGACATTGGATACTTTTCATCCCGATAAATGAAATATTTCCCGCAGGATAGAGATTGAAAGTTATTTAAAAGAATACGTATCGCGCTGAAACTACTGCACGGATTTTGATGCTGATGATATCTATAAGTACTTATAATAAAGCTTTAAGTATGAAAAAGTCTGCACAAAGATAATAAAAAAAAAATAGTCTAGGGTATTTAAAATAAGCTATTGAACATACATAACATTTAAAAAATCATGTCTGTCTGTTTCTCCATCTGCTTGTCTGTATGTTTGTTTGTTCGCGTATCACTTAAAAACTACTAGACCGATTGATATGCGGTTCATATTTGGATAACTTATGGTTTGACTTAAAAACTGGTGTACTTGGCATCTTAATCCGATTAGTAGAAGCCGAGCAATCGATAAAATCTTTTTGACGGCTGAAGGAATTTTGATCAAATTTTGTTATATTGGGATTTTAGGTCTTGGAATAGTACATAGCGTACTTTTAACCTAGACAAATGATCACGCGTGTGAAGCCACGAGTATAGCTAGTTTTAAATATGGTCATAAGTCTACATGCTATAACTATATTTACTTTAAATTGTATACCTTCTATTTTCAATTATCTTCTTCTTTCTTCTTTTTTTCTTTTTAAGGTTCTTTATTTATTCCGAAATCTGTTATATTTCAATAATGTACCTACGGGTAACATTATAAATTGTACTTAGGTCTAGGTACCTATGCCCGGGGCCCGGCCGCGTGAAGATTGGAAACGCAGCCACATGTTGATATGTGTCACCTTTCGTGAAATCCATTTTTACTTGATTGTACATCTAATATTAGCCGGCTAAATGTAATATCCGTGCCTAATGCGCTTTCATTCATGCCAATGACAAATACTTCATGTTAGAAAGGGACAGCAGTAGCTTCGAGAACCTTCTAATGGAGGTGAATGATAGCTTTTTCTCATAAAGTTCGTTAGGTAGATGTCCAATTCTCGGGCACATAGACTATCTTACCGGGAACTATTTGTAGGTTTACATCTCAAAGCTGTAGGCACAGCCGTTGTCCAGTTTCAGGGTAGCGCGCCAGAGAAAGCGTCGCCCCAGCAGGCCACCTTTCGAGCCTCGAATGAGCAAAAACGACTGAACTTACACGACTGATTTTTGGGCACAAAGGGCACAAATAGAAGAACTGCAGCTCCACTTAATTTGAAGAATATTGATTCACTCGTTTTGTTGTTATAGAGTTAGCGCGCAATCGTCATCCTGGCTGACCACCCTTGTAAGATGGTTTTCTCATAAACCAACTACTTCGATTGTAATTTTGTCTGACAGACGCTTATTATTTCGAGAACTTAAAGCTGAGCTCGTCGACATCGACGCGCTGAACGCAGCGTCACCCCGGCAAGCCACCCTTTGAATTGAAATATCTCGTAAAGTAATCGAGAACTAATGGCCATATTTGGGCACTACAGAGCACTTGAGAGCACTACAGTTTGGGAAGTTGTGGGCTGCGTACAAACAAATAGCCGGCTGTAGTGACGGACACAATGAATGTACGAATTTTGAAGAAATTTAGTATAGTATCGCATAAGTATTTTTGGTCCTGGAATAACACGTATGGGCTACTTTTAAATGAAATGACCACGCGGACAAAGCCGCGGGCACAGCTAGTTTAGAAATAATTTGTCAAAAAGATAAAGGTTGACCCTCCACAGTATACTGGTAAATAGGATAAGTACACTGCCGTTCAAAACTTAGTACCACACTTTTAAAATTATTATTTTTATTTTATTAAATTGCTTGGCTCCTACTCATCGGATTATTGTGATACCAAGTACACCAGTTTTTAAGTCAAAACCTAAGCGATCCAACAGTAAAAACCGCATCGCAATCAGTCCAGTAGTTTAATTCAAAACTTAATACCACACGTAAAATTAATAGTTATTAAAATGCTTGGCTCCTTCCTACTCATCGTATTGAGATACCAAGTACACCAATTTTTAAGTCAAAACCTAAACTAGCCAACAGTGAAAACCGTATCGCAATCAATCAACGTGATGCGCAAACAGACAGACATTAAAAGTGTGGTACTAAGTTATGAAGGGCAGAGTATAGCTGGATTCTAGTGTTTTTATTGAATTCACATTATTGACTAATTTCAATACACAGGTGGATTGTGGAATTTGTGAATATTGGAGGGATGCCATCATTGTATCGTTTACAACAATCATGATGTAACATCAACTACAGGCGAAGAAGAAAAAAAACCAAACTATTAAATCAATAAGTTTACATGGTTTTATTGAAATTGTTACATATTAATTTTTGCACTTTTTATTCATTTACGAACTTATATGTTAATCAAAACACCGTTTGGTAATAAATGCTATTATAATTCGTAGGACTCTCGAAAGAGTTTTTTTTTTGTGGTCCTTATCAAACAGCTTATGTAAAAGTGCTGGTCCATACTAAAAGAGTTAAATTACCACAAGAAGTATTTGAGAAAAAATACTTGTAGAATATAAGAACAGCTTAAATGGACGCGCACTTTAAGACTATAATAATAATATTTTATATATGTCACCCGATAATAATGGTAAACACCCGTTAGTTTATAATAAATCTAGTGAGATTATAAAATGACGACAGATCCGATAGTTTATTCATAATCTAACAGACATGTCAGATTGTGAACCTATAATTCGCTATCTTATGAACCAATCAATGCATGTACTTAAGATTTTTGTTTTAGATACTATCGCCAATTTTATCATAAAGCTGTAAACTATCGGATCTCTCGTCAGTTTATAATCTAACTAGATTTATTATAAACAAACGGTTCTTAAAATTATCCAGTAACATACATAAGAATGGCTGTGGCACTGAACAGTCCTCCAGCACCATGCGATATACAATGACGCACGCACGCTTGCTCCGATTCCACATTGCACACACGCCAGCTACTACCGATAGTGTCTCTAAAGTACAGATAAAGAAAATATACAAAGCTATCACTTTAAATTAACACAAGATATAATATAAATATATTTCTGTAAACAAAAAACCTATCAAAACAAAACTACAGAACGCACAGCACTTTTAGTGTCAGTCACATAGTAATAATTCACTCTGATTGCACACAAACAGCGGTCGTACGACTCGGCACTGTCACTATAAACACTATATATTTATCAACCGCACTGACACATGTACACTAATAGTCGAGTGATTACAGCGCGGGTGGAGCCGGGTGCTCACGAGAGGTGGAAGGAGTGCTGCCCCTCGGAGGCGGCGAGGCGCAGCTTGGCGCGCATCACCTCGGCGCTGCTGTATTCGGGCAGTTTCAGGTAGTTGACGCACGTCATCACGGACGGTAGGTACTCGTCCGGGTCCAGCGAGGACTCCAGCGACTTGCGCACCACCGTCAGCGGAGGGTTCAACGCTTTGAAACCTGAAAACAGACAACGTTTGATTAGCTTAATATTAATCAATATAAAATAGGCTAGCTGACAAGTTTTGAAAACTGCTTATTATTTTAGTTTTAAATTCTTGTAAACTGCCCTATTTTGAGTAAAAAGCGACTCAGCTGTTTACTCGTCGTCCTGTCGGATGCACTCCGCCAGCATGCGCGTCTGAAGGTGATCTAAATCTAAAAGTATTGTAACGTTTAAAACACGAGGACGCCAACCATAGACAACTGCACAACACTCTGTACTAGTAGAGATCAGTGACGCCAACCAAACTCAAAAGTGAAGCCTAGCAAATGGTGGCAAGTGTGTGTGAGTGAATAACGTAAGATCTGTGACAGAATAGGTTACTTGACTTCAGTGAAAATAAATACCGGATTGCTGTCTTCCTAAAATTATGTCTCAATATATATCAATTTATTTATTACTAGCTGTGCCCGCGGCTTTGCCTGCGTGGTCATATATTTTTTGTGCGGGTCCCATTTTTTTTCGTAAATAAATGTAGCCTGTGTTACTCCTTGGAACATCTGCTATCTTCCAGTAAAAGTCCCGTCAAAATCGGTCCAGCCGTTTCGGAGATTAGCGGGAACAGACAGATAGGCAGAAAAAAAATGTCTTTTTTTGTTATGAGTACCGTGTATACATTATGATTTTTATAGCAGTTAACGCCTGCTTAGCGTAAACATATATAATAATTTTCTAGTGGAAAAATTTGGATCACGGACGAGATTCGAACTCGCATACTTGTGCCTCAGCGAGGCACATATGAGCGGCTTCTTTGAACCAGTCTTATGGGAACGGTAACGCCATCTATTGGTAGTATTTCGAACTAACCCACCAAACACGGCTAATATTGATTAACTTCGTGTCTGAAAGATAATGCCTCCAAAATCTATTTATTATGATTTTTATAGCAGTTCACGCCTGCTCAGCGTAAATATATATAATATTTTTTTAATGGAAAAAATTGGATCATGGATGAGATTGGAACTTGCATACTGTGCCTCAGCGCGGCACATGCCTCTACCAATTCGGCTACCGTGTATACTTTCATATGCATTTAGCAAAATGCTGTTATTTTGTCATTTCTTGAGTCACTCTGAATGCTGATGAGTCATTACCTCCAGTGGGCAGGCGCGGGCTGCCGGTGACGAACTGAATGCTGATGAGTCATTACCTCCAGTGGGCAGGCGCGGGCTGCCGGTGACGAACTGAATGCTGATGAGTCATTACCTCCAGTGGGCAGGCGCGGGCTGCCGGTGACGAACTGAATGCTGATGAGTCATTACCTCCAGTGGGCAGGCGCGGGCTGCCGGTGACGAACTGAATGCTGATGAGTCATTACCTCCAGTGGGCAGGCGCGGGCTGCCGGTGACGAACTGAATGCTGATGAGTCATTACCTCCAGTGGGCAGGCGCGGGCTGCCGGTGACGAACTGAATGCTGATGAGTCATTACCTCCAGTGGGCAGGCGCGGGCTGCCGGTGACGAACTGAATGCTGATGAGTCATTACCTCCAGTGGGCAGGCGCGGGCTGCCGGTGACGAACTGAATGCTGATGAGTCATTACCTCCAGTGGGCAGGCGCGGGCTGCCGGTGACGAACTGAATGCTGATGAGTCATTACCTCCAGTGGGCAGGCGCGGGCTGCCGGTGACGAACTGAATGCTGATGAGTCATTACCTCCAGTGGGCAGGCGCGGGCTGCCGGTGACGAACTGAATGCTGATGAGTCATTACCTCCAGTGGGCAGGCGCGGGCTGCCGGTGACGAACTGCAGGAAAAGCCGCTGCTCGTCGCGCGAGTAGGAGGCCAGGATGTCGATAAGCATGCGGATGGCGCGCGACTCCGCCGTGTACCCGTGGTCCGGCCGGATGCACTCCGCCAGCATGCGCGGCTCCCAGCGCTGCTCGCGCCCGCCTGTAACCAACGCTATCTTATCAGCGTCATACACACAAACAACAACTAAAACTTTACAATAGTATTGTGAACTAGTGCTAAAGGGGCCGCCAGCTGCTTGCCTAGCCGCTCTTGTTTGTTGTTTGTCGTATGAGGTAGAGCTGGCCTCTGGTGTCAGAGTTTGTCAGGCCGCCCGAGTGCCTCTGACATGGCTTAACGACTGCTATTAATCAATAACAGCCGGGACCGACAGTTAATAAAATAACAGTTTAACGTGCCCTCCGAAGCACGGATCGACGGAAAACCGCATATAACTTCATTGGCGCGAAGCCTAGGACCGAACCCGATTCTAAGTTGCATTATTGTTAGGCTACCATCGCTCTGACAGTAGGTATGTGATATGCAGGCTAACTACATAAATTGAATGAAATCAACAAACAGAGACTCAAGTAAACATGTTTCTTTATTCGTATTTTGAACTACGACCATACTAAACTAGACAAATAATTAGTTTGACTAACCAGACGAACTTCCGCAGAATACTTGTTCTAGTTCCTCCGGGTAGAATATTTTGAGATTGGCTAGGGGGAACACTGATTCAAATCCTTCTTTGAAAGCATCCATTTGTTTGGTAACACCTGTGGAATACATAATATATTATAATAAGTTATTAATTTTAAATGCAAGATTTTCTTACTTGAAATTGAAACTTCTTTGATATGCTCGTGCAGTGTGTATTATGTCACTCTTAAAGGCAGTTCTTTGGTTAATCTAAGGATTTACCGACATGAGTTGGTAAAACATTGTTTTTGGGGCTTTTATTATTAGAATTTAGTAAATGCTAGGTTTTACCAGAGATGGTTGATAAATGTTGGTTTTGGTTAGGTTAGGTTTGTCTTTCTCAACATTTACCATATCTTTGAGGTAAATCTAAAGATTTACCAAATGAATGGTGGTAAAAGTTCGAAATGAACGATGATCACAGAACTGTTCGGATTTTTACCAAGAAGAGTAGGTGATTCATAGGCATTACCGCAGTTCGGGCTTTTACTAAAATGTGTGTGTACCTTCGTAGAGGAGCCAGTGTGTGACAAGATCGATGTAGTTGTGAAGGTTGTGCGCGGTGACGGGCAGGTCGCGGCCGCCGCGCCGCAGCTCCGTGCAGCCGTCGCCCGGCAGGATGAAGTCCAGCCCCAGCTCTTCGATCGGGCATCCGTCCAGCTCCAGACCGCTTATCTGTCAACAGATAGAGACGTTAGCCGATGAATGCATCTAGTCTCTTCCTTATTTCCCTTAGTCCGCGAATCCCAACGTTAGAACTTTGACAATTTGATAGATAATCAGACTCGCCACACCACAAAGTTTCGACCCTAAAGCACGGCCGCTATATAGAGATAAATAGATTTAGACAGATAGCGCTTACACAATAACGCGGCCGTGCTTTATAGGTATGAAGTCTTGCGAATATGACTTTAGCGCCTGTGTGGCAACCTCAACCGCCACATTGAAATCAGCGCCATCTAGTCTTATACAAAGTCAAACGGATCACAGATGGTGCAAGACTGCACTTCAAAGCCTGCATCGCACAAACGTTTTTTTTTTTTACGAGGCGAGGGTACTTGGACTAGCTTTATGGCGGTTGAGGTCCTGTACTTTGCGCTGCTCGCTCACCAGCCACCGGGTAGTCGCAGCATAACTGCGCAAACTACTATTTTCCAGGTGCATTCCAATTATATAACTGCCTCGCTCACTCGCTTACGTTTTTCGCATATTCTATCTTGCTTTACTTTATGCTGTTTCACCTCACAGCAGACGACAAAGATCAGAAACGGCTACTATATATGATGTAACGTACCATCTGCGTCTTCTGGTCGGGCGTGTGCCTCGGGTCGGCGGCGAGTGCGCGCGCGCGCTCCGCCACGCGCCGTAGGCGGCACAGCGAACGCCACAGCTCGGGCGCCACGTGCCGCACGTCCGACAGCGACAGCCAGCGCTGCTCGCCCACCAGCCACCGGTACATCGACGTCGACAGTGGGATGTCCACCTGCAAGGTTACACATTCAGGTTAAAGTTGCTAACTCATCCAATGAGGTATCATGTACAAAGATCGTATATAGCTACTCTCTTGTAAGCAAAGGAGGATGGGCAAATATGAGCCAGCCCCAGCGCGGACACAAACCAATTGTGTTAATTTATGGGCGTCTAGCGCGCAACAATAAAGAACTGTATGAGTCATCAAACTTAAGGTTATAATATACTACATTAATTAACAAATAATTGGTTAGCCCCCGTTAGGGTTTTTATTTTTCAAGTTATCCTCCTTATTTTTAAAGTTATTTGTTCGGTTTCAATGGAAACCGATCGCATTGAATTGCGTTCGATTCAAAGGCGTTATGTATTCGCGACCGCTCGGCTCAAGTCACACAGTGAATTGTTATTATTGTTCCGCGACCTTGGATTGACCGTGACCTACTTTTGCAACGAATTTGTGGGATCTGATTGTAAATCGGGCTATAACTATCGGAGGGCTAGGCGGTGCCGTGCACCGGGGCCCTCAAGCTCAGGGGGCCCTCGGAACCTGACCAGCAAAACCTCAAACATTCTAAAATGCTATCTGTTATATTTATATTCTAAGAATATAAATATAACAGATAGCAACACGAGTTTAACTGTGGCAACTCAGTTGAAAGAAATTCATAACTTGTAGGGAATTCCCCTGAATTATTTCTATTGTTTGTGCAGTTTTGCCAACTTGAAGGATTCCCCGTCAGATTTAGCGGGTTAGGGCAAGAATACACGGAAGAAGATATTATAATGGCTGACAGATTTCGGAATAATTAGATATTTACCCAATCTAGACTTTGCCGATTTATTAAAAAGGGGTTAGGTAATTCCAAAAAGCGGCCAAGTGCGAGTCAGACTTGCATACAGAGGGTTCCGTAAAAAAACCGTGAAAGAAAAAATTGTTGTTTATTTTGGTCACAGCCTTACAAACTACATTATTAATAGGTGTTTTCATTATTTGTTGTTAAGGTGGAACATCTCGCTTGTGGCGGGAAATTTCAATTTAAAACAGTTTTTCGTTTTTGGACTATTGTAAATGAGAGTAGAATTCGCGATAAACTTAAATAATTCTTGAGTTTATGTTTCATAGATATTTATTTATCTTTTATGCACCGGTTTAAACGAATTAATCGAAAACCCGTAAAACTGATGAATTATGACTGACTGATAATTTATGATGACTGTAACCCGGTATTCCTGCAAAAACGGAAAAAACTGGTTAAAATTTAAATTTCCCGCCCTAAGCGAGACAATCTACCTTAAAGTACAGGATATAATGCATAATATACAGAAAATCCAAATTCCTAACAAGTTTAGTTTTTTCAGATAGACCTAGTAACAAAAATGGTCTAAAACTGACAACTTTGACGCCCCCCAACCATAAGAAAAATAATTGAAAAATAATTAAAGTAATTTAATTGTATTTTTCATTAAATATTCGGTTTTGGACCAATATTTTATACAAAATATCAAAATTTCAAGTCTGTACCTTATTCCGTCTACGAGCGTGAGACCCGTGACAGACGGACAGACAGACAGACAGCCGAGTGTCATTAAGGGCAGCCAAGCCGTCATACTTACCATACAAATGCTTGTACGTGATTATGGCGTTGTAACAAGTTTTAAATTGGCCAAATTCACGTTTTTCAAAGTTTATTGATTTGGGTCACACAGATGGCTTGTTTTATTGATGGCATTTTTTTCAGTTGACAAGATTGTCATTTGTCATTATTTTTATTTAACCATTTTTTTTAACTCTTCTATTAAAATTACTAATATTTTGACGTTTATAATTTTATTAATGTTTAATTTTATGTTTGAATTACATTTCAAATGGAAGCTTTTATTTCTGTAATTTTTTTTAAGTCGAGGTAACTTAAAAAAATTGACAGAAATAAAAGCTTTTACGGTTAGTTTTTTTTGCTAATGGCTTAATTTATTGTTATACAAATTGAGAAATGACAATTTGTACTCATGTATTTTTTTCTATTGACACATTTTTTTAGTAGTGTCGTCATTTAGGGATTTCTTTTTTTAAGTTGGCTCATTTTTCAATGACACTTTTTTATATTTTAATACATTTTTGATATACAAATTTCCGAGTTTAGAAATGGCCCAATTTTACAGATGGCCACTTTTCTTTAAATCTCATAACCGACTCGAATTAATGAGCGCAATTGTACATTAAAGTATAGGTGTACTACCGCCACCTTTCGATCATCTCTAACGATAATCGATTTAAATGTTTGCCAGGGATTCCCCATCGACGTTTTGTAGTGCACCTAGCATTACGTTTCCCGTATCTTCTTCATTTTAACGCCCGCGAGTACACGGGCACACACGATTAATATTGCAAAAATTAGAAAACAGTTAGATTAATTAAATTAGATTATGGATAAAAAAAAGAAACCCAGCGGTGCGTTTAAGCGTAAACAACGCCAGGAAAGAGAAGATAGTAAACAAAAATTGCTTAAAATTATCAATTTTTTTAGTCAGCCTTCTGCAAGTACTTCTGGACCAAATATTCCTGTTGATAGTGACTCAAATAATGTGATCAGTGCAGTGCTAGTTGAGAAGCCTACTGAAGAAGATTCGACAACTATTGCAGTTAAAGATACTTCCATCGGTGACGATGCCGCCGATCATCGCAACGTCGATGATGTTTGCGTAGCAGACATAACAGCGGAGAAACCATCAACCTCTACATTATTCGAAAATATAAACGATAAATCTTCTTATGACTTGGGAAACTTCACGAACATGATGTTAAGTGATAATGAAAAACGTCAATTCTCGATATGGGGCCTTTACAGCCTTCAGGGCCTTTTCCAAAAAACATAGACCAGAACAACAGATGTTTTTCAAAATCGTACTACGTTTCAACTTCTAAATATGGACCAGTTAATCGTTTTTGGTTGTGTTATTCCAAAATACTAGATGCTGCCTATTGTCAGCCCTGTTGGTTATTTGCTTCGCAAAGGAATAATGTATGGTGTACGGGCATTCGGGATTGGAGGCATTTATCAGAGAGAATCAAACAACACAGTTTTTCAAGTGGCCATACGGAAGCATGTGTTGTGTATGAACTTTGGAAAAAAAAAGTGATACTATCGACAAGGACCTTGAAAATGAAATTCGCAAGGAAGCGTCATTTTGGAAAATGGTTCTTCTAAGGTTATTCGATATCATACTTACCCTAGCAAAGAGTTCTTTGGCTTTCAGAGGACATCGAGAAATCTTAAGTCAGGAAGGATACCATGGAAATTTTCTTTCCTTTGTAGAGCTTCTCGCCCGATATGATCACATAATACGGCAAGTTTTGGATATGCCCAAAGGTAGTGATTTTTATTTCTGGGTTTTGTTCTTATTTAAATTTTTCTTGTTTTTATTTATGAACTTTTTATATTCACGTTTTCTAAATCGTGCTTGTTATGTTTTTAGGATCTACAAGATATCTGAGTGCAACAATTCAAAATGAAATGATTGAATGCTTGGGGTCCAAACTGGAAAACCATCTGCTAGAACAAATTAGAGCGTCACCGTTTTTCGCCATCATTATGGATACGACACAGGACATGTCGAAGGTCAGCTAAGCATTGTTGTGAGGTATGCAGTAATAACGAGATTGGAAAATGGACAGCCAGTTGATACAGAAATAAAAGAAGTGTTTCTAGGATTTTATGCTGCCATCAAACATGGTGCAGCAGATTTAGTAAACCAGGTGACTACATTATTTATCGACAAAAATATTGATTTAAAAAAATGTGTAGGTCAAGGTTATGATGGAGCCAGTGTGATGAGCGGTGTGTATAATGGTGTACAAAAACAGATTAAGGACATCCAGCCTAACGCTGAGTATGTACATTGCGCCACACATAATTTAAATTTGGTGATAAATGATGCCGTTAGTTCTTGTGTAGAAATACAGTTTTTTTTCGCAACGTTGCAAAATTTGTATATTTTTTCGGACGTAGCATAAAGCGTTGGGATCTACTGTCAAAATTCACAGGCGAATCGGACACTACTCTAAAAAAACTAAATCCGACTAGATGGGTCAATACCATATCTGCAATAAAACTTCGTTTTATTGATATAATCAAAGCATTATCAGAAATATTTCTAAAGAGTCCCGGGAAAGATGAGCGTAGTGAAGCAGATAGAATTAAAACAAAAATGCTAAATTATGAGTTCGTGTTGGTTTGAGAGTTCTTGTACTGTATATTGAATGACATAAATTACGCATCCAAAACTTTACAAAAATTCGACATCAATTTGGACGAGGCAAGTAGAGCTTTAGCAGAGACCAAAGCAAAGATGCAAATTTATAGAAATGACTTCGAGTCATTCAAGTCCAAAGCCAGTGAAACTGCAAGAAAATATGGCATAGATCCCCATTTTCAAGAAAAAAGGCAAAGGATGGTTAAAAAACCTTTTGATGAAATAGCTTCTGATCACCGATTTAGAAATAGGGAAGAAATATTTAAAATAACTATTTTTAATAATATACTAGACACAATAATAGCTCAATTAAATACACGTTTTACTGGTATGAGTGCAGTCTGTCAAAGATTCAACTTTCTAACACCAACTTTTTTACTACATGTAGATGAAGGAACTTTATTAAAAAAGTGTGACCAGTTCCAAAGTAAATATTCAGATATAATAGGCCCCAACTTTTCCCTACAATTTCTTAATATTTACCACCTAGTTCTACCTGAATTAACCCAGGCATGGACTGTTCACCAATTATGTAAGGAAATAATGCGCAAATATGGAGTGCTAGAATGTGACCTTACCGAAGTATTTACAGCAATGTTATTATTCTATACAATTCCTGTCACTTCTGCAGCAGCTGAAAGATCATTTAGCAAATTAAAAATAATAAAAAAATATTTAAGAAATAGTGTGGGCCAAGCTCGACTCCGACATTTATCGCTAATAGCAATTGAAAACAAAGCCGCATCAAGCCTGGATTTAACCGAAATCATTGATACTTTTGCAAAAAAATAAAGCTAGGAAAAGATTATAAAAATAGTTTATTTTATTGTTAGCTGGTAGGTCAGACGTTCATTAATAAACACTTTAATCTTTACTTCTTTATTTTATTGCCTATTACCTACATTATTAATTGTAATCTACGTCGTTATTTTATCTGCCTACTAAGTTACTTTCGACTTCCGTTCCGGTTCCGGCAGTTCTTAAACTCTTCAAAGCTGTTTTTTTTTACGCATGATAAGCAAGCATTTGGCCGCGATCTCACCTGATGGTAAGCAACGATGCGGCCGACGATGGAACATGCTTGCCTAGTTTACCTGTTCACTCTTGACTTGAAGACACCCAGGTGTACCTGTCAGGAAACAAAGACGCCAGTAAGGCAGTTCATTCCCTGGCCGTCCGCATTACAAAAGTTGAAGCAAAACGCTTAGTACGAATTGGAGGAATCTGAACCACATAGTGATACCATGGTGTTGTACGCCTTGTCGTCCGATGGTGGAAGGGAGAAGGAGGAATTATGTTATGCAATTCCATGACACACTCACCGAAATGTATACTGTAAACAAACAATCCTCTATAGAACCACTGTTCTGGAAGAGGTCTGTCTGTATGTAATAAGTAGCTTTGCTTTGCTGTACCCTGTAGTGCAAGATAAAGAGCTGATGATAAAGTAGCTTTACACCTTTAAAATATTTATATATATTCATCAGTTTAAATAGGGCCCAATAGTTATTTTGCACCAGGGCCTTTGGTTACCTAGCTACGCCACTGGCTATAAGCTATTGTTGTCGCTTGTTCGGTGATTAAAGGGTTTAATCCATGCGACCCATTAGAAATACGCGAGTGTCGGCAACCGAAAACGGTTCGGTCCGCGTGTGAATTGTTCGATGGCGCCGGTTCGCCCAGCGAGGACGTTTATTAGTGGCCTGTGAGTCGAAATTGGAACATTCATCGTGTACATTCAGCTGGTGAAGCTGAACTCCTCGTTCGGAGGCCCGCCCCTGGGCCCGAGGCACATATTGGACGTCACCGTGCTCGATCTTCCTAACCCCCCCCCCCCCTCCCCCCAGCTGGCACCAGTAGATAGGGCAAGATATATTTGGAGAACGGCACACCCCCAGAAAAATCTGGTAGGCTGCACATTTAATATAATCCTTAGTTGCGCCCCACGGCCGCCGAGAACAGTAATGTTATGTTTGTCCTCACCATCCTGCTGTCCATGACGGCCTTGGCCATGAATTTGCCGAGGAAGCGGAACTTGGCCTTGACGCGCGAGAGATGCGAGGCGCGCACGTTGCGCCCCACGGCCGCCGGGAACAGCCCGCACGGCCACGACACGTACGTCGCGTCCGGCGCCGGTGGCGGGATCGACGTCTCCTGGACATACCACAAACAATATTAAAACAACTGATTGGTACACCAATATAACACTAAAACTAGGTACAGATAAACCACGATTGAAACCTACCATTAAACAAAAATTAATGAAATTTCTAACAGTATTTATAAAGTGCCACAAATCATTGTAGGTTCAAAATGACTCTTTACTAGAATGTCTATTATGTCCCGCTCAGATTATATTTCTGTCTAGACGGCTGAGCGGGACAGCATGAGATTTTTACGTTCAGGCCCATCCCATACTTTAAGTACGCGGGTTGAACTGACCTTTTCTAGATCGGAGGGCTCCGGCGAGCGCTCGTCGTCGAGGCTGAGCGCGTCGCGCACCGAGGACGCCAGCTCCGTGACGGCCGGTGGCTGGCTCTTAACTATGTCGCCGCCGAACGAGGTCGGCTTCTGCTTGAAGTTCTCGCTGCCGTGCCACAGGTCCAGGTCGGCGCGCTGCAGCTCCTGTGAACAGATTACGACAAACGGAGACGTCACATAGTTGCTCACCGGAAAGTAGCGTGTGAAACAATTTCCGGGATTCAACTTTGCATAACTTAATACTCTTCTGTCCACAACAGGCTTGTCCTGAGAAGATCGGCACTATATAATCCATTATGATTCATTCAGATTACAACAATTCATGCGAAGAGATTTGGTTCCACGCTTATAGTGAGTGCAATGCTTACAGCGAAATAATTTTAAAATATATATAATGGTGGATCTAGCCATGCACGCATGCTGGTCGAGCATGTATCATCGAACATTACTGACCTACAAGTTGTTTTATTTTGACAATAGCAGCGCCCCGCGGTTTTCTATATTTTTCAAAAATGATCCGCTGGTGTGTTTCGCGCGCAACATACCTGTGAAACGAGCGCATAGAATTCGAGCGTCGGCCCCAGGCCCGTGCCCACTTCGTTCTCGTACTGTATCTCGAGCAGCGCCTTGGAATGTGCGAACTCGTGCATGACGTGCTCCGCCTGCCGCAGCACGTTGTGCCGCTGCACGGTGCGCTTGCGGCGGTCCAGGCGCGGCGCCACGCGCTCCTCGGCGCCGCCGCCCGCGCCGCCACCCGCCGCGCCGCGCTCGCCGCCCGCCTCTAGCAGGCGCTGCAGCGCGCGGTCTCGGTCGAACGACACCACGTAGAACAGCAGGTGCCGGCATTCGAACGGGAACACGAACGGACTGGAATGAGCACGTTTGTTTACAACGATACTTCAAAATACTATTGATCTAGTCTTATCGTAACAACGATTGCAGTTACGATAAGACTAGATTGCATTGCAGTTTGATCGGAACTATATGTTCAAATCTTGAAAGTTTAAAAGTTACAATTCTACAAAAAAAAAGACAACTTAATCGCGATTTAAAAATATAACTGTGACGAAAATCTCACCATGCGTAGGAGATTTTCTTCAACCACGGCGGAAGATTTCCGGTCATAATCACGAGCGGATCTTGTAACTGTCTATTGGCTTTGGCGGCCAGCTGAAACACAAAAAAAGTATTCTTTAAAATGATATAAAACAAGATACATTTAATCTTCTCCTCCTTGCTTCGTTATCCTCATTGCTGAGGAAGTCTTCTCCTTAACTATGGCCCGTCATCTGTTCAGTTCATAGACAACTGTATTATTACTCAGTTTGAGATCAGTGGTTCAGTTGGACCAACGCACTCGCGACTTTTGGCACAACTGCTCAAAAAAGGAGTGTAGCGTTTCAGAGTTCATGTATGTATATGTATGTAATTTATTTATTCCACCATAACGTTTAAATTGAACCTGAACTGATTTAGATGTATGGCGTATCGTTAGAATCCTTACACATCATCCCGAGCAACAAAGGATAAAAGGTTTTTTGAAAATGTCATTAATGCAGTAAATTGGCTCCATTTTCAAGTGCGAAAATAATAATTTATAATTTTACAATATGAGTATCAAATTGAAGGCCTTGATGAGCACATTCCAACAATATAGAATCTATTGGTATTAATACTTTTTAGTTCGTTTCTTGGCAAGGCAGTCGTGTTTTTTCTCTTACTTTGATGATGTACTTGTTCTCTTGCACTTTGGTTGTGATCTCTGTACATTGTGTGACCGGATTGTGTAATGGTTTCTGTCTTTTTTTGGCACGAAATTAAGAACATTATACCAATAGGATGAGATGTCATGGGATGAGAATGGAACAACCCGAATAAAGGTGTTCTCTAAATATTTTGAATAGATGCAATAACCCCTTTACACTACTTACGAAATGCCTCGGATAAGGTAACCAGCAAAGATTGAAGAGGCGCGTAACGTAATCAATACTCGTCCGATTTCGCGAGGGTCTTAGTCGCGCGGCTGCTATGACCATAATATCTGTGTTATAACTCCAGGCTCACAGACGGTAAAACCCACACAATACGGAACTCCTCCACTCCACGAAGCGAGCTTAGTAGTACGAGCAACACCTATATACACTTTCATTCTCGGATAATTTTGGGCAACTTCGCGAGGGTTTGAAGGAGCTTAGTGCCCCAACTACACTAAACAAACTTTTTTAATTTGTAATTTGTAATTGTATTATGCAACTTAAAGCACTTCTACGAGTCAACATTTTAAATGTCAAATAAACTTTTTTTTTTTATTATACATACTCCAAATCAATAAATTTCCCTTTCATGTGCCGACATGAGTTGAATCTCGCACAGGAAATGGAAATACCCTTCTGACTCTACCGGTGAGAAGAGAGGTATAAAGAGAGAGCACCAAGAAACTCTAGGCAATGTAATTATTTCACTACTTTGTTTTAAAATGTCGGTTTACAGAAAATATTATAATAAGTACACAATTACAAGTCAAATTTATATGTGTCAAAAAGATGTGGCTGGAATAAGATAATTAAAATACAATGACTAATAAGAAACTAGGCTCGACCAGTCCCCACAAGCAGCACGCCTTCACGAGAATGACTTGTGCAAACTTGTGCTATCCGCGAAGTTGACCAAGGTTAGGCGAGGGCGAGTTTGTGGAGGAATTGCTTGGGCTACTTTGCCTACCCTCGCCTCGAGCAAGGTATAGTAGACGAAGTGAAATATATTCGGGACAATTAACACAAATAACCTAGCCCCAAACTAGGATACTTTGTATTATGGGTACTAGACATCCAGCAGTGGACAGATATAGGCTGATGATGTACTAGACAAAGGATAAACATACATAGTTACGTTAATATTCAATCCATGACTCGGAAACATTTCTGATCATCACACAAATGTTTTTACCTTGCAGGATTCGAACCCGCGACCATTGGTTGAGTTCGCAGTCAGGGTCACTAGCCCCTCAGCAACCGGTCGTGAAAAATTCTATGTTCAGTTACCTTTGCGTTGATGAAGTCTGCGTTGGGCACGAGCGCGCGCTGGTCGGCGCGGCAGGCGGCGCGGTACAGCGTGTGCCAGTGCCGCGACACGGCGTGCAGCGCGCGCAGCAGCGCCAGCGCCGGCAGCGCCGCGTCCTTTACCTCGCCCGCCGCGCCCGCCGCGCCGCCCAGCGCCAGCGCCGACACCAACAGCGCCACCAGAGGAGATTCGCGGGATGGAACGATGCCCTCTGCGAATCAACGTTCACATTACTCAACATTATATTATGTATTTTGTTATATAAAGTCCGGTCACGATGCATAGAGAATTTCGTACATTGACCACTAATTACTTATCTCTTTCGCATCCGCATAAATGTATTACGGTCGTGCTCGCTCATCGCTCATGTGCGAGCGCGAACAGCGAGAGTAATTTGGGGTCAATGTACAAACGTCTCCCTGTATCTCAACCGGGCTTTACAATTAAACAAGCAGCAAATAAACAATGTACAAACGTCTCCCTGTATCTCAACCGGGCTTTACAATTAAACAAGCAGCAAATAAACAATGTACAAATGTCTCCCTGTATCTCAACCGGGCTTTACAATTAAACAAGCAGCAAATAAACAATGTACAAACGTCTCCCTGTATCTAAACCGGGCTTTACAATTAAACAAGCAGCAAATAAACAATGTACAAACGTCTCCCTGTATCTCAACCGGGCTTTACTATTAAACAAGCAGCAAATAAACAATGTACAAACGTCTCCCTGTATCTCAACCGGGCTTTACTATTAAACAAGCAGCAAATAAACAATGTACAAACGTCTCCCTGTATCTCAACCGGGCTTTACAATTAAACAAGCAGCAAATAAACAATGTACAAACGTCTCCCTGTATCTAAACCGGGCTTTACAATTAAACAAGCAGCAAATAAACAATGTACAAACGTCTCCCTGTATCTCAACCGGGCTTTACTATTAAACAAGCAGCAAATAAACAATGTACAAACGTCTCCCTGTATCTCAACCGGGCTTTACTATTAAACAAGCAGCAAATAAACAATGTACAAACGTCTCCCTGTATCTCAACTGGGCTTTACAATTAAACAAGCAGCAAATAAACAATGTACAAACGTCTCCCTGTATCTCAACCGGGCTTTACAATTAAACAAGCAGCAAATAAACAATGTACAAACGTCTCCCTGTATCTCAACCGGGCTTTACAATTAAACAAGCAGCAAATAAACAATGTACAAACGTCTCCCTGTATCTAAACCGGGCTTTACAATTAAACAAGCAGCAAATAAACAATGTACAAACGTCTCCCTGTATCTAAACCGGGCTTTACAATTAAACAAGCAGCAAATAAACAATGTACAAACGTCTCCCTGTATCTCAACCGGGCTTTACTATTAAACAAGCAGCAAATAAACAATGTACAAACGTCTCCCTGTATCTCAACCGGGCTTTACTATTAAACAAGCAGCAAATAAACAATGTACAAACGTCTCCCTGTATCTCAACCGGGCTTTACAATTAAACAAGCAGCAAATAAACAATGTACAAACGTCTCCCTGTATCTAAACCGGGCTTTACAATTAAACAAGCAGCAAATAAACAATGTACAAACGTCTCCCTGTATCTCAACCGGGCTTTACTATTAAACAAGCAGCAAATAAACAATGTACAAACGTCTCCCTGTATCTCAACCGGGCTTTACAATTAAACAAGCAGCAAATAAACAATGTACAAACGTCTCCCTGTATCTCAACCGGGCTTTACTATTAAACAAGCAGCAAATAAACAATGTACAAACGTCTCCCTGTATCTCAACTGGGCTTTACAATTAAACAAGCAGCAAATAAACAATGTACAAACGTCTCCCTGTATCTCAACCGGGCTTTACAATTAAACAAGCAGCAAATAAACAATGTACAAACGTCTCCCTGTATCTCAACCGGGCTTTACAATTAAACAAGCAGCAAATAAACAATGTACAAACGTCTCCCTGTATCTCAACCGGGCTTTACAATTAAACAAGCAGCAAATAAACAATGTACAAACGTCTCCCTGTATCTCAACCGGGCTTTACAATTAAACAAGCAGCAAATAAACAATGTACAAACGTCTCCCTGTATCTCAACCGGGCTTTACAATTAAACAAGCAGCAAATAAACAATGTACAAACGTCTCCCTGTATCTCAACCGGGCTTTACAATTAAACAAGCAGCAAATAAACAATGTACAAACGTCTCCCTGTATCTCAACCGGGCTTTACAATTAAACAAGCAGCAAATAAACAATGTACAAACGTCTCCCTGTATCTCAACCGGGCTTTACAATTAAACAAGCAGCAAATAAACAATGTACAAACGTCTCCCTGTATCTCAACCGGGCTTTACAATTAAACAAGCAGCAAATAAACAATGTACAAACGTCTCCCTGTATCTCAACCGGGCTTTACTATTAAACAAGCAGCAAATAAACAATGTACAAACGTCTCCCTGTATCTCAACCGGGCTTTACAATTAAACAAGCAGCAAATAAACAATGTACAAACGTCTCCCTGTATCTCAACCGGGCTTTACAATTAAACAAGCAGCAAATAAACAATGTACAAACGTCTCCCTGTATCTCAACCGGGCTTTACTATTAAACAAGCAGCAAATAAACAATGTACAAACGTCTCCCTGTATCTCAACCGGGCTTTACTATTAAACAAGCAGCAAATAAACAGAAAAAAAACTAATCTAAATACCTCGTTTTTTTATGTATTTTTTTTTGTATGCTTTTTCATCTAGTTTTGAGCAACCCTGAAAGTTTCAGCCGGATACGTAATCGGAAAGTCCTCGTTTGAGTTGCGAGATTCCATCCGGAACGACAGACAGACAAACAAGACAGTGACTTATTCAAAACTTTAGACAATCCCACATCAATGGCTTAGTTAATTTTAAATATAAACCTAACTAATAGTTTTTGTAAAAAGTTCCATCCAGTAAGGAAAGAAATTTCTCCAAAAAAAATTTGGGCTCAATCGACTCTATTTTCCGATAAGAATGTTTCCCCCAAAGAAACCTATCTGAAATCGCACGAGCTGAAATAGAGAAAAATAAAAAAAAAAACTAAAAGAAACACAAAACAACGATTGTCATTATTTTAAATGCTCATGTAAACATGTAGCTCAGAATTACCTAAAAAGTAAATTACTGAAAGTCTAAGTCTGTCCATAAACATTGATGAAATATGTGTTTTTATTATAGTTCAAACTCTTTAGAAAACTACACTGGCAGTACTGGTTAGTTAGACCGAATTAAAGTAGTCGCAGCGGAAGTATGTGTCTCGGAACTTGTCGGCTAGTCGCTAAGCAAACTGCTATTTTTCAGGCGCAATCCCTATGTTGAAGGTGAAGACAGCATTGTATAACTGTCTCGCTCACTCGCTTACGTTTTTTGCATACTCTATCTCGGTCTTACTTTATGCTGTTTTATCCCCACAGCAGTACTGCGCAATCGTTCACAGAGCCTCACTTCACAAACATAATAGATTTGCTGCGACTACTGTAAATGACGTATAAGCCCAAGTTGTCATTAGTCTAATGACAACTTTGGCTTATAGGGTAGGTACTGACCGTTCCACAAGAGATCAGGTTTACGTCTAGATGAGATCTTGGTGGGCTGCCCCTTGCCCTTGCGCGAGGCGGACGCCTCGGCGCGCGGCTGCTCGTTCACTTCCACGGCGCGGTAGTATATCGTATGCGTCTGCACCCAAATACCCGCGTTCGCTGCAAGTTACGGGAAACGAGTTAGGCACAATAATCACAGCTACGATCATAAGTACTAGTAATTGATATTTTTTTGTAAAATAAAATATAGACACCCGTGTTACTCGCTGATAATGTAGCTTTATATAGGTGAAAGTATGTTTAAAATCGGTTCAGTATTTTTTGAGTTTACCCAATATTTTTTTGTCACTATAATCGTATTTTACTTTATTTAAACAGATTAGATTTTTTGTTTTTGACCAATATTCAAACAAACACAAAAACAAATGTGTTTCCTCTAAAATGGAAAACACAATCGCTTGCTCGATGAAGGCTCTTACAACGTCATCTATCTAGATTTGGGTAAACAAAGATGACAATGCGTTTGCTAGCCGCTGTTTTTTCTCTGTCTTTTTCATATATTTAGAAACAGACAAATGCTAAAAAGGCGTCTGCTTGACGGCGCAATATCTATTGACTATTTCTATTGATGTAGAGTTAGCCAAACTTATAATAGAGCTAAAGATTTATAGTGACAAATAGTTCCGCTAGTTGCGCTGTGCTGGATTGCATAGAAAAATGTTACGATACTCGATAGCAAGTACAGATTAGAGCGTTTGGTTGAACTCATAATAGAGGTACTGGTCAGTAAACGTCCACTCAACGATAATAAAAAGAAAAAAACAGAAAGAAAAAAGAAATACATAAAAATGGACATTTAATTTTGTTGTTATTAAATACGTCGCCTGGACGTCGCATATTAGTCATTTTTTGACTTGATGATTTTTGACGGACTTATTATTTCGTTTCCATGGCAACCGTCCCTTACAGCGAGTATTCAACATGTTCTAGTTTTCTTTTATTCTAGGGTATAAGCTATCTCCATTCCAAATTTCATCGATATCCGTCCAGCGGTTATCGCGTGAAAGCTCCCCAAACAAATAAACAAACAGACAACGTTTCACTTTTATATATTGGTATGGATATAATGATGAAAAAAAATCGTATCTATCCATCAATATAAGAAAGAAAAGATGGTAGGTATATAAAAAGAAGTGAGCAATCAAAATTAATCAAAGTGCAATCTCAGCTATAATTATGTTCATAAAAATGGATCTCCTGTAATCATGAAAGTACCTACGTTATCTTGGATGCTTCACTTTCGATTCGGAGGTGTGGTCTCCGTCTTTTTGTAAACCTCCTTGGTCTAAAGTTGAAAATCTCAAAAATACAGAAATCAGTGTAGATCGTTAGATCGGCAACGTCACCCGCATGCACTGCATGGACTTTACGAGCTGCGTTACCAGCTCACATGAGAAGTGCTTGCAGTCTCGTACTCGCACTGGTTCACGAAAAAACTTTAAAATGACATTTTAAAGTTTTTTATTGTATAATTTATATTGTATAATGTATATCATGCAAAAAAAACATGTAGTTTTGCTTTGAGTCCTCATAATTATTCGGATATATTAATAAATCTATTTTTAATATTATTGCATTAATTTTTGTTTTACATATTTATAATGGCGCCATCTAGCAATTTTATTTTATTTACCACGAAACTACCTAAATGCTAAGGTTCAAAAAACCATCACATAAAATGTAATTAGGCGATTTGATACACTTAGCGACATCTGACGTCCTAGAAGATAATTACCTACCGGTGTACGATTCTTTATATGGCGATTGCTAGTCTTCTTATATATACTGGTCTGTGATATTATTATTATTATTAGATTAAATATTTACATAATTTATTATTTATTTAACTGTTTATTTTTGCTACATGTTTAAATTCAGTTATTTTATTTTATGTTAATCAAAGGGGTTCCAACATTTTTGTATGGAAGTTGGCATATCGCACCCGCCCGCCATTTTGTTTTTTTTTTATTTTTTCGCGCACGACTAAAGTAGTATACATGGGTAGAGGACACTTATACTAACAAAAAAAGACTAGTAATGTGTTACCTTAAAGTGTCACGTACCCGATATATTTGGTTTAATATTTTACCATTACCATACCATATGGGATAACCCCTGGACTGTATCAAGTTACCTAGCGGCGTCTCGGTGTCGGTGTCGTT
Organism: Alsophila aescularia; assembly: GCA_946251855.1. Lineage (NCBI taxonomy): Eukaryota > Metazoa > Arthropoda > Insecta > Lepidoptera > Geometridae > Alsophila > Alsophila aescularia. The sequence goes on from OX276379.1 coordinate 37,611,215, forward strand.
GTCTGTGGTCTCTCCGAACTGTCGCACCGCCTGGTACACCGTCATGTTGTACGGCAGCACCGTGTCGCCGATCAGGAACTCCAACTTATGTTCGGTGCTGGAATACAAACACATCGACTCGATTACTATATGAAGCAATAATTGACAACTGTTGGTCTTGGTTTAATAACAGTCGTCGTAAGCCATGTTAGAGGCCCTCGGCCTGACAGTGTCTGACACCAGCACTACTTCAAACGACAAGCGAACAAGCAAGCAGTCTTATTCAGCTCAGAGTACCGCAAAGTTTGGAGACAGTGTGTAAAATAAAAAAAATACATATTATTTTGTGAAATGTTCAAAGTTAGTAAGTTAGAAACATTACACTGAAAATTAGAATAATGACTATGCATCTTGAATTTTAATTTTATTGTATACTATTTCCTTTATAATATATATAATATATTCTGTAATTCCAGTACATACTCGTAGCATCAAGTAAGGTTCAAGTAAATGCATATTTTAACCAAATAGCAAATTGCACCTAGTGTAACACAAAATCAATTAAACAGAAGAACGAAAAAATAAAACAAGTTATAACATAGGCCAGTCATTGGCTGAAAATATGATGCTTTGCCCGACAAATAGAGGAGTAGAAGATGTTTTGATTTGTATTGCTGAGGTCTTAACGATAAAAACAAATTTTCGACCTCGAGGGATGGAAGTGTTAGCCGCCATCTTATATTTCTTATATTTTTCTAAATGGTTCTTAAACAATTAGTTTTATAGCAAAATAGTCTATGAAAATTATAAAGAAGAGAATATTTGCAACATTTTTTGTATTTACAGTTGTTCTGTAAGTCTCATAGGTAAAAAGTTACGAGAAGCTAAAAACACGTCCTTACTAAAAATGGTCCAATGCAGGAACAACGTTTAAATCTTAACCGCTGAATGTAGTCTTTATATTTGGAGAGTGTGTTCATAAAGAGAAGATACATTTTGAAAAAAACGCATTTCAAGGGGTTTGAAAAGGGGGAAAAAATGCCATAAAGCTAACTGTTAAAGGAAAAAAAAACGAATTTTGGCCCCTTCAAATCAGGATGGCGGCTAACGCTGGGAGCGTTTTCGTAAAGAACTCATAACTAAGCAACACAAATCAAAACATCTTCTACTCGACCATTTGTAAAACTACCGGGTAACAGAAAGAAAAAACATATAACACTGTCAGAAAGCGTCAACAGCGCGATGCCAAAGAAATATATTACTGACTCGGAGGTGTGTTGGTGCGGCGGCGAGGCGAGCGAGTCGTCCACGTCGTCGTCCGAGGCACCGTCGTCGTCCGAGTGCGGCCCGCTGGCGGAGCCGTCGCGCGCGCGCCCGTTGGCGTAGCCGCGCGCCGCCAGGTACCTGCACATACATACAACATGAGTAAAAAAATAAAAACATATTTCTTTATTTTATGCTTATCATAATCTTGCAATGAAGCCTGGTGAAAGAATACATTAAATATCTTGAAGAATTGCGAAGGAATTCCACTTATGGTGCATCCATTTCGAGCTTCTATCAGGCCTTTAAAATATTGGTTGTGAAAACAGAAAATTGGGGAATTATTGGAGGACAAACTTCCATGTAGGTATCTCCTTTAGAAGGAACTGAGATCCATAGGCTCAACACCTATCAGCTAACAGATCCTCACACTCCTTACCTCTAAACCTGGGTGTGGGTGAAAAAAATAATAGTACAGTAGTTTTTGAGCAGGAAACGGAAGACTGATTGCTTCATAGGTTTCCTATACACAGGAGGCGGCCAATGTGACGTCACACCGCAAACGTGCCGCGAGTAATTTTGCTTTCGAAAAGGATGCCGCTGAAGTGGAATAACTTCGTAATTTTTCAAGATATTTAAATAATTCTTTCGCCACTGTTATTGTCATAGTACTATCGAATTTTATAAAAATAATTTGTTTTTATTCCAAAGGAAACTTTTCTATTGCAAATAGAACTTGGAGTAGGTTGGCTAAGTGGCTTAAGCTCAGGAGGGAACAATGTGCTAATAATATATGAAGGCTAAAATGATGATGATGATCTACTTTATCAATCTACATAGATTCGAATAAAAAATGAGCATAATAGATAAGAGAAAAAACATGGATTTGAAATACAAATAATACAATATAACAAACAGCATAATATGTAGATTAAAATACTAATCTAAAATCTATTTGTATTTTTATTTTTTCACTATGCTTTGTCATTGAGTTGTGAGCTACCCTGAAAGTTTCAGCCGCATAGCAAATCGGTAAGTGCTCGAAATTTGAGTTGCAAGATTCCACCCGGAACAACAAACAAGATACTTAATAAAAACGTGGTAAAATAGTTTATTATTATAAACAAATATTATATTCAGAACAATTCACACCAATTGCCTAGCCCCAAACTAGGATATCCTGTACTATGGGCACTAGATAACGGATAAACATAGATGCGAATAGTACATCCTCGACTCCGAAACAAACATTTCTGCTCATCACAAAAATGATTTTCAGGATTCGAACCCGCGACTGCCGCACTAACGGGTATTTGATCTAAAAACTTGGCCGAAACTCATTTTTACCAATCCAGTTGTTCACCCTGTTTAAGATTTTCCCGAAATAGCTAGCTAGCCGGGCCCGGGCTAGCTACCTCCGACCCTTTTTTTTTGCCCATTGAACATCGGGCGTTACAGCTCATTCACAATTTGACTATCGCTCACGCTGTAACTTTGTCGAAGCTAAAAAACGATTATGGTATTTTTCAAATATTAGTGAATTCATGTGTTTTAACTGAACTTTTAAGTATGCCTGATATAGAAGGTATGCATATCATTAAGTATTTTACATTTTATTTTGAAAGCATTATAAATATTTTTATGTTTGAAGTTACCTATTAAAAACAGGATTTATTTTAGTGATTTTCAATAATGTCGAGTTATTTAGTAGTACTTCCAAGCTTTGCCCAGCGATCAAATTTATTGCATAATAAGACTAGTTTGTTAGTATTAATAACCAGTAATATTTTCTTACCAAAGTACACCTATCAGGTTTTATGTTTTTTATTTAAAGTCTACGCATTATTTTATTTCAAGTAATTGTAGTGTTCATAAATAGTAAAATTTTGTTGACAGACCCCTCGGAAACATTGTTAGAAGGCTCTGTATAATAAAAGAGACATGTCGTACAAAATTTGAAGAAATATTTGAATATTTGGAGACAAAGTTGATGCATGTTACTAAATGTCCAGATGAAAAACGTAAAGAAGTGAAACCGTTTTTAAGTTTCTATAAGTATCGCAGTATAATTAGTTTTTTTTTTTAAATCTCTGTAAGTAAAATGTCAAAACAACTTTTGATGTTTTCTTAGACATGCTATAGAAACCAAAGCGCTGAAAAAAAGTTTTAGCCAACTTTTTGGGTGCAATATGGAAATGTGCGCCGTTGACTTAACAGTCAAAGAGATTGTATGTCCGAAAGAACTCTCATGAAACGAAATTGACGGGATCACATTGATCTTCAAACTGATTATAGTTTATCAAAACAATACAAGATAATGTTACCTTTCAATGGCTTGGACTAAAGCTAGTGGGTCTATCCGAACTACACCGCCTTTCCATTGCTTCAAGTTGGTGCATGTCGGATGACGTTTGAGATCACACTGGAACAAAAACAAAACATTTGGTAACGGGGTAAACATTTGTATGATATTGGTTCTTGGGATTTGGATGTTTGTGGTGTGTTGATGTAAGTCCATATAAGCTGCAACCGACACAGGGAAATCTAGTGCGAGGGTGTGTAAACGTTTTATTTAATGTGAGGGATATGAAGTGCGAGCGGGGCATTTTGGTGTGTGTATGTATGGTTACCATAAGCTGGTGCGTGTTGAAGAACTTGAGCGCGGAGGTGGCGGGGCGCGCGGGCAAGTCGTGCACGCGCACTGGGAACTGCTCCAGGTGCGACACGCACGCGTTCACCTTCGCCACCAGCGCCGTCAGCGCGACCGCGCCGTTCAGCTCCAGCCCGCTCTCGCTCCACTCGCTGCTAAACAAACGTTCGTTACTTTACATCACATTTATACCAGGGAACGGGAGACATTTCTTTTAAATAAAAATGAATCGTTTATTTGAATCGCCTAGCTCCAAACTCTGTTAACTCTACAGACTTAGCTGAATTTGAAGTTAAGAGCGGCCAATCCGTCATACTTTTCATACAAACGCTCGTACGTGATTACGGCATTGTCACACATCTTACTTTGATGTTTTTAACTAATAGGGTATTTTGGTTTCTATAAAAGCAAAAAATAAAAATTTGGGGTAGCAAATTCATTATAAGACTCCAAAAATCAGCGTTTTCACACGAATTTTACGTGAACTTTGGCCGTTCATAATTGTTGATGACGAAGGGCGAAGGCCTACCTATCGCCCATCGAAAAATAATAGAAAATAGAAAACAACCACTTTCGTCACTTTTTCTCTAGAGTTTATTGAACACTGACATTCTATCAAAAACATATTATTTAAAAAGAGAACTATTTACAAAAACTTCTGCGGCCAGTATTTTATAGTCGCCAACATAGTCCAGAGCGGTGTGGAACACCAATTATAGTCGCCAACATAGTCCAGAGCGGTGTGGAACACCAATTAAAGTCGCCAACATAGTCCAGAGCGGTGTGGAACACCAATTAAAGTCGCCAACATAGTCCAGAGCGGTGTGGAACACCAATTAAAGTCGCCTACATAGTCCAGAGCGGTGTGGAACACCAATTAAAGTCGCCAACATAGTCCAGAGCGGTGTGGAACACCAATTAAAGTCGCCAACATAGTCCAGAGCGGTGTGGAACACCAATTAAAGTCGCCAACATAGTCCAGAGCGGTGTGGAACACCAATTAAAGTCGCCAACATAGTCCAGAGCGGTGTGGAACACCAATTAAAGTCGCCAACATAGTCCAGAGCGGTGTGGAACACCAATTAAAGTCGCCAACATAGTCCAGAGCGGTGTGGAACACCAATTAAAGTCGCCAACATAGTCCAGAGCGGTGTGGAACACCAATTAAAGTCGCCAACATAGTCCAGAGCGGTGTGGAACACCAATTAAACGTTAAGGCGAACCAACTTTCGCACTGGCCGTTGGTGTTGGCCCTTTGGTGGCATCATTTACAATGATACAATTCTTTATTGCATCAATATGGTTATAAAGATGTCAAAGTTAAATATAGTAGTCCAACATATTAGCCATTGCTGGCATGCAACACGGGTTATATTATCCTTTCCAGGAAACTTTTCTAAAATTCTACCTAAAGGCCAATGATTTCGCGGGAGATTTCCATCTGCTACCAGTACCAATGTTTCCAATGTACTGAACATTGGAAACATTGGTACTTGGCCTGATGGGTAGAAACTGTTTGCCATGGAGTCAGAAGCGGTAAATATTCTCGGACCCATCGCTGCGCGAAGTAATCCGCTAACCCCAGCGCTTTCCGTCAATCCACCCGCTTCACCAGGTCAAACATCAGAAAAATTGCTTAATTGTTGATCATTACTCGATGTCCGGATCAGGAAGTTGAAAGGAATAAGGGCTTGTTCACAATCAACATCGACTCCCACATGAGTCAGGAGTCTAGAGTTTACTATCGCTTCTACCTCTCGGAATAAAGTATGGAGTATTTCAGACTGCGGAGTTCGATCCATCAAAGTGATTTTCATCGAGGTCTTTACGCTGCATACCAATCTTTCCCAGCAGCCACCCATAAAAGGCGATGAAGATGGGATGAACTTCCACGATATGCCTGTATTAATCGAGAAGTCATATAGGTCTGGTAGGATGTTTAAAGCACACACAAATGAAGTCCCATTATCTGAATAAATTCAAGAAGGGCATCCACGAAGGGCGAAGAAACGACGGAGTGCCGCAGAATCCGACAATAACGATTCCACAACTTCTAAGTGTTTAGCTCGAACAGTCAGACAGGTGAACAAGGAAATCCAGCAAGTTGCTTAATGTACACAGTAGGTACTCACTCGACGGTGAGCGGCAAGTCGGCGAACACGTGCAGGAAGAGGCGCAGGCGCTCCTCGGCTGCGGCGACGAGCGCGGCCGGGTCGCGCGCCTCGCGCTCCGCGTCCCGCTCGCGCCCCTCGCCCGCCTCAGCCTCCGCCGCCTCCTCGCCCGTCAGGTACTGCAGCAGGGCGCCCAGCACACCCGAGTGGTTCACCTGCAAAGTTATAACACGGTTCTGACTGATTCGTCACTATACAAGTGTTTTGAGTGTATCCATTTACTCGTATATTCTATGTTTAGGAAAAATTTCAAACATACATTTTACTTATAGGCTAATAGAGAAATCTACTTATTAATTACTGTCTTAGTAATTAATGCAAACAGAAACGTAGAATTAAATAGGGATTGTGTGAATGTAAGGGCTTTTTTTATGTTTAACGTTTTTCCGCTCGCTTTTCTGCAATCTATGGGAGTTGGCGAGAAAATCGTAACCAATGTGTTACCGGAAGTTTGTAAACGGAATTATAACAGGAAGCCGGGGAAAGGCGCGCTATTTGATTCGACCAATGAGCGCGCGCGGTGCTAGAGTATTTTAATTTTGCATTACCAAGGTGAGATGTCAGATGTTACACATCATATAAGACTTCTGTAAGGTTCACTCGTTTTTTTTAATTCTTCCCTTATATAAAATAAGGGAAGAATTAAAAAAAACGAAACCCTGAAATTGTTACGAAGATTAAAAATGATAATATTATTTTACAATAGATAGTCCGTCAGTCTGTTATTGCATATTTACCTCGAAGGGTGAAACATCATGGTGCATGAGAGTGTCTCGCAACTGTTGCAGCGCAGCGCGCCGGTGCTGCGGGTGCGGCAGAGCGGCGGCCAGAGCGGCGAGTTGCTCCAGGGCTCCGCCCCCGCCTCCGAGGGCACCCCACTCGCGTTGCAGGCGCGCCGCTGTCCATTGAATCCATTCACGAACTTTCTCCCTGTTGAATATGGAACATTTTGTAATTACAAGCATAATATAATACAGTGATGAGGTCAGACACGTAATCTAGCTTGCTGGCTTCATTTTACTGCTACCTATTAAAATGGCACAAGGTCTTCAAAATGTTTGTATTTCAATGTTATTTTACCGTTTCAATAATTTGTTGCACTTTCCTAAAATACCTTTCACAGGATATGGGAAGTATTTAGCCGAAAATAAAACCTGTTATATAAAATGTATGTATAAAACGAATTACCTGAATAGTAAAAGTAATTATAATTTTTAACTTCTAAATGTTTAAAATGACCGGATTTTTGTTGGATTTCGGCATTTTGGCCGGACTTTTCAAATTAGGATATGTGAATCGTCTCGTCACGGGCCGTGAATACTGACTTGTTCTGCACGGTGAGGTTGGCGGCGGAGTGCGGCGAGGCGAGCAGCGCGGAGTCCTTGTGCGCGTGCGGCGAGCGCCCCCAGCGCGACGGGTTCAGGGATGACAGGAACGACGACGTCTTAGACGTGCCACCCGCGCGGGAAGCCGCGCGTGCGCCGAGCGCCACGCCTGAACCTGGGTTATACAGACATCTATTAAAAAACTTTTCTAAAGTCGAATAGCTAACCCCTAAGAAAAAACGCATTCGGTGGCTTTGTGTGGCGAGCGCTATTCATTTCATACGAACTATACATCTACTTCTCCACTGCTGGGACACGGACCTTCTCTCACCACTCCCTCTTACCTGTTTGTCCCATAGTATTTTGATCTTAATATAAAATAAGTTTTTTTTTAAATTTAAACTGTTTTATATGGTTTACAAAACAGTTTAACAGTTTTACCTATTTTTTTTCGTTTGGCTTCGACTCGCCATTTCTATTCTATTACTCAGGTTTACGCTACGCCCCACGGTTTTATTTTATTACTAAAGTGTACTGTGTTCTACTTGTCAAGCCTTTTCATTTGATACCCATATAGAGGGGGTTGAAAAAAAAATGTAATCCACAATTTTGTGGCGGCGGCCATCTTAGATTTACATTAATACTGATTAAACATAATTATTATTGTATTTTCATCAGAATAAGGTGTGAACCAAATTTCAGACCAATCGGAGGAAGTGGTTCTAATTCAGTTTGCAAGATTTGACCTAAACTAACGTAGTAGAACAAAAGCTTATAAATAGTGACTGACTGTGCGGCGAGGCCGCGTGGTGCGGCGGGTGCGGGTGCGGCGGCGTGGCGGCGGGCTCGTCGCGGCGCCGCGCGTGGCGCGTGCCCGCGCCGCCCGACCGCTTCACGACGCGCTTGCGCTTCAGCATGTCCGCCAGCTGCAGCGGGCTGCCGGACCTGTACCGGCAATAAGAATGGTGGTTTGTTTGTTTGTCGTATGAGGTAGTGCTGGTGGAGTCTCAGTTTGTCAAGCCGCCCGAACGCCTCTGACATAGATTAATGACTGCTATTAATCAATAACAGCCAGGACAGACAGATTAACGACCGATTGGTCTAGTGGCTAGAGACCCTAGGTACGAAATCAAACGGTCGCGGGTTCGTATCCTGCAAGGTGCAATCATTTCCGTGATGAGCAGAAATGTTTGTTTGCGAGTCTTGGATGTAATATTGGTATCTATGTATATTTATCCGTTATCTAGTGCCCATAGTACAGTGAAGAACTATCCCGAATATTTATTTATTTAACGTGCCCTCCGAAGCACGGAGCAATGGAAAACCGCACATTCGAATTGTAGTGAATGTTCGGTTCGGTTGACGACATAAATGAGTGTCGTCAACCGAACAATCAACACTACAGACTAGCCCAAACTGTGGCTTGATTGCAACAATAAATCCACACCTAATTATAATGTGGGTAAGTATGCATCCTAATTGATTCCTAATTGGGAGGCTGGAAATGCAAGATGCGTATTTGATCATGGTTATCCCGGAAAATGGAAACTTTGCAGTTACTCGTGATTCGCGACTAAATTGCAACAACTTTTTAATTTGTACTGATAACTAAAACTATCTCAATTTTTAACCCCTATTTTGTTATAGTTTTGGGGTGTGTCTGTCTGTGGCATCGTAGCCCTAAAACAATTGGACCAATTTTGATGCGGTTTTTTTCTTGTTTTAAAAGCTGATGTGATCGAAATCTTAGCAATAATGGGAGGGTCTGGATTGTAGCTGCCAAACGAATGGACCAATTTTGATGCGGTGGTTTTGTTTGAAAGCTGATGTGTTCAAGATGATCTGCACTTCTCAATCTCGTAAAGTTCTTGTTTATGCTGGGTTTAGGCAACATAAAACAGCATTTTATACTCTACTGGTGCATAACAGTAGATTGTATTACTAGGGAGCGAAATAATATTTTGCAGGAGAGCCCTGTCCTATTAGCTATAGCTATTTTGAATCCAGAGCGGAGTGAAGGATTCTTAAGAGAATCCTGAACGTAGCGAGGGGAAAATAATTTTGCGCCCGAGTGATACACTCTACTTTTCATCCCCCTCTATGAGAAAAAGACATAAAAGTCGCTTGTAGATACTTTTTAGCTCATATATTTATTTACAAGCACAAATTAAAAATGTATATTCCCCCCCCCCCCCCCCGCTTCAAAATCGGTTCATTCGTATGGGGTTTGGGAGCTACGATTCTCGAAAATAAAAAAACCGCATCTAAATATCTAAATTGGTCCATTCGTTTGAAAGCTACGATTCTCACCGCGCCCGCGCTACGTGACCCAATTTGCACCGCGCGCCTCATTGGTCTAGCCTTCATTTATTTCGTGAGAGGTATATACTAAGTTTTCGGCATAATAATATAATAGCTAATATATATAGCTCTCACGGGTCATACTTTGACTTCGGATCTTTAATACCGGAGTTCAAATCCCAACTAGAGTTTACATTTTGCACATTAAAAATAAAATGTGATGGCTTATAAAATGAAAACGGCCAAGCAACAAAAGACATGGCGGAAAGAGCCGACGAGCCACGGAAATTCATTACTGCCCTCTCTGAAAGTTTTGAACAGAAAAGACCTACTTTGCTCCTAGTTTTCCAGAAAACAATCAGTGTTTTTCGAATAGATGGGATAAAAAGTGTTTTACTTCTCTAATCTCGATGGTCTCCGAGCTAAAACTAATGTCTCATGAAGAAAGTTTTAAAAAAATGTGGCGGGAAGAAGCTCTTTTCTTCTCTTAGCAGTATTTTAATAAAATAAAAAATATCACTGTTTAATTTCCTCACAAATGAAGTGAAAAAGCATATTGTATAACTCCGTAACTCGTTTATATAACAAGGCATTTTAACCTTGAGTTCAATATCTACCCTCGCTTTCGGCTCGGGCGGATAAAATGGCTTATTTTATGCCCTAGTTGTACAATCTACTATTTATAAAATGAATCTAGAAACGAAAGAAAATCTATGCTTTCGTGAAATGTTTGAAAAGTTGGTAGTAAGTTCTAAATCTACTTGATGAAAGTATGAAAAAAAAACTATAAGTTCGATGTTGACATAGAATATTGTAGCAATCAAATTGTAATTACCTGTGTACTGTTGTAGACAAAGGCAGCTGCGGATGTGTGGTCGCCGAGGCTGGCCCCGGCTCTGAGCCGCTGTCACTACCCAGGGCGGCTGTAGAGGTAAAGTAAACCGTTAGATAATGGGAGAAACTAACTCTTCCAGCAGGCCTAGCACGGGGGGTGGACATATTCCCCGGGGAAAGGATAAACATCGGTGGATATACAGCGGGAGTAGCGTTCTCTATGGTTCAGTACCAATGAATTTTACTTATTAGTCTTCAATATTTTGACAAATCCAACATACTTTCAAGAATCATTCGTTCTTTTGATGTTAATTTCTGTGGTTTATAGATTATATTTCCAAAAATGATCGTGCGTACCATTGACACACCCTGGACACTTTCCTAGATCTCTATACAAAAGCCGCGTTTTAACTACCAAATAGACAGAGTAGACGCAGTCATTTGTATACTTTTTTTTTGAAGAAATTCAATGAGTCACGGGCATCTCGGATATACCGCCCACGCCGAAGAAGTTTTCTTCCATTGCTTGCGTTTCTCGCATCAAAATATAATTATAAAATGCTCGCGACATTGTGGTTGTATGAAGACATACTTTTATACCCACCTTCAAGAGACGGTGATATATATTCCCCGTCTTATGTCAAACGGAGAGTATTTTAATCCATGTTTTTCGAGTACATGCTTTTAAGCGGGAGTAGCATGGGAGTAGCGATGGAGTAGCGGCACATAATGTCTATGACAAACGTCAATAGATACATTTTCTCCTTTGATTGTATCCCTTTCCTCAATTGCCGTGCTATGTAAGGTAGAGCAGATAATTATTTCCACTGAGAAGTGGATAAAAACGGGGGAAAGATAATTTGTCCACCCCACATGCTAGGCCTGCAGGGTGGCTTAAGAGGTAAAGTAAACCGTTAGACTATGGGAGATACTAACTCATCCAGGGCGTTTAATCGTTATGACCATTCGCACACGTAACGCGTCGCTTTGTAGAATCGTTCGGCAAATTACGACTATAACTAACAATAACTGCTATAACTCACAACTTTACAAGTTAATTTGTCGAAAATTAGATGTTTAAAATATGAATCATGCTCAAGTTCATTTCTTTAGAAATATCGTATTGATATTAGTAGGTCTCGAAAAATATAATAAATTGATGATGCACTTCTCTTTGTAACCTACAGTAAATAATCAGAAAAATATTTGTAGTACAGTTTTGACATACGTTTTTGTTAATTGTAAACCAAATTCATAAATGACTATAAAAATGACAGATTCAAGGTCAGTAATGTTCCATGAATTGATACATGCTTGTCGAACATCGACGTTAAATCAAGTTAGCGCCGGGTCGAGAAAACTTGGAACTCTTGGTGAACGATTTTAATGACGCCCCCAAAAACTATTCTCACCCTAGGGTCCTAGGTGAACGATTTGAGTGGCGCCGCCATAAAACAATTTTATCACTTACACACTCAGATCACTCAGATCAGATTATAGCAGGCCTGTTTCACTGGATGTATGTGCTCGATAATTACCTACCGGCCGCTGGGAAATTGAGTTCCCTCATTTGAGTGGCGAGCCCCGCGTCAGGTGAGATAGACTTACGCGTTATAAAGAGATACACATTCTATGCTAATAAAATGATAGGCACTCAAGGTCGTGCGAGCTGAATTGCACATTATTGCGTCGCGGCAAGGGTCACTTTTTATTTAATTGTATTAGCGGAGTGATCTTTCTGTATGTTAGTACTATTATTTCTTCTGTGCTTATTTATAGGTTCATTTGTATATTTTATTCCCTACACAGGAAATTCTAGTGCGGGTATATAGGAGAGTGTACAAGCGTCGTTATTATTTGGGTCAGCTTGTTTCTTGTTCACATCGCTTTGCATCGCACTTGCTGTGCCTCACTCAAGTCTCGCCGACACTCATCAGCCTTGATCGACCTGTGCCCGCCCTCACCTCACCATGGCAGTGACGCCCTCAATTTCCTGAGCCCAAGGCGGTCGGTTATTTCTAAAAGTTGGAGCCAGCTCTGATGCCATACTCTGATTCTTGTGGGGGCTTACTTTCGGACGGTCGTTTGGTAACCCTAATCTTAAGAATAATTTCTTTTTTAATTTGTCTGCGCGAGCGATGACGACATTCGCAAAATAATTATCAGTTTTCCAATGTTTAGATTACCAAGCCAAGCGACCGTCGGAAACTAAGCCCGAAACTTCTCTAACAATACTCACGCATAGAGGTGGCGACGAAAGACCCTGAGGCGGAGAACGCCAGGGACAAGTTGTGTTCGATGGACGTCGCCGAAGAAGACGCGGGCGGGGACGAGCCGCCGCTCGAGCGCGCGCTGACGCTGCTCGGGGACTGCAACACAACGTTACTAGCTCAAAGCCTCGAATTCACTCGCAACAATTGACGCACAATATGTCACGCAAGTTCACTAGGCAACTATTGACGCGCAATATGTCACGCAACTTCATTAGGCAACAATTGCCGCGCAATAATAATAATATAAGTTTCATTTTGTAGTTACCTTGAGCTTGTTACTGGCGGAAGTCTGCGGCGCGGGCGCTCGCTCGGCCAGCTGCGCCACCTGGTGCAGTACTCCCTCGCGGCGGAACTGCACCGCCATCTCGTCGGGCAGCCGCTGCATGAGGATCTCCGCCAGCTGCAGGGAACCGACGGCGATGCGCAGGTCCGTCGACGCCATCATTCCCGCGATGTGGGACGATATCACCTGGGAGGAACGGTCATTCAACTTATTATGAAAACCAACGTGGTTTTTATACATTGTAAAAGGCAAAAATACGCTAGTCACCAGCTGAACACGTTCGCGAGCGTAGCTCACCTTGAGAAAGACCGAATGTGGTCGAAACTATAGTTGGAATAATTCAACTAATATACGAGAGTAACACCTGTTTGTGCCTTTTAAACTTGTTGCCTGCAGATGGACAGTAGCATGCACCCGTGTAAGTGTCAACATCTTGCGATTATCAAGCCGCCTGCAAGGCGTGGTGATTATATAGCTATTATGGGGTAGGCCTTTGTTCAGTTTCTTCATTTCATACATTCTTCACTTCTTTTTTCTTCTTGGTGTTACATTATTTCACATTTGAAACCGACGAGCTAACTCCGTAAATGTAACATGCTAATAACACCAAGTACAACATATCAAAGGAGGTTCAGCGATGCTTATTATTGGAGAGTCATATCTTCAGTCAGAGGCGCAGTAACAGTGACCGATAAATAAGGAGAGGATTGGCGAAACACCACGAATTTACCAATATTTTGTAGATCTGATGCGCGATCGCCCTTCATTCCCGAGCCCCGAGTTGGTCCCGCGCTAGCCTGGGGTCGTAAGCAACTAGTAAACCTAACCTGCACTAAAACGTATTCCCGAGCCCCGAGTTGGTCCCGCGCTAGCCTGGGGTCGTATGCAAAGGATTGGAGAAACACGACGAATTTACCAATATTTTGTAGAACTGATGCGCGATCGCCCTTCATTCCCGAGCCCCGAGTTGGTCCCGCGCTAGGCTGGGGTCGTATGCAACTAGAAAACCTAACCTGCACTAAGACGTGATCGCTGTGAGATCAATACCATTCGGAGTGGCCAAACTAGAAAAAAATATAAACTGGGGAAATAATGAGGGGATTAAGGTTTGGGGAAGTGAGGGAAGGTGGGGGAAAGTGAAGGAAGGTGGGGGAAAGTGAGGGAAGGTGGGGGAAAGTGAGGGAAGGTAGGGGGAAGGTGGGGGAAAGGTAGGGTAGGGTAGGGAGAAGTGGAAGGTTGTCAGAGAAGGGTGCAGGAAGGGGGCAGGTGGTGCAAAGTGGGGGAAAACTATTAGGAAAGGTGGGGCAGAGTGGGAGCAAGGGAAAGGGGGAAAGGCGGGGGAATGCCCCTTCCCCTTAAGCTCCCTACACTTCCCCTAACTTCTCTCACTTACACCGAAGAAAGGTAACGATCACGTTGCAGTGCACTCCCCACTCTCGCTGCCATTCAAGTCATTTGGCGTTATAGAACGGTTCCTCACCTGCATCTTGAGCACCTGCCGCAGCAGCAGCGCGTCGGCGTAGTAGACGCAGCGCAGGATGGCCTTGAGCGCCTGCGAGCGCACGGCGCCGCCCGCCGAGCTCCAGTACACCTCGTGCAGCACGGCCAGCAGCGCGCGCACCAGCGACCCGTTGCTGCGCACCATCGCGATGCGCGGGTCTGAACAAAAAACAAATGATAATGAAAACTTCAGATATGCCTTTTTTTATGACGTGTAAGAGCTGTTCGTCTCTACTCACCTCTACAGTTTCACCGGACTGAGCGGCGGGCGCTAGAGCGCTCCGCTGCAACGCAGAAGGCGCACGCCAAAGTTTACATTTTGGCGACCGGCTCAAGGGCCAGGCCCAGGGGGTAAGAACCTTGGCTTGGACGGTTACCTAGATTACAGGTATCGGACTAAACACCCCTGGATCGCTAGTGTTAGTACTGATCCAGGGGGGCCTGACAAAACTGCTAGGAGCCCTTTGAGTAACTAAACTTGACCACCGATTCGGAGTATATTCTTCTCGAAGGTTCGACACTAGAAGAAACTCGAAGGCGAATAACCGATTATTTAGTAATAACGGGACCTTTGACCACGCCGGCGAGGTCTGTGTCTGTGTCTAAGTGTGTGATCCCCTGAAGGGTTGTCAGAGGAGGTAGAATTGGATTCAGATAAGCCGTTATTTGGCCAATGTATGCGAAATGAAAATCGGACGCAACTGCGTGGCTGCGTGTCTAAATATAAGAAATATACTAATGCGTAACGCAATTTAACATTGTGCCGCCACCGTGTTGTTAAAGAATTAAATCGAGTCGAAGACAATTACAGTAAAATAAAACTCGAAATCTTTTAATTCAAAAGGAGCCTAACAGGGGCACGCAAGAAAGAAAAAAAGTTTTATAGGAAACACTTTTATGCGTATAGCTTTTAAAGTGTGTAATATTTTTCTAAAAGAAAAATTGGGATCACGGACGAGACTTAAAAAATGTCTTTAAGAAAATTATCATATATTCTATTCCTGCTAAGCAGGCGTTAAAGATTAAACAAAAAAAAACGCTTTAAAAAATCTCCTAAAAAGTAGTTGTGTTGATGAGCAAAATGGTCTCGAACACATCAGCACAACACACAGGCAGTACATCATGCCTGCATCATCAGCTCATAAGAGTCCAAATATTGTATTGATTTGGTATCTCTATATGTGCAAAATAAATACAATTCGGATGTGTCATGGTCACCAATTCCTAGCTTGGAAGATTTGAACGTCACAACACAATGAGTTAAGGTGGCCCCGGCGTAGTGTAGTCTAATTAAGGCAGGGATTCTTTTGCGAAAAAATAAGCGGTGCAATTCTGCAAGGCGACTTTCAGCGCGCGGCACTCCACACACGAGTACGAACAAGTATGAACATAGCAGCAAACATACCGGGCTGTGCAGCGTTGGCGTTGGCCTGGTCGGCGCTGGCAGGCGCGGGCGCCAGGCGCTGCACGGAGCGCGCGGTGCCCGTGTGGTCGTTCAACTGCTGCATGGCCGTGAGGTCCACGGTGTACGAGCGCCCCAGCGTGGTGAAGCACACCTCCTCCTCGCCGGCGGACGCAGCGGCTTCCAGCGCGCGGCACTCCACCCACGAGTACGAGCGCCATACACCTGGACAACGTTTCTAGACCTTTAGTTCGCACTAGTTAACAATTTCATATTATCTTGTCGATATTGCATGCTGTGTTCACTGTTTTGAGGATGGACTGACACTGAATGTTGCTAGTATTTTTTATAGTTTTCGCTGTTAGGTTTGGTTGTTAGGTTTGTGCTGTTGTTCCAATGAAAAAACCGAATAAAAATAGTCTCACAAGGGTTACATACTAAACAGGGCGAGGTAAACAGTTTTGAAATCCTTTTTTCTATCTCTTAGATCTAGTAAAAGGGGGGAAGATACGGCACGCTTTAATATCACTTTACTGGATAGATTCAACAACAGACAAACGCAACCACACAACTAGATTCCCACCGTCGTGCTTCATGTGCATCAACAACAAATACTCACGCTTACAGATGGTTGCGCGAATGAGTCACTGCTAACACGTGTTACACAACCGCCATTAATTGGATCTATGATCTATCTAGTTATTTTAATTGGATCGATCTTCCAGTCCGCGGCCGCCGCTCGAGAACCGTCCCGAACGGTTATCGGTTCTACGTGGTGTGCGGCCACATGGTCCACAGAGCATGCTCACCTCTATCGTCCCTCCACTGCCAGGTGGCGGCGGCGCGGTCAGTGGAAGCCGACCACGGCCGGTCCAAGTGCGCATCCACGGCGAATATGCCATCGGTCGGCAGGCGCGGCATCAGCTCGCCGATTAGGCACGTGATCTCGTACAGCTCCTGCGGCAGTCGCGGCAGAAGCTCCACTTGCTGGAACACAAACATTATTTTAATCAGGTGACTTCAAATACTTTAACTAATACAACTACTACTCCAATGTCGATGAAATCTGTACAGGATCAGTGACCACACTGGAGGTTCACTCTTTCAAATAAAACAGGAATCATCCAAATTGATTCAATCATAAGCTCAAAAAAGGCGTAAAAAGAAAAAGGGATGGCAAGAAGATAGGGAGCGGACTAAACAAAATATGGCGCTTAAGTTTTTTTAACAAGATTTCCTTCATAGAATGCTCTTTTAAAATTTCGCTTCTAGATCAATACGTAGTATAAAACTAAGTCGATTTCCGCCGTCTGTATGTAACGCTTAAACTTTTAAACCACGCAACGGATTTAAATGCGGTTTTCACCAGTAGTTAGATTATTTTTTCACGGAAGTTTTATATATATGGCTATGCCTGCAGCTGTGCCCGCGGAGACAAAATTCATGTTTTTATTTTTGCGCGTAACCATATTTTTTTTTCAAAAATATAGGTATTTAATGTTTCTCCTTATAACGTCAGCTATCTGCCAGAGAGTCCCGTCAAAATCAGTCCAGCCGTTTCGGAGATTTTTATTATTTAATATGGTATGGATACGAAGGAAAATACGAGCATATTAGAGCTAGCTGAACGTAGCGAGGGGGGGAGTAAAGGTGAAGTATTGTGTAAACATTGGTCTATAAGTTCTGATTCTTCAGGATCTACTTATGTGTTTGTTGGAGTCACCTCGTCCGTTTTAGTCACGAAATCTAAAACAATGACGTCTTGTGTGGTGTAATTAAGTAAAAACTAAAAAAATAGTTTTCTAATTGGTTTCAAATAGCCGCCCTCTATCCACTCACACACTTACGCCGCCGCCATCGCTATGCTTCACTCTTCAGTTTGGAGGAGAGGAGTCGTTCTATTTTTTAACGTCCTTGGGTTCAACCAGGGCACAATGGTTGACGTTGAAAAATTAACACCAAGAACAAGTTGTCAGTTATGTTCCGGAGTTCATACCTCCTGGTGGAGCGTGGAGCCAGTGAGCAGACACAGCAGCGTGTCGGCGATGGAGCGCTGATGCAGCGCCAGCGCTAGCTGCGGGCACGCGGCGCACATCACCCACAGCAACCGCAGCACCGTGATGAACGTGCCGCCGGAGATCAGCGGAGGCTGGACCACCAGCTGCGGAGCAAATGTACACCGTCAATCTATGCTTCTACTGAAATATAGTCAACCATCGAGACATCCCGGACACTCCGCACAACCGCGTTGATTTAAATACATACATCTCTCACATATTAACAGATAAGATAACACGCACCAAATATGTCTGTAAGTACATAGGGCTGCAATAGTAGATTATGCACCAAGGGGATAAAGCAGTGTCCTGACCCTGAGCGTAACGAGGGACTCAAGAGTTCACTGCCGAGCAAAGAGAGGGAGTTAAGTAGAGTCCTGAGTGAAGCGAGGTGTTCAGGCCGCCCAAGACGAAGACAGAATTTATTCTTGATAACTTTTAATACGTTCTGCAAGACAATAAAAACCTAGAGCTACATGAATAAAGCATCTATTTAGTTAGAAGTTAAATAAATTAAAGGTTAATATTTTCCAGTAGTAGATTGTTAATAATCCCTAAAGCGTCTGATTTAATAAAATCCGGAGTCAAATCACAATCGCTCGACATTTTCGTGTAAGCTTAAAAATGATAAAATACGGAACTGTTAAAATACCACCAAACACCGTCTTATGTTTCACATTCTTAATAATCGCGCCTTTTTCTTGTGTTCTACCAGTTGGTGGCCAGTTCGATTTTCGAATAAACTCTCGTTACAATAATATGTTAACGTTTCAAATTCAAATCACATTATATCCCTTGGGATAAGTTGTTTTACGTTGAGATTGCGTGATATGTAATTGGCCATTGTCGAGCGTGTGGTACGAAAAATATTTGGAGTAAGTACAGTAGTTGCAGCGAAACTTTATGGTTGTGAAGTTAGGCTCTGTGAACGATTGCGCAGGTACTGCTGTAAGGATAAAACAGCATAAAGTAAGAGCGACATAGAATATGCGGAAAACGTAGGCGAATGAGCGAGACAGTTATACAATGATGTTGTCACCTTCAACATTGGGATTGCGCCTGAAAAATAGCAGTTTGCGCAGCGACTAGCAGACAACTTCCGAGACACATTCTTCCGCTGCAACTATTGTACGTACTTAAAATTATGACCTAGAAAGATCTAGGTTGATGTAGGTCACATGCTACCTTTGAGCTCAGAAACGCAACACTTTAGGAGTGTTCTAACATTTTTTGTTTGTATTGACGCCCTCTATCGATTTATGAAGGCTTGATCAGTGGCCGCATCTCGCAACTTTATCAAAGTGGCGGAATGTCACTATGGCAGGCTTTATAGTAAAATGTAGGGACGGCTTTCTCACCAACTGCTGCAAATTGGTGAGCAGTTCCGGCGTGGCGATCTCTTGCAGGCGCGCCGGGTCGTGCTGGAAGCTGTCGACCAGCCGGGAGAAAGCGAGGCACACACACTCCACGGACTTCTTGTCTTGTTGGGTCAGTCTGAAACAGTGGGAAATGTGTGTGTGTGACCAAGTGTCCGGTCAACTAATATGGAACAAGAAATATGTCGTGACAATATTGTAAAATTGATCATTTCATGAAATGGCTGGCCATGGCCACGTCACGTTTTTTTTATTTCATGTAATTATTTAACCAGATGAATGAATGATTAGGGTTTGACGATATGAACAGCTAAACGAACGGCTACTTCATGATATGTTCAAACATTAGTGATCATATCGTAAAATAGTTACATTATCCGCCGTAAGAGGCACTAGACGGAAGCCCGACTTGGCTGTGATAGCTTAGTAGGTAAAGGCGGGCGAAGCACAGCGAGCTCCCGCCATTTCATGAACGACTTCATGAAATTATGAATTCTGCGACACATATAACAATGATCAATCTATATAAGAGAAAATTAAGTAATGTTACTGGAAGATTAACAAAGAAGAATACAGGCTGGATCCATTTTATCAATTGATAATAAAATGATCGATTTCCTAGTAATACATTAATTTAAGGAAAAGGAAGGAAGGTTTCTTTTAGTCATTTGATCCTCATTATTGACCCTATCGATTAATGACATAAAATAACAGCTCTTTTTTTTTTTTGCTAAGGCAAGAAAGTATTCTAAAATCTTTAAATTCCATCTTGTATAGATTTTTGGAAAAATTAGGGCCTAATTTAATAATGAGTTGAAGATTTACCTGTTAGCCAGCAGTTGTAGCGAGTCCCTCACGAGATGGAACTCGTCGGGGGTTAAATTCTGGCAGCAATTAGCAGTAATCGATAGCGCAGCGCGTTGCGCGTTTATCGAGAAGAAGTCCAAATATGTCAGGCATGCGGATACACCACGCTGCAAACAACAAAACATCTATAATATAGTAATTGTAATCACAAAGGAAATAATAAAAGAGCATACTGATTTGTTACAAATGTAATTTTGTTCATCGGTCATCCACAGCCTTTCTCCTTCCACTGCTGGGTATAGGCCTCTCTATTAGTACACCAATCGATTCGGTCCTGTGCCAATCGGGTCCAGGTTCAACCCGCGATCTTAACAATATCGTTGGCCCATCTAGTTGTTGCTGGACGACCAACGCTTCGCTTTCCCTGTCTCGGCCACCACTCGGTTACCGTCCTACTCCAACTATCGTCACGACTGGCTATGTGTCCTGCCCAACTACATTTCAGTCTCATAATTGAGGTTCCGAACGTCCCGAACTTTAGTTCTTCGTCGAATCTCAATATTACGGACTCGATCTTGAAGTCTAATGCCAAGCATAGACCTCTACTTGGCTCTCTGTGCTACTTTGATCTTGTGCACAGCCTCATGCGTGAGGGTCCATGTCTCGGCACCGCATGTCAAGTTGTGCAGGACACACTGCCTGAAGAGGCGAGTTTTGAGACACTGTGAGATTTGTCATCCAGCTTTCCGAATGCCGCCCACCCAAATTGAATTCGACTGGCGATCTCTCTGTTTTGATATTCTTTGCCAAAAGATAGAACATGACCAAGATACAAGTAATTATTGACCACCACAAAAATCTTGTTAACAACAAGAATTGTCTGCGATTTAGCAGAAACGTTCGACATCACTATGGTCTTGGTCATATTCATCTTCAGACCTACCCTTAAAGAAGCATCCGACAGGTCTTATAGCATGCTTTGGAGATCGTCCAAGTATTTAGCAAACAACACGAGGTCATCTGCAAACCTTAGATGAGACAGGCAGACGCCGTTTATGTTTATGCCGCAAGAGTCCCACTCAAACGTTTTCACGTCTTCCAAAACCGCCGTAAAAAGCTTGGGTGAATGGTGTCTCCCTGTCTCACCCCCCTCTTGATCGGAATAGGGTTGGTTAGGCCGTGCAGTTTCACTGGCATAGCTACAGAACTGTAAAGCTCCCGGAGCACATTCACATATCGAGCATCGATGCAGCAGCAGATGGAGAGAATTAAACACAGCCCAGTCTTCGACAAGGTCGAACGCTTTCTCATTATCGAGAAGGCCATACACAGGGGCCGGTTATAGTCTTGTCGTTACGGGAATTTATTCCATTACACTAGTATTCACTGCTTACACGAAAAAAAAGTTTGGTCTAAAGTTTTCTCAATATTTTCCTTGTCGCTCCCACTCTTATTTAAGTTCAGCTCAAGTCCTACTGACCGATTTGTTACTTAGTTCTGGCTGACAAACCACATCATTTATAAATTAACTAGCTGTACCCGCGGCTTCGCACGTGTGGTCATTTCTCTAGGTTAAAAGTACTATATTTAATGTACTAATCCAAGACCAATATACCCAACATTTGATCAAAATTCTTTCAGACATCTATAAGTTTTCTTCGATTGCTCGGCTTCTACTGATCGGATTGAGATACCAAGTACACCAGTTTTTAAGTCGAACCCTAAGCTATCCAACAGTGAACAATGAACCGCATCGCAATCGGTCCAGTATTTGTTACGTGATGCGCGATCAAACATACACACAAACAAACAAACAAACAGAAAAACAAGATATAAAAAAAACTTGTTCAGTAGCTTATTTTATGTACCTACCGTGTACTTTTTTTTTAAATTATCTTCTTTTTACAGACTATTTCGTTCCTATTGCTGTATTATAAGTATTATAGATTTCCTATTCCAACTGTTTTACATCCACCGCATCCAACCTCGCTACACTAAGATCTAAATCATGAATACGATTTTGCGTCTTTCTTACTTCATAGAATACACTTTATGGAGTAAAACAAATGCAAGATCTTAATACTTGCTTTGGTGTAAACGCGGGTAGCATGAACATTTGACGAAATCCGATAACATGCAGCAGAGAAACTACCTGCTTTTGATGTGTAACATCTTTCCTCACGCTTTCTTGCAATCTGTGGGAGTGATTTCGTGAAAGCACGGAAGTGTGTAATAGTAAGCCGTGAAGCGCGCGCTATTTGATTTGACTAATGAGCGCGCGCGGTGCTAGAGTATGTTAATGTTGCTTAATACCAAGGTGACATGTCAGATGTTACATCATATGAGACTACTGTAAGGCTAGGTCGTTTTTTTTGTAGCAAGCTTCGGCAAGGCCGTAGTCAGGAATTCACTTCGGGGGGGGGGGGGGGGGGGGGGGGTTCGAGCTTTGGACCAGAGTGTTTTTACCCGAGTATGGCGAAGCAAGGGAAGGATAATGAGTTTAACGGTTTATGTATGTATGTATGTATGTATGTATGTATGTATGTGGGTATATGGATGCCATAGGCTATATTTTTTTCTCAACTACGGTGAAACTAAGGACGGGTTATGTATTCAAACTAAAAACTTGGTCCGATTTTGATAATCGAGGTATCAATCGATTCGTTTTCATATATAGTGTCATAGGCAAAAAAAAAACGACCCGACTACGGCAGCAATTACTTACACGACCGTAGTCGAGTTTTAGTTTTGAACTTATGTCTTGTTTATATGTTGATCACTTTTAGCGATGAGACCGCCTATTGTGCCTATTTTTAAAATATTATCCCTTAAATTTGTCCTTTAATTTTGGTCTCTATTGACACCAAAAAGGTTTTTTATAATAATAATAATGAACACTTTATTAAGTGTTTATTATTATTATTATTATTATTATGTTATTAGGACTCCTGTGAGTGTTTATATGTAGGTACCCAAGTTTGGAACACTGAAAATCTTGTGCTATTCCCGTGGTACTCGAAATTGTAGCACTTGTTTCGGTTTTTTCAAAAAAGTACTCTAAGGGAGCGATTTTCGGGTATCCCTAATCTGCACTTTTGTAAAGGAAACTAAATTTTCTACAATTTTGAGCTCAACTTGAACTCTGGTCCATTGCTTGTGGAGATACAGCCAGTCAAAGAGCAAAGTTTTTCAAAAAATATTTGTAATTTTCGGTTTGGTCATATCCAAGATAAGTACTGGTAAAACTTTTTTATAGAAAATTCATGAGAGAGGAATTTGTAGATAAATTAATTAGCTTCAATTTCATTCAAGAAGAAAGGAGAGACACTCAATGGAGTACTCCTCCTACATGCCGCCATATACTGCTTACACCATACCTGCTCATAGTCTAGAGACTGATCGCAGATAAACAAAAAACAAAAAAAAAAAAACATTCAATTAGCTTTAAAACGCCTCATAGTTTCCTCAAAAACTAAAAGTAAACACAAGTACCCTAAAACGCTTCCATAAAGTAGTTAAGTGCCAGAATTTCAAGCACCACGGTAGTAGGTAGCTTAGTGTTGCAAACTTGTATATAAACTACTCTCGCTCATGGGTCCTAACACTATAAAAAAACTACATACATGACATTGCGATGTTGGATGGTTTTAATGACTGGTGTTATTCGTATAGATCTTAGTTTTAATAGAAAATATTATTTGGTAAATACTTCATTTTACTTTCTCTCTTAATAAAATCACCAAACACATATAAATATAATAGAATTTACATGTCGTTTCCAGTTTACATAAAAAAAATGAAATTTTAAGTGCACTTTTACCAATAAAAAATCTTTATAAATTGAGCTTTCAGTCTTTCCGTGTATAAAACGGTGCCGAATTTAAGGGGGGGGGGGGGGGGGTTTCAACCCCCCCTGCCTACGGCCTAGAGCTTCGGGTAATCACGTACAATGTGCAAGCTAAGCGGAACTAAAAACATCACATATGTAGCAGGCATTCAAGAAGTGATCGGTTTGCTGACCAAGATCACGCACCGATGGATCTTCATGATCGCATCTCATATGAGTAATTGATTTGCAATTTAACATTAACACTTCTGTAAATAATTACTATAACTCTAGAACTTTGTTTAAATTCAACACTCGATTTGGGGCCATATCCTACACTACTTTGGAAAAGTGTGGATCTGACTCACCGCTTGTAGTATGGCTTTGGAATGGCGGCGCGACAACATGTCGAGCGCCGTGAGGCTCTGCTCAGCCACGTCCATGCAAGTGATAGCTTGCAACTTGTCGAGAAACGCGGGCACTGCCAGCGCAACGGCGCCGCTGCTGCGTGGCAATGCCTCCAGCATGTACGTCAGAGCGCGGCATGCGTGGTTCATCTATAACAGGATAAACAAGTTAGATAGCCGACAAATAAACCTTCTATCCTTCTTATATTATTCTTATATTATCTTCTATATATTATTGTTGATATCTTGGTCACATCCAAATCATCATCCATTCAAATCTTCATCCATCAATCATCCATCCTGGTCAAACATAATACGTGTTCGGTTTAGCACCTGTACTATCAGTTCTAGAACAATTTGAAACATTTTATACTAAAAAAAAAAAGAACTGGCAACTTCACACTAATTACAAATAAATGGTCAAGGTAAGAGAAAAAACACGACTGTCCAGCAAAGTAAATTATTAAAAAAAAAAGTTATGTCACTCGGGATGATGTAAGGAATCTAACAATACCCCATACAACTGAATCTGTTCAGGTATTTAACAGTTATGGTGGAATAAAGAAACTCACATAAATACATAAACCCTGAAAATATTACACTATTTTGGACAGTCCTGTAATAAATGCAAAAGTGTCGCTATGTTTTACCTTTTAATGTTTATACTCTAATGGCAGAATTGTACTTGATGAAATTTGACAAAGAAATAGTGTGCATCATATGAGAAAGGACATAGGCAATTTTATTTACTTTTTATTCCCGATATATGTGCAAAGTCGCGGGGCGCAGCTAGGGATAGTCTTAGATTTCGCATCTGAAAACGTCTTGGTAGTAAAAAAAACATGTCTCCACCTGGACCACTGATCTGTATAGATTTGCTTTGCCGTACTTTCGTTTGTGCTGATTCAAAGAGCCCCACCGAGGTTCCATGGAACTAAAATTAACACTGTCTCATCTCCTAACGTTAGTCACAGATTCAATAATAGCACAAGTGCGTTAGTTCCGTGGACGCTCACTCCTGCCAAACTACTGCTATCAGCGCCAAAATGGCGATAATCAAATGCTCTCGTTGATAATCAATTGCGACGTTCGTCAAAAGCCTGTCGGAGTAATATGCAGTTGTCTATGATCTGGCCTCACCATATCAAAATTATGTTCAGCGGCGAGCAGGTTGACGAGCGCCGGCACGACCTGCCTTACGGGGAAGCCCGCGAGCGTGTCCTCGTTGCCCATCACCAGAAGCTGGCACATCTCTATCACGGCCTGCAGCTGCTGCCCCTCGTCGCCGGTCGCCTGCAGCCCGGCCAGCAGCTGGGCCGCTTTGGACGCCGCTAGTGAACGACAAACATGATTATTGTAGAGTACACCTTCGGAAAAGGAGCAGTAAGATCGCATTTGAAGTAAAGCAATCTTAAAATATAGCTGCGTTGCTTCCCAGTGCAAGTGTGGCAGAAGCAGAGGGCGCGAGTCAAAACATAGCGGAAATTAAAACTTTAATTATTTATGGGAAAATTAGAATAGATAATTAAAATCAAGTTCAGCTGGTCAATTCCACAGGTTAAGTAAAACAAAATATTTCAACTCAAATTGTTTTAGAAATCATCGTGGTATCTATACATAAATTTAGAAACACCGAGGCAATAAGAGTTTTTTTTTTTATACATAGAGGTCTTAACATTTTACCATGAAGCCTGGAATACAGACAAGTCCACCATTTTGAAAAAAATGCCCAGTCGCGGCCACTGATCAAACCTTAATAAATCGATTCAGTGATTTTTCAAAATGGCGGAATTTTAGTTGTGCCACAGAATAAATAATAGTACAAGTACAGAAGGATAACTGAGTAAAATCATTTAAATATAAACATTACAATTTAAACATAGCAACTCTCGCTACAACGCAATAAAGTGCAATTTAACTCGTACAGGCTGCGATCTTTCAATTATATTTACCTAGAAGGCGCTCACCCATTGCGTGCAGGCTAGAATGTACCGTATCAAAACGCGCGAAAGCTTCCATTGCTCTAACCGTTTCAGAGTATTAATTATTCTGTGATATGATATGACTTAGATATTGTAACAGAATAAACAATTATGTAGGTATTAATGTATTATTTTTTAACTTATAATTACAAATGTTGATAGTACTGTTAACTACATATAATGACATTCTTATCAGAATAGACCTATTACCTCAATATTTGATTATAACTTAATAGGTATTGCACTTTGATTTTACCAGACTTGTCAGATCGTATGCTATGCAGTACATTCTAGGTTTCTTCTTGGTACTCATAATTAAGAAAAGAATAAAACTTGACAACAACTTTATGTAAGTAGGTACTTCATCGTAAGCACACGGCGCCGCCAGTAACATATTCATATATGCACGGCGCGCGACTCATCGAGCGCAAGCTTGACACTCTACTGAATGAACCGTAATATTGCGGCCGCAAAGTGCAGGTATAATATTTGTACTTCTTGCGGAGTGCGACTGGCCTGATAGTGCCAGAATGGTCCTTTGACTTAATCATGCAGTAATGTGCAGTAATAACCTATATTGAGACAAGCAAATATGGAAAAGGCAAACTACAAACATATCAAACATCGCAAGGAATATTTGACCACATCCTCAGTGAGAAGCGAAGCATACCTGAGTTGGCAGTGACTGTCCTGTGCAGCAAGTGCTGCATGCGCGGGCCGAGGGCCCCTAGGAGGTGAGGCGGCAGGCCCCTCGCCTCCAGCAAGGCTTGCAGTCGTCCCACTTCGCCTTCCTCCGAGGAGGACTCTTCTGCCGCGGCCGCGCTGCTGGCAGCCGCGGCAGCCGCACCTGCACCCGTCCCGCCGCTTGCGCATTCCTCCGCCGATGACGAAGCTGTCAACAAAGTACATAGTTGTTTTGGACTCAGCGGGAAACGAAGTTGAGACGTTTGTTTTTTTTTTTAAATTGTTTTTCTTTGTGTGTTAATGTGTTATATTGGTGGAATATTAACCATTATGTGTTCGTTAAAGTGCACAAGTAGGGGCAACCGATACAAACTCGGAATAACGTACCATTTCGTGTTCTCTCCAGAACTCCCTAGGAAGTTTCAGTAAAGCTCCACGACTATACTGAATCGTGGCTTGACTAGAGTTTGGACTATCTGACTGACTGGGACTCGACATTTTGACTATTTGTTGAAAAAACATACAGCTTATATATCTTTACTTGACGCTGGCTCTGTACTTGATGATTTTAGCATTAGTAGCGCGAAGCCAAACAATTAAAAAAAAAACTTAGTCGTTTAGCCAAACTAACATTATAGCTTTGGCTTTTAGAAAGTTGGACGACATCCTCAAGTCACGTCAAATTCCGCGATGTCTGAAAACTCGCCTGTTCAATCAATGTGTCCTGCCCACCATGACCTATTGTGCCGTGACGTGGACTCTCACACATGAGGCTATGCACATAATCAGAGTAGCACAGAGATCCATGTTCGGCATCAAACTCCAAGATAAAGTCAGTAATGTCGAAATCCGGCAAAGGACAAAAGTTCGGGACGTCGGAACTACTATTATGAGCATATGAGGCAGGACACAAAGCCAGGCAAAGTGACGACAGGTGAAGTAAGACAGTGACTGAGTGGTGGCCGAGACAAGCGAAGCGAAGCGAAGCGTTGGTCGTCCGGCGGCGAGACGACGGGTCGAACCTGGATCCGATTGGCACAGGACAGAGGCGAGTGGAATGGTACAAGAGAGACCTTTACCCAGCAGTGGGAAGATAAAAGCTGTGGTAATAGAAAATAATAACAATATACTGGTGACGTTAACGCGGAAGTATTTAATTATACTAAGGGCAACTTAGCCTTAGCAGTAAGAAGGTCAATAGCTTATAATAGCTCGAGCTCTTAGTAACACAGCTACTGCACATCACTTCCTCAGTAATAGAGTCCACAATTGAAATACACTGCCAAAAGATGTTGATACTGAACATCTCAGAGAACACTCTAATAAATAAATTTCATAGCTGGCTTTACGAACCAAAAACATTGTTTACTAAAGTGAACTTAATTTGCAGTGTCATTCAATTCAACTATGTGTGATGTAAATACATTAGAAATCAGCATTTTAAAAGCTTTTATTTAACTTACTTGTATCTATCTATATATCTATCTATGTATGTATTTTGTCTGTCCTGGAATCTTGCAATTCAAATTTCGAGCACTTCCCGATTAGCTATCTGGCTGAAACTTTCAGCGTAGTTCACAAACCGATGACAATGCAATAAAAATAATTCAAAAACATACTTCTTTTTTTTAAGTGAAAAAAAAAAAAACGTAAATATTACAAAGCAAAAAAAGAACCCTTAAAAGCTTCTTTTTTTTTTAATTATACTTATTACTAGCTGTAACCGCGGCGTTGCCCGCGTGGTAATTTTTCCGGGATATAAGTATTCTATAAGTTATTCCAGTACCAAAAGTACCAATTTAATGAAACTTCATTCAGTCATCAAAATGTTTTTTATCGATTGCTCGACTTCTACTCACCAGATTAATTGTACATCAGTTTTTAAGTCAAACCCTAAGCTATCCCACTGTGAAAACCGAAACGCAATTGGTCCAGTAGTTTTGCGAACAAACAAACACACAGACAGACACATTTTTTTACTGTCTGTTTGTCTGTACGTTTGTTCGCGCATCACGTAAAAACTTCTGGACCGATTGGGATGCGGTTTTCACTGTTGGCTAGCTTAGGGTTAGACTTGAAAACTCGGGTACTTGGTATCTTAATCTGATGATAAGATGTCGAGCAAACGATAAAAAACTATTTGACGGCTGAACTTTTACTTTTAAATGAAATGACCACGCGGGCAAAGCCGCGGGCAATAATAGCGATGAAAACATTTGTGATAATGATAGTGACGCGAATGAGGGACAGCAAAGCAAGATGGGAGAGTTGATTTCGATGCCCAGCAGTGAAATAACAACATAATAAAATTTATTATGACCGACTGTAAATACTCCCTTACTTTCATTGTTTGACGTCAGATTGCAATAACTTTACATATCGGAGCACTTTCCGCCGCTATAGCCGTAAGCTTCGTGCTCATACTTTACATATCGGAGCACTTTCCGCCGCTATAGCCGTAAGCTTCGTGCTCATACTCATTTAGATAACAGCGATCGAACGATATTGTCGACCATGAATTGTATAGGACGTGGTGAACGCAAAATCACACCAACTCAGTTTATTCTCCATTTATTCTCGAACACTTTCATAGACATTTAGGAAACCACACAATCACATTAATATTATAAATCAGATTAGTGTAGCCACTGTAATAAACAGGCTAATTAGTTTTAAAAATGAATACTCTCTTATCGAGCGGAAAACTTCGTATGCGCGATGTAGAACTCTATACATTAGAACTAACAGTCCATACAAAACGTCATAAAATGCATAAAAACAGATTAGCGCCATCTATTACAATATGTTTGTCACACCTTCACGCCCAAACGGCACAACGGATTTGGAAGAAATTTGGTACCAGGATACCTTATATCCTATGTGTTACATAGGATAGTTTTCGTCACCGTCATCATCATAATACACGCGTGTGAAACCACGGGGCGCAGCTAGTATAGGACTTTTTAATACAGGAGGGAAGAACTTTTATTATCTTTTGTCATTGGCTGTATAGTTTAAAAACGATATGATTTGTTCACCTTTGCTCTTAGACTTAGCCTCGCCGGACACGTTGTCAGGCATTGATGCGGCCGATGCTGACACTGGCGGAGTGGAAGATGTGGATGCTACGGCACCCTGGAAACAAACGACGCACATTTAAATACCACAACCCTCATACCAATACGATTAGATCAATAAAAAAATGAATTAATCTGACCATTAATCTTTGAACTCGATTTTTACCCTCTTTAGGGTAAAAATCGAGTTCAAAGATTCCGTTACATACAAACATACATATAGATGAAGCTAATGAAAGCGTGTTAAAAATAAGAGAAAATAAATAAAAAACAGAATGTGAATAATTCTGAAAAGAGGCAAACAAGCTTTAGATTCTTTATATTGAAATGTAAGAAGCATTCGGAGGCATGAATGTTCTAGCTGATCCCGTCAAAGGAGAAATGAAATGCATGATGCCTCCGACTTTTTTTTTAGTTTCAATGCAGCAAGTACAATACTGTATATTTTTGGAATGGACTTTTTAAGATCTTAATTTTGATACAAATACCGATAGGTTTGGTCATTTTTCGTGGCAGCTTTCTTGACACTTCATATATGCTAATATCCTATAGACTCTCGTGATCGTGTTCGTGTGTGAATCGAAGCCAATGATACCTTATTTTGTCAAAATCTGTACGACGCGCCAAAGGAACATACAAAAATACATACATACAGCCCAAAAATATAACTCTCCGCAGTCGGGTAAACAATGGAAGAAAAGAGCCTACCCATACTTATAAAATACGGACCTTGTCCATACAACTTGCTCAAAAATAACGAGTCAACGATCGGAGTCTGGTGTACTTATTTATTCTGTGGTCTAGTTGAAATACCTTCAACACCTGATATAAGTATTTATCATGCATTTGTTACAATAACAGACGAAACGAATACAGTCTATACGTAAGAAAAAAACTATTAATCTAGTTTAAAAGACACAAGTACAGATAAAAATATTATATAACCCCCGACCTCCCACCCTAATTCGGTCCATTCTTTAGCTACGCGATCCTCACTCCCATCCCCCCCCCATATTATAGCTGCGAACCATTTCGTTTACCTCAGCTTTCAAACAGAAAAAACACATCAAAATCGGTCCATTCGTTTGGGAGCCACGATGCCGCAGACAGACACACACACACTAAACTTATAACACCCGTCTCTCTCTTCGGTCTTCTATTCCAACTATAGTTTCACATCCGGTGGTCTTTCTCAAGGAGTGCGGAACGCTCACTAACGTGACTCGCCTCGCATGTACAGAGACCAACTGAGACCAAGTGAGCGCCGGCGCTCACTTTATAGACTTACAACATCCTCCGCTTGGACCCATCCATTCATTTTACATATATCATCGCAGGTGGAAAAAGTCCATAGAACGAATGCCCATAGAACGCCACAAAGAACAGTTGCGGGCTATTAGCATCCAGCGGCAGTAAGATTGTGAGAACACCCGGCCCTCTTGGACATTCAACACCCAAGTGCAGAAACATTTCAATACGATAATCCATCGACACGTAGAAGTAGAACAGAATTTAATAATAAGGTAAAATGCCTACTTTTTTAAAATAATACGAAGCATGTGATAGTCAAGCGGTCTTCGCAGACAATACTTGAATTGAGCTTAACAAATTGCAAGTGAATTGAATGATTACCGTGGTTAATGTCTGGGGGTGAGACCGGCTGGACGCACCTCCAGTGCTGGCACAAGAACCCAGACTGCTTTTGCCTGTAAATAAAAAAACATGGGATTAATAACGGACACGATACAATGAGGGTCGACAAGCCAGATTCAAGGTTAGCCAGCCTGTGCAATGTCACTCTCATGGTTTGTTCACTCATTAGGACCACCATTGAAATAAATAGCTATACTACAGAGAATATTCCCATTAGTACCATCGGTGGTAATGAGCAGTGGTACTATTGGGAACAAACCACTCTCGAGTGATCGAATTGAGTGTAACCAAGAAAAAAGAGTTACCATCCTGCGCTGTCAGTATTCTAGTGGCATTGCGAACTAAATGTCGCGTCGCAACACCATAGGTGTCTGAAGATGGGAGAATATAATGTCGATGTACTTTCCTTTAGCCAACGTAACAGATCATAACGAGTTCATTTGCGATTAGATGTGTAGAAAAAACCCACAACATACAAGGAAAATCACTATGCGCTACGACAAATTTTGTTTACCTACCTATTATTCTATAACTGGGCCATGGTGCATTACAATAAAGTCCATAATAAAAACGCAAGATTTGTTTCGTCAATTAGTAATACTTTGGATACATAAACGAAGAAGACTTGTTAGAATATGTCCAATAACAAGCTGTTACAAAGTTAGACTTTTAATCAATAGACAACTTAAATGATAACCCTGCAATTTTGTCGCCTTAACAAACGACATACAAATCTCAATAATGACAAAGATTGTACAAGTGCCGAGATAACATGCATGCAACGTAACGCAAGGTCAATGTTTTGCGTGTGAGTGCAAAGAACGAACGGCTCGTGTTGGTCGCTCGTCCATTATACCAGCGCTTTTCCTTGAATGGCGCCCACGCAACGTGTGAAGGTTAACACAAGTTTGGAAAGATGTTAGGAAAATAAATGATTTATTGTGGCTTTACTGCAACTACTATGTATTTTCTACACTAATATTATAAAAGGACCGGTTGGTCTAGTGGCTAGAAATCCTACTACAAAATCAAACAGTCGTGGGTTTGAATCCCGTAAGGTGCAAGTCATGGATGGTCCGAGTCATGGATGTAATATTCGTATCTATGTATGTTTATCCTGTGTATAGTGATAGTATAGGTTATTCTAGTTTGGGGCTAGTAATTGGTGTGTATTGTCACGAATACATTTCATATTTAAAGTTGAAAGATTCGATTTTTTGTTAAGTTTCTATTTTTGTACGGTTGTTTGTAATAGCTAAACCAAAAAATACAGAATCATTTATTTTTTTCACCTATTGAAAGCTACATTATCAGCGAGTAACATGGGCAGTATTATATTTTTCAAAAATTAGAGTTCTCTTCGAAAATTGCATTAAAGAAAGCCAAGGAATAAAAAAGAACAAAAATTACGATTACTCGCTGTAAGGAACGTAATGACATGTTGCCATGGAAATGAAATAATGACAAGTCGGTCAAGTACGTAAGTCTAAGTGTCTATGGTCAAACAACACCACGATTGCTGCCAAAGATTTTGAATTACGCTTACTAGCGTTTTTTTAGAATTTAAAACTGGTACATATATGCAAAAAGGTACGGAAAAAGCCAAATAATGTTCTGTAGCGTATTTTAAGTACCCTAGACCATTTTAATTTTTATCTTCATTTTATAGATTTTTTTGGTGCTTACTGCTTTGTTATAAGTATAGGTAATATGTTTTTACCAGCTTGTTGTACCACATCAGAACAAATAAATGATCATTTCATTTCATACTTTTCACTACTATTGCAAGCATTTTATGCAAATCATGGACAGATAATATAAGTTAAAAAAGCAAATATTATTATTTTAAAAAACGTAACAATTAACACCAAGCCTCAAACTAGGACACCTGTACACACGAGACAACGGATAAACATACATCATAGACAACTGCATATTGCTTCGTACACATACGAGTACATAGATACGAATATTACATCCATGACTCGAACCAAAAAAAACTGCCCATCACACAAATAGTTGCATCTTGCAGGATTCGAACCCGCGACCGTTGCCTGACTTCGCAGTCAGGGTCACTAACCGCCAGGGACTGGAAAACAGTTGCAGAATTATAAATGTTACAGAATTATATGTGTTACATTTTGAATCAGTAACAGAATCAAAGATGTACTTTTCAATGTGTTTTTGAATATGTTAACCCAAAACATTTTCAAAAGTGTAACAGTAATATGTGTAACAGATATGAAAGTGTTAACAGTGTTAGTAAGTGTAACACGTGAGTGCGGCGTTGCCAGATTTACGAGCGGTTAGTAAGCGCTCGGCCAAACGGTCGTCAGATCAATTAGCCAGTGAAATCCCGCGCTGATATAGTAGTGATCGTTTTACGGGTTTTATCAATTGATTGTTAAGTTCCTGTGACCTTCAGCCTCCATAAACCAACTTTAGCAAAACCAATCTTAATGATACCAAAATACTATTTACAATCTAAACCACAAGTGTGTGCAAAATTAAATGCGCCCAAACTCAAAGGGGTTTTATCAATTGATTGTTAACTTCCTGTGACCTTCCTGCTCCTTAGACCAACATTAGCGAGATCAACTCAATGATACAAAAATATTACAATCTGAACCACACGTGTGCGCAAAATTAAATGCGCCCAAACTGAAAGGAGTTTTATCAATTAATTGTTAAGTTCCTGCTCCTTAGACCAACATTAGCGAGACCAACTCAATGATACAACAATATTACAATCTAAACCACAAGTGTGTGCAAAATTAAATGCGCCCAAACTCAAAGGGGTTTTATCAATTGATTGTTAACTTCCTGTGACCTTCCTGCTCCTTAGACCAACATTAGCGAGACCAACTCAATGATACAAAAATATTACAATCTGAACCACACGTGTGTGCAAAATTTTAGCTTCACTGGACATAGTTAAAGTTAAATTAAAGTTGCAAGATTTGAGCTAAACAAACATGCATCCAGACGTAAAATAAAACAGGTTAAAAAAATATTTTAAGTTAAACTGTTTTATATGTACTAAAAGCTAAATAAAATAAATTAAATCAAACGATTTTATTATTTATTTATTATTCATTTTTATTTTACTTTTAAGCATTTTTTTATTTCCTTATTTCTAAAGTGTACATACTGTATTATACTTGTCCAGCCTTTCATTTGATAACCATATTGAAGGGATTAAAAATAAATGTTATGCGACATTTTGTGGTGGCGGCCATCTTGGATTTAGAATTTTAATGGTATACTGTCAAAAAAAAAAAAAAAAAGTTTGTCAAAGGTTGTCTGGAAGAGATCGCTTTTTAGCGATAAGACCGCCCATTGTCCCATTTATTTTGTATAAATGTTTTAGTTATTATTGTATTTTTTGTTCTATGTGGTGTACAATAAAGAGTTATCTATCTATCTATCTATCTATCTGTATTCTACTAGTTAAGCCTTTTCATTTGATACCCATATTGAGGGGGTTAGAAAACATTAATCGTATTGTCATCAGAACTAAAGGTGTGTACCAAATGTCAGATCAATCGGTCTACAGAAAGGGGTTAAAATTTCAATTACTAGATTTGATTGGATTGTACCTTGCATTGCGGCAAAAATTGCCGGAAACTATCCGGTTTCTGAGGAGCAAGTCCTAGAGAGGTTTACCAACTATTACTAGTGACTCTGTGAGCTGTAAACCTCGCGCGTACAAACTTTTTGCAAACAATTTAGCGGTGCACAGTAGCGGCATCTAGTTACCTTATTGTAACACTAACATTAATAACCAAGGCGCTCCATCAATCCCTACCTAGTAGGTAAAGGGCGTATTCCACTGGTAGAAACCTAAAAGTGAGAAATTTACTGCATTTTGAGGAGCTATTCTGCTCATCATGCCGAAGATCCTCATCAGATCTTCATTAAATTTGTATGGGACTAACTTAAAGTTACTACCTTTAAAATAAAAAAATAACCATCGAAATCGGATTTAATGAGGCGGAGATATTCAGTAGCCCCCTTTTTACCTTTTTTTGGGGGAAGTACATCAAAATCAAAAAACGCAGACGACTAAAAAATTCTGTAAATTCGTTTAACCTGTATACCAAGTTTCGTTTAGATCGGTTGAGAAATGCGACCTGTAGAGGAGAACAGAGATCCGGACGGACATACGAAAGCATTTTTGCCCAAGCTGAAACGGAGAGGCTTCGCGCTACTTTCGTCAATTATTCTGTGGTTTTACCTCGCTTGTCTCTACGCGTAGAGGCCGGCTGCGGCTGCGGCATATCGCGAGCTCGCGCTCGCCGCCCGCTCGCCGCGCTGCCGCCTGCGCCCTCGCTCGTCACCTGCCGACAAACAAACACCACTTCAACACCATCCTACTTCAATTACTTACTGTTGGATATAGAGGACTCACTGCCGTAGCTGTAGACGACAATTAACTTTAACTAGCATTAAATCATGACTTTTGTATATATGTTAATGCTAATTAGCGTTAATTGACGTCTACAGGTACGGCAGTTATAGACGTATAATTATCACAAATTATTATGACAAGTTATTAATTTCACGGTCTCGTCACGTTTTTTCGTATTGCTATGGATACAGTATACAGGCTGGTTTTTTGAGATGGGGCAGTAAAGGCAGGTAACTGGATATAGAGGACTCACTGCCGTAGCTGTAGACGACAATTAATTTTAACTAGCATTAAATCATGACTTTTGTATATATGTTAATGCTAATTAGCGTTAATTGACGTCTACAGGTACGGCAGTTATAGACGTATAATTATCACAAATTATTATTACAAGTTATTAATTTCACGGTCTCGTCACGTTTTTTCGTATTGCTATGGGTACAGTATACAGGCTGGTTTTTTGAGATGGGGCAGTAAGGGCAGGTACGTTAACCGTTGTAGCTACAGGAAAACAATTTTGAGACTGTCCATAATTTACAAAAAAACTGTCATATTACACAAACACTTTTATAGATGCCAATCGATCCTGTTTCTTATAAGGATCAAAAGTCTCTATCGGACCAACTGAGGTCGTATAGAGACTTTTGACTACTAGGGAAAAAATACAGTCTCTTTACGTTTTTTTTTTCTGGCAGCTAATATTTTTTTCTTAATGAAAAAAATGATGAAAAAAATGAAAAAATGAATGAATGTTGCGGCTCTCCTCACAACGCCATAGTTCAGCCGCTTTCACAGGCAGTTTTTGCTACGCTGCTACTAAATGCTGGAATAACATCCCGCCTCCAGTGAGGAACTTGCAAAATGTTCATAGTTTTAGAATTAAACTCAAATATTTTATTACCACTCGCGAGACCATCAGCAGCGAGAGGAAACTCTTAAATTTGATACGAGCGCAATATAAATAAGCCAAACCTTAAAATTGATTGTTATCCCTACTTTGTTTTTACTCCCTTTGTCGCCAAGAGTTACCGTTGTGTAATCTTGTGGTACTGTTGTTATCTGTTACTGTGGTATTATTGTCATATATGTTGCTTTTTAACTTATAAGCTTTAATTTTTTAGCTCCTTACTTGTTAGTTTTGTATAATGTAATTTTATTATTATTTTTAATATCAGTTTGTTTAATTTAGTTATTGTCTATCTTTTTATGCAGCTGTGCATGTGTGTATGACCGTGGCATCACCTAGCTGGTTAACAACCAGCATTATGCTGAGTTGGGGCCGATTTGTGACTTACTCATGCAAATTTTTATTTTCTTTTGTGTTGTTTGTCGCAAATAAAGTTTTTTCTATTTCTATTTCTAACCTATGAACAGTTTGTATTCGAACGATGTTTGAATTTTATTTTATACATCCACATTAATTTCGTACAAAATGTAAGGAAAATATTTTGGTATTTCTGACTTTTATAGTAGTACTCTAACCTCAGTTGGTCCGGTAGAGACTTTTGATCGTTATAAGAAACAGGATCGATTGGCATCGAAATTAGGTTTTGTGTAAATTAACCATTTTCTCGATGTTTTTCTTTTCTAAAATCTGTCAATACATGTAAAAATATCTTTAAAAGTTAAAGACAATCTCATAAGAATGTTTTCCTGTAGCTACAACAGTTAAGATAATATCTTGCATAATGTATGGAAAAAGTTTTTCGCGATACCTGACATTTGTAGTACTCAAACCTCAGCTGGTTCGGTAGATATTTTAGATTCTTAAAAGAAACAGCAGTGCAAGCATGGATCTTATCGATCGATAAATTTACCGACTTTTTTAAATTAGGTTTCACGTTAATATTCGATAATACGAGTTCAGTAGCACGGAACGTACTTATCGACAACGACATAAATTCGATAAATCATATTTAATATATAGATTTATATCAAAAAAAGGAAGCATGAATCTTATTTTTGACAATTGTTGTCGATATAATGTCGGTAATTTTACCGAACTTATCGTATTTTATCGGCTTTCCAAAGTTACACGACAAATATATTTTTTTGTAAATTCCTTTACGGATTATAAGCCAAAACGTGGAGGTGTCAGAACATCGTGAGGCAAGTTTCAGGGATGCCAATGGATCCTTTCGATCTGGAAGAACAGAATTTTAAGATTATTTTTAGAATTTATAAGGAAATTTCCCTCGCCCTCATTCAAGATGTTGAAGGCGTATGAGAAGGAGTCGATCTAATGGACTGCCTGCGCATGTTGTAGTATCTACTTTACATAATAATACCAAAATACTTTTACGTTTTTTCTATTTCCAGAAATTATTTTTTGTTGTGATTGTGTCTAATGCTCTAATTATTATGGCACCTAGTAGGTACTAAGTCTTGTGCAACGAGTTATGGCTAGTTATACTTTAGGTTAGGTTCAAGGAATATACTACTTTATGGTAGTTAAGTAGAATTCCAAATGACAGAAGTTTCTCCGTAACAACTCAAAATAATAAAAATCTGCCAAATTGTGTCAAAAAATATTTTTTAGACTATTAGTCGTCTATCTGATATATGGTATAGTCCACGAGTTGCCATTTTTTAAATCGATAAACTCACGACGTGTTATCGAATCAATAAAATTTACCGAGAGGCTAGATCCATGCTACCGCATTTTGATAAAATTGATGAAAGAAGAACTGTTTACCGGTCGATAAATTTATCGAATTTTATCGATCGATAAGATCCATGCTCGCAGGGCAGGATCGATTGGCATCAACAAATGATTTTGTGTAAAATTACCATTTTTTTTGCTGACTATACATTTTTCCAAAATCTGTGAATGCAGGTCAAAATATTTATAAAATTATAGACAGTCTTCTAAGAACTTTTTCCTGTAGCTGCAACGGTTAAGGTACCTGCCTTTACTGCCCCATTACAAAAAACTAGCCTATATTTCTCAGGATAAAAAGTAGTGTATAAAACAAGAAAACAACAATTTGAAACAGAAAACATTTAATAAAATCGCCAGAAACTTACACGCTTGTCTTCCTACACATATTAGTATTCTCTCATCAGAAGATAAAGGGAGAAATAAGTGTTTAAACTAAATAAATATTGTCAACAATGCTTTTCGAAATAAAAACTATTAGGATTTCCTAAAGATTCATCGATCGCAAACTTCAACAAGCCGAAAATGACATGCCTTTATTAAAAGTCTATAGATTTTAAGATCTTAAGTGTCTATCGCGGGCCAGCCGGGACATATATCCCCAAGCGTGTATGCGTAAGACCACGCGCGTGACTCATCGGCCTTCTAAGAGTTAACATAAGGCCGCGCGGGCCCGGCTTAAAATTAGGTCCACCTTTTAAAATATCGCGGGATGTGAGGACCAGCAAAGGAATTCAGCAGCTCCCTACCTAAGTGACAGGTGACAGATGTCAAAGTGACATGTCAAACGTCAACATTGATAAAACTTGACTAGTATTTTCTTTACAGAAGTGATAGATCTCATCGATATCTTCGTTTTGGATGACAGCTGTCAAACTTAAAAGGGCTATAACTCGGAAACTATTGATCCTAGACTAGTATTTTCTTTACAGAAGTGATAGATCTCATCGATATCTTCGTTTTGGATGACAGCTGTCAAACTTAAAAGGGCTATAACTCGGAAACTATTGATCCTAGACTAGTATTTTCTTTACAGAAGTGATAGATCTCATCGATATCTTCGTTTTGGATGACAGCTGTCAAACTTAAAAGGGCTATAACTCGTAAACTATTGAACCTAGACTAGTATATACGAGTGATAGATCTCATCGATATCTTCGTTTTGGATGATAGCTGTCAAACTTAAAAGGGCTATAACTCGTAAACTATTGAACCTAGACTAGTATATTCTTTACAGAAGTGATAGACCTCATCGATATCTTCGTTTTGGATGCCAGCTGTCAAACTTAAAAGGGCTAAAACTCGGAAACTATTGATCCTAGACTAGAAGTTTCTTTACAGAAGTAATGGATCTCATCGATATCTTCGTTTTAGATAGCCGCTGTGTCATTCCCTAATTTAGCTTTTTTTCGAAATCCCCACTGGTGGGGACGGTC
Source organism: Alsophila aescularia (assembly GCA_946251855.1). Classification (NCBI taxonomy): domain Eukaryota; kingdom Metazoa; phylum Arthropoda; class Insecta; order Lepidoptera; family Geometridae; genus Alsophila; species Alsophila aescularia. The sequence continues at coordinate 37,651,571 of OX276379.1, forward strand.
TGGTGGGGATTTCAGGAATAATCCGTTCATTAAGTCAAAATACGTTAAAAAACAAGGTACTTTGCTCATGTCAATAAGTTTGAAAATCTTCTGTTTCCCCACTCCCTACCTTTTTTCCCCTAACCCCTAACCCTCCACTCCTCCCTTCCCATCACCCGCTCACCTATCACTTCCTGCACTCCCCCTTCCTCCCACTCCCTGCTCACTTTTCCCCAAACTGTCACTTTGCAACAAATTAATTAATTGTGGCCTATAATTATGTCGATAAGTAATTGGTCTTTTGGTTTTGCACACGGTGTGACTACGAGTCTTATAATCCCCCAGGGGATCCATGTGGACAAAAAATCCAAAGGAATCCCCCAGGGGAACCGTGTGGAAAAATAATCCAAATGAATCCCCCAGGAGATCCATGATAGGGGAGCCAAGTGTACGGAGGTTTTTTTTTTACCCGACTACGGCAAGGCAAAGTAAGGATTATGTGTTTAATCTAAAAACTTGGTCCTATTTTGAAAAGCGAGGTATCAATCGATTCGGCTCCATCGCAAGTGTCATAGGCTATTTTTTACCTGACCATAGTCGGCTTTTAGTTTTTGTACTTATTACTTGTTATTTGATTATTTATGGTATTTATATTGTACTGATTGTTTTATAAAAATAAAAATAATTAAAAGGAATCATTTTTATGTGTACCGTGTGTACTCCATTATGGGGGAAGCCCGTGTTCAGCATTGAACTTCTTCGGGCTGATGATGACGATGTGAATTGGAACCAGAATGCTACTTGGTAACAATATCAAGTGAAGCCGACATGTGTACCTGTCTCTTGGAAGCAGTCTCCTGCCGCTGGCGCTGAGAAGACCCGGCTCCCCTCGTCAGGCAAGCTCCCAAAGTCGCACCCGTCGCAGCTGCGATGCTCTGTGCACACAAACCAGTAAACTAATTTACGTACTTACAGACCTCACTTGTCTTTTAACTATCATTAAATCGACCTTTTTGAATAGATTTGAATGCTAATTAGCTTTAGTTGACGTTTTTGAGTACGGCACTAAGATCGTACTGATAGCACAGAATAAATAACAGTTCTCTGATAGCGGCAACAGGGTGCTTCTGCCGGTGCGGTCGAGCAGCACGGGACGGTTGCGTCAGGCAGTCCGCGTCCAGCTATGGAACGAACCAGTGTCGACCTTTCTTCCTTCTAAGTTTCATTATTATATATTATAGGTTCTAATGGTTGCAAGTGTTTTTTGTTAATTGGTCAGACAGACAGTTTCATGCCGCATAAAGGAGCACAACACGCAGAAGTCGGACATCGCTCAACATCTTTTGGAGTCGGGGACAAACCACTGGATCAAGTTACGAAACCCTCCGATACTATCTACAGAACGCCACTAAATACCAAGGAATGGTTAGAGAAGCGTTTGAAATTACCAAATTCTAAAATTTTAATCTCGAAGATGGGTTTAAACAGTCGAGTGTCTGGAATTCAGTGGTACGTCTGTTAGTGTTGTGTGTCGTGATCGAGTTATGGAAGTGTGAACAATGTGACTGTGTGTGTACTGGTATCGCGCGTAATAAAAGAGTGAGAAAGAGGGTAGACCATATTTGTCTGCTCGTAAAAAACTTATCCACCCGCAGTTACTTCACTTATCCGTGTGATCATGGAATCATGGCGCTTGCAACAGTGCCGAAAAATTGGGAACTCATTACAAATAGTATCCATGATAAATATCCCCTTTCTTAAGTTTATATTTCTAGTGTTGTTATTTATCTCTTAATAATTTATGCTGTATTATTAGTCGAGTGACTGTGGCAGTGTAAACCGTAAAAAAAATATGCTGTATTATTAGTCGAGTGACTGTGGCAGTGTCAATCGTAAAAAATATATGCTGTATTATTAGTCGAGTGACAGCGGCAGTGTCAACCGAAAAAAAAAAGCTGTATTATTAGTCCTGTGACTATAGCAGGGTCAACCGTAAAAAAAAGCTGCATTATTAGTCAAGTGACGGTGGCAGTGTCAACCGTAAAAAAAATATGCTGTATTATTAGTCGAGTGACTGTGGCAGTGTCAACCGTAAAAAACGTGAGTGTGAAAGGGGGTACATCTATACATATTCCTTGAATAGCTACCTACCCGCAAGACCATCGATTTTCTCGTTACGTTACACGTCTAGCAATGGTTATGAAATATAGAGAACTGAAAACTAATAAAATAAATGGTTAATATCCCGTTTCCAATGATAACAATAATGTTAGTGACCATGACAGTTTAAAATCTAAAGTTATACATATTATGCGAAATAGTCCTGGAATAATTAAGATACTATTTATTCCGGAATAATTTTACCACGCGAGCATAACTGCGGGCGGAGCTAGTAGTGCCTAAAAATTACGTGTGCACAAACAAAATTTACTGTTATTTTTAGTTTTCAATGTTTGTTTGTCGTTTGACACCTCTAGTGCTGGCCTCTGATGTCAGAGTGTACCTCTGTCATGGCTTAACGGTTGAAACGACATTCATCTCCCTTTTTCGTCAAGTTCGTGTTTCGTAAAGTCCTTTTTGGTCAAGGCCGGAATAGTACAGTGAAACAGTAATATTATTTCATAAGTTATATTTTAACAAAGATATTCTTTAAAGATTATTTGCCTGTTTTGCCGAAATTTTGCCTATTTCCAAATCATCATCAATATTTTAGATTTTTGTTTCTTAAGAACTTAAATAGATGATCTATTTTTGGCCATGTCTGTACATTTTTAAACATCTCATGGCTTCATTTTTCAATAAATTTTACATTAAAAAAAACCTTTTTCTCCAGCAGTATACCAAAGAGAAGAGAGAGAGAGAGAGAGAGAGAGAGAGAGAGAAAATGAGAATGCATATCGTATTAAATCGTATGATGAAAAAATATTACTTCACTAGCTGTGCCTGCAGTCGTACGCGTAAACATATAACACCTAATTTTTAAAGATATATAATTAAAATCATTAAAAAAAAACGAAACATACAATTAAATTAAAAAACCTTTATTAATTATAACTTTTACAATATCAATAGATTATGATAAAAATACATGCCTTGATTTCCTTACAAAAGTACCTACCTATTATTTTGCATAAATAATATAATCACCATAGAAAAACAAACATTTGAATAAAACCGTTATTTGACTGTACTTGGTTGTATTTGGCCTTGACGAAAAAGAAATTTGTCAAAATGCTGTACCTATGTGGCAAAAAAGGAACTTGACAAAACACGAACTTAACGAATGTCGTTTCAACCGACTTAACGACTGCTATTAATCAATAACAGCCGCTACCGACAGCTTAACGTGCCCGAAGCATGGAGCGTTGGAAAACCACACATACTCGAAACTTAGAAAATCATTGGTATAGTGCAATTTAGAATCCAACGATACCGGGTTCAAAACCTAGGCTACGCACCAATGACTTTTCTATGTTATGTTCGGTTTTCCATCGCTCCGTGCTTCGGAAGGCACGTTAAGCTGTCGGTCCCGGCTGTTATTGATTAATAGCTCGTTAAGATTACGAAATCGTTAAGGCATGTCAGAGGCCCTCAGGCGGCTTGACAAACTCTGACATCAGAGGCCAGCACTACCTCATACGACAAACAAACTTTTATATATTGGTATGTATTGTCACACATAATATAAACCGCGATAACATGGCTCGCTACAAGTCCAATAATCTAAGAATGAAGATGAAAACACATGTATGGTACGTTCTTTCCACTTCCAAAGGGGGTGTTCACCCCCATTTGAAAACAACAGCTAACAGTAACATTATGTAATACGTACAGTTCAAGTGATATCTAGTCTTACATTGGGGTCGATTCTGTTGTTCCCAACTAGACCAAACTACGCTTACTTTAAGTTTAAGCCTATCAAACAGATTCTCTTGTTACAAACTAGACTAAACTACATTTAGATTTCCGACTAAATTTAAGTTCAGAATGTAAACATCAGAGCGAAGAAACAGTGACAAGTGACTGAGACTAAGGGGGGGAGGGGGGGTGTTGTGTTGTAAATGGCCGCGGGCGGCCAAGAGAGCGCGGGGGAATGGTGTTGCGGTGAGGGGGGGAATGGTGTTGCGGTGAGGGGGGTGATGGGAAGTGGGTGCAGGGGGAGTTATTGGGAGGGGTGGTAGGAAGGCAGGAATTCCTCCCCCTCAAACCCTTCTCCTTCCCCCTCCTCGACTAACTAACCTCCCCCTCGCACCCCCTTCCCCGCCCTCAACACAACACCCCCTCCCCTCCAACCAAGTCCCTTAGTTCCGTCCTACTGGTATTTACATAATATAGTTGTGATGATCAAATAGCTTTTAAGAATCTAAAAACTAAATTTAGCTACAGTTTAATGTACCTAGTGAGTTGAACAAGAGAATTGACACCATTATAGCCCAGACTATAAACAAGTATAACAGTGATTAAACAAGAAATAAGATAAAATGTTGATCAGGGAAATTTTATTTCATTGTTTTTGTAATTTCCCTAAGCCGATAAAAGTCGCGCCATTGTTATTTCCTTATAACTATTTGTCACTTTTGTTTTACAAATAATGTTGTTTTTAATAAATGATGTCCATCACAATGCCATTACGTCATTATTTATATTTTTTGTCTTATTTATTATCCCTATAATAAGTTGCCATACGCTACTTTGGCACTAAGAACTTATCGGAAAAATGTATACCTACCTACCTACCTACTCTTTGCATGAATGTGTCTATAGTCAGACATTAAGCTAGGTCTTCCTTAAGCTTAAACTAATTGGATACTTGAGTAAGCTGTTTCACTTCTGTACATAACAATATTACAGTTAGTTTTTAATCCAAAACATGTTATTTTTGTAAGGCGCACGGGAGACTGACGCAATTCGTCAGGTTCACTCACCGCGTAACGTATAACTAGTGCAACCAACAGCAGTACCAGCGCCCAACACAATGCACATTGACAGAGCGACGTCACTTCCCACGAGAATGCATTTAAATAATAATGCATGAATACACTTCAAGATACCGAGCGGACCTGCCGGTGACGCGACACTTTCGACACGCCGCACTAACTTGCAAACGTACACATACGTATCGCACGAGATAGCGATGACTCCGCCAAAACAATACGATTATATTTATCAAATTAAATGATTTCGCGTCTAATAACACAAAGGCGAATGATCTACTGACCAAATTAGTTTTTATCAACATTTTGTGAATAACCTTATCAGTGAGAATTGTTATCAGACCATTAAAGTTTGTAGTTCAGCGTTATTGGAACCCTACAGACCGAAATTAAGTAGAAGACTCGTAGTGAGACGAGCTTATCGTCATTGTCGCATTCGTTTCCTTTCTCGATTGTTTTTTTTTTACGGTGTAGGTAGCAAACACGTAGCAAACGAGCAGACGGGCCGTTTGATCGGAAGAGGTCACCTATACTCATATTAATATGGACACCTGTAACACTAGACGATATTTAATGCATTTGTCTGATATGGTTAAAAATGGTCTAGCTGGGGTACTTAAAATAAGCTATGAAAAAGTTTTATTTTAATCGTTTCTGTTTGTTTGTATGTTTGTTCGCGCATCACAAAAATACTGGACCGATTGCGATGCGGTTTTCACTGTTGGACAGCTTAGGGTTTGACTTAAAAACTGGGTTACTTGGTATCTTATCCGATGATTAAATGCCGAACAATCGATAAAAAAACTATTTGACGGCGGAACGAATTTTGAAGAAATTTAGTATATAGTACTTTATAGGTACTTTTGGTCGTGGAATAATACGAATGGGCTACTTTTAAATGAAATTACTAGTTAGAGATATAAACAGAAAGGAAAGTAAAGGAACAACAACTTCTACATGCATGCACCATGACTAGTAGTAGTTTGTTTGTCGTATGAGGTAGTGCTAGCCTCTGGTGTCAGAGTTTGTCAAGCCATCCGAGGGCCTCTAACATGGCTTAACGACTGCTATTGATCAATAACAGCCGGGACCGCCGTCAAATATTCACTTAGACCCGATTTTTCATAATTGTACTTATCAACATATCTCAAAAAGTGGAAAAATGTAGCACCACGAGTCTTTGTAGAAAACGTGTCTTATAATGTTAAGATACTGGCATAAAAATTCCAGAACGAAAACCGGCCAAAATCACGAGATATTCATATTTATATGTGGCTTCCCATACATGAAAAACAGTTTTATTCGATTTACTCCTAAACTATAAGTCCAGTCTCAAAAGAATTTCTATTAATATTTGTTACTTTTTGATATAGGAATCGAATGGTATATTTAGCTTTGTAATATTACGACATTTTTTTAAGTATCCTATATCCGACCTCTTGTATAGGAACAAACCACTGTGCGACGCCATCGCTCTATATAAAAATAGTGGATAATAGTAGCCCCCGCTGTCCACTACTTTCCTTTGGCAAGCATCTGAATAGCACTGTGTATATTCATTCTAATTTAAAAGTCAACTTACCCTCCTTGCGTTAGTCTGACGTAAATAAGGTAGATCGCGGGGCACAATTAATAATTTGCTCGCTGCACTATGTGCTTTCGACGAACTTGCTTCTGTGAAAACAAATAACAAGATCGTTATGAAATGATTTCCTTGCATAGTTGAGTAATGTTAAGTGTTTAGTAAATTACAGTAGTTACTTAATTACCTTGAATATCCCTGAAATTTGGCGAAGTAGTGCTCCTGCCAAGGCTTTCCGGCGCGCTCTTGCGCTCCGCTAGCGATTGGCTCGGCGCGTCGCTCGTCGACGAGCTCGCTGCAATATCAATACAACAATAAATATCAGTTATCCACAACTTTATCTATGATGAATAGTGCATTTGGCACACACGATAACGATACCTGATAAGCCATGAGACGAGTCTTACATTAAATGGTTGTATATCTTACAATAGCTTCGAACATCCTTTGTGGTTGACAACAGTTGATGCTAATTAGCTAAGTATGCCAAAGCTACAAATATATAGCCATAATAGCCGACTATTCAGTGAATTAATAGACAAATTACGACATTTTATATATGTAATAAGCTGAATAGACAATAATAGGGTAATAGACAAGTTTACCTGATGAATCTCTAATTGCGATTGAGGTAGACGGCCCGAGGTCACGGTGATGTCTATTCCGCAGAAAGTAACTGCAAGATGTTTGTGTCGCTGGGCACTCTTTCTCAGTCTCGTGTCCGTAAGTTCTGCTGCAACTGGCGTCGTCACTAGTTTCCGATTCTTTACCGTAATTGTCTATTTTAATCTTCTTCTTGCACTGCTCTAGGTTCAACAGGCAACTGCTCTTTCTGCTGGACAATGAGCGACGTTCCGATCGCTTCCTCTTTTTCCCTTTTCTCTTACTGGCTTTCGGACTGTAAACGGAATAGTCAGAGTCCAATAAGTCTGTGACGGTCGACGAGCTAAACGGCGAATACGCAAAGTCTCTCTCGTCTAAAGGGAGAAGGCCGCCTTCCGATTGGTTCAACTGTGCCGAAGGCGCTGTACTGTTCTGGTTCACAGGAGTATTAGCGGTTTGCGATTTTAAACTGTTCGCTGTGGAATCACAGACGCTCTCAGTGGGCTTAGGAGTAGTTCGTGAGCGTGTGCAATATGCGACGCACTCAGTGCTGTTTCTCAATTCGGTCTTGCGTTTCTTCCGAGGATGCGAGGAAGTTCGTCCGCGTTTCGGGTGCGCAGCGGAGGATTTCGGGGTGTCTCCACCTTTGAGGTGAGATGCGTCACAGCGTGTCTCGTATACGTCGGCGCCGTAAGACCAGCGCTCGGATAATGAGTAGTCTGAGCGTGGCAGCGAATTAACAAGGCGCGAGCTTCTGCGTAGGGTTTGGTGTTCGGGATCTGAGGTCCGACTGGATGATTGGCGACTGGTTGAGCACGGCTGCGGCGACGCGTTGCGTCTGTTCCGACTGCTGTGGCTCGATTGATGCGCCTGACGCAAGCACCGACCGCCCACCACCCTGCTGGGAGAAGACCTGTACACCAAACACTCAATCAGTGGCGAATATTTTAAAATATGTGTTACCGGTTTATTGTAAGAACCGATTGATTACAATCTGACGAAAATTATAAACAAGCGAAAAATGACCAATCAGGAAAAGGTTTACAATTTAACAGACAATAGTATCTCTAAAAAATTCGTTAATTTTGTAAAACTGCGCACTGACTGATTCATTTAAGCTTGCAAATAGCAAATCCGTTCACGATTTTTCGTTTGTTTATAATTTTACGAATTAAGATTTATTCTTATCAACTATCTCAACTGGGTCCTTTAAATTGTAATCAATCGGATTTTACAATTTAACGGTGACGTATCATAGATTATATTTTATTGTTAACAATAGTCCCCATGTAGATGGCCCCAATTTTTGTTCACACATTTTGCAGAGGTGCTTTCTACAGGTGAATGTTTCAACTGGGCTTGGAAGGAAAAATAGTTATGGCAATGAAAGAAAAACGCTCAAGGGGTTTGTCCTTCCTTGTATTCTATAGTTTCTCTTAGACAATAGCATAAACCGCATAAACCATGAAGTGACTTACGGAACAAACATTATACTGCCAAGTACCCCAAAGAGGTCACCTACATACCCTTTGAACTACCCGCTGCGCTGGCAGAGTTTAAAAAATGCGTTTCCTGTTCGGCTTGAGGCTGCCTGCAGCGGGCTGCACGGGCGCGTTGTTCCTCTTTAATTTCTTCTGGGCGCATAAGTGCGCTCTTTTCACTTGATATGTTCGAATGACTGTAACAAACGATAGGCCTCTTCCGACCGAACACGCATCGGGAATTGAACAGGCGCGGCTGGGCGAGCGCAGTCTGGTCTGGCCTGTGAGGTGACAGGCCGAGCGACCCTAAAGGATGACTAACGCCGTGGCAAGCCGGGTTAGAACCAAGATAGACAGTATTTAATTTGTGAAGCAACATATGAACTATCCACCTATTTGTGGAAGGGCATGGAAAAGTCTACTACAAGTTCCAATAATAAATCATTTATTTGGGTATTCAAATTGTTTAAATAAAGTGGCAATAATATACTATTTTATGATTTTAAAGTGATAGCACTGTTTCGTTTTGAGTTTTCTGCAAAATACAGGCAACTTTGAAATAGTATTGTGACCGTGTATAGTGGTAGTATGTAGTGTCATTTTTTTGGTAGACAACCATGGATGAAACGCACTTTTGACAAGGCAACCTAATACTGTTGGATAAGGGCATGAAATAACATTAAATTTCATTCAAAAAAAAAACTAGTGAGGGTATATTAATAACGCCTGTTTGTTTGTGCAAAACTTAACATTTAAAATCTAGGCAACCATGGATGTGACACATTTGAGACAAGGCAACCTAATAATTTTTGCATTTGTTTTTCCTATTTAGTAACTAGCCAATTAATAGTAGATTGTTTTACCAAGCAGAAATTGATTAATACTTAATTAAAAAGAAAAACCAAGGGAGTAGGTAGGCTTCAGAAGTAACTTTTCTACAATACACCACATAACTATCTATCTATACTTATACCCATACTTATACAATATTGTATTGCGCAGTATTACTAATCATTACTTAATCATTGCATAACTTTTTATAAGTAAGGGGGATAATCTATAGATATAATAAAGCAATAAGAACAAAAAGTCAGTACAAAGATAATTAAAAAAATATGTCTAGGGTACTTAAAATAAGCTACAAAACATCTTCTTTTTTTAATCTTGTCTGTCTGTTAGTTCGTCTGTATGTTTGTTCGCATATCACTTAAAAACTAATAGATTGCGTTGCGGTTTTCACTATTGGATAGCTTAGGGATTGACTTAAATCAGGGGTACTTGATATTGATCAGATTGAGATCTGATGAGCAGAAGCCGAGCAATCGATAAAAATAATTTTGACAGCTGAAGGCATTTTGATCAAATGTTGGTATATTAGTATTTTAGGTCCTGGAATAGCACATAGAGTACTTTTAATCTAGATAAATTACAACGCGTGCGAAGCCGCGGGCATCAGCTATTAAATCAATAAGAACGAAAAAGTCTGTATGTACAATGACAGGGTGTCCATTGAAAATTCTAAAAAAAACCTGACTTTCCCTGACCATTTTGCTAAATTTCCCTGACCAACCGTATTCATTTTAAAGCAAGTTTTTCTTATTTTTTCTTATAATAACGAAAAATAATGTTATCTAAATAATGAATCATTTCTTATCCTTCATATTTTGTTATTTTTCACAATGAGTTTATTAATTATAACTACTTGAGGTGTCCAGGCTGGATAGACGTACCTAAATCCAGCCTGGACGGGTTCCAAAATTATACAATACTAGCTTTTTCCCTCGGTATCAATCGCGTAGCCTATGCCATTCGGATGAAGTGTAGCTTTGAATTGTAAATCAATTTTCACAATTAGGCTAGTAGGTAGTTATAACAAGCTGATACAAACATAATTTGTACCAACCTCTTTACCTCTATACAAAATATTAATTACAAATCAAGAAGGGCGAGCGCAGCAAGCTCATTTTTTTATATATTAAATATAAAATAAAATTCCAAATCACAAAATGATAGACACCATCTTAGGCGGGACGCAAAAACACTTTTACTTTTGCTGTACTACCCAAGTAGTACAGCATAAATACGAATTGAAAAAGTAGGTGAAGAGATCCCAATCAAGCGAGGAGTGAAGCAGGGTCCCTTATCACCAAAACTGTTCTCTACTATTTAGGAGATGATCTTTCAAGGCCTGGACTAGGCTTGGTTTGGCTGGGATAGTTTGGAAATCAATGGTGCTAAACTTAATCACCTAAGGCTTGCTGACAATCTCATCTTGTTAACGTTTAACCCAGATACACTCCAGACAATGCTAAAACAGCTAGCAGAAGACAGTGCAAAGTTGCAAAGGTGGATAGGTATGAATATTCAAAAAACTACACTGTTGACAAATGGTATCCAAAAAGTAGTAAAAGTAAACAGCAGAGCAGTTGAATATGTCGTAGATAATACATATCTTTGGCAAGTCGTATCACCCAACAATCAAATGTCTAAAGAAGTGGATCAAAGAGTCACAATTTCTTGGAAACGGTACTGGTCCTTGAAAGAAGTGATGAAAAATAAGGAGCTTCCAAATGGTGCAAAGAGAAAAGTGTATCATACCATGTTGTCGTGTTGTATAATAGCATGACATATGGTTGCCAAAAAACTTGGTTGCTAACAAAAACAACATAGGGAAATTGAAGGTATGTCAACATAGCATGGAAAGGAGCATGCTCAACATCAAAAGACAGGAATAGCCTGAAATCAACAAGAGAAAGAACCTAACTACATAATACTTGTTTATGAGACAGTTGCATAACGAGAGTGAGTTTTGAAAAACGTACGCCCCGTTTTTCGGTGGTAAGGCAGTAAGGTAAAATTGAATGGCCGGGTCCTATATCTTAAAACGAATCGTTTTCGCTTACTGTCCGTCAGCTTTTGACATAAACCGTTAAAAAGTAGCGAGACGTTGGAAAAACGACCCGTTTCACTTTTATAGGAATGGGGGGACAAAAACACATAATTTTAGTATGGTTGGTATGGTGGTATGAGATCGCTCTGAGTGATAAGACACATTGTGACATTTTATTATTAATTTTGTTTTTTAGTTGTAAGATTTTTATTTGTGTGGTGTTCAATAGAGCTATCTATCTATCTATGGTTTATTGGTTAGTACTAATGTAAAGTAAATTATGGCTCTAAAATCCAGTCCACAGCGAATTCGGTCTAGCACGCACCGCCATCCATACCATTACCAATATATAACATGAATCGTTTGTTTGGGGAGTTTTAACGCGATAATGGCTGGATGGATTTTGATGAAAATTGGAATGGAGATAGCTTATACCCTGGAATAAAACATATGATACTTTTCATCATCATACTTCACTCTCAAACGGCTGAATGGATTTAGATGAAATTTGGAATAGGGATAGCTTATACCCTGGAATAACACATTATAATACTTTTCATCATCATCATACTTCACTCTCAAATGGCTGAACGGATTTTGATGAAATTTGGAATGGAGATAGAATAACACATAGGATACTTTTCATCATCATCATCATACTACTTTACTCACAAACGGCTGAACGGATTTTGATGAAATTTGGAATGGGGATAGTTTAACTTTATACCCTGGAATTAAACTTAGGAAACTTTTCATCATCATCATACCTCACGCGGGTGAAAGCGCAGGGCGCAGCTAGTAGATAATAAATAGCGGAAACCCTCTTTGTACGGAGCCAAACCGGTGCTTTCATAGGAAAAAAATATAATATAACATTGTTTAGTTCAAAAAACAGTGTTATGAATAGAGACGTGCCATGCGTAAAGTATGTCAATATGACACAATTTTTGAGTTCATAGTCCGGTTTTTACTATATGGATGTAGATAAAAGATCAAAATACCGATGGACTGTGCACATGAGAGAGAATGGACAGTGGACCACAAATGTGACAGAATGATAGTGATAGTGATGGAAAAATAATGAGAGAACTTTTAAAGAAAAGACAAGAAGAAATAGGAGGGTCAACATGTCGGCCAATAGCACAGGACCAGGTGGTATGGAAGTCTCTGGAGGAGGCCTATGTCGAGAGACAAGCTGATGTCTGAATTAGAAGTACCTAATTAATTTAATGATAATAACTATTTAATTTTGAATGTTTATTGTAATATAAATCAGTAACAAAAGGCTAAAAACATTTTGGAATAACTTGTTTTTTATCAACTCCGGTCAAAAGAAGATGTAAAATTAAGAACTCAAGTCAATTGAACGTAACCTTTGTTCAATAAAACTTTTAATTATTTATTTAGCCCTCTATTTTAATGACAAACGGTTTGACCACACAATCTGCAGCAATGTTTATTTCTTCTATTATTTTAATACCACGTTTTTAATTTTGTTACAGGTGGAATCTTGCAATTCAAATTTCAAGCACTTCCCGATTAGCTGAAACTATCAGGGAAGCTCACAACTCGAAGACAAATCAATCTCAAAAATAAAATACGAAGTGGGTTTTAGATGTTTTTAATCTACATTTGCTGCTCGTTTTGTTTTCATTGGCCAATACTGGCTTAAAACTGGAATGAATGGCGTAAGAGGGAGGAGGCTCATGCCCTGCAGTGGGCGAAACATTATTATTATTATTATTTATTTAGGTTGATTTTTTGTTTAATTTTGATCACAATATTTCTCTTAAAATCTTGCTTCTGTTTTCTTTTGAAATAAGTCCCTATTGTGTATCAATATTTGTGTATCCCTATACAATTTGTTCAAATTAATTAGATAATATGTGCAGGACACATGGCCAGATGAAGTGACAATAGGTGGAGTAAGGCAATGACTGAGTGTTGGCCGAGACAGCATCAGTTGTCCAACAGTGAGATGGGCCGATGATGTTGTTAAGATCACAGGTCAAAAACCTGGACCAATTGGCACAGGACTGAGCAAATGGCATTGTAAAACAGAGACCTTTTCCCAGCAGTGGAAAGATAAAGGTTAGGTGGATTAAGGCAGTGACTGATTGGTGGCCAAGACAGTGGAAGCAAAGTATTGGTTGTCCAACATTGATATGGGCCGATAATATTGTTAAGATCACCGGTCAAACCTAGATCCAATTGGCATAGAACCTAGGCGAATGGCATGGTAAAACAGAGACCTTTTCCCAGCAGTGGAAAGATAAAGATTAGGTGGATTAAAGCAGTGACTGATTGGTGGCCAAGACAGTGGAAGCCAAGTATTGGTTGTCCAGCATTGATATGGGCCGACAATATTGTTAAGATCGCTGGTCAAACCTAGATCCAATTGGCACAGGACCTAGGCGAACGGCATGGTAAAATAGAGACCTATTCCCAGCAGTGGAAAAATAAAAGTTAAGTGGATTAAGGCAGTGACTGATTGGTGGCCAAGACAGTGGAAGCAAAGTATAGGTTGTCCAACATTGATATGGGCCGACAATATTGTTAAGATCGCCGGTCAAACCTAGATCCAATTGGCACAGGACCTAGGCGAATGGCATGGTAAAACAGAGACCTTTTCCCAGAAGTGGAAAGATAAAGGTTAGGTGGATTAAGGCAGTGACTGATTGGTGGCCAAGACAGTGGAAGCAAAGTATTGGTTGTCCAACATTGATATGGGCCGACAATATTGTTAAGATCGCCGGTCAAACCTAGATCCAATTAGCACAGAACCTAGGCCAACGGCATGGTAAAATAGAGACCTATTCCCAGCAGTGGCAAGATAAAGGTTAGGTGGATTAAGGCAGTGACTGATTGGTGGCCAAGACAGTGGAAGCAAAGTATAGGTTGTCCAACATTGATATGGGCCGACAATATTGTTAAGATCGCCGGTCAAACCTAGATCCAATTAGCACAGAACCTAGGCCAACGGCATGGTAAAATAGAGACCTATTCCCAGCAGTGGCAAGATAAAGGTTAGGTGGATTAAGGCAGTGACTGATTGGTGGCCAAGACAGTGGAAGCAAAGTATAGGTTGTCCAACATTGATATGGGCCGACAATATTGTTAAGATCGCCGGTCAAACCTAGATCCAATTAGCACAGAACCTAGGCCAACGGCATGGTAAAATAGAGACCTATTCCCAGCAGTGGCAAGATAAAGGTTAGGTGGATTAAGGCAGTGACTGATTGGTGGCCAAGACAGTGGAAGCAAAGTATAGGTTGTCCAACATTGATATGGGCCGACAATATTGTTAAGATCGCCGGTCAAACCTAGATCCAATTAGCACAGGACCTAGGCGAATGGTATGGTAAAATAGAGACCTATTTCCAGCAGTGGAAAGATAAAGGCTGTGGATGATGATGAAATATACTGCAACATATTTGATAGAATCAGGCGTTACTTTGCGGAATTCCATATTTAAAATGAACAAAATAGAAAATATGTAGCTTACTTCCGCCAAAATTGTTAGTCAGATAAATGATAAATAGTAAAAATAAACAAAAGTAAAACCCCACGCTAAACAAACCCTACCCAAATTGAACTATTGTAAAATATAAATGAAAAGAAAGCTAAGGCCACAAAAAAAAAAAAAAAAAACTATATAATATATACACAATATAAAACCCCCACGCTAAACAAACCCTACTGAAATACAAGTATTTCAGTAGGGTTAACTACTAATAAAACTTATAATAAAACTAACATCTATACTTATAATAAAACTGTAACAGGTCCAATTCTGTACATTGAAGATATTTAGATATTTTTTTTGAACCTTACTCTAGCCAAAACTGTATTATTTTTTTCATTTTTGTCTGTCTGTCTGTCTGTATCTTGGCTAGGCATCACGCCGAAACTACTTGAATGAATTTAAATGAAACTTGGTATGATTTAAGTTCATACTACGAGGTAGGACATAGGCTACTTTTCATAACGAAAAATGAAGGGGGATAGGCAGGATAGGGGTTTAAAGTTATTTCAAAAAACACTTACTAACTACTCGATGGATTTTGATGCAACTTGTCACAGTCATAGTTTACATGATGGGTTAAAAATGAGGATACTTATTATCCCGAAAAAATAAAGAGTTCCTGCGGGATAATGTCCCAAATTCTGTAAATTAAAAATATTTTGTAAATTTTTTTGGGGGCCATTCTATGTTTGGTACTGAAGCCAAAACTGTATTTTTTATTTTTGTCGATCTGTCTGTCTGTTCGTCTGTCTGTAGAGATTTTACTCTAGATTCAATACTGAAGCCAAAACTGTTTTTTTTTTAATTTTTGTCTGTCTGTCTGTCTGTACCTTGGAAGTGCATCACGCCGAAAATACTCAATGAATTGAAATGAAATTTGGTATGATTTGAGTTCATAGTTCGAGGTAGGACATTGGATACTCTTCATCCCGAAAAATTAAAGGGTTCCTGCAGGATAGGCGTTGAAAGTTATTTAAAAGAATACGTATCACGCTGAATCTACTACACGGATTTTGTTAAGACTTGGCACAGTCATAGTTTATATAATGGGTAAAAATTGAGGATACTTTTTATCCCGAAAAATAAAGTGTTCCTGCGGGATAATGTCCAAAATTCTGTATTTATTTTTTGGAGGCTATATTCAATACTAAAGCCAACACTGTTTTTTTTCTGTCTGTCTGTCTGTCCGTCTGTCTGTCTGTCCGTCTGTCTGTCTACCTGTCCGTCTGTCTGTCTGTCTGTCTGTCTGTTACCTTGGCAGCGCACCACGCCGAAAATAATCAATGAATTTGAATGAATTTTGGTATGATTTAAGTTCATACTTCGAAGTAGGACATTGGAAAAAATAAAGGGTATGTGTGTGTGGGATGTAGGGTGTGGGATATGGGTCCAAATTCTGTACATTAAAGAAATAGTGTTTTTTTTTTTGAAGTTACTCTGTATTCGATAATGAAGCCTAAACTGTGTGTTTTTTCATTTCTGTCTTTATATCTGTATCTTAGCCGCGCATCACGCCGCCGGAACTACTGGATGAAATCTAATGAAACTTGGTATGATTTGAGTTCATCCTACGAGGTAGGACATAGGATACTTTACATCTCGAAAAAGTTATGGGTTCTCGCAGGATAGGGGTTGAAACTTATTTAAAAGAACACGTACCACGCTCAAACTAATGGATGGGTTTTGATGCAACTTGCCACTGTCTTAAGTTATATGATGGGTTAAAACTGAGGATACGTTTTATCCCGAAAAAGTAAAGGGTTTCTGCGGGATATGGGTCCAAAGTCATGTTAATATTTAAGTAATAAAAATTTTTTTTTGGATGGTTCTCTATATTCAATACTGAAGCCAAACTGTTTTACTTTTTAATTTTTCTGTCTGTTTGTCCGTATCTTGACCGCGCATCGCACCCAAACTACTAAATGAATTCAAATGAAAAAAATGCTCTTGGGTGCTTAAAAGAGGTACCTACTGAACAATATTTTTTTTGTTATTCGCGTCTTTCTTTCTGTTTGTCTGTATGTTTGTTTGTTCACACATCACGTAAAAACTACTGGACCGATTGCAATGCGGTTTTCATTGTTAGATACTTAGCTTAGGGTTTGATTTGAATCTGTTGTAATTGGTATCTCAATCCGGTGAGTTAGAAGCCGAGCAATTGATAAAAGTATTTTTAACGGCTGAAGAAATTTCCTGCAATAGCACATTATACTTGTACTTTGAACCTAAAGAAAAGACCATGAAGACGCGGGTACAGCTAGTTATAAATAAACAACAAAAAAACATATACCTCAATCCAAATACCAAACGTCTGACATCAATACGACACGTGTTTCGCCTCTGCACGAGGCATCTTCAGGTGATGTTGACCCGTCGAGTGCTGTGACTGTTGGTTTTTTTTTTTTTGGCCTGGCATTAGCTTTCTTTTCATTTATATTTTACAATAGTTCAATTTGGGTAGGGTTTGTTTAGCGTGGGGTTTTACTTTTGTTTATTTTTACCATTTATCATTTGTCTGACTAACAATTTTGGCGGAAGTAAGCTACATATTTTCTATTTTGTTCATTAATTTATTTTATTTCACAACATGATGTACAGCAATGCTCAATATTTGTTTATCCTCCTTCATCAGCCTAAATCTGTCCACTGCTGGACGTAGGCCTCTCCTAATGCACGCCACTTAGCTCTGTCTTCAGCTCTCCTCATCCATTTTTCGTTTGTCCATAACAAAACTTAAATTGTTTTACTGTGAACTAGCTGTTCCCTCCGCTTTGCCCGTGTGTCCATTTCATTTGAAAGTAGCCCGTACGTGTTATTCCAGGACCAAAAGTACCTATAATGTACATTATACTTTCCTTCTTCAAAATTCATTCAGCCGTCAAATAGTTTTTTATCAATTGCTCTGTATCTAATCATCTGATTACAATACCAAGTACCACAGTTTTTAAGTCAAACCCTAACCTATCCAACAGTGAAACCCGCATCGCAATCGGTCCAGTAGTTTTTACGTGATGAGCGAACAAACACAGACAGACACAATTTAAAAAAAAATATGTTCTAAGTATATCTTATTTTAGGTACCTACCCTAGACCATTTTTTTTATTTATCTTCCTTGTACAGACTTTTTCATACTTATTGCTTTATTATAAGTATTGATGGATAGGCAACATTACAGCAGTTTTACATGTCAAAATCTAAAATTTCTCCTAACTGTAGAACAAAAAATATATTATTAACTAGCTGTTCCCGCGGCAACACACGCGTGCCGCGGGATCAGGTAGTTAAAGTACTCTATATACTATTCCAAGATCTAATAACCAAGCAACATTTGATCAAAATTCCTTCAGCCAATTTTCATCGATTGCTCGGCTTCTGCTCATCAGATTGAGATACCAAGTACACTAGCTTTTAAGTCAAACCCTAAGCTATCTAACAGTGAAAACCACATCGCAATCGATCCAGCAGTTATTACGTGATGCGCGAACAAACAAACATACAGACAGACACGATTTTTTTAAGTGTTATATTCTTGTTCAGTACTTACTTTATTTTAGGTACCCTAGACCATTATTTTTTAATCATTCAAGATGATTAAAAAAAAACTTTTTCGTACTTATTGTTACTTATTTTATAAGTATAGATAGATAGACCAAATAAATAAATTAGAACAACCATACTTTGAGTTTGAAAAGGTAATTTCCATTTCACTCAGTATTGTTAACAAATAAGTAAAAAGGCTGGACCAGTCCCACAGGCAGCATGCGTTCACGAGTATAACAATCAGTCGTCAACAATTTTGTCTAGATAGCTAGTGCGAAGATCAACAGTTTTTATTAAAATTTTATCTTTATAAAGAAAGAATAACAGTCTGTGAGCTAGAAACTAGTTGCTTTGCACAGAGAGACTACAAAATCATATATTTGTACATATTGAATGGGGACCAAAAGCAAGATGCACTTCATCTGGAATGCTTTGCATTGTTTCCAAACACATTAAAAGAGGTGTGTTAAGGTTTTGACACGAAAATTGACATTTTGGATGGGAAATATTATGGTATTGATAAATCTGGAACTACTAGACGATGTTATTTATCCTCAACTACAAGAAAAATACACTTCACGTTGAAAGTGGAAATGTTATGTTTTGTTCCTCACCTCCTCTAAACGTTATATGATTTGGCCAAATGTAGCCCTTTGCACTGATTAATATACTTGTTGTGGCCATATTGTACAATTTATCATTTCATGAAATGCCCAGCTAAAACTGACTATATACTATATTTCAATAGAAACATCAACATTTCAATCCACATTTTGGCCATACCATTAAATATCATTAATGTAGGGTTTTCATGATACCAAAGGTGTTCAAACAGGTTTCAAGGCTAAAAAAATAACACGAAGACGTAGGCAGAAGGTTCTAATTACTCTTGTAACCGTACAACCAACCTCATACTGATGATTCATTCATCTGGCCAAACTGTTACATGATGTCAACAATAATTTAATCAAATATAACTTTTTCATGATGTGGCAAACCATTTACAGCCTTACTTATAAACGCTTATTAAATTCTTATTCAATAGTAGTTGTTTTGGAGAAAACGTTACTTATAAATGCTAAATAACTTTAATCAGTCACTATTCATTGTGTAAAGTAGCTGTCAAATTAACCATTGCTGTACCCATGTTTAAACAGTGAATAGCAATAATCAACAAGATGGTGGTTGTGTCACAGCCTCACAGCTGATATGGTGCTGTCTGTGTACTCGGTTGTTGTTTACCTTCTGTACCATTAACAAGCATTTTTAGGATGGATTCTTAAACTGAAGATGATGTCTTACGAAGCTTCGTAATATACGAAATTGCAGTGCTAGAGTCAGACGTAAACAAAAAATATACAAAAAAAGGTTGAATTTAATTTTTCATGGAAAATGAATTCAGGCTACGATACAGACTTACAAAAGAAAATAAGTATAAACTCATCATAAAATCTCTCTCAGCAACTTATAGAGCAAACATAATGACACGTTTCTTCACTGCGCCAACGTAATGAACTAAGTTAGATTAATAATCAACGCACTCCTTGCAAATTATTATTTAGTTAGCTAATTAAATACCTTTTCTTCTTCTTCACAATTACAATTCCGGACTCGCTTGGTTACTGTTGGAATTTCCATTGTAGAGAAAATAAATAACACAAGCACAACTCAATTATACACTCTCACGCTTATTATTACTTTTTTGACTACAAATACTCAAATTACAATTTAAAATGCGATGAAACCAAGCGACCGACGATTTCTGAATTAGTTCAACACTTTCAAATTTTAGCTGCGTTCGAGCCAAAATGTTTGTACTTTGGCACCTTTTATTTTGATGTGAGCGCATATTTCGTTTCGCCATCGTTTCGCGCCTTTAGTTGAGTTGGTAATATAGAAGACTGACATGGAAATGACAATCTATGGCTCAATAAATATTCTCCAACATCCAATGTTGTCATAGTAAAAAAAATTAAATGTTTACTACTGACTGATTAACTATTTAGGCCCTAATTAATGTTTATAGGTAAGAAATATTTACACACTGAATAAGGATTTATTGAGTGATTAGCTAGTCAGTTGTTGCAGTCACTGATTAGCAGGTTTTTTATAAGTAATGATATAATCAATTCTATGATATTGCCACAACATATGCGTAACTGGTATGCTACAGATAGTACTTTTAGTTTAACAATAAGATCTGCAATTACCCTGTAGCAAAGCAATAAATGAATTATATAACTGAGAGCAAAATCATAGTTGGCTACAACATCTGAGTCTACTCCCCAGTTCTAGTGTTAGCCTGCTTGCCTGCTAGTTATAACCTGTACTCAGTACAGTAGTCGCAGCCAATCTATATGTTTGTGAAGTTAGGCTCTGTGAATGACTGTGCAGGTACTGCTGTGGGGATAAAATTGCATAAAGTATGAGAGAGATAGAATATGAGAAAAACGTAAGCGAGTGAGCGAGGCAGTTATACAAAGCTGTCTTCACCTTCAACATTAGGATTGCGCCTGAAACATAGCAGTTTGGGCAGCAACTTGCAGACAACTTCCAAGACACATACTTCCGCTGCGACTACTGTACCTAGTTTATAATACATACAAGATTGCTCAGGTGGAAAACTGAACAAGGTTTGTTGCTCACCCGTTGGACTCTCTCGTGAGTGCAGAGTGCGATGACGACGGTGTGATGTGTTGTTCGGCCATAGACGACGCTGGGGACACACGCGGCTGCTGGTGTGGGGCCTGCGCAGGCCGCCCGCGCACGCTACGTGCCCGGCACCATGCCAGGGCGAGCGCTGCGACGCTGTCTCAGCATCCACTGCACGCCTCACTCACTCATCACCACACCACACTCCACTGACACCGTGTCACTCTTACTCACTGCACTCGCGATTACACTAAGTTAACACTGGTTAGTGACACACTGTGATGCTATCTGAAACAAAGATGAAATACAAACTCAGTGATCGAACAATGCTGCGTTACATAAACAATTTAATAAATATAGCTACCTCTCGCTTGGACACGCTCAACGGCAAAGATTTCTAGGATTCGATTGCTATGCAGGTAGCGATAATAGGTAGACTTGAAAATATCACGATTAATATAAATTTATAAAATGGATGACACATCAAGGACAGAACTATACGCTTTCAGTACAATTTCCGAGTTATTTTTTTTATCTATTCATGCACAGCTGGCTGGCAAGCTGTCACAGAATAATGTTGCCTGCACATAGAGAAAGAAATACTACCCTTGTTAGTTATCGATTTATTTATGAGTGGCGACTGCGACAGTTAATTTTTTATCTTCTAGGTTTTATTGGATGGAAAGCATGATTAAATTTTTACATACTTTTTATGGTTTATTTTTACAAGTTTGTAACTTTAAAGAAAGTGTAAAATTAGTGTACATGATTATCGGGTGGCGCTATTTCTAACATTGCGCAGTACTGAGCGCATACATGCGCGTGCGCGCGTGGCAAGCAACTGCCACGCGTATTTCTCAAAATAAATGTACGCAACGGGAAGGTTGTTATGAAATTTCATAACGATTAGTTTTTCGTTTCTCGTAACGATATTTTAAAATTTCATTACGAGAAACAAAAGTCGAATCGTTAAGAAATAGTCCTAAAATGCAATGAAATGTTTGCTGTTTAGTTACATTTTAGGACTATTTCGTAGCGATATTCATATAACGTTACAATTTTTAAAAAATAATGATATATACATTTAAAAAAAAAATATATATAAATAATATAGACAAAAAAGAGTCCTAGAAGTCAATGGTTTGTTATAACCTGAAACTGCAAATGTTTATATAAGCTTAAATGCTCGTACCACACGTATTACAATAAGATATTAAATCAAGCCATACCGTAATACACTTTTTTTTTTATAAAAAAACCTATAACGAAAAAGTAATCCCACAAAATTTACAAGTTTGAAGTTCAAACTTGAACTGATTTTCACATTAAAAGAAACAGCGGAGACGCCAGACCAAAACCAATCGGAAAGAAGCTAGTGATGCCCGTCGGATAATATAGCAGATGCGTTCAGATATTACGTAGAAGTAGTTAAAGCATAAAGAAAGAGTAGTAACTAAAAAGTTAGTGGAACGACACTGTTTGTTTTTAGTTTTTTTTTATTATTATTTTGACGAGTACGTCTTTAAAATCACTCCAATAAATAATATATATTTAAAATCAACCATGACTAAAAAAGGGACCGTCAAGAAAAGGGTTATATCTCCTGCATTCGAGATGATGCAGTGGCGTTTTGGGCTGTTTCGATTGCCATTTTGAGTCAAATGATTCTTTCCAAACCGAATGAAAAACGAACTTATAGCTTAGTATATAAAGTCGCTTTTTCGATGTCAAATTTAACTGTCATGTCCAAAGAGAACGCTGATCGAAACATATTTAGCGTTTTTAACTGTTATTTTCGATCATTTAGCATCAAAACGAACGGCCCCCTAGACTGCCTTTTACAACGCTTCTATAAGCTCCTGAGAGATCTAATTTTAGCGTAATTTTTAGCTTAAATAGTCAGCTTAATGATGTTTTTTTTATGTCAAAAGACAGACAGTACGCACATAGCAAAATCAGCAAAATTAGGTAGATGAAGATGAAATATTCATCTCATTCATTCCTTTTTCCATTTTTATTTGTCACAAATAAAAAAACAAAGTTAAAAAGCAGTAGAAAATGCAACATTTTTTCAGATCAGAATCTATGTATTTTATAATTTAACGACTGTCTATAATAGGAGTTTTTTTACTGCTTGTCCGCTCAGTTTGATGCATCTAACGTTATTTAAACATCCATATTTTTCAATTGATTGAATGTAGATCATGTTATTGATATTGCTATTGTTATTATTTAGTAAAGTATTTATAACTAGTGGCTCTGTGAGCTTAAGACCTCGCGAGTCTGTCTTTGCATAGCTTAAAACTGAATAAATGTTCACTGCGCACCTTAAAACAAAAACCTGAGAGATATTTGTTAATATGGCCCTATATATTATCTACAATTTAGAAAAAGAAATGCGATCTTTAGAGGAGAACAGCCGGACATACGAAAGCATTTTTGCCCAAGTTGAAACGGAGACGCTTAGCTCGCGCTTCGCGCTTTCAATAATACTATTGTTATAAATTGTGTCTGTATGTTCCATTGTTTTCGCATCACGTAAAAACTACTAGACCGATTGAAATGCTGTTGTATAGCTTAGGATTTAACTAAAAACTTTAAGTCCTTTCCATCTCATCTCAATTCTCAATACGATGAGTGCAAGCCGAGCAATTGATAAAAAACTATTTGATAGCTTAAAGATTTTTGATGAATTTTGGTATATTAATTGTAGTTGAATACTGGAATAACAAACACATATGTTATTTTTAACCACGCCGGTAAAGCCGCGCGGCGCAGGTAATAACTAAAAAACAGGAACAGATAAAATGCGAGAAGGATATAAAGAAATGGGAAAGCGCCTTCAAGGAGAACATAAATACCGCTGGGGTGCGTTTAAGTCAATTATCCAGTATAAAATTTAAACACACTATACGTCAAACACCCTGTTCAAGCACACCGCGAGGCGAAAACTTAAACTGAATAAAACTTAATCTGTCCCATTCACGGGCGTCCGCTGGTATACGTTTTCGCCTGGCTAGGATACATTTTAGCGTACTTTTGAGGTCGCTAAATTTTATTCTGCTGTCAGATTGACAGCTTTTTGTCATTCGGTTCGCGGTTAGATTCAATTTGTTGGTTGTTTTATTCGTAAATACTATATATATTTATAATAAAGCTTTAACATTATGTACAACGAAAATAATATAAAAAATATTTAAGGGATACAAACTAAGCTTCTGAATTAAAATTTGACATGTTGACAATTTAATTTGACAGCTAAACCGACTCCGTTCAGCGAACACTCGCTAGTTAATTTTTATCCGGTGAAAATTTCACCGACTTACATAAACGCGGGGTGCTGAACAGAGAAAACACATTGGTGTTGCCAGACATCAATATTTATTTAGAAATAGTAGGTTTAAGAAAAAATAAGGTGAAGTAAAACCAAGTCAATGAGGAACAAAGAGAAAAATAAGATAATACATATGTTGTATAAATAAAGTATAAGTACCCATAAATATTTGATATGTGCAATGTAGATAGATAATGTTACCGCAGCCCGTAAGCAGTTAAAGTTTGTTTATCACTAATGCATAAATTAATTACGTAACTAGCGAGTCAAGGGCACCATTGTCTACCGTTGTAATTGTTGTAGGTATCGTATGCGACCTCAAGAGTCAAGACCAGAATATGCATACAACTTTGGCATGTTTGTAGAATGAAACAGGTAGGTTGAGAAGGATAAATTCGTGTCGGACCACGCATTTTGTAGGGTTCCGTCAGATTTAGCTTGCATGGGTAGGTCTAGGAACACGCTTAAATAATGTTGTATATTTGTTGCAAGCATTTTTTGTCGGGTGTGAAAGATTTTATGTAGCATAGTTTTTCTAACATCTCTAATTTTCCAAAGCCCATGGCATCAGTCACTTATATTAAATGTACGTGTTACTATATGAATCTAAGATAATATGAATATAATCAAGTAGACCTACCTATACCTTGGTGTAGATGGCCGCCTTTGAATATGTACTCCCAGAGTACGGAGCCTATCCCATTGTTCAGAGGAGTAAGACAGGGGGATGTTATATCCCCGAAACTGTTTACGACCGCAATGGAGCATATTTTAAGGACGCTGGACTGGAAAGGGGTGGGCATCAACATTAACGGCGAGTACATCTCACACTTGCGATTCGCAGATGATCTTGTCCTTATCAAGCCAATAATGGCACAACCGTCGTCTCTATGCCGGAGATCCTTTCTGAGATCGAATACTTCTATGGCGGATTGTACGACTCGCATGATTCTAGACCCGAAGCTAGATTTCCGCGCAATACTGACCCGCCACTATACTGATGAACTGCCCGACGTCAGCCTAGACGAGATTGAGATGGCGCTCAAACAACTTAAGAATGGGAAGGCCCCCGGTGAGGATGGTATAACTTCGGAGCTCTTGAAGGCAGGGGGTAAACCCTTACTTCGGTAGCTTCACGGGTTATTTAGCACCATCCTTAACAGTGGGAGAACTTCAGAGGCGTGGAGCAGGAGTTTGGTAGTACTCTTCTTTAAAAAAGGGGATAAAACTCTTTTAAATAACTTCCGACCTATTCCACTGTTAAGTCACGTCTATGAGTTGTTTTCGAGGGTCATCTCAAATCGTCTCGCACGAATTCCAGCCTCCTGAACAGGCCTGATTTCGCGGAGGATTTAGCACCATAGACCACATACACGCAGATTATAAGGAAGTCTGAAGAGTATAACCAGGCCCTGTCTTGCTTTTGTGGACTATGAGAAGACCTTTGACTCCGTTGAAACCTGGGCGGTTCTGGAGTCTTTGCTGAGTTGTCAAGTGGACTGGCGATACATCGAAGTGCTGAGGTTTCTGTATGACGCCGCGACTATGAGTGTCCAAGTACAAAACCAGCAGTCTAATCACAGAGGAGTGAGACAGGGCGATGTTATATCCCCGAAACTGTTCGCCTTGGAAGATATTTTTAAGACGCTGGATTAGAAAGGAATGGGCATTAGTATCAATGGCGAGAACATCTCACACTTACGATTTGCCGATGACATAGTCCTAATGGCGGAGTCGCTGCAGTACTTGCAAAGTATGCTGGCTAGTTGATGCTTCTCGACGCATCGGTCTCGGAATGAACATAGATAAGACCAAGATCATGTTTAACGACATTATTGACCCGGAACCGATTGCAGTCAATGGTGCACCTCTTGAAGTTGTCCAAAAAATATGTTTATCTAGGGCAAATATTGCAATTAGGTAAGAACAACTTTGAGAAGAAAGCCAACAGAAGAATTTAGCTGGGTTGGGCATTCAGCAAGCTTCGTCAAGTCTTCTCGTCGTCCATACCGCAGTGCCTGAAGAGAGAGCTATGCTTGGTGTTTCTCTGAAGGACAAGATTCGTAATGAAGATATCCGACGGAGAACCAAGGTAATCTACATAGCTCAAAGGATAAGCAAGCTAAAGTGGCAGTGGCCTGGTCACATTTCCCGAAGAACCGATACCCGTTGGGATACCAGGTGTGTTCAAGTCAAGAGTGAATAGGTATCTATTGCTGATGATGATGATGATGATCGTCCTTATGGCAGAGTCGCTGCAAGAGCTGCGTCAGATGCTGGCTAGCCTGGCTGAAGCCTCACGACGGATTGGTCTCCGCATGAACATAGACAAACAAAAATCATGATCAATGACAATATTATACCGGAACCAATAGTAGCCAGTGGCATGCCTCTCGAAATTGTACAGGAATATATTATTTAGGAACAATGTTGAGAAGGAAGCCAGTAGGAGGATCCAGCTGGGCTGGGCAGCTTTTGGAAAACTTCGTCAAGTCTTCTCGACGGCCATTCCACAATGCCTGAAGACAAAAGTTTTCAACCAGTGCGTCCTACCCGTAATGACATACGGAGTCGAAACGTGGACACTGACGGTGAGACTGGTCCACAGGCTCAAGGTCGCTCAGCGAGCTATAGAAGGAGCTTTGCTCGGAGTTTCTCTGAGAGATCGAATCCGAAATGAGGTGATTCGGCAGAGAACTAAGGTAACTGACATAGCTCAGAGAATAAGCAAGCTGAAGTGATAATGGGATGGTCACATTTGTCGTAGAACCGATAACCGTTGGTGTAGACGAGTTCTAGAGTGGAGACCGCGAATCGGCAAACGTAGTTTAGGATGCCCTCCGGCTAGATGGAGTGACGATCTGCGGAATGTAGCTGGCAGTCATTGGAAGAGAAGAGCCGAAGATCGGACTCAGTGGCGCGCCGCTGGAGAGGCCATGTCCAGCAGTGACCTAGTATAGGTGGTTGATGATGATGCATAAAAGATTTAATTTGGGTCATCTAGTGAGAAATTCGCGAGACTAAGGCTTAAGCCAAGTGTAGGTCGAACATTAATTATCTTAGGTTCTTACAATTGGGTTAACTTTGAATAACTAGTATAACTTTCTAACTTGTGACCCATGCCCATGTGATCAGAGCGGATAGATAGATAGAAAATTATTTACAGCACACAAAAGATAGATACATAGGCGAACATAATGCTAGCAAGCATTATCTTTCAGTTAACCTCGGTGTATTGTGATGCTTTTTAATGCGGAATAGTGCCAATTTGAATTTGGAAAGTCTAATAGATTCCTAACAATAATATCAATATAATTATTATTGACTTTTGGCTTTAACAACAATTTATATACAATACAATACAGCAACAACGTATTATTATCAATGCTGGCGCCGGTTCTTTAAATAAGGATGTCAAGGCCGACCACTGTTCTGGTTTCTAGTTAGTTCTGCCTTTATTCCTAGTAACTAATCTTAGCAGATACTGAATTTATAATTATTAACATCCTCTTTCTACAGGGTATGCAATGCCTAGGCACGTATATTATGTACTATTATTAACATCCGCTTTCTACAGGGTATGCAATGCCTAGGCACGTATATTATGTACTATTATTAACATCCGCTTTCTACAGGGTATGCAATGCCTAGGCACGTATATTATGTACTATTATTAACATCCGCTTTCTACAGGGTATGCAATGCCTAGGCACGTATATTATGTACTATTATTAACATCCGCTTTCTACAGGGTATGCAATGCCTAGGCACGTATATTATGTACTATTATTAACATCCTCTTTCTACAGGGTATGCAATGCCTAGGCACGTATATTATGTACTATTATTAACATCCTCTTTCTACAGGGTATGCAATGCCTAGGCACGTATATTATGTACTATTATTAACATCCTCTTTCTACAGGGTATGCAATGCCTAGGCACGTATATTATGTACTATTATTAACATCCGCTTTCTACAGGGTATGCAATGCCTAGGCACGTATATTATGTACTATTATTAACATCCTCTTTCTACAGGGTATGCAATGCCTAGGCACGTATATTATGTACTATTATTAACATCCTCTTTCTACAGGGTATGCAATGCCTAGGCACGTATATTATGTACTATTATTAACATCCGCTTTCTACAGGGTATGCAATGCCTAGGCACGTATATTATGTACTATTATTAACATCCTCTTTCTACAGGGTATGCAATGCCTAGGCACGTATGTTATGTACTATTATTAACATCCGCTTTCTACAGGGTATGCAATGCCTAGGCACGTATATTATGTACTATTATTAACATCCTCTTTCTACAGGGTATGCAATGCCTAGGCACGTATATTATGTACTATTATTAACATCCTCTTTCTACAGGGTATGCAATGCCTAGGCACGTATATTATGTACTATTATTAACATCCGCTTTCTACAGGGTATGCAATGCCTAGGCACGTATATTATGTACTATTATTAACATCCTCTTTCTACAGGGTATGCAATGCCTATTCACGTATGTTATGTACTATTATTAACATCCGCTTTCTACAGGGTATGCAATGCCTAGGCACGTATGTTATGTACTATTATTAACATCCTCTTTCTACAGGGTATGCAATGCCTAGGCACGTATATTATGTACTATTATTAACATCCGCTTTCTACAGGGTATGCAATGCCTAGGCACGTATATTATGTACTATTATTAACATCCTCTTTCTACAGGGTATGCAATGCCTAGGCACGTATATTATGTACTATTATTAACATCCTCTTTCTACAGGGTATGCAATGCCTAGGCACGTATATTATGTACTATTATTAACATCCGCTTTCTACAGGGTATGCAATGCCTAGGCACGTATGTTATGTACTATTATTAACATCCGCTTTCTACAGGGTATGCAATGCCTAGGCACGTATGTTATGTACTATTATTAACATCCTCTTTCTACAGGGTATGCAATGCCTAGGCACGTATATTATGTACTATTATTAACATCCTCTTTCTACAGGGTATGCAATGCCTATTCACGTATGTTATGTACTATTATTAACATCCGCTTTCTACAGGGTATGCAATGCCTAGGCACGTATATTATGTACTATTATTAACATCCTCTTTCTACAGGGTATGCAATGCCTAGGCACGTATATTATGTACTATTATTAACATCCGCTTTCTACAGGGTATGCAATGCCTAGGCACGTATATTATGTACTATTATTAACATCCTCTTTCTACAGGGTATGCAATGCCTAGGCACGTATATTATGTACTATTATTAACATCCTCTTTCTACAGGGTATGCAATGCCTAGGCACGTATATTATGTACTATTATTAACATCCTCTTTCTACAGGGTATGCAATGCCTAGGCACGTATGTTATGTACTATTATTAACATCCGCTTTCTACAGGGTATGCAATGCCTAGGCACGTATATTATGTACTATTATTAACATCCTCTTTCTACAGGGTATGCAATGCCTAGGCACGTATATTATGTACTATTATTAACATCCTCTTTCTACAGGGTATGCAATGCCTAGGCACGTATATTATGTACTATTATTAACATCCGCTTTCTACAGGGTATGCAATGCCTAGGCACGTATATTATGTACTATTATTAACATCCTCTTTCTACAGGGTATGCAATGCCTAGGCACGTATATTATGTACTATTATTAACATCCTCTTTCTACAGGGTATGCAATGCCTAGGCACGTATATTATGTACTATTATTAACATCCTCTTTCTACAGGGTATGCAATGCCTAGGCACGTATATTATGTACTATTATTAACATCCTCTTTCTACAGGGTATGCAATGCCTAGGCACGTATATTATGTACTATTATTAACATCCTCTTTCTACAGGGTATGCAATGCCTAGGCACGTATATTATGTACTATTATTAACATCCTCTTTCTACAGGGTATGCAATGCCTAGGCACGTATGTTATGTACTATTATTAACATCCTCTTTCTACAGGGTATGCAATGCCTAGGCACGTATATTATGTACTATTATTAACATCCTCTTTCTACAGGGTATGCAATGCCTAGGCACGTATATTATGTACTATTATTAACATCCGCTTTCTACAGGGTATGCAATGCCTAGGCACGTATATTATGTACTATTATTAACATCCTCTTTCTACAGGGTATGCAATGCCTAGGCACGTATGTTATGTACTATTATTAACATCCGCTTTCTACAGGGTATGCAATGCCTAGGCACGTATGTTATGTACTATTATTAACATCCTCTTTCTACAGGGTATGCAATGCCTAGGCACGTATATTATGTACTATTATTAACATCCTCTTTCTACAGGGTATGCAATGCCTAGGCACGTATATTATGTACTATTATTAACATCCTCTTTCTACAGGGTATGCAATGCCTAGGCACGTATATTATGTACTATTATTAACATCCGCTTTCTACAGGGTATGCAATGCCTAGGCACGTATGTTATGTACTATTATTAACATCCGCTTTCTACAGGGTATGCAATGCCTAGGCACGTATATTATGTACTATTATTAACATCCTCTTTCTACAGGGTATGCAATGCCTAGGCACGTATATTATGTACTATTATTAACATCCTCTTTCTACAGGGTATGCAATGCCTAGGCACGTATATTATGTACTATTATTAACATCCGCTTTCTACAGGGTATGCAATGCCTAGGCACGTATATTATGTACTATTATTAACATCCTCTTTCTACAGGGTATGCAATGCCTAGGCACGTATATTATGTACTATTATTAACATCCTCTTTCTACAGGGTATGCAATGCCTAGGCACGTATATTATGTACTATTATTAACATCCGCTTTCTACAGGGTATGCAATGCCTAGGCACGTATATTATGTACTATTATTAACATCCTCTTTCTACAGGGTATGCAATGCCTAGGCACGTATATTATGTACTATTATTAACATCCTCTTTCTACAGGGTATGCAATGCCTAGGCACGTATATTATGTACTATTATTAACATCCTCTTTCTACAGGGTATGCAATGCCTAGGCACGTATATTATGTACTATTATTAACATCCTCTTTCTACAGGGTATGCAATGCCTAGGCACGTATATTATGTACTATTATTAACATCCGCTTTCTACAGGGTATGCAATGCCTAGGCACGTATATTATGTACTATTATTAGTCACTAGTTTTCCCGCCCGCGACTACGTCCGCGCGGACTACATTTTATCGCGAAAAAAAGCATCTTATGTTCTTCTAGGATATTAAAAACCAATGGAAAATAAGCTATATAGCACCAACATTCTTGAGGTTTTCGACAGACTTGTTATTTTGTTTCCATCGCAACCGTTGCAACAGCGTTAGAAAATGTTGATAACAGCGAGTTATCAACATTTTCCAGTTTTTCCGTGGAAACTTAAAATTTTACGGAATAAAAAGTATCCTGTTTTATTCCAGGGCATAAACTATCTCCATTTTAAATTTCATCAATATCCGTCCAGCCGTTATCGCGTGAAAGCTCCCCAAACAAACAAACAGACAACGTTTCACTTTTATATATTGGTATGGATTATCTGATGGTTCCAAACCAATAAGCTTAATTGTTGAAGAATGGCAAGAGATAGGTATTTAAGTCGGTCAGAAAGGGTTTTTTTTTGCATAATTTCGCTGCATCTATTGCAGCTCAATTTAGCAAAATGCATAGAATTGGCTAAATTGTAGCCAATTCTATGATCATGTGCACTTTGTAAGAATATTGTACAACACATTCGGTATCGTTGTCTTGCGAGCAGCGGGCTAAAGGGCCAGGGATGTGGTGAACGACCTCGTGTCGTCGTGTCCGGTCCGCTCCGTGCGTACGCTCATAATATGGGCTTGCGGTGCTAGTGAGTACCTCTACCAAGCATACATAATATAATTCTAGTAATCATTACCTACGTATAAACACCCGTATTAGTTAATGTTGGATGCCGTTTTGTTATCAATCTACAGGATTTCTAACTATGGATCGGTTCGGTAGTCCAAATAAGAGCGGAAACACTCCCAGCCCAGGCCTAGACGCCATGGGATGCTCTTGCTCGCCTCTTCATTTTGCACCACCACATCGGTATATTTAATTCTCGAAATCTCATTATTCAACAGTGAAACAAGAAGGTTTATTGCTGTGAATAGTCTGTGAACTCGATCTCGAGAACGCAACTTTTTGAATGTTCATAAAAGTGCATATCAGAACAAGTCTCGTCCAGCTACAAAAGCTGAACCCGTTCAAAATAAACCAGTCTTGCCTTGCCTAGTTGCTTACGATAGGAACGATTCAATCGCATCTCGGGCTGCGATACGAAAAATAAACCAACGGGCTATCAGGTGCGCGGTGCATTTGCCAGGCAAATAACGTCTTAAACAAATGTAACTTTGTTTGGGAAAACAGGTAAACGTAACTTTAGCCTGCGGTTGTCCTCTTTTTAAAAGGTTCAATATTTTCAGACGGATGTAAAAATCACGGGATCAATATTATTAAAATGCGCGTGAGATGGAGCAACGAAACAGAGACATCACACAAATCGAAGCAGGCACGGTAGCCAGTCCACTGATTTGTTATGCCGTGCCGTGACCTTCCTTGACTCCGACCTCTCAAACGCTACGCAAAAACTGCCATTGTTTTAAATTTATTTCACGCTTCGAGTTTTAAGGCTTTTGTTTTTAATTCGATAATATAGCAGGGTCTTCTGCTCTTGCCACTGCCCATCCAATAAGCCTTCCTCTTGAAACAAATCGACTAAACACAGACTTCTGTTTGAGCCACGGGATGGTCAGCCAACATTCGACACCGTCTAGATTAAGTTCCGCACATTTTTACTCGGTTTTCGAGCAGTTTTAGATGAGTTTGCCATGAAATTAAGCTTTAATTGGTCAATAGTAAGGTAGGGTTTGGTAAGTGGTGGTCAGATTTTAGCGAGGGGTATCGCCCAAGGCCGTGGGTCGACAACCCGTCTCTGCTAAAGTGACCACGTGCGAAACCAGCTCACCTCGGCAACACCGCTTGAGTCAACAGCCCAAATCTTGCAAGTCAGTGGTGAGTTTTGTAACTTTTTTCAGCTCAACGTTACCTTAGTACAGGTTTTGCAGCGAGACTTTTGTAAACTTTTGTGAGATTTCGTCTCTGTAAAATAAGTACCCTAGACCATTTTTTGACCGATTTAAAAAAAAAGGAGGTTCTCAAGTTGATGTGTATTTTAGGCTATAGGGTGTTTAAGCTTAGTACCAAATATGTATGTTATATTGTCAATAATGCTTAATATTCATATATTCTATACTAGCTGTGTCCACGGCTTCGCACGCGTTGTCATTTATTTAGGTACATACAGTACTTTTAGTACTTTATATAGTATTCCAAGACTTAAAATACCAATATACCAACATTTAATCAAACATTTTTTTATCGATTGCTTGCCATCTTATCATTGGATTAAGATACCAAGAACCCCAGTCTTTAAGTCAAATCCTAAGCTATCAAACCGCATCGCAATCGGTCCAGTAGTTTTTACGTGATGCGCTGTTCGCGCAACCAAACAACCTAACAAACAGACAAACACAATAAAAAAAAAAAGGTTCTATTCTTGTTCAGTAGCTTACCTACACCATTCTATTTTAAATTATCTTCATTGTACAGACGTCTTCGTTCTTATTGCTTTATTATAAGTATAGGTGAGTATCTGAGCAATTATACCAAATTTCGCGAATGTGTGTATGTATGTCCACGTATTTCTCGGAAACTACTTGTGTGATTGCAAAAAATATTTTTGTAATAGTTTCAGTATCTTTCAACTTAGGTAATAGTTCAAGTTTCATCAAAATCGGTTCAATAGTTTACATTTTCATTGGTATGGACAGTTAATAGTTCCCAGTATTGCTTTTTTCTTAGCGAATGGAATAAGTACTTCATTTTCTTAGGCCTACTTTAACGAAACTAAAAAGTAATAAAACAATATTTATTACTACTGCAAATTACGGAATAGAGCCTGTTTTTTTTCTATTCCGTGCTTCAAATCATATAACTCAATTGAACATTTTGTCGGAACTTTTCTCCAATCTACATCTACCTTCGATACTTATAATAAAGCTGTAAATAACAAAAAGTCTGTAAAATGAAGATAATAAAAAATTTAAAACAATAAAAAATAAATTAACCGACTTCAAATCGTATAAAACATGGTAGAAAAAATATATATATGTATCTTTGTCAGGTAAGTGTCTAAACCCAAAAAGTTTTTTTTAAAATGTTTTTAATTTTTAATTATCTTTATTGTACAGACTTATTGTTATTTACAGCTTTATTATAAGAATCGAAAGTAGATATAGATTGCAGAAATGTTTCCACAAAATGTTCAATGGAGTTGTTACCAAAAAATAAATTGCATGGGTACCAAAACACAGATTTATGCACATTGTGCAGCGTAACGTAATGCAAGGTGCACAACGTCCCTATTTCAGAAGCAAACGAAAAGTGAATGGATATCACTACATATTGATAGTCCCTAGTCCCTACAATGAAGGGCATCAGCTGTCGACACAATAGCTCAGGTCAGGTAGTGTGGGGGTTAGAGATAATAAACACATTTATAGGGTTCCGTGGTCAAACAAGGATCCGATAGTTTCGTTATGTATGTCACTATAATTTTGTTCAGATAATATGGCTAAGGTTGAAATCTGGCACATTATTTGATATTCGTAAGTTTCGTAACAGCCCGCATAGACATAAATGTACTGATTCATGTCTACGCAGCTATTATTATAAGAACGATTAAGTCTGTAAGATTAATTAAAAAATATGGTGAAAATTAATGAAGATTAATTTAAAAATATGGTCTAGGTTACTTAAAATAAGCTGAACAAGAATAAATATTTTTTTTAAATCGTGTCGGTCTGTTTGTTCGCGAATCACGTAAAAACTATTGGACCGATTGCAATGCGGTTTTCACTGTTGGATATCTTAGGGTTTGACTAAAAACTGGTGTACTTGGTATCTCAATTTGATCAGTAAATGCCGAGCTATCGATAAATACTTTTTGACAGCTGAAGGAATTTTAATTAAATGTTGGTACATTGGTATTTTAAGTGTTGGAATAGTACATAGAGTACTTTTAACCTAGAGAAATAACCACGCGTGCGAAGCCGCGGGCACTGCTAGTACTTATAATAAAGTACGTAAAAGTCTGCACAAAGAAGGTAAACAAAAAAGGTCTATTGCACTTAAAATAAGCTACTGAATATATAACATTTTTTAAATCGTGTCTTTCTGTTTGTACTTAAATAACATGGACTTAATAGTGACAAGTAGTACTAACTTAGAATTATTCTATGCTTAGTAGTCACAAACATATAATAGCAACAAGTTTCCGAGTTGACACTATCAATCACTGCAGGTCGCGAACTATAGACACAGAATAAATAATAGTACTACTATATACTATCAAGATAGAATAACTAGGGTCAATTAGTTTGCGAGCTGTAATGATAGATCCCGCCCGCATCTACTCCAGAAGCTTTTGAAACAAACACTTTATTTACTTTTAAATTTTTAGGACAGAGCTGAGGTAAGTATCCCAAAACTGCACTTGCACTAAATAAAATAATTTGACCAAGGGTGTTATTTACCTAGTCTCTGAGAGCAACAAAAACAATCTGTGAATGTATTGGGGTGCACCCCAGCCAGGGGGAGTCAACGACCGCGCCAGTTCGACGGCGCGCGGCGCGGCGGTGGCGGTGCCCCTGACACACGACTCATCTGGAGCCCTACCGGTTCAACGACCTTTACGCCGACCCTTCCCTGATACCCCTTGCAAAATACACACACATACACACACACACACAAAGTCAAACGTCGAGAAATCACCTATCGATAGGTAGGTACGTATTCTACATAATTATTCTATCTACTACTGTAATGACCTACCTGTGTCCAGACCGCCTCTACTAACAGCAGCGTAACGCACGCAATTGAATTCAATGGCTACAATAGCTGTTCTTGCCTTAGAAAGAGAACAAGGAGAGTGCCCTTCTTGTTCATAGAAAGGGAACAAGGAGAGTGCCCTTCCTGTTCATAGAAAGGGAACAAGGAGAGTGCCCTTCCTGTTCATAGAAAGGGAACAAGGAGAGTGTCCTTCCTGTTCATAGAAAGGGAACAAGGAGAGTGCCCTTCCTGTTCAGTGAATCTTCTTGTTTGTAACTTTTTAGTCCACTAAGACCGTAGTCGGGTTTTGGTATTTGAACTTATCCATACCAATATATAAAAGTAAAACGTTGTCTGTTTGTTTGCGGAGCTTTCACGCGATAACATCTGGACGGATTTTGATGAAATTTGGAATGCAGGTAGCTTATACCCTGGAATAAAACATAGGATACTTTTTATCCCGTTTTATTTTTTCCACGGGAAATCTGGAAAATGTTGATTAATCGCTGTAAGGAACGGTTACCATGGAAACGAAATAACAAATCTGTCTAAAAACATCATGAGCATTGGTGCTATGCCCACTTTTGCATTGGTTTTTAATATCCTAGATCATAGAATTATTTTTTTCGTGATAACCTGTAGTCCGGACGCGGACGAAGTCGCGGGCGGGAAAGCTAGTATTTTATATTTAAGTTATTTTGGGGTTATAATTTTAATAATAAATTTGGAGAGGAAATATGTTTGGCTCACATCTGCGGCGTGATTTTAGAATTTATTCCCAATTATCGGATGCATGCAAGCAAAGCCGCGAGCAACAGCTAACAAAACATATTTTTTTGAGATGTGCTAGTTGAGCCCTTTCATTTGATACACAACACGGCAACATCTTTTTATTTTTTCATTACTGTACGTCCTCTAGAAGGCGCCATATTCACTTTAATATCACATAGCCTATAACCAGCAGACGATGAAGACGCTTTCAACAATGCTTTTCATTTGTCAAATGAACATACATACATAGTACCGATCAAAATCATAACCCTTCCTTTTGCTTCGCGGTCGTCCGGTAAAAAAAATCTAAAACGGGTTTAGAACGATAGCCGCAAAGTAGGCAGGCAATTTATTAGCTTCAGAAGCAACATTAAAATACTTTTTAACTCAATCAATTGCTTCTATTAATTTTTTATTTTATATTATTATAAAAATAATTTTATTTAAAAAAATTAAATATAAAAAATCCCTATTAATAAAGGTAAAGATGCAAATAAAGTATAAAATAATAATGCATCTCTCTTTTTACCCGACTACGGCGAAGCAAAAAGGAGGGTTATGATTTTAACCGGTATGTATGTGGGTGGCAATGTTTGTATGTTTATCTGTTCTCTCATAACTTCTAAACTTCTCATCATAACTTGACAAATGAGGTATCGTTGGAAGCGTCTTCATCGTCCGCTGGCTGTGACGTCACATTAAATTGAATATGGCGCCTTCTAGAGGACATAAAAAAGTGAACAAGTGTTTTTTTTTCTTTTTTGCCTTGTTTTTTATCAAATGAAAGGGTTTAATTAGCACATTTCGAATATATATAAAATAATTAATAAATAATTTAAATAAAATTATAAGTTCAAAAACTAAAACCCGACTACGATAAAATGTACTAAAAAGTCGCAAACAAGAATATCAAAAAGTTTTTGAAATTTATAATTTTAGGGCCATAGGAGTGCGATAAATTTATATCGCACTCATGGCTCTAAAATTATAAATCAGTAGTAATATCAGTATTTAACCAAGTAGGTAAAGCGCAATAAAGTTGCTCTATATTTTTAAATTTCTAAAACGTATGAACGTTTGTCAATTTTGAGTACATTAAGACCGTAGTCGGGTTTTAGTTTTTGAACTTACATTTTTTACTATATAGGTACATAAAAGCACAGGGCATTGCATAGGAAAATATTTTCAGGACGGGCCGGTTGTACATTAAAGCTACGTACGTTACGGCTATTTAAGTTAAGGCGCGTCAGTGACAAAATCTAGACGAGGGTTAAAATGAAGTCGGTGTCGGTTGCTCCGTCGACAAGCGCTCCACAGGCACACACCATCCTACACTCCCAGTCACTTCAATGCACTCACTTCAACACAATGACGACACACCAAAACTGCTCCAACATCGTGCTCGAGACTTTTATAACACAGCTTACACTGTATCCGCGAATAAACGCCAACATGTAAACATAGCTGAGCGAACAGGTAGCCACGAAAACAACGGCGAGAAACTGGTCCCGCTGCTCGAGGGCCGAAACTCAGTGTGAGTGCATCGACTGCCACGCCACACGCGACTGAAATAAACTGCGTCAATGAAATCGATTTGTGCATAATATTAAACCGTTGTAACCAACTACCCAACTACGTGCTTTGCTGCGTATACATAAATACGTGTAACACAGACAAACACTGACTTGATTGAGAGCAACAGTTTTTCTAGAGCAAAACGTTCACACGTGTGTGACCCAATTAGCG
Organism: Alsophila aescularia; assembly: GCA_946251855.1. Lineage (NCBI taxonomy): Eukaryota > Metazoa > Arthropoda > Insecta > Lepidoptera > Geometridae > Alsophila > Alsophila aescularia. The sequence goes on from OX276379.1 coordinate 37,690,592, forward strand.
AGAAAGACTTGCAAAAATAGACAAAATACGTACATTTTAGCAAGACAAGAATAATAATAAGGTAGATATATAAATCAACGAACCTAAATGTTACGTTTTTAATCGCTTTCTGATTTTTCCAATGTTATGGTTGTCAGTTGTGGAATTGATGTAGCTTTAAAGCGACGAAATTTGATTGGGCCGGTGAGAGAAAGCTATGGTGTTGCAATCGACGTGTAGCCAAAAGGTTTCGTGACGGTTCGTGTCTCTTGCATAACACCTCGGTTCACGACAACTAGGTATGATCTGCCTGCGGATTGACTTACAAAAGATTTCACCAAGCATTGCGGTTACCTATGGTGGCTATATGAGCTTACAACTTGAGAGGTTAGAACCCTCCCTTTTCATAGTCGGGTAAATATACACTATATCAGAACAAAAAATTCTATTTACAAGACATTTTTCATGATAAAAAAACTACAACCTATTTTTATCTACCGTCACATTTTTACACGATTGCCCAAAAAAAGGAGTGTATTGTTTTTAGGATTCATGTATGTATGTGAGTTTCTTTATTCCACCATAACTTTTAAATGCCTGAACAGCTTTAGGCGTATGGGGTATCGTTAGAATCCTTACATCCCTCCGAGTAACATAGGCTATCTTTTTCTTTCAAAAAATTCAATATGGCTTCAGTATGGCTTCATATTTAAATGAGAAAAATTGAAGGCTTTGATAAGCACATTCCAACAGTATATAATTTATTGGCATAAGTTATTTTTTGGCAGGACAGGCATGTTTTTTTTAGCTTTTAAGCTAGTTATTCGGACACTATGTCAAGCAAATATTCTGTAGTGTTCATCATCATCAAGCTGTGTTGGTCCACCTCTGGACATAGGCCTCTCCCAATGACCGGCACAGAACCCGATTTTCGGCTCTTCTCATGCAGTTTCTGCAGGCCGCCTTTCGCTGGTGGTCACTCCAACTAGCAGGTGGGCATCCTGCGTTTGCCAAGACGCGGTCTCCACTAGAGGATAACTCTACCCCAGCGGTTATCTGTGCTTCGACAAATGAGGCCAGCCCATTGCCACTACAGCTTGCTAATCATTTGACCTATGTCGGTGACTTTGGTTCTCTATCGGTTAATTTGGTCTCTGAAGGATAAAATTCGCGAGCGACTTTAAATTTATGGACAAGTCCCACTGTTAGTGTCCATGTCTCGGCTCCGTATTTCATAACTGGTAGGACGCACGCATTAAAGACTTTTTAAAGACTTTCGTCTTCAGGCACTTTGGAAAGGAGGACGAGAAGACGTCTAAAGTTGCCATTTGCTAATTATCCTTTTAAGACCTGATATACCTGTACATCTGTAAAGAGGCGAGTAATCCTCTAGCCAATATGACTAGTTGACTACATTAAAATACACACCCTTTAACCGTAGTGCGGTTCAGTTGTCCGGTCAACCGGACTACTTTTATTTTTCTCCATAGTACAGTTAAACACGAAATAATACGAATATTGGACAACGGTTTTTTTTTTGTTTTTCTATTGACCGGACCACGGAAGATCTAGAACTTTTTGTTCAACATATTGTCAGGTAAAAAATAAAAAAAAAAACAAAAAACCAGCAAATATAAATACAGACCCTGTTCCATAATCTTAGATATTTTATGTAAACAAAGAAATGTCACAATAAGTCACTATCAAAGTGACATGCCAGATGCCCAAGATATTTTTCATGTGAAAAACTTGTTTCTATTTCCCCCGGCTTTGCTCTAACGCGGCTCCTTTGCTTGAAAAAAAGTGATGAAAAATCTGTCTTATAGCAGTCAAGGTAAATTCGTCCAATTTTTCCCTAGTGTTTGTTAATGGCCCAGTCTTCAGAGGCATACTGAATTCATCGCTGGTTTTATTCTCAGTAACAATCTTTCTCACAGTTACTGCAGATATTCCCAAAAAATACTGCTGTTTTCTGGGCACAGGGCTGCTAATGGCCAATATTTGTCTATAGACCACGACTTATCACGCTACGGTCTGCTTATAGGCATTCATCACCATCACTTTTTCCGATACACTCATACTTTTGCGAACACATGTTTTTACCGGTGACAAATTGTGGTTTGATATTGAGGGACCCGTCTCCATTTGACAAGAATAATAACAAATGTATCGAAGTTAACAAAAAGAAGATGAAACAACGCCTGCATTCCGTCTATACAAAAATTCTGACAGCAAAGTAATGTTATTATGATTAAATTTAGCTGTAATTCCTAAGCCTGCAAAAAGTATGAAGAAAAGTTCAATTTGATTAATCATTGAACATAGTACAGAAAAAAATACTTCATTCTTTCAATCATAATCATAACTCAAAGTAACAAATGTGCCATAAAAATTAATTAGTTACAAAAATAAGGAATTTTGTAACTAGTTACGCGTACACACGAAACTGCGTACAACCAATTGCGGACAAAATACGTTATGCTTATGACTTACTCCTACGAATAACAAACTGACAGAAATGTTTTGAATCCCTGCAGTGTTCCAAGTCTAAGAAAAATAATTGCACGAAACAAATTTTTGCTCATTCTAAATTTGTTTAGAATGACTATCATGTATAAGTAAAAGCTAAAAAACAATTCAATAATTCAAGAATGTCATATTATACTTTCAAAATAAATAAAATAAATTTCTATCTCAAATTATGGTTTGCACGATTTGTAGGCAGTTTTTTGCACTGTTATCCCCCTTGTTTACATGAAATATCTAAGATTATGGAACAGGGTATACATATTTTAAGTTTGAAAATGTTATAGGTTTGTTTTCAGACTTAAAGTTTTTCTTTATTCATTTGTTTTTTTTAGGCTAGGTTTATGTCATGCATTGGTGTATATTAAATAATTATTTACTGAGTATCTCGCCTTTCTAATTATTCTTTAGAATATAATACCTTATACTGTAACTTTGAGTGTCCTTTGAGTTTCATACAATTTAAAAATTTACAACCGGACCATGTAAAATATATTTATTTCAAACAACACTGGTCTTTTTTTGTTTTGATAGCATAACCATCATAGTTTTTTTCCGTTGTCCTGTTGACCGGACAACTAAATCGTACTATGGGCAAAGAGTGGAAATACAATGCAAGATGTACAATTGTACATATCTATTTGTTCGTTCAAAGTGTGTCAGTGGTCGAAAGAATGAGTTCAAGTCTACGGCCGTTTACGCAACGCGCGCTTCTAGGCCAATAGTGTATCTCATTCCGCAGGCTTGTGCTGTGCCTAGCTACACATCTTTATAAACGAGCAACCAACCAACGTGGTGAATTTAAAGTGAGCGAGGAAATATACTAAACGATCTCTACAAAGACTTTATCGTATTTACGTACATTTTCGATAGCTTATCGGTTGGAGAGCAGTAACATTGAATACCACACTTTTGGACTGAATTTCTCCGTGACACATTTAGCATTTCGATAACTTCACTATCGAATGAAAATGTGTCAGTGAATTGATCCACATTTAACATTATGGTACAGTTAAATTTGTACACACACAGATAACATGTTATAGCAAAACCTTACACATCCTCGAGCGTAGAATATTTCATTGGTTTAGTACTAACAAGAATGGGGTCATAAGGTTTTCCTGATAAAGTGGGCACAGGTGGAGACACCTCTATTTCTGTAAAAGTCTGAGATTACGAAATAACGATATTTTTTTTGACACCAACATAAAACTAACAATTTAATAGATAATTATATTAAAAGTTTAGTGAAATTAAAATTGATACAAACATCAAGTACACATCCATTCCACACATCAAAGTAACAGTGTTTGAAACATCTATGAGGCGCATCACGAAGTAACAGTGTTTGAAATATTAACTACTAGCTGCGCCCCGCGGTAATCCAGGATATAAGCTATCCAGGTACCAAATTTCATCTAAATCCGATTAGCCGTTTGAGCGTGAAGGAGTAACAAACATACATACACACTCCAAAAGATAAATGGCGCTGATCAGTTTTTATGCATTTTATGACTTTTTGTATGGACTGTCAGTTCTAATGTATGGAGTTCTGCATCGCGGATACGAAGTTTTCCGCTCACTAAGAGAGTATTCATATTAAAACTGATTAGTCTATTTATGCTACGCTGAACACTATGCTACGCTCCAGGACAGGCATTACGGACGTAGGCTACAAGGCTGCCAAGCTCAAATGGGATTGGGCGGGTCATCTTAGCCGTATGAATCCCGACCGGTGGGCAAAGGTCATGACACACAGTGGACGCCTGAAGATGGACGACGCCGCCGAGGCCGGCCCAGAAAGAGGTGGCGAGATGACCTAGACGCCTACCAAGAGGGCTGGTACGAGGCGGCTCAGGAAAGAGAATGTTGGAAGGATATGGGGGAGACCTTTGCCCAGCAGTGGGACAGTATAGGTTAGAAAAAAAAAAAAAAAAAAACTATTTACGACAGTCGCTAGTGTGGCTACACTTCTCTGATTTATAATATAAGTGTGATGAGGCGCGTCACGAAGTAAGTGTTTGAAATATTAACTATAGACGAGGCGCGTCACAAAGTAACAGTGTTTGAAAAATTAACTATGAGGCGAGTCACAAAGAAACCTGACGTGACAAAGCACATTCCACCTGTGAATAACGTAACAAAAGAATCGCTGCGCATTTGCGCACCCTTTGTACCGGCTAGCTATAAAAGTACTCTAATTTAACTGAGGAAACAAATATTGTTATATAAGCAGGTTGTAATAAAAAAACAAAAACCCGACTGCGAACAAAACTAAAAAGAGGCTAACAAGCTTTAGATTTTAGATTTTAAAATATAAGATGCAGTCGGATGCACCATGCATTTTTTTTTTTTTTTTTTTAATAATTATTTTTTATTTAATACTTTTAGGTTATATTTATAGCTCGACGACTTTCATTTTCTTTTTCACAATATGGCGCCATATTGAATTTTGATTAATGTCATGTCTTTAATAGCACTCGCAAGATTAAGGCAAAAGGATTGACGTAAGAATCATCAAAATTGGTCCACGCGTTTGTTCTATGTATATAGTGCCACAAAGGAACAGACATACATACATGGGCTGATACACACATTACCGGGCATTTGCGTTGTGCAGGCTGGTAAAAAAGGTTGTTATGTGTTATAAGACTATTTAAGGAAGCTTACCAATATCCCACAAAACTCGAGTCTAGCACATTTACCTACAATAATCGCTAAGCACCTAATTTATCACTGCTGTCGATAATCTATTCCTAAAAATAAAATTATAGACGCAGCCAGTGTAATAAAGCAGTTCCTTGTTTTCACAGACTTACTAGTTATTAGTAAGTTACTATAATAACTGTTAAAGTGCGAACCGTGCCTCCTGGTGCCGTACTTCAAAGAGGCCGTTTATACTACTTGAGACTCGGTCCCTATGCGACGCAGGAGGGGTGTTATAAGATTAAAGCGTTTAGCTGTCCATTTCTATGTGGCATCGTAGCTCCCAAATGGATGGACCGATTTTAATGCGTTTGGTTTTAATCGGACTTTTTATATATAGTTTTTAGATGGACCACTCTGGGTATTTATTGCAGCTAGTAATTTCGATTTTGTCCTCAAATGTTTAGTTTCGTTGGCATTTATCGTAGCCGCTTAATATATCGCTTAATTTATGGTCTGATGATGAGAAGATGCTACTCATCATGAGTCCCTGATGAAGTTCTGAATCGAGAGAATAGTAAATCGAGAGATAAAGTTCTGAGTTCTGGGGCTACAAGAAATTTTTTAAATTGCGACCAAAATTAATCATGGATTGCCCAGGAACGGATATATTCCCAACTGCCCCATTAACGTCCCCATCAATGGGGCCGATGGGAATTTAAATTCCCACCTGTCCATTATCCACGCTAATGGGTTAGCGTGAATAATCTGTATTAATGAAATCTGGTATCTGGTTAATGAAACAGTGCTAGGTCACTGTTTCATTAACCAGATACCTAATGAAAGATGCGCTGATTCAACAAACTGCTCACGTTGATGATTTTAGAAAGGCGTTAATAGAAAATATGCAAGCCCGTTTTAACTTGGACGATCTATGCTTCAGGAAGACATATTACTTGTCGACATTTTTAGACCCCCGCTACAAGGACTTTTACTTTGACGCTACCCAAGCTGAACGGATCCGTAGAGCTGCGCTCAGAGAAGGTCTTAGGCTTTCTTTAGATGACGAAAATGATGATTCTGATCCAGAAACGGCATCCAAAAGGTCTCGTTTAGAAAATGAAAGTGAGCATGTCGATTCAGAAACTCATAAACTATTTTGGGCATGTTTTGAAGAATCATCTATTATATGTAAGAAAAATAATTGTTAATTATTTTTATTGTTAATTATTTTTATTAATAATTGTTAATTATGTTTATTATTATTATTAAAAATAATTGTTAATTATTTTTCTTACAGATAATATCAAGGTATTTTTTATCACAGTAATCTATGGCTGTGATTAATGTTGTTTTATTCTAGTATCTAAAGATATGACCAAAACTATTGTTAATTTAAATAACTGCATAGTGTTTTTTTAATAAAAATAGTTATTGTCAATAAACCAGTATTTGATTTGCTAGAATAAGTTGGCCTTTTATTTTCTTATCCCACTAACACTCAATTTTAGTGTAAATACACCGTCAGAAAGTTTGGAATTTAAATATGCAACAAAAAACACTAAAGCGACAAAGTTATTAAAAAGAAAATGGGGCAGTTGGGAATATGTACGTATAAAGAAAAAAATATGACAAAAATAAACATCAAAAGTACGTCAAATTTGTCAAAAATATGTCAAAAGTATGTCGAAAGTATATCAAAAGTATGTCATAAGTATTTCAAACGTAAGTCAAAAGAAATATGTCAATAGTATGTCAAAAAAACGTCAAATGTATGTCAAAAGTATTTCAAAAGTATGTCAAAAGTATGACGAAAGTATGTGAAAAGAATTACCAAATTATGTTAAAGCAAATGTATGTCAAAAGTATTTCAAAAGAAATATATCATTAGTATGTCAAAGGTATATCAAAAGTATGCCAAAAGTATACCAAAAGTATGTAAAAAGAATTACAAAAGTATGTCAAAAGTATGCCGAAAGTATGTGAAAAGAATTACAAAATTATGTTAGAGCAAATGTATGTCAAAAGTATTTCAAAAGAAATATATCATAAGTATGTTAAAGGTATGTCAAAAATATATCAAAAGTATGCCAAAAGTACGTTAAATATATGTCAAAAGTATTTCAAAAGTATACCGAAAGTATATAAAAAGAATTACAAAAGTATATCAATATGGCCGATGGGAATTTAAATTCCCACCTGCCCCATTATCCACGCCAATGGGGCAGGTGGGAATTTAAATGCCCGTCGGCCCCATTGATGGGGACGATAATGGGGCCGTTGGGAATATATCCAGGAACGGGTGAGCGTACTGAGGTCTTTGAAAATACAAATAGAAGTAGAGAGTTCAAGTACTCCACTCTATCTATACAAAACAATAAAATTGAAGTGTCTCTTTTTACTAAATGAACAACCTTATGTTTTTCTTTTTTTTAATCTCTTTTTTTTTTCAGATAATCTTCGAAACAGCTGGAGCTATTATGACGGGACTTTCACTGGCAGATAGCAGATGCTATAAGGAGTAACTTACTTTTATTTTCGAAAAAGACTTAGGTTTCCGCGCAAAAAAATTAAACCCATGAATTTTGACCGCGCGGGCAAAGCGGCGGGCACGAAAACGTGGTAATACATAAACTTAGCATCTACAATTTTTATTATGAAGGTAAGTTACTGAAATACATGCAGTAGCGGCAGCGGCGTCGTCGGTCGGCTGGCGGAGTTGCAGAGAACGGGACACAGTCGGGGCGCGCCGGATCGATACACAGCGGCCCTACCGAGCCAACCAGCCTGCCTCCTTGTACCCCTGTCGATGCGAGACCCCCGCGCCGCTCCAGCCACTTCACACAAAACACGGTATGTAATGGACAGAAATTAACAAAGGATAACGACGCGAAATCAATATGATGAATATTATTTTCAGATCGAACTGCTGCACGAGTGACTCGAAGGTGATACGTATCTGATCATTATTGAAACAACGTTAGACATAATGGCGCCCTATGGTATCTGACTCGTACCTACCTATACTTTGTAAAGTAAGTCAACTCGTGGATTTTGGCCATTGCAATCAGCTATTGCGCTCTGGGGCATTGTCTTGATTGTCAACAAACGTGGCACCCATCGTGCAGGCAGCTTTGTCATACCCAAATCTTCATGCAGGATTTTATGTACTCGCTCAGTGGAGATGCCTGTGTTCTCAGCTATTTCACGCACCTTCACTCGGCGGTCATAGTCATAGTCATAGTCATTTATTCATAACAATATAAGTTACATGTCAAAAGGGCAAATATTACCAATAATAATATCAAATTAATGGAATACAATTATGGTCGTCGAGTACAATATTATGGACTTCTTCAACAACATCCTCAGTAGTGACTTCGATTGGGCGACCAGAGCGTGGAGCATCAGATGTGCTTGACCGACGTTTAAAATCATTTATTCAGTTATAAACAGTCTGCAACTTTGGTCCCTTAGTGCCATGAACAGAATCAAGTTCAGTTTTTATTGTGGCAGCACTGCAACCCTTCATAAAAAATGTTTTATAACGGCACGAAATTCTGATTTTTCCATAGTTGTTGAAAATTTACGAGCGATCACAGTTAAACAATGGTTAAACTGACAAAAACTTGTTTTTTTTTGCTGAATTTTAGACAGTCTTCATTTGAAAGATTGTGCCTGCCAGTGTTAATGCCATTTACCAGAAAAAAGGTTTTATAAATAGTTTTAAAAGGACTTATCAAACAGCCCTCGTACCAGCCTACAGTGGTCTAGGTCGTGTCTAAAGCGCTTAGTTAAAAGTTAGTTAGTTAGCTTAGTTTAAAGAGCTTAAATAATTATGGTTTCAATTCTGTTTTTTTTTCATTTCTGTATTATTAGTTATTTATTTTTACTTACTTATTGTACTATTTTGTCATTTTTTTATTGTAGTAGTTTGACATTTTCTATTATTATTATTTTCTTATGATTCCGTATACTTGTTATACCAGAATATTATACCTAATATAATTGTTACCATCCATACCAATATATAAAAGTGAAACTTTGTCTGTTTGTTTGATTGGGGAGCTTTCACGCGATAACGGCAGGACGGATTTTGATGAGATTTGGAATGGAGATAGCTTATACCCTGGAATCAAACATATGATACTTTTTATCCCGGAAAATTGTAAGTTTTCACGCGAAAACTTGAAAATATTGATTACTCGCTGTAAAGAACGGTTGCCATGGAAACGAAATAGGAAGTCTGTTAAAAAAAATAAAGCTTTGGTGCTATACCTACTTTTGCATTGGTTTTTAATATCATACAAGAAGCTAAGATACTTATTTTCGCGATATACTGTAGTCCGCGCGGACGAAGTGGCGGGCGGGAAGCTAGTTGTATAATATAAATTTTACCAATAAATTGATTACCTATAGATTATAACATTTATAACATTTTGGAAACGCATCAAGGCAGACTCTTCTTTTTTCATTTCTATACCGTTTTCATAACATCTGTAAGGTCAGGTCCAATTTTACAAGCAGAATGCTATAAAACAATGTTTACAAACTCGACAAAGCACCTCGTGTCGTCATCAAATTGACTATGCATACTCGTTTATACCTGTGTTCGTAAAGGATTGCATGTTTTATATTCTTTCCTACCTTTATTTGCATAACAACATAGATCTAGTTATAGAGGCGAAGATACGGCTCGCTTTAATATCACGTTAACTAAAACTGGACAAGATACTGTCCAACAGGCAAGCACACCCACACAGCTACATTCCCACTGTGTCGTGCTTCATGTGCATCAACAACAAAGAGGCATAAACAGACTGTAGCGCAAATGAAAGTCACTGCTATCACGTGCTACACAAACGCCACTCCGATTGTGTCTAAGGCCAGGACCAGCCGTGAATAGGATCAACAATGAAGGACGAAATGAGAATTGGATCTCATAATGGTGCAGCTAAAGACATTATGGCACATGGTAGTTTCTTGTAGTTTTTTTACGGTTTGATTTAGTAAGTAACTTCAGGAAAAGTTTTCCTACCTAACAGTGAGAAATTTACTGCATTTTGAGGAGCTATTCTGCTCATCACGTCGAAGATCCTCATCAGATCTTCACCAAATTTTTATGAGACCAATTTAAAGTTATTACCTTTCAAATAAAAAAGAACCATCGAAATCAGATTATTCAGTAGCCCCCTTTTTGGGGGTAGTATCCCTCCAAACAAAAATCCCCGACGACTACAAAATTCTAAAAATTGGTTTAACCTGTATACCAAGTTTCGTCGAGATCGGTTGAGAAATGCGACCTGTAGAAGAGAACAGAAATCCGGACTGACATCCAGACATATAAAAGCATTTTTGGCCAAGCTGAAACGGAGACGCTTTGCGCTCGCTCAGTCAAAATGGTACCTCTACCCACAAAGGTGTTCCAGCCTGTATACAGTGAAAATGATTTTTTTAAACAGGGATCTTTATGGCATCTATGATAACCGAACCGAACAAATAGGAATATAATATGTACTAGCTGTACCCGCGACTTCACACGCGTGGTCATTTATCTAGGTTAAAAGTAATCTAAGTGCTATTCCAGGACCTAAAATACCAATATACCAACATTTGATCAAAATTTCCGTCCCGTCAAGAATATTTTTATCGATTGCTCCGCTTTTACTCATCGGATTGAGATACCAAGTACTCCCATTTTTAAGTAAGAGCTTAAGCTATCCAACAAAGAAAACCGCATCACAATCGGTCTAGTAATTTTTACGTGATGCGCGAACAAACAAACATACAGACAAACAGATAGACAGACACTTTTTTTCAATATTATATTCTTGTTCAGTAGCTTATTTTATGTACCCTAGACATATTTTTTTTATCTTCTTTATACAGGCTTTTTCGTACTTATTGCTTTATTATACGTATAGATATTTTTCACTTTCAAATTAACATACTTTGGTGGATCCCTATTCCACAGGAACGCTTTAATTTTTCGCTATTAAAAGTTCCCCTAAATTTTAACCCATCATATAAACTATGACTGTGTTCAGTTGCATCAAAATCCGTTTGGTGGTTTCAACTTGATACGCGTTCTCTTAAATAACTTTCATCCCCAATCCTGCGGGAACCCTTTAATTTTTCGGGATTAAAAGTATTCAACGTCCTACCTCGTAGTATGAACTCAAATGGTACAAAGTTTCAGTTGAATTCATTCAGTAGTTTCGGCGTGATGCACGGTGAAGATACAGACAGATAAAAAAACAGACATACAAAAATGAAAATAAGTACATTAAAAACGTTTTAAAAAAATGGTTTTATGCAGTAACCATGTCATGGAAACTTAGAACTGGCTATTACAATTAAATGCGTATAAGTACAACATTTCGTGTCTGTGCTGTTAACCGTTGAGGAGTTCCCTAGTCAGGACCCAATTCTGAGTGCAGCAACCATTTCATGGTAAAACTGAAAACCGGCTATCATAATAAGATGCGTACACAAAATTTTGTGTCTATACTGTTGTCCGTTGAAGAGTTCCTTTGTCTGGAGCTAGTCCTGGATGTCAGTTCAGGTCATGCTTACCATAACAATGAATTTTCATTGGAAATGAACAAACATGTAAAAATTCAACTCCATAGGATAAGAGGAAGTGGTTCTAATTCAGCTTGCAATATTTGACTTTAACAAACGTACATACATACATACATACATACATACATTGCACGTTAAATAAAAGTTTTTAAGAAAAACAGTTTGGCTTCAGTATCGAATATAGAGTAGTAACCCTTTAAAAATATTATTTATTACTTCAGAATTAACATAACTTTGGACCCCTATCCCGCAGGAATCCTTTATTTTTTCGGGATAAAAATTATCCTCAATTTAACCCATCATATAAACTATGACTGTGTCAAGTTGCATCATAATCCGACCGGTAGTTTCAGCGTGAGAAGCGTTCTTTTAAATAAATTTTAAACCAATATCCTGAGGAAACCCTTTAATTTTTCGGGATGAAAAGTATCGTAGTACGAGTATGAACTCAAATCATACCAAGTTTCAGTTGAATTCATTCAGTAGTTTCGGCGTGATACACGGTCAAGATACACATAGACAGACAGACAGACAGGCAGAGAGAAAAAAGAAAATAAAAATTTTGGGCTTGTGTATCAGTGTACATTATAGTGTACCCTCCAAAAATATATATTTATTACTTCAAAGTTAACGTAACTTTAGACCCTATCCCGCAGAAATCAAATTATATTTTTCGGGAGCTATAGTATCCTCAATTTTAACACATCTTATACTCGTATACTATGACTGTGCCAAGTAGCATCAATATTCGTCCAGTAGTTTCAGGGTGATACGTGTTCTTTTAAATAAATTTTACACCAATATCCTCCGGGAACGTTTTTTTTTTGGGATGAAAAGTATCCAATGTATCCTCTTAGTGTGAACTCAAATAGTACCAAGTTTCATGTGAATTCATTCAGTAGTTTTGGCGTGATGCGCGGTTAACATACAAACATGCAGACAGACAGAAAGACAAAAAAGAAAAAAGTTTTGGCTTCAGAATCGAATATAGAGTACACTCCGAAAAAAATGTATTACTTCATTCTTAACATAACTTTGAACCCGTATCCTGCAAAACCCGTAACCCTTTAATTTTTCGGGATAAAAAGTATTCTCAATTTTAACCCATCATATAAACTATGACTGTGCTAAGTTGCATCAAAATCCGTCTAGTAGTTTCAGAGATTTTTAAATAACTTTCAATTCCTATCCTGCGAAATTTGTCGGGTTTTAAAGTATCCTATGTCCTACCTTGTAGTATTAACTCAAATCACACCAAGTTTCATTTGAATTCATTCAGTAGTTTCGGTGTGATGCCTAGCCAAGATACAGACAGACAGACAAAAATTAAAAAAATAATGATTTTTGGCTTCAGTATCATATATAACGTAAAATGCAAAAAAATAAACTTCAATGTACAGAATTTGACCCGTTACAGTTTTATTATAAGTATAGATTGTGTTCTAAGAAATATTATAGAAGTTTTGAAACGTATAACACGTACGTGTAACGTAACTGCATTTAAGGATTTTTAAATTTAACTTAGAACAAAAAAAAAGTTGAACTTTTCTTTTTCTAAACATGTTAAAAATAAACTTTCTTAAATTCATAGATTACGTGAGGAACGAGAAAATACAAATGTTGATTTTCATAAAGTTGCAGCAACTTTAGAAAATTGTGTACATACTATTTATTGCATATCGTAAGCACAAGATACGATTTTATTGGATTTATTTTTAGACCGAGCGAGCGCGAAGCGCGTTCGAAGCGTCTCCGTTTCAGCTTGACCAAAAATGCTTTCGTACGTCTGGATGTCTGTCCGGTTGTATCTCATCTACAGGTCGCATTTCTCAACCGATCTAGACGAAACTGTCATTAAAAAAGGTAAAACCCAAGCCTAGGACGTTTACTTTCAGACCAATTAATTATATAATATTGCATGATTTTTAATAAAGATTTGTATTCAATAGACTGGGATGAAATAACTAACTTACCTACGGTGGATATGATGGTCGATACATTTAATTCAATTATTATATCTCTCTTTGACAAACATGCAGCATCGAAAACCATAACTGTGAGAAACAATCATTCACTACCGTGGGTAACAAATATTTGCAAAATGATGATCAGTGAGCGTAACGGGGCTCACGATGCTTACCGTAGGTCAGGATTGGAGGATGACAAAAGGTATTATCAGGAACTAAAGAATCTAGTCTTAACAAGCATTGCTGGTGAGAAGCGTGCTTATTTCAATAACTTGGTTAATTCTCAAGCTAATAAGGTATTCTGGAAAAATTTGAAGGAAAAAATTTTGGTTGACCCCCATAAAGAAAAGTCCTTGCCAGCCCATTTTAATGACCCGAACAAAATTAATGACGAGTTTCTGAATATACCGGGCGATAACGTAGTTTCGGATGTAGATTTATCATTTTTTGAGAATAATAAATTCCATAAAGAGGAATTTCAATTAGCACCTGTTAGTCCAACTAATATTTCTAAATATATATTGTCCATACAATCAAATGCTGTTGGACTTGATGCGGTTAGCAGAGACATGGTCTTGTTCTCACTTCCTTGCACACTGGATGCAATTACGGCTATAGTCAGTAAATCAATTACGACAGGCACTGTTCCTAGTAAGTGGAAGGAAGCCCTAGTGACTCCCATACCCAAAACTGATAACCCAGTCGTATTAAAGGACCTGCGTCCTATCAGCATTTTGCCATTCCTCTCGAAGCTGCTGGAGAAAGCTATCTGCGAACAGCTGACTAAATTTGTAGAAACTTTTAATATTTTGCCTCCTTTACAATCCGGATTTCGCAAAGGACGTGGTACGGCGACGGCTTTGCTTGATATCACAGATAATGTATTAGCGGAACAAGACGTTGGCCATAGTACCGTTCTAACACTATTAGACTTTTCCCGCGCGTTCGATTGTATTAATATTCGCCTCCTCCTCCACAAACTATCATATTATGGTTTAGACAAGAATTCAGTAAGTGGTTTAGTAGTTACTTAAGCAACCGGTACCAGTCAGTAAAATTGGTAAAGAGTGATGGTTCTAGTGTTTGTTCTCATCAAAGGCTCAAGGGTCAATACTTGGTCCACTTCTTTTCATCATTTACAGTGCAGATCTTGCCAAGGTTATTAAAAATTGTATGTACCACTGCTACGCTGACGATGTACAAGTGTATTTGTCAGACTCGCCAGATAAGATACCGCAAGCTGTAACACGTCTCAATGAGGACTTGGGTGGAATTGCTGATTGGTCAATACGAAATGCTCTTGTCCTAAACCCTACCAAGTCGAAGTATATGGTCTTGGGCACAAAAATGCAAATTAATAGAATCTGTGGTAATCTGGATGTCAACATTCACGGTAAACAAGTAGCTCGTGTAGATGAAGCTAGAAACCTTGGCATAATCTTCGATAGTCATCTAAGATTTGAAAATCACTTACAAAATATGGTCAAAAACTGTTTTTACCGTCTCAAGGTGTTATTCCAAATCCGGGAACAACTCTCTGAATCGTCACGTGTCACTCTCTGCGAGTCATTAGTCTTATCCAGGCTTAACTACGGAGATATCGTTTATGGACCTCGATTACTCAGCAAAACTCAGCGGTTAGTACAGCGCGTCCAAAATGCATGCTGCCGGTTCTGTTTCAATGTCCCTCCCAGAAGTCACATTACTCCTTTCTTAAACAGTGCTTCTATGCTTAATATGGACTCTCGTAGAGAGCTGCATTTAGGGCTTGTCTTCGACGTTATAAAGTTTGAAAAACCAGAGTACTTGCATGCGAAGATTAAGTTTGCAAATAAAAACTCTAAAAAGCAGCTACGGTCTATAAGGTCAGCCGTCGTATATCATAGTCATAAAACTGCAGCATTTACTGGCAGTTTCCGGTATTTGGCGACGAAGTGTTGGAATAACATCCCCCCACCCATAAGAAATCTCTGTTCAAAATACACTTTTAAATCCAAATTCAAAACTTATCTTTTAAATAAACAAAAACAGGGCATTCCCAAACACTTCGTTAGCCGACTATAGGTGATCAGGCGTCTGTATTTCAACTTGGACACTTTTGCTCCACATAACTTTTCTAGTACCCAGACTCGAAATTGGTTTTACCAGAATAGACCACGCCACACGCTCACCGCAACTCGTCCACGTACATTTGCTCAATACTAAACTCACTCCATTTCACTCCACTTTAATAACTTCTCACTTACACGCACTTGCACATCCCTGCAGTATTTTTATTTAATTAAATAAGATTGCAAGTCGTGGGGCTGATGAGACCATACGAACACCTTCTAATGTGCTTTTTCCTCCTCTGGTACCCAGACTCTTAAGAGACTGGTGTTATCAGTGGGGCGACACTTACAATATATATATTTTTTCTTGTTATACATCTAGTTTATATTTAAAAAATGAATACACAATATTATGGGTACTTTTACTGATTGATGTACATATTGCGCTCGCTTCGTTCGTCATCTCGAGGGTAATATCTGAAAATCAGTGTTTGCTCCTCGAGCAATATTATTTGCTGACCCATTTGTTTTACTACAACACACACGTACTTTAGTTTTGTATAGTATCTCAGGAGTTTTGTGCATATGTCTGGTGCACGTGACGTGTACAAAATATGAATAATGTTAAGAGATATGTACCTATTATACCATATTTAAATCTGCTTGCCTGTTGCATTTAATGTTCTACGTGTGTGTTTTATAGAAACAAATAAATCATTTATCTATCTATCAAACTTGGTATACAGGTTAAACGAATTCTTAGAATTTTTTAGCGTCAGGGATTTTTGTTTTGGGGGATACTACCCCCAAAAAGGGGCAAAAAGGGGGCTACTGAATATCTCCGCTTCGTTAGATCCGATTTCAATGGGTTTTTTTATTTGAAAGGTTGCAACATTAAGTTGGTCTCATAAAAATTTGGTAAAGATCTGATGAGGATCTTCGGCGTGATGAGCAGAATAGCTCCTCAAAATGCAGTAAATTTCTCACTGTTAGGTTTCTACCAGTGGAATCAGCCCTTTACCCACTAGGTAGGGATTGATGGAGCACCTTGGTAATTAATGTTAGTTTTACAATAAGGTAACTAGATGGCGCTACTGTGCACCGCTAGATTGTTTGCAAAAAAGTTTGTACGCGCAAGGTCTACAGCTCACAGAGCCACAGAGTACATATTTTATCGATTTTAGGCAAAAATATACGATATCAGAAAAAAAAAGTGAGACTTGATTCTGCAGTCAGCAGGTAGTTTTGTAAATACATAACCAAAACAA
Source organism: Alsophila aescularia (assembly GCA_946251855.1). Lineage (NCBI taxonomy): Eukaryota > Metazoa > Arthropoda > Insecta > Lepidoptera > Geometridae > Alsophila > Alsophila aescularia. Next base: position 37,707,614 of record OX276379.1, read on the forward strand.
ATAAAAAAATGATCTCCTCTTTGTTTTTTAAATATATATATTTATTGTGAATTGTTTAAATTAAGGTTTATACAAGTTTCCAGCTTATAAATTTACACGTGTTTGAGGAGTCTTCGAAATAATAAAAAATAAAAGATCAGGCTCAGTTTTTAACTAACTGGGGCTGGCGCTCTTAACCCTTGAATTTTTCGTGATTCATCATCATCATGATCAGCTTATATTTGTCCACTGCTGGACATAGGCCTCTCCTAATGCACGCCCACTGAGCTCGTTCTTCAGCTCTCCTCATCCATTTTCTTCCAGCCGCTTTTCACAGTTCGTCCCTCCACCTGGCCACACAGCGTCCACAGAGCTGTAAGCCGCCATATTAGTTTTCTTGACATTTCATATATCCTATGTCACTCTCGTGATTAAGACAAATCCAATGATACCACTTTTATCAAAATCGAGCCGTTTAGGCTGTATGACGCGCCAAAAGAACATACGAACATACCCACATACATGTACAACACAAAAACATAAACATGCGCATTCGGGTAAAAATAAAACATACAACTTTTAGATCGTTATAACCATTTTGCTTGTTGTTTTTTATTTATATTTTGTCTACTTAGGCTATCATGTTTTCATCCATCCACAGTTCCATACCCTGTAGTACAAATACAACTTTGGACTCCAGGCGACGTCTATAGTTTCTTAAATTAAAGCTTCAACTCGGTAATAAGGAATTAAAATATAATTAAAGAAAAAATATATTTAACTCTTTATATGATAGGAATTCATTAGACGCTCAAGGGGGACCCCGAGAGGTTAACCCCTCAGCTTGTCAAAGGGATGCATGTTATGAAGAGTTTTAATTTCTAGATTACGTATCGAGAGATCGTCTTGTCTAAAACTGAACGCCCCTCTAATGTGTTTACGCTCACATGCAAAGTAGGTATAGGAGCAATACACACAAAATGGGTGTCGTAATTGGTGGTTCAGTCATAGAATAACTAAAAATGCTAACGCACCCGAACGGAAGCTTCGGTCACACGGAGCGAATAGATCGCCTTCTGTTTGTCACATGTAGTGACTGCGAGTCGCGCGTTTCACGAGAATTGGTTTTCCAATTCCTTTAAAAGAATCTTATAAGCCCAAACTGTTCTCTGCGGTCGCTACATTTACGAATTCATTTTCTTTCGAGTTGTAAGCTTACCCCGAATTTCCTCTGTTAGCCTCCGCACATGCTAACCGAATGAACAGTTTAACAATTCGTGACGAGGTCTAATAGACAACATTCTTCTTCTTTTTTTTTTTTGCTTAGGTACCAATCGACTGTAGAATTTCTTGTGAAACGCACGAATCGCAGTCGCTACATGTGACAAACAGAAAGCGACGACGACGACGACGCAACGAATAGATCGCTGCGAGCAAACTCGCTTCGTGTGATCGAAGCTTAAGTACGCGGACGAGTCCAAGCTTACAGTAAAATCTCCGCACGCTCAAGTGTTACAATATGAATTTGACAGTATCTGTATTGAAGCCAAACACAGGCTATACAACTCCATATAAACAAATGTAGAAGAGCTAGTTTTATTAAACGATTTAATTTAGCTTGACCTGTTTGTTGATTTTTGTTTGTATGTTTGTTTATTTAGGTATTTGTTTGGGTCAAATCTAGTATTTTTTCTTATTTTTTTTTATTACGGACTAGGCAATCATTTGACCGCGATCTCACGTGATGGAAAGCGATGATGTGGTCGAAGGTGTAGCACGCTTGCCTAGTAGATACCTATTCACTCTTGACTTGAACACACCGGGGTTATAATTTACCGGAAACACTGACGAGGGCAGGGCATTCCACTCCTTTGCAGTTCTTATAATAAATGAAGAAGCGTAACGCTTCGTTCTTGTGCGAGGTATTTCAACCATGAAAGAGTGGCGCTTTGCTGATCGTCTAGTCGTACGGTGATGGAAAGGTGATGGGGGAATCAGGTTGTGCAGTTCTTGTGCACACTCTCCATAGTGCAATCTGTAGAATACCGCCAGGCTTGCTACCTCACGTCGATGCGCCAGACTTTGAAGCTTACTCTTTACCAGAGTGTCATCCCCAATGAGCCTGATAGCACGTCTTTCAATTGAATCCAAAGACTCGAGCTGATACTTGGCAGAACCGTCCCAGAGGTGGCAGCAGTACTCCATACAAGATCGGACCTGTGCTTGATAAAGATTCAAAAGCTGTCCCGGTGTGAAGTACCGCCTAACCTTAGACAAAATACCTGGGATGGAGACAATTCGGGCGCACAGTTTTTCAACACAATCACTGGAATACCATCAGGACCACTGGCCTTGTTCACATCTAGAGCTCGAAGCGTTCTGAGAACCTCCTTCTGGCGAATGCGAATTTCGGGCATAAAAACCCCGTAATGAGGAAGGCAGGAAGGTGTCTTGCCAGAAGCATCTAGATGCGAGGCTTCTGCAAAAAGAGAAGCAAATAAATTCGCTTTGTCTCCAGCAGTGTGAGCTAGTGATCCATCAGGTTTCAGCAATGGCGGCAGTGAAGGGCGGCAGAAGTTTTCTTCGACCGACTTGGCCAGGGACCAACAAGCTTTGCTACCCGCGGGGTATGAAGCCAGATTGGCCCCAATTCGACTTACGTGATCAAAATGAGCCTTCCTAAGTATCTTCTTGCAGGTCTTAGCGGCAACGTTAAATTTTCTTTTCTTAGCCCGAATATCAGAAGACTTGCGCTTTCGAGCATCAGCCCAGTCTAGATATGCCGCACGCTTTAGAGCCACAGCACGACCACAGCAGGATCCAAACCAAGGCTGAGCTTTGCTGGAAAGAGTCTTGTCACTGAATGGAATGAAATATTCCATTGCCTGACATATTACCTCTGTAACAGCAGACGCGCAAGTCGACGGGTCCTGGGAGGTGAAACATGTTTGCCGCCAAGGGTACGATGCAAGGAATTGCCAAATCTCGTCCCAATCTGCTGAGTTGTATCTCCACACGCGCCTATTACCCTTAAGGCTAGGATCAGGTGGGGAATACACTGAAACGGACTTAACCAGGCAGTGATCAGAGCTACCAAGAGGTGGGGATACTGATACGGAGTATCGGTCTGGTTCAGTCGTCATCAACAGGTCGAGACAGTTGGCAGTGTCACCGTCACGGTCAGGTACCCGTGTCGGCTCCTGCACCAGCTGAGAGAGATCTAACGCCAGAGCAAGCTTCCGCGTCTCTCTACCAGCGTGCTCGGTTTTTTGGTATGGGACAAGCCACTCCTTGTGGTGGGCGTTAAAACCCCCCAAAAACACCAATTGAGCAGACGGGTAACGCTGTTGGGCCACACTTGCCGCCTCATCTAGATAGTCTACCAATAAAGTCGTCCCCCGATCTCCGCTGTGTGAGCGGTACACACAAGCATACATAATTTTCTCTATTCCCGTGTCCACCAGCCCCAAATCACCGAGCAGTTAGGGTGCTCAAGATTTCGGAGACGCAGACAGCAAATGTCATCACGGGCGTATACACAAACGCCGGCATTTGGGATAAATAGATGCTCCAAGATATAGCCTGGGTAATCCAAGTATGCCGTATCAGCTGGACATCCTATATGCGTCTTCGACGAGAAGAACAAGTGGGGCTTAGAGGTCTCCAGATGATAATGGACCGGTTGGAGATTGGAGTGAATCCCGCGAATATTCGCAAGATCCACTTTAAGTGTGAGGACGTGCATCTGCCGTTTTACCTTATTTCTTCTTTGGACTTTTTTCATGATGAGTAGTTGTGAATAGGTTGGACGAGTAATAGCAAACGAGATGTCGGAATGGCTAACCCACGGAAGTCAAGGCATAACTACGCCATTGAAGAACTTGCGCGGAGACTGCGGGGAATTGAAATTTTACCTTCTTCCAAATTTGGTACACACCTTTCTGGTGACACTACATTTACGTATATTCAGTATACATAATTGTATTGGCGTCCATCCAGACTATCCGCTGATGTACCCGAGTTTGTTCGTAATAGGCATGGTCGGGTACTATACAGTAGGCTGAAGGTGAGGAGGGACGTCGCGCTCGGGCAAACTTCATCGCGCTATACGGCTTCTAAATAAAAATTCGCAGGACATTGATGTCTTTCACTGCAGCCTGGCAAAATTCACAAATGTGAAATGAAATGTGCACGGAAACATTTAGAGTTTATTTAATTACTAGCTTTCGCCCGCGACTTCGTCCGCGTGAACTCCAGTTTATCGCGAAAAAAAGCATCCTGTTCTTCTAGGATGTTAAAAACCAATACATAAGTATAGCACTAACACTCGTGATGTTTTTTGCAACAGGAACGGTTTACAGCGAGTAATCAACATTTTCCAGTTTTCCCGTGGAAACTTATAATTTACCGGGTTTTATTGCAGAGTATAAGCTATCTCCGATCCAAATTTCATCAAAATCTCTCAAGCTGTTAATGCGTGAAAGCTGTCCAAACAAACAAACAGACAACGTTTCACTTTGATATATTTGTGTGGATAACATTGCATTGATGCGTATACTGTTAAGGTGTTATAATGTGTCATAAGAAATAAATATAATTGTAAATCCAAGATGTCCGCCGCCACAAAATGGCGAATTACATATTTATACATATTCAACCCCCTCAATATGGGTATCAAATGAAAGGGCTTAACTAGTAGAATACAGAACACCACGAAAATTCCAAATCCAATATGGCCGCCACCACAAAATGGTGTTTTTTTTTTTTCAAAACCCTCAGTATGGGTATTAACGCGTTTTTTAAGGTTAAAAGTACTTTATGTACTATGCCAAGACCAATATACACACATTTGATCAAAATTCCTTCAGCCGTCATTTTTTTTATCAATTGCTCGGCTTCTATTCATCAGATTGAGATATACCAAGAACACCAGTTTTTAAGTCAAACCATAAGCTATCCAGCAATGAAAACTGCATAGCAATTGGTCCAGTAGTTTTGATGTGATTCGCGAACAAACATACAGACAAACAGGCTAACAGAAAGACAGACATGATTTTTTAAAATGTTATATTCTTGTTCAGTAGCTTATTTTAAGTACCTAGACCGTACATACTTTTTTAAAATATCTTAATTGTACAGTTTTTTTGGTATTTATTGCTTTATTATAAGTATAGATAGATTATTTTCTGTTTGTTTGCGCTTAACTTCATAAACTACTGGAGCGATTGCTATGCAGTTTTCATTGTTGAATAGCAGCCGTGTAATTAATAAAGAACTTTTTGTCTTCTAAAGGAATTTTGATCAAATGTTGGTATATGTACATTGGTATTTTAGGTACTGGATAAGCATATAGAGTTTTTTAACCTAGACAAATGACCAAGCGTGCGAAGCCACAAGCACAGCTAGTTTTAAATAAGAAGTTGAAGGTATTTCATGAAATTATTGTTCATTTCATGAAATTATTGTTGACATCATGAAATGGTTTTGACGATATGAACAGCTAAGCACACCGCTACTTCATGATATGGTCCAAAACTAGTGGTCATAATGGAAAATAGTTATATTATCCACCTCTAGAGGCGATAGGCGGAAGCCCGACTTGGCCGTGATAGGTTTGTCATCATGTTTTTTTTTTGCCTTTGAAACACCTAAGGTCCCATGAAAACCCTACATTAATGATACGGCAAAATGTGGATTGAAATATCATGAAACGTTGATGTTTCAAAGATATGGTCAGTTTAAGAAGGCCATTTCATGAAATTATCGACATTTTCTTGAAATGATTAATTCAATGATATCGCCACTACAGATACAAAGATTGGTGCAGCCATTCCATCCGAGAAGCTCCAGGTAATCAGTTATCGGCATCAATTCATGATAGATTGTGGAAGTTAGCTCAGTTAGCAGAAACAGACTTATGGCCAATTCCTGTCCTATATCCTAAAACAAACCGTTTTCGCTTTCTGTCCATAGGCTTTTGGCTTTTTGGATAAACCTCCAGTGCAATTTTCTTCCCATAGTTTGCATTTCTCAAACCAAAATATAATTATAAAATGCTGGCGACATTGTGTTTGTATGAAGACAAATCATTTATATCAACCTTCAAGAGATGGTGATAGTAGTATATTCCCTGGCTTATGAAGCAGGAAAAGGGATGAAGTAGTACACAATGTCTATGTTAAACGTCAAATAGAAACATTTTATCCTTTGTTTTAATCCCTTTCCTGGATTGCCATACTATGTAAGGTAGAAGAGAATTATTTCCACTGACAAGTTTATAAAAACAGATATGATATTAGAGGAAAGATAATTTGTCCACCTCCCATGCTAGGCCTGCTGGTGGTGTTTATAAATAAAATATATGAGGGTAGAAAAGACATTGATTTGATTTAATGACATAAATTTATATATAACCACACCATACATGTATATTTACATGATAATCAAGTTCCAATAAATAAAATCTGACTATTATCATGTCTTATACAACAAAATGAAATGTAGTAGTATCTAGTAGTGCTCTGTAGTATTTTAAACATCATATTAATCTTTTGTGAGTGTTTCACCATTTTGCAATAGTTGACCATATCCTTTGTCAGACACAAAGGCTTGAACAGTTAGTTTTTTTAAAGTAAAACATTTATCTTATAGACGCGAAATATTACGCGGAAATTACTGGAAGTTACCTATTTACATCATGACCTACTAAAATACAAGCTAAGTCCAAATTTATATGAAAATTATTTTATTGTTAGTAGGTGCACCAATACATTATTGAATGTTACCAGTCCATTTCAATTTGCTAGTATTTATAGAAAAAGCTGTACTCACGATTTTTCAAGGTACATATCACGGTTTAATCAGATGAAAATGTTCACAGAATTCAAGCACTTCGAATGACGCAGAAAAAATTACCAACGCAATCCACTAGTGCGAGTGATGTTTGACAATACTTCACTTCTTCAAATCGATAACTACCATAAATAAATTTTCATCAAATCCAAATGAATTAACCACAGTTCACAAAATGTCAAGATAAGTTGCAGAAATAACACTTTTAATTTTGATCCAATAATGGATTACAGCTATTTTTACGCTCTCCACGGAGAACAAAAACAGCTGGTATCTCATGTAGATTTATTTTTTTATGTAGCAAACCATAGATCAGACATAATATTACTCTATGGATCAGACAGGCCAGACCATAAATAATAGCAAAACCTTGCAAATAGATTGGAGAAATGACTGAAAACTAAATCGACAAAATCGACTAATTCATTAATAAGTAATTTCGTTTAATAAACCGAGTGTGTGATCGTGACTAGCGATAGAGAATTAAACAATATAACGTGAATATATAATTTTACGTAGTAGGTAGTGATTATATTCTCTTTGATATTTTTGATGGTGAGTAAAACATTGAATTGTTAATGTGTCGACAAAATATTTATATTTATATAAGCACAGTTATAAATATATATTAAAATCTTTAAATATATCAACTTTTGGTTCCTGGAGCGTTCCAAAGTCATTTTCATTTGATAGGCTTAAGTTTTTTAAGATCTCCGATGGAGATGGTACATTGTTCTCTTCAATCGGAATTGTGTCAATAAGCTCTTCAATATCTGTGTGGACCATATCACTGGCTTTTTGAATACATGGATCCCTATTTAACATATCAGGAGGACTAGCTCCAGAAGTTGGCGGTACTGAATCTGTATTGAATGTTTCGGCAATAATACTGAAATTTTCTGATTCCATGTCTTCTAATGATATCTTAGCTCCAGTACGGACTAATTCAGCACTTGCTTCAGAAATTTCTATGTAACCAATATCAGACGACAAACTTTTTGGTTCTTCTGATTTCAAATCGGAATCAGTGTGCTTCTTTTTCAATTTTTCTACGAGATCACACGATTGTCGTATAACTGTCCCCGGTGGTTGAGCGTGGCATTTATGAGTTCTTTGCGATACCTGTAATAGGAAAAAGCAAATTATCAAACATGCCTCACATATCTGCAGGGTTCCGTAGGTAATTCAAAGACCTTTTTATAGCCGTAACTAATATTAATTTAATGAATCGCAAATTTTCTTAGTTGGTTGGTATAGGAAATATTAAAAGCTAAATAAATAATAACATGCTTTACTTTTTAGTATTTGTTAGAAAAATATATCTATGATTAATAGTTTCGAAAAAGCATCTGTTTCAGTTTATTTTATAGACACTTTAATATTATTATTATTTGCTAAATACCTACTAACTTTGTATCTAAAACTCTTCTCACAGGCCGTACACTTATATGGCATTACGCCAGTATGTATGCGACGATGCACCAAATATGACACACGTTGACGAAAACATTTTCCTGAAAAAAATGCTTTAAATAAGTAGGTTTTATAAAATTTTGAGAACTTTTCCTTCTCCAATTTATTAGCTGTTACATAAGCATGTTGTTTATTATTTACCACATGTTTCACAAGCGAATGGTTTTTCACCAGTGTGGATTCTCTGATGGTTATGAAGTGTAGATAATTCCTTGAATGCTCTACCACAAAAACTGCAGGTATGAGGCTTTTCATCGTTGTGATAGAGCAGGTGTTTGTGATATGACTGTTGGAATGTAAATGTTTTATTACATTGTGTACACGCGTATGGAGTTTCCCCTGAAAATAATAAGAATACAAACAATGTTATTAAAATAATTGTACTTAAGTCACATTCTAAGTTTATTTTAAGTACAAAAATATTTTACTTAAATCTACAATTTAAGTATTTATAAGCGACTAAGCACTGATATGTATTTGTATTTGTGATATGTGGGTGTATTTGTGAAAGTAATTTAATGATGTCATTACATATATTAAGGTTATTACTTATTAAGTGAGATATTTTAATAGGATATATAAGTTCATGAAGCGTTGCACAGATAAAATTAAACTTTTGCATAAGTTATTAGGAAATTACTCAAATATGCTTAGGTAGATACCTACCGTAGATACCTACCTATTTTTTAGAATCATTAATTTGTTAGTATGAATTACCTCAAAAAATAACACCAATTTATTGATTTAACCTGTATGAAGCCGCTTATGTTTCTTCAAGAAATATTTGGTGGTAAAACATTTTCGACAGACATCACACTGCCATTGTTTGTTATCATTTCTATCAAAATTGATGGTGTTGTCTTGAATGTCCTCCGAATTATTGCGATCTGTTAAATTTTGAGAGTTCGTGTTGCTGTTACCAGACAAAAACCCATAATGAGCAACCCTCAAATGAACCATTAAAGATCCTCGCATCTTAAAATTTTTAGGACATAAATGGCAATTATATCGAGTGATTGCTTGATGTGTATTCTCATCAATGTTATGAATTAAACATCTGTGCATCCTCAAGATGTTGATATCGACAAACTGTAAACCGCAGATATTACAAGTTGTGTTTGGTTGTAGAAGCGCTGTTTCTGTTTTCACGTACATCGGTTCACTGGCTTGAGTACTCTCTTTCATGGATCTTTGAGATATATCCACAATTGATACTGGATTTACCGATATAACTGGAAGTTTAGGGTAAATCTTTACGAACTTCACTGGCGTTGCAGCTGCGGATGACGCCGACTTATTTTTAGCCACTGGTCTTGGTTTCTTCTGTAGGCCGACAGATTCATTTTCAGTTTTTATTTTTCCTTTCACATCACTCGCAGCATTTGATTTTTCTTGTTTACTTGATAATAATTGAACATGGCTAAATAAATGTATAGTTAATTTATCCAATCCTGAAATATCTTCTTGGCAAACTGGGCACGGTATTGTATTTGTAGACACATGTATTAGTCGGTCTCTCAGGGATTGTGCACAATTGAATACACTGGCATGTGCACATACTGGGCAAGGTAATGAAGCTGCATCTGCACTCATATTAATTGTTTAATTAAGTTATCTGATAAACTTTCATATCACAGAATATGATAAAAAATAGGGATAAATGTATGTACCCAGAGGCAGCGCCTGCGTGCCCGATAGCGCGAAACTAACATTCTTAATGAGCTATTTTTGGATAGGTGCGCGCTCGTATATATACTTTTGGCGACATTTCAAGATTTTCAAAAAAATATATTGAATTCATTCATACAGCACAGAAGTATGACAAACTTACAAAGTTCTTTGTTAGTATTAGAGCAGATTTTAAGTTTTATTGACACAGCCTATGTCATAAAACTTAAAATCCAACCTACTTCTATCTAATTACATCTATGCTGCATACCTAGTTACCTACGTATATAAATGTTACGTACGTACTTACTACTACTACTCTACAACGGCAATAAAACAAAACAAGTAATAATAAATTTATTAATAACAATAATATGCAATAGTTTAAACGGTCTTAAATTGAATCCATAGCCAAGGTAGCTGCAAAGATACTTGGTATATATATTGAGGTCAGGTGGTACATCACGTGACAGCTTTTAAATCTTTATCAAGCACTGGTCCGTTCTTGTATACGGCAGCCACCTTTTTTTCTGTTTTTTTTTTTTTTTTTTTTTTCTTATTCGGTACCTTTCCTCACCAATTATCTAGCCCCAAACTAGGATACCCTGTGCTATGGGCACTAGATAACGGATAAACATACATAGATAAGAATATAATTAACATCCATGACTCGGAAACAAACATTTCTGCTCATCACACAAATAATTGCAACTTGCAGGATTCGAACCCGCGACCGTTCGATTTCGTACCTAGGATCTCTAGCCACGAGACCAACATTTTAGTCGGTTCTGCCAAGTCTTAGCTCGATGCTTTGGATTCAATTGAGAGACGCTGTGAGGCGCATTGTGGATAACACTCTGGTAAATAATAGCCTTCAAAGTCTGTCGCATCGAAGTGAGGTTGCAAGCCTGTCGGTATTCTATAGATTTCACTATGGAAAGTGTGCACAAGAACTGCACAATCTGATTCCCGTCTAACCTTTCCAATACCGTACGTCTAAGCTAGACGATCGGCAAAGTGCCACTCTTTTATGGTTGAAATACCACACACAAGAATGAAAACTCCGTAACTATAAGCTCCAGAGTCAGAGATCTAATTATAGTATGTTTTTTTAGATTTCAATAGGCAGCTCGATGATATAACATATATAATTTTTGTCAAAAGATAAAGGACGCACATAGCAAAATCAGCAAAATTAACTTTTTTTTAAATCTTTATTTTGGTATAATCCGCGATTTAGATTGGGTAGTGTATTGATTTGGGTGTTATTGTAAAGATCTCATTGAGAACTCTATTCAATATGAAAAAAAATACAAAAATTCTGGTTAAGATTAAGTAAATTAAAGAAAATGTGGTGGAAAAATATGTAAAAATCACTATTTTGATTATTTGCCCGGAAAGTCAGTTAAAGAATAAGGAACATTGTTAGAAAAAAATAGTTCTGGAGCTCACAACAGTACCCTTAACTGCAGCACAGAGCGCACGACTAGTGTGACTTATAAACTGGTTTACTTGGTATCTCAATCCAATGAGTAGAAGCTGAGCAATCAATAAAAAACTATTTGACGGCTGAGTGAATTATGTGTATTGGTATTTTATGTCCTGGAATAGCACTTAGGGCTCATAACCTAGTGAAATTACCACGCGGACACAGCTATAAATGTATATGTATATAGATATAGGTTTTTTAGGTATATTGATCTCCTGATGCTCTTGATGCTTTTTGACAGACTTGCTATTATTTCGTTTCCTTGGCATCCATTTCTTACAGCGTGTAATTGTCATTTTCCAGTTTTCCCGAGGAAACTTGCCCTTTTCCAGGATAAAATGTATCCTATGTTGGTCTCTATATTGTACAGTACAAAGTTTCATTAAAATGCGTCCGGCCGTTATCGTGATGTATAGAGACGTACCTATAGACGTATGACGTGACCGTACAACGAGGCACGATACGTAGTATCTCTGAGTAGTCTGTGGATGCACGGGAGATATCGCTTTGGCAGAAGTTAAGTTTGGATATTTCCGTTTCATAGCAGCTTGCAAAAAAGGGCAGCAGTGCGATTACGTAATGTTGATCATGACTGTTTCAAGCCGTAAAATTCAATAATGCTTTGCGATAGAGCCGATTTTGCTATGAAAAAAGCGACAATCTGATTGCAGTCAAGTTATGTGGTCGGGTCCCAGCACTGCGATTACGTAATGTTGATCATGACGGTTTCAAGCCGTGAAATTCAATAATGCTTTGCGATAGAGTCGATTTTGCTATGATAAAAGTGAAAATCTGATTGAAGCCAAGTTCTGTAATTGGGCCACTGGGGCCCGACCACATAACTTAGCTTCAATCGGATTATCAGTATCGATATCACTAATGCCTTGCGGTAGAGTCGAAATTGCTATGAAAAAAGTGATAATCCGATTGTAACCAAGTTCTGTAATCAGGCTGCAGGGGCCCGACTACATAACTTAGCTTCAATCGGATTGTCAGTATCGATATCACTAATGCCTTGCGATAGAGTTGAAATTGCTATGAAAAAAGTGATAGTCCGATTGTAACCAAGTTCTGTGGCCCAATTACAGAACTTGGCTACAATCGGATTATCACTTTTTTCATAGCAATTTCGACTCTATCGCAAGGCATTAGTGGTTGCGATATTGAGAATTCGATTGAAGCTAAGTTATGTAATCGGGCTGCAGGCCGCTCAAGTCAAATACAATAAACACACCCTCTTACATTGTTGTCTATGTATAGAAACTCAATCACTGAAACCATCATAGACAATTCCTACGTACAATGGAAATAATCGCTGAGATGGATGCTGACACTCAAACCCGATACTGCTCATAGGAGATTTCAACATGGATCCGCGAAACAAAGAAACCTATATTGGCTTTCACCAGATCTGAGAGATGAATACGGTCTCATGGTTTTATTGAGAACTATAGGCAACATCACGATAGATCTCACATATGCCAGAGAAATTGAGCCTTTTCTCATGACGCATTCAGCTATCATAGGCTCATAATTCATAAGTTAGTGTTATAAATTTATAAGCTTTTATTTTGTGCCTCAGGTACAAAATACGTACTGAAATAACACACAGATAGATAAACTCGTTATTGAATACTCGTACCAGTACAACGAGAAATTATATCTAAAAATATTGTGTAACAATGAGTGTCACAAAGGGCGGTCTTATCGCTCAGAGCGATCTCTTCCAGATAATCATTCACGGAGAGTAATAACGAGTAAGTAAGGGACGGTAGTTTTCAGTAAATAAATAAATACATACTCGTACCTACACCATAAAATATATAAATTTAATGCAATATACAAAATATAATAAACATACTAATATAAATATATACTTATATATATATATGTGTTATTTGTGTAGGTGTATCAATATATATACAAATAACAATAACAAGATTGAGACCTAGCAGCTCAGCTAGTGCGGTAAATAAAACATTTTAACATGATGTTTAAAGACGTTGAGTGAGGGTTTGTGTCTAATATCTACAGGTAGGGCATTCCACAATCGAATAGCTTCGACTGGAAAGGACCAATTATAGAAATTAGTTCTGTGGATAGGTGTCTTTAAGATAAGATTATCTGATGGGGTAAGTCTACTATTACTGGAAATATGTAGGAATTCAAAACGTTTCTGAAGATAGCGCGGAGAAGAGGGGTTGAACAGAACACTGTAAAGGAGGGAAAATATATGAGCATTTCGGCGACGACGAATAGGAAGCCATTTGAGCTTAGCGCGATATTCAGAAACATGGTCATATTTACGTAGGCCAAATATGAACCTGATACAGAAATTTTCGAGGCTCTCAAGTTTATTTAGCTGATCCTCAGTTAGGTCAAGATAGCAAGCGTCAGCGTAATCGAGAATAGGGAGCAAGAGAGAGCACGAGCGAGCGCAATTTTAGTCTTAGTAAAAAGTTGCGTAGCCGACGTAAGGAACCGGCGGTTGCAAACATTTTACGGCTAGTGGCTTATTGAGAAATCCAAGATAAAGTTATATAAATCATAATGCCGAGATTTTTGACGGTGTCACTGAAAGGAATGACTACTCCTTCAAATACTACACGCGGAAGTGAGTTCCAATCTATCTTACATATCATTCGGGAACTACCAACGACGATTGTTTGGTTTTGAGAGGGTTCACTTTTAAGCCGTAAGCTTTACTGCACTCTGATATTCGTTGCAGATCGCTATTGGTGGTATTCACAGCATTAGCTAGTTAACTAAGGGGAGCTTGACAGTACAGTTGAAGATCGTCTGCAAAGAGGTGGTACAAAAAAGGGATATTTTGAAGTTATAGAGTTTATAAAGATAACAAAAAGAAGAGGAGAAAATACACCACCCTGAGGTACGCTGGCTGACATATTGCACCACGAAGAATAGCTATCTTCGAGGCAAACCCGCTGTCAACGACCATACAGGTAACTATGAAACCAGTCAATTAACGTTCGAGATATGGTATGTGAGCGTAGGCTAGCGAGTACTATATAGAAATCGACAGTGTTGAAAGCATTAATGAAATCCAGGAGCGGCAACACAGTGAACTGCAGCCCGATTACAGAACTTGGTTACAATCGGATTATCACTTTTTTCATAGCAATTTCGACTCTATCGCAAGGCATTAGTGATATCGATACTGACAATCCGATTGAAGCTAAGTTATGTAATTGGGCCACTGACCGTTCTCCATCTCTAGACGTATATCGTCTGTGACTTTGACAAGTGCAGTAACCGTGCTGTGCCCTGGACGAAAACCAGACTGAAAATGATTCAACAGGTTATTTCTGGTGAGGAACGAGTTGATCTGATTATGAACCAGATGCTCCAGGACTTTGATAAAAAAGGAAGGATAGAAATATAGGTTGGTATTCAGTAAAGGAATTTGGAGTGTTTTTTTTAGGAAGAGGAAGAATTTTGAGCTTCCTTCCACAAGAAAGGAAAAGACCCTTGGAAATCGTAGTTTTTATATATAACTAAGGGTAGGTAGGATGTAGTCAAGGAAAGGCTTTAACATGTTACGACTAATGCAGTCGACTCCAACATCACTAGAAGTAATGTAAAGCATACTCTTCTTAACATCACAAGCAGTAAATTGTCAGAAAACAAAAGAAGAGAGGTCAAGAGGTGTTACTTTAGAAAGATAATATAAAGTACGAGATTTAGCAGAGTCATCAATATTGGACGATGCAGAAAAGTGTTGATTAAGGGATTCAATGTTTAGATTTGTAGGAATAGTTTCTTGTCGTGATTTACCAACTCGTATTGACCTGAGAAATTTCCAAACTTTAGCTGGGTCTTCATCTTGAACAGATTCATAAATATGGCGTCTTTGAGCCCTCACCACGTTGTCGCGATTTCGGAGATTAATGTACTTTGACTTATTGATATCAGTTGTTCGAATCTGATATCTCGTTTTGGCAGCTGCCTTTTTATTTTTGAGCAATTTAATTTCGCCAGTGAGCCAAGGCGCTGGTACGTGTTTGATTTTGATGGCCCTTATAGGGGAATGAACATCATACAACTGAGTTATTAGGGAGTTACATACGGCTAACTGTTCATCAATTGTACTACCTAATGCATGTCATGGATGACCAATCTATGTTCTTGGCATCGTTGATAAATGCCTCTCGATTCATGCCACTAAAATTGCGCAATTTTAGGTTATTTAGGTTTAGGAGGACAAATTTTGTATGATAAGTAAATCAAGTCATGATATGAGAAAATATCGACTGAACACTGACCGTGTTTGACAACACGCTGTATAGAAGATACCAGTAAAAGATTAAGAAGAGAGGGAGATGAATTTGGAAAATGATGAGTTGCGTAAGGGGAAGAATATGCATGTTGCTTGACTTAATTACCTACGGATTCGAAAGAAGAACGATGATCACGTTTTAAAAGACAAGTGTAGGTACAAGTAGGATACTTTTAACCCAGAGAAATTACCACGTGGGCAAAACCTCGGGTGTCCCGCTCAGAATCAGCAAAATTTATGTTTTTGTGATCTGGTTTAACACCCAATTTGTACGTATCGTAGACATTTCATGAAAAACAAACGACCGTGTGCCTCGAAACAGCCACACCCGCTTTTTTGGAAATGACTTGCATGTACCTAACACAAGCTTACATGCGTTAGATATTTCACGTACCTACATGTACAAAATATTTTTCTGATCTCGATGACTTCGTGATGACATTTGAACTAAATATCTCAGCTCTGACAACGATTATAGCCGCTAATAATAATGATTATATTCATTTAGCAGAAGCAAACGAATTCATCAGAACTAAGAGAGAAATGAAAACAAAACAAATCAACAGTAGATAGATTCACAGAACAGCTGACTCAAATCACATAAGCATGAAATCGTCGGTTTAATTTGTTAGCGTGCATATGTTGACCAACAATTTTGAACCGATTGTTATCAGTGTTTGCAGTCTCAGCACTGTAAGTGTAATTTAACCACACTACTAAAAGTCTTTTGTTACGACTGTATGACACGCACTGCCTCAATAGTGAATAATAAATCCTCCATATATTAGTGCTTAGACCACTATATCCGATAGTCTAACTAATAAGTTATTATACCTGTCTGATTTTTAGGAAATTTTATTACCATAAATTATAAACAAGCACATCATCAAGATAAGAGAAAAAACGACTACCCTGCCAAAAAACGAAGTTTAAACAAGATAGAAAATAGCCTATGACACTCTTGCAATGAAGAAGAATCGATTAATACCTCGCTTGTCAAAATCAAAATAGCCTATGACACTCTTGCAATGAAAGAATCGATTAATACCTCGCTTGTCAAAATCGAACCCCATTTTTAGTTTGAACACATAACCCTTCCTTTGTTTCGCTTTAGTTTGATGATGTTTTCCTCTTTCAACAACATTATAAAACCTCATTTGATAGTTTGTCTGTATTTATTCTTTAAATTCAAATATTAACCTGTCATTCGGACATTGTCTTGCCTTGGCAAAACGCTATATGTTTCCCCTATCCTTGTAAAAACCGTAAAAACTGAGTAAATACGATATATATATACCTGCCCATAATACGTTTAATTTCTAAACTAATGACTCTGTGAGCTGTAAACCTCGCGTGTACATTTTTTTCTATCAATCTAGCTGCGCACAGTAGCCCCA
This sequence comes from Alsophila aescularia, assembly GCA_946251855.1. Classification (NCBI taxonomy): domain Eukaryota; kingdom Metazoa; phylum Arthropoda; class Insecta; order Lepidoptera; family Geometridae; genus Alsophila; species Alsophila aescularia. The sequence goes on from OX276379.1 coordinate 37,724,769, forward strand.
TCTAGTTACCTTAATGTACAATTAACATTAATAAACAAGGTGTTCTATCAATCCCTACCTAGTAGGTAACGGGCTGATTCTACTGGTAAAAACCTAAAAGTGAAAAATTTACTACATTTTGAGCAGCTATTCTGCTCATCACCCCGAAGATCCTCATCAGCAGGCTGATTCCCTAAAGAGTGAGGTTGAGTGATTGACATCGCGCACCCCTTGCGGGTGCTCTTGAAGGTCGTGAAGGATTTGGAATTCACTAAACAGTTAACGCGCACCCGTCAAGCACCCGCAATTAACACTAATACCGGGAAACCGGTAACTAGATGGCAGAATTAAGCTAAACATAGCCTACAAATACTTCTAGCAGAAATAGGACTTTTCAAATTTTGCTTTGTTTTGTGTTTGAGTAATTATCTGTGGGTGGCGCGCCAGCCAACAAAACCAACCGCAGCTATCTCCTTCCAACCAATCATCGTCTGAATTTATTTTGTTTTTCTCACATAAAATCTATCTAAAAGTTTGTTTCCGTGTAGATATTATGTATAATTAAAAGTTAATTAGCATCCTAAGTTTCATAGTGATCTAATAATATGCCATCGCATTGCAATCTGACAAAGATCATACCGTAAATAACCTTTTTGTCGATTGTAGGTCTCTGAAAGAAAATCTAAACATTGATATTATTTCTCAGCAATAATAGTATGTACCGACTTCAAATAATCATTACGACTGCCTATTTAAAAATATCATATTTCTATAGGTATAGTGACTATTAGTGCTTCTCAATTCAGATTTTGTAAAGGTAAACTTAAACTGAAAATAAACTTTGCCGTCGGACCTTCCTTGTACAGTAGTTTTGTACAAAACAATCAAATCAATAAATAAATAAAATGCCAAAAAACGAAGACAGAAATATATTTGCGATTTAGAAATGTACCTACATAAAAGTGTATCTACCTATGTCATAAAGACAATGTGGCTTTTAAAATGTATCGTTGTAGATTTCGTTTTACTTATACCTGCATTGACTCTGCATCATCATCTTGCTAGCATGTCCTTTCATCATGAACGCCACAGATTTTTGCTCAGTTAACAAATAAAATTGGCGTCCATGTAAGAAAGATCTCAATTTTTAACGCTTTCGATGATAGCACATGTTTCTTTTTCAATAGACGGGTCATCCATTTTGAGTCAATGATGCTGCTATAGAGTGTTCTGATGCATCTGTTTCGACTGTGAATGTTTTTTTAGGATCAATAGCAGAAAGTGAAGCTTTGGATATATTATTTTTCATATTCTGGAACGCTATGCTAGCAATCTCATTAGTGTTTAGTGGATACTCTTCTACATTGATAAGTGATTGTAGTTTATTCGAAAAATCAGGTATACATTTAGAATAATGTGAGAAAAGACCAATAGTACGTCTGAGAGAAGCTGAATCTTAAGGCACCAGCATTTCTAGAAGTGGTGCTAAACAGTCTTTGTCAGGTTTAACCGCACCATCATTAATGTTATATCCCAGTATGTTTAGGTACCTAACTGAAAATTCACTTTTTTCTTGTTGTTGGTAAGGTTATATTTCTCAGCTATTTCCATGAATTTTGTCAACTTCTGGTCATGGTCTTCCTGAGTACACACCGTCAAGATTTGACTCCCGCAAGATTGAATCAATGATTCTTTGAAAACAAGCAACTCTATTTGTAACTCCAAAAGGTATACGATAGAATTGGTATAAGTTTCCTGCTCCTTCGAATGCTGTCATAGGTTTATTCATTGTGTTTATGGGACACTGATGATACGCTGACTTTAAGTAAATTTTGCTAATTACTTTGAACTTGGAAACCTTCGAAATCAACTCTTCAAGGTTCGGCAGAGGATAGGCGTCTAGGTAAGTAAATTTATTGATAGTTCTAGAGTAATCAATGTACATGCGTTTCTTATGATGAGTGGCAGACGTACTTGAGCATGCCATGGAGAAGTACTCTCTTCTATGATTCTATCTGATAACATCTTCTTTATTTCTGTTTCAATAAATAATAGATCATCTGGTGTGTGTCTGCGAGACTTGATTGCAATGGGTCTGCAGTCAGCTGATAAATTTGTAAATAAATTGACAGGCTGTATATTGGCTTGACTTAATGCACACAGCCTTAGCTGTGGTTGAGATCCTCCAAATTCTATCGTCATCTCCGAATGTTGCTCGAGAACGTCATGACCCAAGATGACTTGGGCACACAAATCTTTCATTACTCGCAATGGAATATTAGTTATATCATGATCTTTTATACTTAAAGTTGCATAACAAGCTTCGTTTATTTCAGTTTTTAAAGTTGAGGATGCCATTGTAACATCCTGATGCCAAGGTTTTGTTTCTAATCTATACTGGCAAATCACCTCTTTGTCGATGAAGCTTGCAGTACTTCCAGTATCTATCAGTGCTTTTACGGGTATTCTATTTACGAAAATAGGTATTGTACATATCTGAAGGCCAGTTGACGCCAATTGAATGCATGAAGCTATATCATTTTCGTTTTGAGTGGTAGCTGACGATGATGATAAGTTATATTCCTGGGTTGGCCTTTGCAAACTTTTGCAAAATGTCCACTCTTGTCACATTTGAGACATGTCGCATTGACAGCTGGACAAAAACAGCGAGAATGTCGTGATTTTCCACAGAAGTAACAGTCATGAGAAGTTGAGTTTCGGTTCAAGCTACTTGCAGCGGCAAACGGTGTCTCTAATGACTGTGATGAATAACCTTCGGTCTGTATTTTTGCCAACTCTAAAGCTATAGCTTGATTGTAGGCTTCATCCAAACTCAGTGTTTTATTTCCTAGCAGTCTTTGTCGTATATTAGATGTTATACCGGCAATGAATGCGTCTCTGAAGAACTACTTTTCATTCTCTGCTGCATTAATATCCTTAAATTGGCAGTCTTTGCTCAGCAGATGTAAAGTATTCAGGATGACAACGTATATCTAGCGAAGATTTCACTTTTTGGTTTCACATATACTGTCTCTAGTACTTCTATGGCATATGTGTATCTTTGGCAGCGTTATATGTACTTGAATGTACCGGGAGATATATAATTTATCAACAGTTGTAGTTTAGAGGCATCCGAAGGGGGTTTTTCACACGACAAGAGAAAATTTTCAAATGTATTTTTCTAATGTCGCCACTGAGACGATGTTTCTTGTTGTCCCCGTCGAATCGTTCGGGACGGAGATATTTTTCCATGATATTGCAGCGTGATTTATTTAGTTTTCATGTGGAATAAATTGTAGTAAATTGAAAAGCCCTGTTCGTAGAATCAAGGGTTTATTCCACATGACATGACATGACAATTGACAAGAGCATAAAATATAAACCATAGAGCTATACACAAGGAGGTACACTATACACTATAAAACCTACATCAAAAACCAGTAGGTATTTTTCCATTTTAGGGTTAAAATCCTACTCTAGCTATGAAATAGATAGGTAGGTTATGAAATACCTCATACATACTTGTCATATAGTGCTTCTACAAGATACCTACCATTAACAAAAACAATGCAATTTTATGGCACAATAAAACATGAAACAAAGTGTATATACCTAGGTAAACTATTTGGTTCATAGTAACTATGCATTATCAATGATCTCCACTAAACAAACACTGCTCTAAAGTAGTTGCGATGAAAGCACTCAAGTGCTCTTCGGTTGACGAAAACTCATTGCCACTGCATTCCTTGTGAATTCGGATTTTAAATTACCGGTTTTGTATTTCCTAGTAAAATTACAGTTTCCGTGCGGTTGAGTACTCATCGCCTTGATGACGGCATTTCACCATGCTCACTGAGCTTAGTGAATTCGAAACGAGTGAGTGAGTGAGTTTTCACCAAATGTTTATGAGACAATTTTAAAGTTATTTCCTTTCAAATAAAAAAAGACTCAATGAAATCGGATCTAATAAGGTGGAAATATTCAGTAGCCCACTTTTTGCTCATTTTTGGGAATTCTCAATCAACAATATCCGAAGGTTAAAAAAATCAAAAAATTCATTATTTCGGTTGAAAAATGCGAACTGTATGGAGGAGAACAGAAATCCGGACAGACATCCGGACATACAAAAGCATTTTTGCCCAAGCTGAATCGGAGACTTTGTATACTTGTATATAAAGTCTCCGTTTCAGCAGGCTGATTCCCTAAGGAGTGAGGTTGAGTGATTGCCACCGAGCACCCATTGCGGGTGCGCTTGAAGGTCGTGAAGGTTTTGTGATTCACTAAACAGTTAACGCGCACCCGTCAAGCCCCCGCAATTAACACTAATACCGGGAAACCGGTAACTATGCGGCAGAATTAAGCTAAACCTAGCCTACAAATACTAGCAGAAATAGGACTTTTCAAATTTTGCCGGGTTTTATGTTCGAGTGATTATCTGTGGGTGGCGCGCCAGCCAAACAATGGCGGCAATCGCCCTCCAACAATCATCGTCTGAATTTATTTACTGTTTTTTGAAGTGAAACTTCTTATGCGACTTCCAACAAGGTTGCGTTAAACGTTTAACGCTACCATGGAGGCCTTCCTATTTTCATTTCCACATTACAAAATTTCACTTCTTCCGCGCGGAGGGACTCCACGATCATTTTTTTTCTCTCACACTTTTAATTTATCTAAAATTTTGTTCCCGTGTAGATATTAAGTATAATTAAAAGTTTATTAGCATCGTAAGATTTGTAGTGATCTACTAATATGCCAATAACCTTTTTGTAGATTGTAAGTACGTCTCTGAAAGAAAATCTAAACATTTACATTATTTCTTAGCAATTATGTACTTACCTACTTCAAATAATTATTACGACTGCCTATTTAAAAATTCCAATGTTCTATAGGTATAGTGACTATAGAGCTTCCTAAATAAAGTTAAACTTCAACTGAAAATAATCTTTGCCATCGAGTAAAAATGCTGTGAATGAAAACATGTCATTCCTTGACACTACTTTTGTGCAAAACAATTAAATCAATAAATAATTAAAACGCCAAAAAATTAAGAAAATATATATTTGCGATTTAGAAATGTATTTCTAGATGATATCTCTTCCTTTGTACCTAGATAGAAGTGTATTGTATCCACCTAAGTCTTATGTATCGTTGTATATTCACAAAAATAATTAAGTCTTGGAGATACGGACAAGAGCTCGGCAGTTGATAATTATAGCCTAGGACTTGATAGACAAGTACCTAACTATACTGAATGTTGAATCTACTTGATTATACTAATAATATAATACTTTTGTTTCAGGTGGATGCACAGGCACACAGAACTGCAGTTCATAAGAATGTATAGATCTCCGTCTTACTTAGTATTGTATTCTCTTTGGATCTCCGCTCTCTGAGGTCATAGAATAAGGAAAACATCGATTTTTGCGAAAATTATAACTTTAGTACTAGATATTTAATACTTACACTTCATTTCGTTTAACTTATACCTGCATTGACTCCTCAATGTTAGTAGAAAATCACCTAATTAGGCTTTGTAAGAAAACTACTAAATATTAAAACCAGTAGGTATTTTTCTATTTTAGGGTTAAAATCCTACTCTAGCAATGAAATAGGTAGGTTCTATTAAATACAACATAGATATGTACAATATGTCATTAAACCTACCTTTCACAAAAACAACACAATTTCATAGCACGATAAAACATGAAACAAAGTGTACCTAGGTAACTAGGTGTTAGAACTATAAGTTTCATAGTAACTATGCATTATCAATGATCTTCACTAACCAAACACTGCTAGATAGTAAATGCAATGAACGCACCAGTGGCCCTATTACAGAACTTGGCTTCAATCAGATTGTCACTTTTTTCATAGGAAAATCGACTCTATCGCAAAGCATTATTGAATTTGACGGCTTGAAACCGTCATGATCAACATTACGTAATCGCACTGCAGGTGCTCTTCGGTTGACGAAAACTCATTGCTACTGAATTCCTTGTGAATTCTGATTTTGAATTACCGGTTTCGTATTTTGCTCATCGCCTTGATGACGGCATTTCACCATGCTCACTGAGCTTAGGGAATTCGAAACGAGTGATCGGTGGCAATGAATGGTCCAAGTGGCATTAACCGAACCTCCCTTTAACTCTACGGAATCAGGCCCCAGCTTGTGCAAAATGAAACGGAGACATCGAAAAATCCATAAATTTCTTTATCGAAAAATGTATAGGTTTTTCGACATACTGATGATATTTTGATCATTTTGTGAGCATTTCATAACCTATTATGATAACAATTTTAGAACAATCGGTGTTTGTATTTATGTATGTATAAGTAAGGTAAAATTTATAGAGAGTCTGTAAAGACACATCTCCGGCTTTTACATATTTTTTTTTATTAACGATTTTTCGTTTAAAATATATATATATCTATTGTAACTATCAATGAAATCTGTCAATGTCAAAAAATTGTCGTTCATTTCTTTTGTTTTGGAATTTGTTTGTTGTCTTTGGAAATTGGAAGTGGCGGCGAATTTGTTTATTTTGTGGTTTGTTTGTTTGTTGACAACCACTTTTATTAAATAGTCGCTAGATATTGATAAAATATCGTTCGTTTGTTTATCGACCTAATAATGTGGTTTTGTGCCTCCTTGTAACATTTACTCCAAATTTTACCTTATTTTTATTAATTTTGTACTATGTCGGAACTTGCGAATCCGCCTGGCTACATGGTCCAGCTCTTAGAACAGCTAGGCTGGAATCAAGGCACCAGAATTCCTCTAGCTGATCCTAAAAACCAAGAATTGGAATCGCTGCTTATTAACAGGTCAGTATTCAGATATAGAGTACTTAGGTATGTACCTAACTTCTTTGGCATATATCTGAACAAGTACCTACTATGCTATGAACAAATAAAATTCTGAAATTTCAGGCAAAATGATATCCAACGAATGAAGGAGGCTCTTATTCTAGCAAAACAAAAACGTGATGACCTCAATAAGTACAAGGATAATGTTCATACAGAATATCAAGAGAATGCAGTAAGTACTTTTAATGTATCTTATATTCTACCTATCTAAAATTGGTCTTCAACACATATTATGACCTGATATGTTTCATCAACTTAAGTTTTGAAGCAATGATAACTCAATTGGTTGTGTGCAAAAATAAGCATGGTGTTCCGATGAAGGATTAAACCTCTGAGGAGTTGTTTTGTAACACTTCTACTGGCATACAAATGACATTCGTCTGCGTTTTTAAAAGATCTCAAGGACATTCGTCAATAACTGTTGTGTATAATGATGTTTTCAAATAATATAAAGAGACAAAATAATAATTAACACAAAATTGACAATATAAAATTTATTATTATGGAATATAATAATAAATTTTATATTATCAATTTTGTGTTAATTATTATTACCTAGGATAGACAAAAAACAAAAAAATTATCAAATGTCATTCTGAAGCGTCGATGCGACGCGCCAATGCCATGCATGGCTCCTGGCGGCCATAATATATACTTAAGGGTGGAGGGTGCCCACATCCGCGCCGCGCCTGACATATATACCACGTGCATTTATATGGTTTGTCTTGGTTCATAACAATCCTTCCATTACTAATATTTATTCTGCGCTATTACAACTCTACCATGCCTGAGCTAAATCCGCACTGATCTTGACATTCTTTTGGTGAGTCTTTAAAATAAAATAAAAAATTAAATTATATTTCAGCGCCTCCTGTTTGCCCATAAACAGCAGCTGGAACAAGAGGTGAAGCTAAGGCAACTGGCGATCAATGAGGCCGATGCGCTTGAAAGAGATGTGGTGGACGACACCAAGCAAAAGAAGGATGTAGAAAACAGGATTGATAGGATCCAATGTACACATCTTTATATTATAGAGAAAATGGTTGTTATCTGTTTTTCAAAAAAATTAAAAATCCACAATCGATCCCGCAGCATCTGTGCCTCTGTGTGACACATGCTCTATGCCAATTAAGCCACTGTATCTCTACAGCACTCCAAATTCTTCCTTCAGTTTCTTTTTATCTTTCTTATGGGGTGACAATAATGCCATTTATTGGTTTATTATCCAGACCAATATATAAAAGTGAAACATTATCTTGTTTGTTTGTTTGTTTGGGGAGCTTTCACGCGATAACTGCTGAATAGATTATGTGAAATTTGGAATGGAGATAAATTCCCGGAAAAATTTAAGTTTCCACTTGAAAACTGGAGAGTGTGGATTACTCGCTGTAAGGAACGGTTTCCATGGAAGCAAAATAAATATGTCAAAAAACATAAAGAGTATTGGTGCTATACCTACTTTTACATTGATTTTTATTATCCTAGAAGAACATAGGATGTTTTTTTCGCGATAAACAGTAGTCCGCGCGGACGAAGTTGCGGGCGGGAAGGCTAGTGCTATCTATATTGTACTATCCATAATCCTGCTTTATACACAACTGCCCAAAAAAGGAGTGTAATATAATATAATAACATAATATATTCGGGACATTTCCCACACCAATTATCTAGCCCCAAACTAGGATACCCTGTGCTACGGGTACTAGATAACGGATAAACATACATGGATAAGAATATTGCATCCATGACTCGGAAACAAACATTTCTGCTCATCACACAAATGATTGCACCTTGCAGGATTCGAACCCGCAACCGTTCGATTTCGTACCTAGGATCTCTAGCCACAAGACCAACCGGTAATTTAGGATTCATATATGTATGTATGTATGTGAGTTTATTCCACCGTAATCTTTATATGCCTGAACAGATTTTGATGTCTGGGTATCGTTAGAATCCTTACATGATCCCGAGTAACTTATGCTATATTATTATTATTTTTTAAATTCAATATGGCGACAGCGTGGCTCCATTTTCGAATGAGAAAAAAAAGATTCGCGTTTTACAATATGGTAAATTAATTAGAAGGCTTGACGAGCACATTCCAAAAACAAATAAAAAAGAAACTCGATTTAGATTAAAAGTGTTCCACATAGCCGTCCCGTGGCTGCAATGAAAGTGTTCCACATAGCCGTCTGGCGACTGCAATGAAAGGGTTCCACATAGCCGTCCCGCGACTGCAATGAAAGTGTTCCACATAGCCGTCCCGCAACTGCAATGAAAGTGTTCCACATAGCCGTCCCGCGACTGCAATGAAAGTGTTCCACATAGCCGTCCCGCGACTGCAATTAAATTTTTATTTATCTCTTGTTTTTTGCTTTTTATTTCGTTTTTGGCAAGGTTTTTTATTTGTTGTTTTTTATTTATTTTAATTATTTTTGTATATTTATCTCAGTAAATATAGCCAAGCTACTAAAGAAGGCTGATGGGCTGAAAACTGAAGTGTGCGGAGAGCGAGGAGCGTTACAGGAATGGAGGGCCGCTCTAGAAAGAAGCGCCGGCGACATCTCGGCTATAGAGAAATTCACCAAACAAGACCTTTCTAAAGCAAAAGTAAGTATAGCTGTGTAGATACGAGGGAGGTCAAAAAGTTTGCAGAATGCTTAGACATGGGAAAGGCTCATTTTTTACGAGGTTCTAGTAAGTGATTCAATACAACCATACACACCATGTTTTATCCCAATTGGCTTGTTAAATTGTGAGGTACATCAATGATAAATATATAAATATAATAAGATAAATATATGGATAAATGAGTCAATCGTGAAGAAACTGACAATTACGGAGAAAATTGAGTTTCGTGTCGTCGAAAAGTTCTGCATTAAGAAAAACGCAACAAATCAATTTAAAATATATGCTATTTTTTTATTATTTTTTGCCCTGGAAAAGCAATAATTTATGAGTGACAAAGCAGACAGTCAATTGCAGAAGATCCCCCATCTGGCCGACCGATTGAAGCCACTTATCAGACACTAGCTGTGCCCGCGGTTTCGCACGCGTGGTCATTTCTTTAGGTTAAAAGCACTCTATGTGCTATTCCAAGACCTAAAATACCAATATTCTTACCAACATTTGATCAAAATTCCTTCAGCCGACTTAAAGTTTTTTATTGATTGCTCTGCTTCTACTCATCAGATTGAGATACCAAGAACCCCAGAATTAAGTCAAACCCTAAGCTATCCAACAGTGTAAAACGCATCACAATCGGTTCCATAGTTTTTACGTGATGCGCGAACAGACAGACACGATTTTTCAAACCGTTATATTTTTGTTCAGTTGAACATTTCTTTAAAGTTTCTTCACTACTTTTTAGTACTTACTGCTTTATTATAAGTATAGATAGAAGCATTATTTTAAGGGCTGAAATGTCTATGTAGTTAATCCAATTTCTCAGACAGTACTTGAATGAGGATCCATATTTTTAGTAATGTTTTTGTCAGTGAAAACCGCATAACAATTGGTCCAGTAGTTTTTACGTGATGCGCGAAAAAACATACAGACAAACAAACAGACGGAACAGAAAGACAAGATTAAAAAAAAAGTTATATTCTTGTTCAGTAGCTTATTTTAAGTAAACTAGACCTTTTTTTTTATTATGTTCTTTGTACAGACTATTTCGTACTTATTGCTTTTTTCTTAGTATAGATTACCAAAAACATCGGAAAATTTGTTCTTGCATGTCTGAAAAAGAACAGATAGCAAAAATGGGTAATGTATCATTTGATCTTGAATACTCTCCGTGAACATCTTGGCATGTTTAAGGTCATCGCAAGATGGGTGCCGAGAATGTACAAAACTTTGTAAAAGCAAAGCGCGCCGAAAGTTTACGTGACAGTTCAGGATCTCTGTAGCGCCAATAGGTTTAGAACCGGATCATTATCCAGGATAAAATATGGGATAAAGTTTTGAATCGGATCATTACTGAGGATAAAATATGGGATAAAGTTTGGAACCGGATCATTACTGAGGATAAAATGTGGGATAGAGTTTTGAACCGGATCATAAAATATGGGAAAAGGGAAGATTTATAGTATAAACAAATTATCTAAAAGATCTAATAATTGTATTGTATTAGGGTTCAGGAAGAATATAATAAACAGGAAAAATAATATAAAAATTACAATCGTCTCTCTAACTCGCCATTCCGGGAACTTTTTAACCTCACCTCGTAATTAGAATCTTAAGTTTTACCGACGACTTATCTGAGAGAGTGACTAACCTAGTCAAACTAGTCTAGTAACTAGTCTAGTGAACTGGCTAGCACAGACTGCGCAAAGACTCTACTCTGTTTCAAAAGTACGAAGTTTCCGACGATTGATTGATTACGCCGGCCGCGCCGACCATCTGTCTTTCTGTGCTATCTTCCTTTAATAGGCTGTATCTATAACCGTAACTGGGAGCTGGTTAATATGTTCACAAAATGATTATGGTTGTTATCCTAAACAAATTATAAAAAACCGGACAAGTGCGAGTTGAACTCGCGTGCAGAGGGTTCCGTACGATGAACATATTACCTCCCAATATTGAGAGATTTACCAAGTTATTTTAACACCATAGACTTCCTATAAGTATTCAACCAGTGCGTCCCACCTGTTATGACTTACGGAGCTGAGTCGTGGACTCTCACGGTATTTACTAGTTCATCAATTCAAAATCGCTCAGCGTGCTATGGAAAGGGCTATGCTCGGAGTTTCTTTGAGAGATTGAATCCGTAACGGGGTGATCCGACAGAGAACCAAAGTTATCACATAGCCTACAGGATTCGCAGGATGAAGTGGCAGTGGGCTGGTCATATTTGCTGAAGGACCGATAACTGTTAGGGTAGACGTGTTCTTGAGTGGTGACCGCGGCTTGGCAAAAGTAATGTATGACGCCCTTAGGCGCAACATATGACGACATTATGGAGCGAAGACATACGCAAGATGGCTGGCGGCGGTTAAAAAAGAAGAACCGAAGATCGTGCTCAGTGGCGTGCTTTTTGAGAGGCCTATGTCCAGCAGTGGACTGATGCGGGCTGATAGTGACGATGAGACTTCCTATAGGTGTTCCTGTAGTCTATAAGTAAAGACCTACGTTCTGTATTTTTTTTAAGTAGTGGGATTGGTCAATTTTCATCTGCACTCGCGTGCAGCTAAATCAACTCAAGACCTCATGCGGGCAAATGTGTTATTCTAATTCTAAAAATTCGAAACAAACAATAAAAACTATAGAGACTGAAAGTTTACCATTCCACCTTTATAATTACTTAATTTTCGTAAAAATCAATTGAGTATTTTTTTGAGATATGACACTTACAATTATACGATTTTTGTACAAATTTAAAAAAGCAAGCTATGGGAAAACCTTTAAAGAAAAAAACTTTCAAATAATATATTAAATTTATAAATTAAACAATAATAACATATAAATAAAAAAACATGTTTGATTTCGCGCGTAGGAGCTGAGTCAATTTAGCTGCACGCGAGTGTATTTCTTAAATAACTTTAAAACTATTAAAATTATAAAAAAATAATAGACCCTCACAACAAGCTCTTTCATTTGATGTCACACGGTACAGTTTGCAAAACTTGTTTTTATTTTCTCATTTGCCCCATAAAAGTGATTCCACCCCATTAAATAATAATAAAAAAAAATATGTATATTTATTTACGTTTCACGTCCGTTTTGAGTCACAGAAATTCAAACGTATACCAAATATCAACTTAATTGGTTCAGTATATTCAAAGCAAATAGTCTGTGGGAGACGGACATACAGATACAAGAGTGATGTTATCTTTAGGGTTCCTTTTTTATTCGGACGTATGTAAAAAAAAAGAAGAAAAAAAAAAGTACTTGTAGCGTAGCGTCACCTGAGTGATATAAATTCTATGATGGTAATAATTTCTCGTTTTGTGTAATTATGAATTTCAGAATAAATGCATGTAAGTTTTGAGCAAGTTATGATTTCACACGATCTCTGCAAAGAATTTCGTGTGGCAAAGCGAATAAGGGCCCAGGTGAAGTAGTTGCCTAATGCTAGCCTCTAACAAATGAATAAAAAAGCTTACATTATTTGTTTCCGCTCTCAGGATCTAGAATACAAAAGGCAGAAGCTGAAAACGGAACATGACCGCATGTCCGAACGACTAAACCAGCTTGTATCCAACTTGAGCGCAGAAGAGCGAGCCTGTGAAAGAATCTCTATTCAGGTAACTGGACTAAGTTGACTTGAGACTCTGCTATGTTAAGTTACTTTATGTTGTGTTATGTTACGGTAGTGTCTTATTTTACCTTTACCATATTTATAGGTGATGGAGGGCATGGAGCAGAGAAAGAGCATGATGATGACGTGGACCGGGGCTGTAGATAACCTTCGACAACGCGACAAAGAAATCAGGCACATCAGAGAGGTTCGTTTGTTTATTGATACATCTAGAAAATCTAGATGTTATACAATCTGAAACATTAGAATTATTCGTGAATATTCGTGGGTATTTCCATTGTCATTAAAACGTCACGCGCCTTTTATTTCAGGACTATACAGTACTGGAAACTGAAGCGAATAACTTAGCGGAACAGTGTCGCGAGCAACAAGCATTCTGCGACCAACAGCGCGGCAACAATGAAGACGCCAAGCGCTCGAACGTGGCCCTCGCGAACCGACTCAGTCAGACGCGGATCACTTACCAAAACATGTGCGAATCTAACGCCACGCTGCATAGTGAGGTACTGTATATATTAATACTGTAAGACATATTCACAGGCAACTGCGAGGCAGCAACGAAAACGCCGTAAGTTCAAACATTGACCTCGTGAACTGACTCAGCCAGACATGGATCACTTACCAAAACATGTGCGAATCTAACGCCACGCTGCTTAGTGAGGTGTACATAACACTGCAAGACATATTCATAGGCAACTGATAATACTAAATGAAGGGAAAAATACAGCACTTAAAGTTTGGGCAAATCATGTATATCACTGGCTTGCAGTGTAATTGTATAATAATATGTGGTAGTTAGTAATACAGTTAAAAATATGCAGCCCTCTAGATCTTGCTAACTATGTCTACATTGGCAGGTTCAAAGTCTACAACGCGAACTGAGCAACATGCGCAATACCCTGGAGAGGCTGCACATGGAGAACCGCCAGATCATGGAAGAACAGCACCGCAAGGACCTCGCTTTGAAAGAGATCAATGACAAGGCAAGGACTTTCTGCTGTCATTTTTTTTATGTATTTTGTTTTAACTAGTATCCATACAATCTGCAACGGAGGCAAAATTGATGCGAGTGGTAGTGGCCGAGTATATAATAGTAGTTTATGAAACGGTTGCATAATAACTAGTTATGTGCCGTTTCATACACTACTTGGAACTTAAAATTAATCAAAAAAAAAGTGTCGTAATATTTTCTTGATTGTTATGGTAAAAGCTCGTTCGTCATGCTCGTTGCTGTTTCCGTGATGTAAGGTGGAGTCAAATTCTCCTCACTAACACTGCTGTCGGACATTTGTAATCAGGATACAACTTTTGATCAACAAAAACGCATTAAATTGTTTAGGTACCTACTAATGTAAAGTAAATTATGGCGCCAAAATCCAGTCCTCAGCGAATTCGCGTGCCTACGGTCAAGCACGCGCCGCCATCTATCTTCTTCTATACCATAATAAAACTGTTGAAAATTATAATTAAGATAAACTTCAAAATCGATATAGAGTGCAAAAAGGATATTTTTTTAATTTTTATCTGTCTGTCTGTCTCTTTGAACACGCATCACGCTGAAACTATCGAACGGATTTTGATGCTACTTGGCACAATCATAGCTTATGTTATGGATTAACATTTAGAATACTTTTTATCCCGAAAAAATCATGAGTTCCCGCAGGATAGGGGTTGAAAGTTATTTAAAAAAACACTTATTATGCTGAAACTACTGGACGGAGTTTGATGTAACTTGGCACAGTCAAAGTACATATTATGTATTAAAATTATTGATTCTTTCTATCCCCAAAAAATATAGGGCTCCTGCGGGATAGGTATTCAAAGTTATGGTAATTTAAATGTAATATAAATAAAACATTAAAAGGGTATCTGGTGTACTTCGTAGCTCCCAAATGAATGGACCAAATTTAATGCAGTTTTTTATATATAAAACGGATGGGATCGAGATGGTTCATCATGTTTCTTTGCTATATGGGAGGGGGGGAGGGAGGAGTTGAAAAAGGGGGGGGGGGGGGGAGTTGAAAAGGGGGGGGGGGGGTGAGAATCGTATCTTTCAAACCGAATGGACCAATTTAACTGCGGGTTTTTGTTTCAAAGCTGAGGTAAACAAGATGGTTCTTAGCTATAATGGGGCTTTATGCTCGCTACGCTTCGCTCGCGTCTTCGTCTTCTAACCTATCACGACCATGTGGGATCGCCACTGAAGGTTGTTAACACAGGTAGGTAGGTACCTATATTGGTACTTTTGGTACTGGAATAACTCAAAGGATCATTATATCCCAGAAAAACTACCACGCGAGCAACGCTGCGGGCACAGCTTTAGGCAATAATAACGTAAAAGTCTGTACAAAGAAGATAATTTTAAAAATTTGGACTGAGCTACTGAACAAGAATAAAACATTTTTTAAATTCGTGTCTGTCTGTTTGTTTGTCTGTATGTTTGTTCGCGCATCACGTAAAAACTATTAGACCGATTGCGATGTAGTTTTCAGTGTTGGATTGCTTAGGGTTTGACTAAGACCTGGGGTACTTGGTTTCGTAATCCAATGATTAGATGCCGACCAATCGATAAAAAACTTTATAACGGCTGAAGGAATTTTGATCAAATGTTTATTTTAGGTCTTGGAATAGCACATAGAGTACTTTTAACCTAGAGAAATGACCACGAGAGCGAAGCCGCGGGCACAGCTAGTAGATAATAAATGAGAAAACCCTAGTAGGTGCGGAGCCAACCGGTGCTTTTATGGTAAAAAATATATATTATGACAACGTTTACTTCAGTGTTATATTTTATTTATTTTCTTATTAGATACGTGCCGTGCGTAATGTATATCATTATGCCACCATTTTTGAGTTCATAATCCGGATTTTACGATATGAGTGTACATAAATACTCATACGTGCGATCAAGAAGGTTTATAAATGCGTAGTCTACACAGCCAATAAATAAAAATAAAAACGTAAAAATTACATTAGCGAAAGGAGTCGTTCACCCAGCCCAGCAGTGGGCGATATTAATCTCTTTATTATAATAATAACATTAAAAACAGAAAAAAAATAAATGCTGTGATGCTTAATTTCCTCCTCTCTTACATTTTAAATTAAAATAAATAATGTTGATTTTCATGACGTTGTAGCAATTTTAGAAGAAAAAAAAAATACATTTTTGATCGTTTTGTTCAATAAATTCCAATTTGACGAAATATGTAACTTTTTCACGTTTAATTTATTTTAAAAGTGAACTAAATAATGTCACAGAAGCCCCCCCCCCCCCCCCATTCTTATAAAAATGAGATAAGTCGTTTTTTCCAACGTCTCGTAACGTTTTGACGTATTTCGTATGACGTTTATGCCAAAAGTAATCGAAAACGGTTCGTTTTAAGATATAGGAACCTGCCATAACTAATATTTTTTCTTTCAGGCTCACATTGTCTAGTGTCCTAAAATGTCTAGTATGCAAAAAAGTCCAGTGTTCTATTACGTCCAGTCCCACAATGTCCATTGTCCTAAAACGTCCAGTATCAAAAGGTTCAGTTACCAAAATGTCAAGTGTCTCAAAAGGTCCACTTACCAAAATGTTCAGTCTTAAAATGTCTAGTCCTACATTGTCTAGTAATATCTTCGTAATATCTCTAATAATATCGAACGACTTTTAGACGGTTACCGACTAACCCCAACAGGACCATTTTTTGATAAAAATAATATTCCATCTCATATTCAGGGTTCCTTACCACAAAAGGAAAAAATAAACCCTTATAGGCTCACTTCGTTGTCCGTCCATTTGTCTGGCTGTCCAAAAAACCAATACTTAGTACTAAGTACTTCCCGTTGACATAGAATCATGAAATTTAGCAAAAAGCTATAGCACTTTACTTGCAATGCAAGAAAGGGAAAATCCGAAAACCGTAAATTTGTAGCTAAATCACATTTTTTTATTTGCATTTGGTAAACTGACGACGACCTATTTGTCTATGTATTGGGACAAGTTTTCCTAAACTAGACTTTTTAAGTCACTAGACGTTATGGTACGCTGGACATGTTCGGACACTAGTCATAATGAGACACTGGACATGTATGGACACTAGTCATTATGAGACACTCGACATTGTGGGACTGGACGTAATAGGACACTGGACTTTTTAGCATACTAGACATTCTAGGACAGACAATGTGAGCCTGAACGTATTTTTTTATATTTCAGCTCGAGAAGTTGAAAGAGAAACTGGAAGATTCTACGGACAAGTCCAAATCGTCGGAGAAAAGAGCCAAGGAACTGGAAGATATATTGAATGTAAGTATGTCTCAAATAGAACAAACAATTCTAATTTTATTTTGATAACACAATAGCGGATCTAGCCAGGGCCTGTATAATAAAGCCACATCAGGATAAAAAACTCTTTTTTTTAAATAACCACTTATTGCCCGGCTTGCGTTGCAATGCCTCTTTCATATTTGTTGAACTTTTTACATTTACATTTACATGAAGTATATATCCAACTTTTTTTGTTTATTTTTTTATTTTTTTGTATCAGAGACTTTCACGAAAGTGCCAACGTTTCAACTCAATCGGATGAACTATGCGCAGACGGACAAGGATTTGATTTGAATATGACAAAAAAAAATGAAGAAAAAATATGTTTTATTTTTTCCTTCATTTCTTTTTGTCAGTATCCTCTGCATTCGCACACACCAACTCACCAAAGTTTTATCGTAATCGGATGAATGGTATAGGGTTAAATAGAAGACGAACAAACAAACAAACATATTTTTATAGAGTAAATTATCTGTATCATTGAGTACAGACGTCAATTCTTTCTAATTAGTATTAACATCTCCATAAAAATGCGATTTAAAAGGTAATGGACCTCTACAGGTCGGCAGTGAGTGCTCAAAATGACAGGAATTAAAATAACTAAATAAAATTAACTTATTAAAAACTATAGGAAGAGGAACGCTACGCCAGCCAGCTGACAGTGAACCAGCAGAGAGCCATGCACTGCTCCTTCCTGGAGCAGCAAAAGCTGCTGGCGCTCAAAAACGAAGAGAAACTGTTTTATATGCAACTTAAAGGTAATTAAACTTAACAAATGCTATATAAAATACCGTGCCACAAAAATCAACTTCAAATGAATCAGCAGCTAAAAAATACTACTGTACCAATTTTGATGAAGTTTATATGGGACTACACTGAAAGTCTACCCTTTTGAATAAAACAACAACCATCCAAATCGGTTTAGAAATATTAGAGATTTGAGCCAATATAAACACAAAATCAAATGTTTTTTTTTTTTTTTTTTTTTTTTCGAAAAATTACTTTACCAATTTTGATACAATTTATATAGGAACACCTGGTGAGGATACCCCCTCTCCCCTTTCAAACCAAAAAAGAATCAAAATAAAAAAAAACAAAAATGTAATGTTTTTTTGACTATCACAATTAAATGCGTATGCTACATTTCGTGACTGTGATGTTAACTGTTGAGGAGTTCCCTAGTCTGGAGTCTGGACACAACCCTGAGTGCAGCAACCTTGTCGATAGTAAAATTTAAAACCGGCTATCATGATAAGATGCGTACACAAAATTTCGCGTCTATTCTATTGACTGTTGAAGAGTTCCTATGCTTTATCTGGAGCTAATCCTGGATGTCATGTCCTGGATAAGAGGAAGTAATTCTAATTCAGCTCACAAGATTCCACCTAAAGAAACGAACTTATGTTGCAAGTTAAAAGCATATTTTTTACCCGCCTACGGCGAAGCAAGGGATGGGATATGTGTTCAAAGTAAAAACTAAGACATTGTCTTTTTAAATAAGCTCAACCATATTAATAATTATGGCTCGGGTTGGCACCTCCTTCAAAAAAACTCTTTCTTATCTTATGTTGTATTTATGCATTATTATTACGTTGGTAATTTCGAAAAAGTGATACTGTTCTGGCTCAATTGTAATTATTTTATTCTTTTTAGTGGTTGTTTACAAAATAACATTTTTATTATGAAGTCGTTTTTAGGGAAAATATTTTATTTTTTGATTTTTAGTGGCTTAGCTAAGCAAACTTCGGAAAAAATATATGTCAAAGAAAATATTAGACATTCACTCACTTTAGACTCAAAGCGTTGGTATAAAACCTACGTAATTATAACAACTGAATTAGTTTTGACCATTTTCCATCATTTTGTTGTTGGGTTCCTGTAACTACCTTCCAGCACCATCATCAGACGCTGAAAACCACATAACACCAGAGAACTCATCAAGACAAACCAAATGAGCACAAGCTCGAAGGGGTTCTACCATTTTTTGTTGAGTTCCTGTTACTACCTTCCAGCTCCATCATCATTGGATACCACATAAAACCAGAAAACTCACCAAGACAAACCAAATGAGCACAAACCCGAAAGGATTCCATCATTTTGTTGCGGAGTTCCTGTGGCTACCTTCCGGCTCCATCATCAGACCCTGGATACCACATAACAACCACACTAGAGGTCTTCTTACTCAAGTAAAAACAATCATCTAATTCGGTTCAGAAATCCCAAGATATTAGAGAACATAAACTATAAAACAAATTTATTTTCCAATAAAACTACTGAACCAATTTTGATGAAGTTTATATAGGACTACACGGAAAGTTTTCCCCTTTTGAATAAAAAAACAACAATCTAAATCGGTTTAGAAATCTTAGAGATAAACACAAAATAAAGGCAATATAAACACAAAATCGAATGGATTTACTCAACAAAACTATTTATATTAAATAGAGAATAAATTAAATTTGATACAATTATACGAATTTTGATACAATTTTTTCAAATTGATCCGCAATAAAAAAACATACATACAGCCGAACATATAACCGTCTCCTTTTGTGAAGTCGATTAAAAATGTAAATAAATTTATTATAAAACAAAAAACCCGACTGCGAACAAAACTAAAAAGAGGCAAACAAGCTTTAGATTTTTTATTTTGAAATATAAGGTACAGGTCGGAGGCATCATGCACTTCATTTCTGCTTTGACGAGATCAGCTAGAACCTAGCTAGCTAACTCTTCATGCTTCCGACTGCTTTTTTTTACACGTCTGCCCATAAAATATATATATGTATGTATGTGAGTTTCTTTATTCCACCATAACTTTTGAATGCCTGAACAGATTTAGACGTCGTATTTTACAATGTGGGTATCAAATTGAAGGCCTTGATAAGCACATTCCAACAGTATATAATTTATTGGCATAAGTTCTTTTTTGGCTTTTTAGCTTTTAAGTTTGTTATTTACTGACCGTATTCGGGTTTTAGTTTTTGAACTGATATCTTGTATTTTAATGATCTTTTCTTTGAATTGACAGCTTCGAAGGCAATCATGAGTAAGCTGGAGCACAAGCAGGCTTGCATTCAGAGGGACCTGCAGGCGCAGAAGGAGTCTCTGTACCAGACTGTGAGTGGACAGTACCTTATACTAGCTTTCCCGCCCGCGACTACGTCTGCGCGGACTACAGTTTATCGTGAAAAAAGCGTCTTATTTTCTTATTTAACCAATGCAAAAGTAGGTATAGCACCAACGCTCTTGATTTTTTGACAGACTTGTTATTTCTTTTTCATGGCAACCGTTGCTTACAGCGAGAATTCAACATTTTCCAGATTTCCCGTGGAAACTTACAATTTTCCAGGATAAAAGATATCCTATGTTTTATTCCAGGGTATAGCTATATTCGAAATTCTATCAAAATCCGTCCAGTTGTTATCGCGTGATCGCTCCCCAAACAAACAAACAAAACAGACAACGTTTCACTTTTATATATTGGTATGGATTATCTAAATGTCTGGGACTTTTGCGGATGATATGTTGTAGTGATTGATAATTAATGCACGATGATTAAATTGTTTATTATGGTTTCCGTTGTTGTTGTTGTTGTATGTATGTACATGTAACAACCATGTTTAACCCTCCGTATACGAGGTGACTAAAACTATCTTCCCGTACTAGGTGGGGTGTGACACACACAAATATTAGTAGTTTCTGAAACGGTTGCATAATGAGGGCTGTTAAAACACGATAGTGAGTTTAATAATTTTTTAATAGTATCATCGAGAGTTTTAATACCTAGTTATGTGACGTTTTATACACTACTTTATCTACACTCATGCAAAAGGAACTTATTTTTAATGGAAAACATATTATTATTATTTTCTTGATTTTCCTGGTAAAATCTCGTTCGTCATGTTCGTTGCTGTTTCCGTGATGTCAGGTAGAGTCAAATTCTCCTCACTGACTTTGCTGTCTGACATTTTTAATCAGGATAAAACTTTTTATCAACAAAACACATACCTAACACGTTAAATTGGTTAGGTAGTAGTGTATAGTAAATTATAGCGTCAGAATCCAGTCCACAGCGAATTCGCGTGCATACGGTGTAGCACGGGCCGCGTTAGATAATAAATGGCCCAAACTCTCGTCAATCGGAGCCAAACCGGTACTTTTATGGGAAATAATATATATAATAACATAGTTTAGTTCAAGAAACAGTGTTATTTTCTTCTTTTTTTCTTATTATAGACGTGCAGTGCGTAAAGTATGTCATTATGCCACCATTTTTTTAGTTCATAATCCGGATTTTACAATATGAGTAGATAAGAAAGACTATTATGATCCTAATTATTTGTGAATTTTATACTGGAGTGTAATATTACAATTCATAAGAAATGGGGTTTGAGTAAATAATTGTATATATTACATATTTTTTTATTTAATAAAGATAACAACAACTTCTGCCACTTGATAATCACAAAATAGTTTTCTTTGGAGGTAATTTTTAATGTGACATTTAAGTCTTACATTCGTTTTATTTTAAGAAACTATAGTATATTTACTTATAAAAATAAAACAACATGAAACATACTTATATTAGCTGAGATCATGGCTTTGCGGACGTGCAACGCGTTTTGTGGTGGTCGCTGGCGACGGCCAGCCCTGATCGGGGCGGAAACGTCGCAATTCCAGATATTGAGAAAACCAACTCCCACGCTTTTTTAGTTTGTTAGTAACTGCGTTTTTTAGAATCTAGGGTTTGTAATACCCCACCTAGTATACGGAGGGTTAAACAACATTCAACCCTGTTCCTTATCCAAAGGGTCCAAACCAAACCCTTTTTCTGTGGCAACGCTGTTTGTATGTTTGGAAGTGTGTTTGTGTCTGTCAGTCATGCGCTTGTAGAACCTGAGACGAATTTAGCTACAGTTCTATCTCAAAAATGGGTTGATTGAGAAACTTTAAATATATTATCCCAACTAGGTAATTGTCCTTTATATTTACACAAAACTTGTTATATCTTTTATATATTTCGATTAAGAACATTTCTTTTACCAATTTTGCGTTTAATAAAATGAGTCTTATTTATATACAAATAAGGAGTCGCATCCTGGCCAGTTATGTTTCGTTCAAAATAGGCTAGCGTTTCGCCACTGGGCGGGCACTGTTCCACATGATGTTATGTGATGTTGCGGTAGGTGGAACACACTAGCCGAGAAGGACAGAAGTAGACAAACTGGCCCCATCTATTAGCTAACATTGGAACCAACCCCGTAGGAACAAATTAAAACTAAATATAATAACTAAATTTGACAGCTTTTATTGCTATATCTTTCGTTTTCTTAAGGTTGGAAAGTGACAACACATCGTTTGATAGAACTAAACTTTGTGGCATACATGCAGGTGAAAAAAAGTGTAGGTATGCATGCCACATAAAGAACTTCAATACAAACAAAAATGCTAAAATACTATTATCCTAAAGTATCGAATTTCTGAGATAATGGAGCTCACAGATAGCATAAGACTACATACGGTATCTTTGAGCTTTAGTATCGTAGAAACGAGACACTTTAGGGTACCTACTAGTGTAATTAATATTTTTTGTTTGTATTGAAGTCCTCTAACGATTTAGTAAGGTTTGATCAGTGGCCGCGATTCCAAGGTTCTTTCAATAGGAAGTTCTCCGGTTGTTCATTAAAATGCGATAGATGGCGTTGACAAGACATGGATCCATGGACCTACGCGCAGTCGCCTTTGGGTACAAAGGCGACTGCGCGCTGCTTACCGTAAAACAGGCAGAGCAAGAGGCACCTTAGTGTAACAACAATTTTATTGGAAAAAAACATGGACAATTTTACATTTATTTTTGAGATATTGTCCGGTGATTTCATTTGGGTGCTTAATCTACTAAACAAATATTAGATCATTCAAAACATACTTGTAATTTAAAAAAAAGAATTTTGTCTGGGATTGAGTAATAGAAGTTGAGTAACATTAGTTGTACGCGTAACTATAATTATATACTTAGTTTTACTGAAATGGATGGTACAGCATTTTGATTAAATCTGACCGTAGTCTTTATAAAAAAGTCCTTTTAAAAAAAAGCGTAGATCATATTTTGTGATGGACCTGTAAATTTTTCAATGACACTACGTTGAGCCACTGTTGTTTTACACCTAGACCTTACCTAGATTTTTGGAAAACTAAAAACAGAATAAATGTTGGCAAAATATGTAAGACGAACAATTTGTATTGTGAAGAGTGCCTACAAAATATCATGGTCACCCTTTTCGTTTCCCAAAAACCTAATACGTCGGTTACCTGTGAATGAAAGGGACAAAAGACTAAAGATGGTGGCTCTTGCTCCGCCCGTTTTTACGGTAAGCAGCGCGCAGTCCCCTTTGGGTAGTAGTAGGTCCATGCATGGATCTGAAGATTTTGCTAACCACACGAAGGTCAATAATAAAAAAAAGGTTTAGAATAACCTTTTTTTTTATTATTATAGACAAGTGTAAATATGTCTGTCATGTTTTTTTGTTGTTATTTTGTAGTCTCTTTATTTTTTGTGGTTATTGTTTGATATCAAACAAAGACTTTTGTTTTTCCACAACACAACACAAATTAGTAGGTACATAAGTGTACCTTGCCTAGCCGTTATATAAAATGTCTCCTATTATACAAACACTGGTCTTATCGGGTCTTTGCAAATAAGACCCGTATTTGGCTGTATGGATTCCGATCGCTTTGCTTTTTCATTGAACAAATGGGAAAAAATAGAACCATGTCTCGTTAGCGCCATCTATTGATGGTTGCTATGTTCCTCCAGCTGTCAGAAAACCACCCATTGAAGGTATGCCATGCGCAACAGTAAAATGTAAGGACCCCTTTAGAATAGTTAGTGACAGCAGATTGTGTCGGAAATCGTCACACGAGACACGACAGAGTCGCTTGGCGGCAAATCTTTACCCGATGGGTTTGAATTTAATGTCGAAGTATCTACTTAGCATGTTCCATTTAATACCAATTTATAATGTTGATATGTTGTTTGCAACTAGTGCTTTCAAGCGGAGACACTCGGCGCTCAAGTGTCGCACATGGAGGGTGCGCAAGCCGAGCGGGAGTGCTCCGCAGAGATGGTTGAAAGAGAAAACAGGTATGAAAACAAGATAAAATTTACAACAACAAAAAAAAACGTCTTATTAAACCCCCCATTCCTATAAAAATGAAATGAGTCGTTTTCGTTCTCGTTACTTTTTGGCGAGTTTTGTATGGCGTTTATGTCAAAAGATGACGGACAGTAAGCGAAAATGGTTCGTTTTAAGATATAGGAACCGGCCCCAAGTATACCATCATACTTTGTTGCTATGTGTGTTAAATATTGTAGTAGTAATTACATATTTATAATTTTAAATACTTTTTTATCGACAAGTGTGAAAAGTATATGTATTTTTGCTACCCGTGAACTTGTCGCATCTCTATGGTGAATTATACTATCAGTGCTATTTCGTAATCTATCTTTTAAACCAAGAAATAGTACCTTGACATACTGACTGACAGACAACGCACAGCCTAAACCGGTGGACCTAGAGATTTGAAATTTGTAGGAAATATTCCTTGAGTACTGAGGTAAACAAGGGAGTTTTTTTTGTTGAAATTTTAAGCACAGCTAGCCTTTGTCACAGAATACATAATAGTACAATTACAGAAGGATAACTGAGTAAAGTTATTTAATTACATAGCAACTCTCGCTACAACGCAATAAAGTGCAATTTAACTCGCACAGCGCTGCGATCTTTCAATTATATTTACCTAGAAGGCGCTCACCCAT
The DNA here is from genome assembly GCA_946251855.1 of Alsophila aescularia. NCBI lineage: Eukaryota > Metazoa > Arthropoda > Insecta > Lepidoptera > Geometridae > Alsophila > Alsophila aescularia. The sequence goes on from OX276379.1 coordinate 37,750,005, forward strand.
TGGGTGCAGGCTAGAATGTACCGTATCACAACGCGCGAGAGCTTCCACTACTCTAACCGTTTCAGAATCGCTCTGTCACTTTTTCGCTCGGCAGGGTTGTATCAAGATATGACTAGGTACTTGTACTAGTAATTATTCTGTGATATGATATGACTTAGATATTGTAACAGAATAAACAATTATGTATTATTTTTTTACTTATTATTATAAATGTTGATAGTTCTAAAATGAACAAAATAAAAATATGTAGCTTACTTCCGCCAAAACTGTAAGTCAGACAAATGATAAATGGTAAAATTAACATAAGTAAAACCCCACGCTAAACAAAACCATAACCAGGAAAAAAAAAAAAAAAAACTTTTATACAAATAATATATATATACACAATAAAAAACCCCCAAGCTAAACAAACCCTACCCAAATACAAGTATCGAAACACTTATATATTCATATACATATAATATAAAAAAACAATAAAAAACATATACCTCGATCCAAATACCAAACGTCTGACATCAATACGACACGTGTTTCGCCTCTGCACGAGGCATCTTCGGGTGATGTTGACTCGTCGAATGCTGGGCTGAGAGTGCCTGAGCAATGGTGACAAATTCCCTTATATAGGCCACGCGCCTGAGCTAGTGCGACTGCACTGCTGCATCGCCGCGAACCAGTTTGAGCCAGAATGAATCGCTATGAATCCGCAAGGTCATGCCACTATTGCACCATATTTACGATTACGTCATCGCCGCCTGTTACTTGTGACGCATTTCCAGTGAAAATACGCAACAAAGGTGATGAAACTAAGTTAGTTTGGTCGTTCAACAATGTATACCTATTATTGCAATGTCTTAAAATTTCTAATTGTTCCAATACACACAAACGGAAACCCTTGTCACAAACATGTAAAACATTATACGTATTATCACTCCGCAGAGAGTGACCGGACTCAATTAAATGTTTAGCGAAATGGGACTGCTCTGGATGACTATTCCTATACGCGGCCTTATGTTCTTTAAACCTAGTTTCAAATTTGCGGCCAGTCTGACCCACATACACCCCGTCACACTCATCACAAACCAACTTGTAAACACCGGTTTTTTTGTGGTTCTCCATCCGGTCCTTACCATTACAAAGATGACGCAGATTGTTATTGGTTATATGGATTTCCGCAAAGTAACGCCTGAATCTATCAATTATATCAAATCGGCAAGCATAGCCGAACAGGCACAACTTTACATCAAGTTGACCAAACTCCATCGTTTAGCTGCTCAGAACGTTTGGTTTAATCAGCAGTGTAAACATTTAAATGTTATTCCTAATTACATCAATATTCGTACCAGTACACACAACCGGGCTAGTACTATCGCTTTATCGAAAGCTAAGAACATTTGGTTAAATGAAGAGTGTAGGCATTGGTTTTCAGTCAGAGATAACCTCAAAATTCATTTGAAGGTTTTATATTCAGAGTTGAGTTTTAGATTACATAATATAGAGTTTGATATTTTGGATTTTAAGGCTAGGGATTTGGCTAACCGATTGGCTCACGAGAAATACTTGACTCAGTCTAGGAAGTTGGATAGGTTGATTAATAACAGATCAAATGTTATTTCCGTTTCGGACGTGCCCGTTAGCAGCCACTCCTTTTACCCTCGTGTTAAAAACTTGACTAGTATTGATTTTCCAACTTCAGAAATTTCTTTATTAGAGAAAGGTTTGAAATATAATCTTAGTTCAAAACTATCTCAAAAATCATTGGAAACTTTTTTTTTTTTTTATAAGTTTTTTTTTTTTTTTTTTCCTGGTTAGGGTTTTGTTTAGCGTGGGGTTTTACTTGTGTTAATTTTACCATTTATCATTTGTCTGACTTACAGTTTTGGCGGAAGTAAGCTACATATTTTTATTTTGTTCATTTTAAATATGGATTTCCGCAAAGTAACGCCTGAATCTATCAATTATGTTGATAGTTCTATTAACTACATATAATTACATTCTTATCAGACTAGACCTACTACCTCATTATTTGATTATAACTTACTAGGTATTGCACTTTGATGAATAAAAGGGTCCAAGCTTAATAATGAATGAAAAAGAAATGCTTGTCAGACAGAATGCTATGCAGTACATTCTAGGCTTCTTCTTGGTACTCATAATTAAGAAAAGAATAAATTTTGACAAAAACTTTACGTAAGTATGTACTTTATCGTAAGCACACGACGCGCGCCTCATCGAGCGCACGCTTGACTCTCTACTGAAATAACCGCAATATTGCGGCCGCAAAGTTTAAGTATAATATTTGTACTTGTTGCGGAGTGCGACTGGCCTGTCTTTGTTTGAATCTCGACAACCTGCGCTTTCCTCTAATTTTGGTAAACTTGAATCAGACAGAACAAAACACTTGAGGTCATCTATTGGTAGTAATCTGAGGATCTAAACTACGATTTGTTTCGCTGTCCAAACAAACTTTTGTCGGAAACGAAATTGTCGATTCTATTTGTGTAGCGGTCTTGGAAAATGGATAGATAACTCTTTATCGTACACCACATAGAACAATCATAAAAAAATAACTAAAACTTGACTTTACAATGGGCGGTTTTATCGCTAAAAGGCAATCTCTTCCAGGCAACCTTTGGATAGAGAGATCTTAATAAACAGCAAACTGGGTAATGACCACCGTATGGGCTCGGCTTAGTAATACGTCCACCCCTTATCATCCTGCGGGTGCTGCGAGAACCTGCAAAACGAATTCATGAAAAGGGCAGTAGCATTTTCCTGTGTTAGTTCCAACATCTATCACCAAGCCGCCTGCCAAGCGTGGTTATTATGGCAAGCCCCCTTCCCGCTCCATGATGGGGAAGTTCCATGTTCAGCAGTGGACTTGTCCGGGCTGATTGTGTGTTGTCCGTTGGTTCCTTCAGGCTGCGGGAGGTGTGCGCGCGGCACGCAGCGCGGCTGGCCCTGCTGGAGCGGCACTCGGCGCGGCTGCACGACGAGATGCGCAAGCTGGCTAAGGAGCTGGAGCTCCAGAGCTTACAGCACTACAACCTGGTGCGTAGCTGTCACAAGTGCCACAACTATTCTTCCAAAAATTTCATCGACTTCACAAAAATATTCTCAAGTTTTTTTGTGTGTATATAAAACTCACAGTGTGGTCCCACATAAATCGATCAAAATTGCTTTAGTGGTATATTATAAAGTAATTATATTTTTTTTAATATATTTTTTCTGTGTTTATGTATCCCCGTATCGCTAAATCGATTTGTATGATTCCTTTTTGTTTGAAAGGGTAGACTTTCAGTGTCATATAAAATTTATGAATATTGGCTACTTATATATGATAGATAATTTAATCAGTAAATAAAACCCACTTTGCTGTCATCCTATAAATATGTCTAATTAAATACCAGTTTATTATTACTTAGAGTAAAAATATTTATATATTTTAGTAAAAAGTTACTTTAAACATAAATTTGATTACATGGTCACGTGATCGCAAACGCTCTATGATTACTTGCATGTGACGTCATGGCCGTCATGGCCATGACGTCACATGCAGAAAGAGAAAGAGTGTTTTGGCGGAAGTAATTTTTAAATCAATCTTTATTATTTATTTTTAATGTAAATTGGTAGTTTACAAGATAATAAAAACAGAATTACAAAAAAATTACTTGTATAACTAAGCAATTGATTTTCTAGAATATGTCAAATAACCTATTATTATAAATGGCATCTATTAAGCCCCATTTATAAAACTATATAACTAAGATTTTGCGCAACTAGCGTAGGCCAATCAAGTCATGTTGAGTAGGTACCTACTAGTGATGTAACGAATATTCGCATTCGCATTCACATTCGCGAATATTCGCATATTTTTGCATATTCGCATTCGCATTCGCGAAATTATTGCGAATATTTTGCGTGTATAATTTTTTTTAAGTAGGTAATATAATAGTTGGTTAATATAAGAAAATCCAATTCCATTGACTTCTTATGTTTTTTAATGCAATAAAAAGTAACTTAACCTCGTAATCACATTATCAGTCTTCTCTTTATCATTTGGTATAATTTATTTATTTAACTTTGGGCAATGAAGCTTAACAATCAAACTTTCATAACAATTAAAAAAATAAAACTATATACTAAATGGCCTAAATGCAATGTAAACAAACAAAAATAATCTTCTATGAATTTTTACCAAAGTTTAATGATAACATTATTGTAAGATTATTATTTTTAGCTTTATCTAAAAATAATAATCTAAAAATACTTCTACAATAAATAAACTATAATTAAAATCAAATAAAAGTTTAACATGAGTTGCTGTCATCATAATCACAAAGTATACAATTATATAGTTTATAGTATTTATAGTACAAATATAATCATTTTACATAAGAGTTAACAGTTAACACTTTAAGCAAACAAAAATAAAATTAAGTATTTACTTTAATAAAGCTAAAAAAATAATGTTATTATAACTTTGTCACGAGGCGGTCCTAGGCTTTGGGCTTGCTCCACCAGCCCAGGGACCAAGCCTCAGTGGACAACATAAAAGGGTCAGCATTCAATTAGGAGCACAGGAACAGGAGGAGATGATCACAGACCTTTTGTACTTCGACGATACGGATTAAAACCACTTACGTAGGTATTGTTATATATATTTAAAAGACTCATATATATTTGTAATAAACTTATGTAGATATTTTATAACATATTATTTTGTAAAATTGCAGTTCTGCTAAAAATCAATATCCGAAAGACAATTTAAGAATGACAGGTTATTTGAATATAGAATGAATAATGAACTATCAAAATGAAAAGAAATGGATTATGAAAGAATTAAGATATCAAAAGAGTATTATTATGAAAAAGGTTTGGACCTCGTCACAACTTGTGACACAAAATTTTAATGCAATTGAAAGTAATAAAATTAAATTCTTCTATTAAACTTTTCTCAGTCTTTAGATATATTTTTAATATTTAGATAATCAAACAAAAATTATATTCTTCTACAGTAGACCATTAAATAGTCTAACTCTAAACAAACAAAAATAAATAGATTCTCAAACAAGAATGACACTTCAATCGGATGCGTTCGTATTAACTCGGCTATTCTCGGAACGAAAAACAGACGGAACGCACTTCGTTCGAACGGGACTGCTGCTAAAGTCACCAAGCCATAGACAAATGGCGCCAAATTTAAACAAAAACTGAATATTCGCATTCGCATTCGCGAATGTTGGCAGCAGATATTCGCATTCGCATTCGCGAATGTCCAAAATATGACATTCGTTACATCACTAGTACCTACTACTACTATAAGACCGCCCTTTTTATTTTGCTTTATTATTGTTTCGGCTTAAATAAAGAGTTGCAAAAAGGGGTGAGACAGGGAGACGTTATTTCTCCGAAACTGTTCACCTCTGCACTAGAAGATATATTCAAGCTTCTGAACTGGAACGGACATGGTGTTAACATGAATGGCGAATTCATCACTCACCTTCGATTTGCTGATGATATAGTCATCATGGCAGAAACCCTGGAAGACCTAAGCACAATGCTCAGTGACCTCAATATTGTTTCCCAACAGGTGGGTCTTAAAGTGAACATGGGTAAGACGAACATAATGTCAAATGCCCATGTCGCACCAATGCCGGTTTATGTTGGGAACGATATAAACGTTCGGGAAATTACGCCTTATCTTCTCGTCGCAGATACTGCACTGAGACGTGGTCGCTAACTATTGGTCTCATATACAAGCTCAAAGTTGCGCAGTGTGCAATGGAGAGAGCTATGCTCGGTATTTCACTACGTGATAGAATCCGTAGAAGAACCAATTACCGACATAGCTCTCAGAGTTTGCAAGTTGAAATGGCAATGGGCAGGCCATATAGTTCGCAGAACCGACAACCGCTGGGTAATAAAGGTTCCTGAATGGCGACCATGAACAAGCAAGCGAATTTAAGTGTAGGGAGACCCCCCACAAGATGGACCGACGACATTGTAGCCATCGCAGGAAGTCGATGGATGGAGGTGGCACAGGATCGCTCGTCATGGCGCTCTTTGGGGGAGGCCTATGTTCAGCAGTGGACTTCGAAAAGCTGAAATGATGATGATGATGATGATGAAATAAAGCATTATCCATCTATCTTCTCGCGTATAATTTTTCAGAAAAGTCGACTTAAAACTTCCATGCTCAACGTGGAAGGCGGTGACAAAGACCTGAAGAGCTCTAAGAACGAGTGGCGGAAACTGAGAGTAGAAGAGGCGTTGACGCGGCTGCGCGTGGCGCACGCCGCGAGGGCGGTGGCCGGGCTTGACGACACGGCCTTCACGCTCGACAAGCAGCGGCTGCAACTCGATGCTGTAAGTACACTGATCTTATGTATTCTTATTCTGTGTGGAGGTAAACTAAGGGTAGAAGAGGCGTTGATGCGACTGCGCGTGGCGCACGCCGCGAGGGTGGTGGCCGGGCTCGACGACACGGACTTCACGCTTGACAAGCAGCGGCTGCAACTTGATGCTGTAAGTACACTGATCTCGCGTATTCTTATTCTGTGTGGAGGTAAACTGTGGATAGAAGAGGCGTTGACGCGAATGCGCGTGGCGCACGCCGCGAGGGCGGTGGCCGGGCTCGACGACACGGCCTTGACGCTCGACAAGCAGCGGCTGCAACTCGATGCTGTAAATACACTGATCTTACGTATTCTTATTCTGTGTGGAGGTAAACTAATGGTAGAAGAGGCGTTGACGCGACTGCACGTGGCGCACGGTGGCCGGGCTCGACGACACGGACTTCACGCTTGACAAGCAGCGGCTGCAACTCGATGCTGTAAGTACACTAATCTTATGTATTCTTATTCTGTGTGGAGGTAAACTAAGGGTAGAAGAGTCGTTGACGTGACTGCGCGTGGCGCACGCTTCGAGGGCGGTGGCAATTAGGAATGAAATATCAAAAATCCTACCTTAATGCACCCTATGTTTGACACCTGTCACTTTGACATCGAAGTGAGAATTCCCATACAAAATTATTACAATTTCGTTTGTTTAGTAAATGGGGATGAAAGGGATTCTATGTCCATTTCTGTACCCCTGACAACTTGTGTGCAAAATTTAATGATGATCGGTTGAGTAGTTATAATGGCGTGACACTTAATATACTTAATCTTCACTTAATAGTGGTCAAGTTGATTTGACACCAATGTGAAGAAGTGGCAGTGCCAAAATAAAAAAAATAGTTTTAACTATTAGCTCATTCCTTCCACGTAATCTGGTAAAATTACAGGCATTTATTTATGTCCAAGTAGCGACCCGCCCCGTTTTGATCCCGCACGAGTGAAATTAAGAAACAAAAACATACTGACTTGACTGTTTTTTTTTTGCAACAAAAATAATTAAACTATTGTTTAACCAAGATTCTAATGTTGGTGAATTCCAGCCTAAATATCTTAAGATCTTGCGTTGGTTGGTTTGTATAGCAATCAACGAAAGTACCGTTAGCAGAGCGTAGACGTTGCTTAAATAGACAGCAGCTATAATAATGTAAGAGCCCGTGTTTGTGTTTATCTACGAGTAGCTTATCCGCACGCGACGTCGTCCGCGCGGACTACTGTTTATCGCGGAAAAAAGCATCCTATGTACTTCTAGGATATTAAAAACCAAAAAAAGTAGGTATAGCACCAAGGCTCTGGATGTTTTTTGATTGACTTGTTATTTCGTTTCCATGGCAACCGTTTCTTACAGCGAGTAATCAACATTTTCCAGTTTTCCCGTGGAAATTTACAATTTTCTGTGATAAAAAGTATCATATGTTTTATTCTAGGGTATAAGCTATCTCCAATCCAAAGGACATGGCCAGTTTTTGCCTAGAACGTACTTTGACTGCAGGTAATTAAAAAATATATAGAAATTACGGCATGTGTTATGTATGTCTAAAACTCCAGGCTTTAAAGGGCTGCTCTTAAAAGTAATTAAATATATCTATCTGAAAATCAACGACATTTTGAATGTCTTACTTTCCGTTCAACGAAATGTATGTACGATGATAAATAAACTTATAAATGAAAAATGAATCAATAATTAAAGTGAATGCACATAATGTTTATTAAAAATAATATTGTAAATTGCAACATTTTTTGACTTGATTATTTGTTTGTTATTTCATTCTTACAAATAATTCAATACGATTTTGCTTTTCACTTAGCAAAATCGGACTAAGAGAAATATCAGACATAATGTCACATCACACTATGTCATGTAACTTGTGAATACTTTTTGCATTTTGTAGTTATCAAAGAGAATATAATCACTAGGTTTTAGTAGTTATCACAAGTAATTATTCATTGACACCGTTGCGCTTGCATTCTTGTGTATGGTACACCATATAATTCTGATCTTGTTAGTGCATTATAAAACCGACAACCTTCGCTTTTCTCTCGGACTGATTTCTTCTACAAATATATCTTTACCATCGTTCGTTACTACGGACTCATTTTTGCTCACGTTTTGGATAAATATTTATGCGACTGATTTGATTGAGGTGTATCTACTGCAGCATAGCCACATAATAGCCACGCACGAAGGTATAATGTATCCTCACTATCAACGCATTTACTTACGAAGCTCACACGATGGCTATCAATTGAGGTAAGTATGTAAAAATGAATTTTGAGTGGGCTATGTAAAGATTATATCTAAAAATAGTAATTATTCAATGAAACACTCTATAATTCAAAAGATTTTCTCAAAACAAATTCAAATGGAGTGCCTTTCAACTTGTAAAAAAGTATCTTGTCATAATCTTTAAAACTAGAAGTTCTTGAGAGATGTTGCTTATTTGCAATTAGTAATAGGGTAATCTAGCAAAACGGGCAGTGTTCTTTCATCAGAATGCGTCAAGCCGTTATCGCGTGAAAGCAAGCAATAATCTCTACTGGGATGCCATTTTCTCCATTGTTGTCAATTATTTACATATTTTTTAAATGTCAGAAATTATAATAATACAAATTTAAATGTCAAATACAAAAAATAAATGTGCCAATGAGAAGTTCCACATTCATCAAACTAATAAATATACAAATGACTAATACGAAATCAGGATGGACCAGTCTCCACAAGCAGCACCCGTCCACGAGAATGACGTGTGCACCAGATAAATCACTTTAGAGGGGTCACCCGGTACACAGAGCCGCCGCAAGTCGAGACATTCTTGTGATTTATTACTGATTTATTATTATTACAGGCGATGAACGAGCGACTGATAGAGATTGGCGCACGCCGCGAAATGTTCATGGTTCAGAAGCGGGCGCTGTTTGAAGACTGCGGCAAGCTGCGATGTGAGATCAAGGAGCGGGAGATGCGCATCGAACAACTCAAGAAGAGGTATGGGTAGTTGCGAAATGTTCATGGTTCAGAAGCGGGCGCTGTTTGAAGACTGCGGCAAGCTGCGATGTGAGATCAAGGAGCGGGAGATGCGCATCGAACAACTCAAGAAGAGGTATGGGTAGTTGCGAAATGTTCATGGTTCAGAAGCGGTCGCTGTTTGAAGATTGCGGCAAGCTGCGGTGCGAGATCAAGGAGCGGGAGATGCGCATCGAACAACTCAAGAAGAGGTATGGGTAGTTGCGAAATGTTCATGGTTCAGAAGCGGTCGCTGTTTGAACATTGCGGCAAGCTGCGGTGCGAGATCAAGGAGCGGGAGATGCGCATCGAACAACTCAAGAAGAGGTATGGGTAGTTGCGAAATGTTCATGGTTCTGAAGCGGTCGCTGTTAGAAGATTGCGGCAAGCTGTGGTGCGAGATCAAGGAGCGGGAGATGCGCATCGAACAACTCAAGAAGAGGTATAGGTAGTTTCGAAATGCTCATGATTCAGAAGCGGTCGCTGTTTGAAGACTGCAGCAAGCTGCGGTGCGAGATCAATTAGCGGGAGATGCGCATCGAACAACTCAAGAAGAGGTATGGGTAGATGCGAAATGTTCATGGTTCAGAATCGGGCGCTGTTTGAAGACTACGGCAAGCTGCGGTGCGAGATCAAGGAGCGGGAGATGCGCATCGAACAACTCAAGAAAAAGTATGGGTAGATGCGAAATGTTCATGGTTCAGAAGCGGGTGCTGTTTGAGGATTGCCGCAACTTGCGGTGCGAGTTCTAGGAGCGGGAGATGCGCATCGAACAACTCAAGAAGAGGTATGGGTAGATGTGAAATGTTCATGGTTCAGAGGCAGTCGCTGTTTGAAGACTGCGGCAAACTGCGTTGCGAGATCAAAGAGCGGGAGATGCGTATCGAATAACTCAAGAAGAGGTATGGGTAGTTGCGAAATATTTATGGTTCAGAAGCGGGCGCTGTTTGAAGACTGCGGCAAGCTGCGGTGCGAGATCAAGGAGAAGGAGATGCGCATCGAATAACTCAAGAAGAGGTATGGGTATTTGCGAAATATTCATGATTCAGAAGCGGTCGCTGTTTGAAGATTGCGGCAAGCTGCGGTGCGAGATCAAGGAGCGGTAGATGCGTATCGAATAACTCAAGAAGAGGTATGGGCACAGAATAAATAATAGTATGGGTAGATACGAAATGTTCATGGTTCAGAGGCGGTCGCTGTTTGAAGACTACGGCAAGTTGCAGTGCGAGATCAAGGAGCGGGAGATGCGCAACGAACAACTCATGAAGAGGTATGGGTAGATGCGAAATGTTTATGGTTCAGAAGCGGGCGCTGTTTGAAGACTGCGGCAAGCTGCGGTGCGAGATCAAGGAGAGGGAGATGCGCATCGAATAACTCAAGAAGAGGTATGGGTAGTTTCGAAATGTTCATGGTTCAGAAGCGGGCGCTGTTTGAAGACTACGGCAAGCTGCGATGTGATTTCAAGGAGCGGGAGATGCGCATCGAACAACTCAAGAAGAGGTATGGGTAGTTGCGAAATGTTCATGGTTCAGAAGCGGTCGCTGTTAGAAGATTGCGGCAAGCTGCGGTGCGAGATCAAGGAGCGGGAGATGCGCATCGAACAACTCAAGAAGAGGTATGGGTAGTTTCGAAATGTTCATGGTTCAGAAACGGGCGCTGTTTGAAGACTGCGGCAAGCTGCGATGTGATTTCAAGGAGCGGGAGATGCTCATCGAACAACTCAAGAAGAGGTATGGGTATTTGCGAAATGTTCATGATTCAGAAGCGGTCGCTGTTTGAAGATTGCGGCAAGCTGCGGTGCGAGATCAAGGAGCGGTAGATGCGTATCGAATAACTCAAGAAGAGGTATGGGCACAGAATAAATAATAGTATGGGTAGATACGAAATGTTCATGGTTCAGAGGCGGTCGCTGTTTGAAGACTACGGCAAGTTGCAGTGCGAGATCAAGGAGCGGGAGATGCGCAACGAACAACTCATGAAGAGGTATGGGTAGATGCGAAATGTTTATGGTTCAGAAGCGGGCGCTGTTTGAAGACTGCGGCAAGCTGCGGTGCGAGATCAAGGAGAGGGAGATGCGCATCGAATAACTCAAGAAGAGGTATGGGTAGTTTCGAAATGTTCATGGTTCAGAAGCGGGCGCTGTTTGAAGACTACGGCAAGCTGCGATGTGATTTCAAGGAGCGGGAGATGCGCATCGAACAACTCAAGAAGAGGTATGGGTAGTTGCGAAATGTTCATGGTTCAGAAGCGGTCGCTGTTAGAAGATTGCGGCAAGCTGCGGTGCGAGATCAAGGAGCGGGAGATGCGCATCGAACAACTCAAGAAGAGGTATGGGTAGTTTCGAAATGTTCATGGTTCAGAAACGGGCGCTGTTTGAAGACTGCGGCAAGCTGCGATGTGATTTCAAGGAGCGGGAGATGCTCATCGAACAACTCAAGAAGAGGTATGGGTATTTGCGAAATGTTCATGGTTCAGAAGCGGTCGCTGTTAGAAGATTGCGGCAAGCTGCGGTGCGAGATCAAGGAGCGGGAGATGCGCATCGAACAACTCAAGAAGAGGTATGGGTAGTTTCCAAATGCTCATGATTCAGAAGCGGTCGCTGTTTGAAGACTGCGGCAAACTGCTTTGCGAGATCAAAGAGCGGGAGATGCGTATCGAACAACTCAAGAAGTGGTATGGGCACAGAATAAATAATAGTATGGGTAGATACGAAATGTTCATGGTTCAGAGGCGGTCGCTGTTTTAAGACTACGGCAAGTTGCGGTGCGAGATCAAGGAGCGGGAGATGCGCATCGAATAACTCATGAAGAGGTATGGGTATTTGCGAAATGTTCATGATTCAGAAGCGGTCGCTGTTTGAAGATTGCGGCAAGCTGCGGTGCGAGATTATGGAGCGGGAGATGCGCATCGAACAACTCAAGAAGAGGTATGGGTAGATAAGAAATGTTCATAGTTCAGAAGCGGACGCTGTTTGAGGATTGCCGCAACCTGCGGTGCGAGTTCAAGGAGCGGGAGATGCGCATCGAACAACTCAAGAAGTGGTATGGGCACGGAATAAATAATAGTATGGGTAGATACGAAATGTTCATGGTTCAGAGGCGGTCGCTGTTTGAAGACTACGGCAAGTTGCAGTGCGAGATCAAGGAGCGGGAGATGCGCATCAAACAACTCATGAAGAGGTATGGGTAGATGCGAAATGTTTATGGTTCAGAAGCGGGCGCTGTTTGAAGACTGCGGCAAGCTGCGGTGCGAGATCAAGGAGCGGGAGATGCGCATCGAATAACTCAAGAAGAGGTATGGAGGTATGGGTATTTGCGAAATGTTCTTCTGAATCATGATTCAGAAGCGGTCGCTGTTTGAAGACTGCAGCAAGCTGCGGTGCGTGATCAAGGAGCGGGAGATGCGCATCGAACAACTCAAGAAGAGGTATGGGTCTCACTACAATACGAATGCTCGACCCAGTCACCTCCAACTGCAGAATTGCAAAGTCATAAAACTTCACTTTATTCATTTTAGATACGAGATTTTCATCGGGTCTCTGGGAAAGGATGACTCCGGGCAGCAGCTTTCGGTGACCTTTTTCAAGATAAAAGTAAGAGTTTTTTTAATTAGAATTAAGAGTTACTTTTTGGTTCGTAAATTTAAGACTTGCCATCAATGAGTTTTAAACGTCCCATGATAGAATAGAAAATGCTTTATTGTACGCCAGTTTACAAAAATACACATAGAAAAAGAAAGTCTTACAAAATAAGCGGATTAAAAGCTAACTCTACCAGTCAACCTTTGTATGGAGAGAGATAACGGATAGTCGAAGCTAAACCCATAATGCGAACAGGATTCGAGCAACGATATTAATATTAGGGATGCTGTGGCATGTCCATATCCTCATCATGATCAACCTATACTTGACGTAGGCTTCTCCTAGTGCAAGCCACTGATCTCGTCTTTTCGCAGGTCTTTACTCCACCTGGCCACAGGAGGTCCTACTCTACGTTTGGCTAAACGTGGTCTCCACTTGAGAACTCGTTTACCCCAACGGTTTTTCTGGAAATATGACCAGCCCACTGTCACTTTAGCTTGCTTATTTAGAGCTATCGGTCACCTTGGTTCTCTGTCGGATCACTTCATTACGAATTTTGTCCTTCAGAGAAACTAAGCATAGCTCTCTCCATTGCTCGCTGAGTGACCTTAAATTTGTGGACTTGTTTGACCGTGAGTGTCCACGTTTCGGCTCCGTAGGTCATGACTGGTAGAACGCACTTATTGAAGACTTTTGTCTTCAGGCACTTTGGTATGGACGACGAGAAGACTTGACGAAGCTTGCTTAAAAATATCCCACCCGGAACAAAATTTCGAATATTTTAGACACATTGATGTGTAAGTTAAGATTTAGGTACTTACACATTCAATTACAGTACAAGTTGTTTAACATTTTAAATATGGTGTGATGAAAATATGTCATGACGTGTGGGATGTATGTGAGCGAAAAACGATCTCCCTACTCAAAGCCAACCACACCTGCACGCGGTCTTCCTTCTGGACAACGAGTGAGGCTCTGGCGACCGACGGATGGCTGTATAACCATCCCAAAAACAAGCGTAGCCAAATGAAAGGCCGGTGACGGGAAGCAGCGTCACCGGTGTGAGACTACGGGCGATTATGGGCAAATCTTCCTTATGAACGGCAAAAGTAAAAAATGCCCCCCAGTTCCCGGTCGCCCTGCTAGTCCTGACCACGGTGGCGGTCACGGAAATGCCACGGGGTGCGAAGAATTCCCGTGCTACCGTAAGCCACCCGAAACAAAAATAACTGACCCCGGCAACAAATCCACAAATTTAAGATCGCTTGGAGCTTGGAGTTTCTCTGAAGGACAATATTCGTAATGAAGATATCCGACAGAGAACCAAGGAAACTGACACAGCTATAACCAGTTGCTTGCCGCGACGCGCACACGCATTATGCGCGTGGTAGTGCGCAATGTTAGATATATCTCACATACCCCACCCCGGTATTAATTAGTATTTATGTTACACAGACTATACAGGGTCTGTGGTTATAATTGTGTTGCAGTTCGCAGCGGAGCGCGCAGAGTTGCGCGCGCGCGGCGCAGGGCTAGACGCGGACATTTCGCGGCGCGAGCGCGACGTGTCGGCGCTGGAGGCCACGCTGCGCGTCGTGCACGCTGCGCACGCGCACTTCATGCACCACATATCGCCGCTCAAGGACGACAGTAAGTAAACCGACACACAATAACATCCAACACCGGTCGCAAAACATGTCCTCCTGCAAAAACTACTATAAGATTGTTACTCGAGCCGTTTATGGATGCGCATGCGAGTAGCTCGACATACAGCTATATTTCGAGTGACCAGATTTACCTTAGCCCAAAATAAGAATAGCTAAACTTATGTCTACCTATCTTTTCCTTATTCTAGTTAATTCATTAAGTTACAACTCAGAATATAAAAACTAGTCGTGTAAAATTCCAGCTCCGGAGATCGAGGAGTTGAACGAGCTGACGAAGCAGTACTACGCGCTGCGCGACGCTCTGAAGGTGACGACGTCACAGGTGGGCGCGGCGGAGCGCGCCGCCGCCGCCGCGGGCGCGCGTTTCGCCGCGCTCGCCGACAAGAGCAAGCAGCTCTCCGCCCGGGAGTGAGTACTCTGAGACAAGTTTCTTGGCTGCACGGCTCTTTAGTGTCCAAAAAAACTGATATCAAGCCTCTTTCGGGAGTTTCAGCAGGAGTTCTTGAGGACTGTCCCATTGTAGGCTGAGAGATAGCACATTAACATTTAAAAGTCTACTTTGTAATACAACGACACGGACTTGATCTACAGATGTGCGGATTTTCCATCGTTCTGTGCTTCGGACAGCAAACCACGCAAACAAGCCCTCGGTCCGGGTTATTAGATGATAGCAGTCATTAAAGCCCTGGGGTTACGTAAAAGGCTTTTGGGCTGCCTGCCACTGCCTCATGCGACATACATACTTTCTAGGCTTTTCACCATCTTGAAACTCATTTCAAGGACAGCAGTTTCGTGATCACCACTGCCAACGGAATCAGGCGGATTCGAACTGTCATCGTTATATTTCAGAAGCGAAACCGAAATTGAGCTGGAGAACGCTCGCGAGCGAATGAGTCGCCAAGAGAGCCGCCTCCAGACCTCGCGCGACGTGGTGCGGCTGAACACGAAGCGCGCGCATAAGCTCGTTGTCGAGGGCGAAGACGAATGGAAGTCATTCCAGGTGAGGAGCATGTATGTGTTGTAGCCATATCATACAGTTGACAACTTCATGATGTGGTCGATAATGTCATGAAATTGTTCTATTTCATGAAATGCCCACCTAAAACTGACCATACGTTGAAACATTAACGTTTAATGATATTTCAATCCACGTTTGGCCGTATCATTAAATAACATTGATGTAGGGTGTTTGCGCCGTTTGTTCGCACTAACCGTAGAGGACGCCACCTGGGGTGAATGCAACTTACCGCTTTTGTTTAAGTTAACTTCGTTGCCCATTGGCCGCGCAAGCGCAGCCGATGCAAGCGCAGCTAAGTTAGTGCCGAAGGTTGGCACGCACGGCGCGTCGTACGACGCCGCACATGACATTCAGAGTCGACCTTCAACCTCGCTGGAGTCGATATCTCCCGCATCCGCGCTTCCAGGATCCTTCTCGCATCATGGATTCGACCTTCACCTTTGCTGGGATTGTCGTCGCTCCCGCATCGGAATTTCGGAACTCCTCTTGGTGCCGCGTACTCATCATAGACTTTTAGTAACTTTATGTTTCGAGAAGAGGATCAACACCTTCGACTGCTGCTGCCATCAGATACGCCGAACCAGAGGGACGAGTTTGCTTGGATTGACGAGTTTGCGGTGAGTTCGTTTTGCCCCTCTGGCTACCTTCACCATTTGGTGCGCAACAATCTGCTCGTATTCTCTTCTCATTCGCCCCCGCATTACCTCAGTTTACTGCCGCACCGCATCATCATAATCTGTGGTCCCACGACCCGGATTCGCATCAACATACATTCAGGTCCTACGACCCGGATGTAACCAGCTTCCGCTCTTACAATCCGCATAGGGATTTTCATGATACCAAAGGTGTTCAAACAGGTTTTGAAAGTCTCCAAAAAAACACGAAGACGAAGGCCTTCTAACCTATCATGGCCATGTCGGGCTTCCGCCCTCGCATTCAATTTTACGATATGATCACTAATGTTTGACCACATCATGAAGTAGCCGTGCGTTTATTGCGTTTAACTGTTTCTATCGTCAAACGCTGATCATTCATGAAATATTGTAACTTTTTCATGATGTGGCCAACCATTTCATGAAATGATCAATTCTATGATATCACCACGACATATACAACAAAAACATAATACAAGGTCAACGAGAGTAGTATGAAATTGGGTTCTCTGGATCACCAGAGATCCAGACAAAACAATTTCATCATTCATGTATCATTCAATTATCTTTCCACAATCTTTCGTCTATTTTTCAATCAGTTTTCATTTATTCGAGAAGTAATTATCAATCATTATTCATCTATCATTCAATTATCTTTCAGCAATTTTTCAACAATCTTTCATCTATTTTTCAATTAGTTTTCATTTATCCGAGAAGTAATAATAAACCCATTTTCAACCATTATTCATTTACCATTCAATAATTTTTAACAATTTTTTATCTATTTTTCAATTAGTTTTCATTTATTCCAGAAGGTAATATTAAATATTGAAAACAAAATCCAATTCAAATAAATATTATTGAAGTTAATATTCGAGTTTTACTTAGTTTTTATCTATTCAAGAACATATTTTGGTATCATTATTGCAGAATGGTGATCAAGTTCATAAATAATCCAATAAAACTCGAAAAGTTAATATTCAAGTTTTATTTAGTTTTTATCTATTCAAGAACATATTTTGGTATCATTATTGCAGAATGGTGATCAAGTTCATAAATAATCCAATAAAACTCGAAAAGTTAATATTCAAGTTTTATTTAGTTTTTATCTATTCAAGAACATATTTTGGTATCATTATTGCAGAATGGTGATCAAGTTCATAAATAATCCAATAAAACTCGAAAAGTTAATATTCAAGTTTTATTTAGTTTTTATCTATTCAAGAACATATTTTGGTATCATTATTGCAGAATGGTGATCAAGTTCATAAATAATCCAATAAAACTCGAAAAGTTAATATTCAAGTTTTATTTAGTTTTTATCTATTCAAGAACATATTTTGCTATCATTATTGCAGAATGGTGATCAAGTTCATAAATAATCCAATAAAACTCGTCAAGTTAATATTCAAGTTTTATTTAGTTTTTATCTATTCAAGAACATATTTTGGTATCATTATTGCAGAATGGTGATCAAGTTCATTAATATTCAAGTTTTATTTTATTTTTTATCTATTCAAGAACATATTTTGGTATCATTATTGCAGAATGGTGATCAAGTTCATTAATATTCAAGTTTTATTTTATTTTTTATCTATTCAAGAACATATTTTGGTATCAATATTGCAGAATGCTGATCAAGTTCATAAATAATCCAATAAAACTCGTTAAGTTAATATTCAAGTTTTATTTAGTTTTTATCTATTCAAAAACATATTTTTGTTTTCATTCTTGCAAAATTGTGATCTAATTCATTAATCATCCAATAAAACTCCATACATATCTGCTGTGTTAATCCTTATTGTTAAAATAATCAGTTATCTAATAGCAGAAAAAGTTGGAGCTGCTTACGGATTGATATATGATTTTCTAACCAGGTTATTACTTATTTATATACAAAATATTTGTTTAAAAAAAAAAACTTCTAAAGGTAAGTAGGTTACTAAAAATAAAAAACAAAGTTTAAGGTTTTTTTTTTATTTTCATGACTCCATTTCAGTATACAATTAACGTTCTTTAGTGCACAATATGTTGAGTGATAAATACAAGAATATATTCCTAAACTTAGCGAATAGTTTTCATACAACTTTATCAAACTAGGGCAACCATAATCATTTAAATTAAAAACGTTTGTTACATCATTATTTTCATTAGCATAATTATTATTAGACAAAATCTTACGTATCAAGATGGCTTTTTCCAAACCCTTCACAAACACATTTTTGTTTTTTAAATACTTAATTATATATTTCTTATAATTCTGGTATGATATACATCCATCATTCCAATATATTATATATATATATATATATATATATATTATATTGGAATGATGGATTTGAATGATATACATCCATCATTCCAATATATTATATATATATATATATATATATATATATATATATATATATATATATATATATATATATATATTATATTGGAATGATGGATTTATATATATATAAATAGAGAAAGAAATAGAAATATATATATTTATATTTCTTTCAATCCAGGACACTTGTCTTCTCTCTGATTTTGTTAAATTATAATAAGTACAAGGTGGTTTGACAAGTAGAACTAATACGTTACTTTTGCACTGGACTGCTATTTCTTTCACAATAAACTCATTAGCTTCTGTTTTAAATCCTTGCACATCCACAACTTCATTCATGATAATTTACGTATGATGTTGGTTAAAGGTTTGTATTCAATAAAGCGATCATTTATAATAAGGCAGTATGCGCTGGTATTCTCAGGTATATCTTGTGAACATTCGATTTCTAAACGTACATCCACTGGACCAGTCGTCGCGGTACGCAAGAACTGTAGGTAGATCGAAGCACTTTTTATCACATGAGTGGAGTTTTTGTATTCTACCTACATATATTCATTATATCAAGTTGTGTAAAGTAAAAGTGTGGTTTGATTTTGTGATCCCGTAAATAGGCTTCGAATTCATTCATGGTGCCGAAACCAGGGACAATTGAGCGGTTAAGTGAAATAGTGATTGAACTATGAAGTGAAGTGCAATGGATTATTACTGGATTGTTTGGATTGTGGACTTGGTAACCGTGAGTCAAACTGTGTTTATTTCATTGACTTTATGTTCATATTATGTTATGTGAATCAATCATAATCCAGTGTAACTTAATAACAATTGTAAAATTTACAAAGACTTACAATAACCAGTGAAATTCGCAAATACTTTGAAATTATTATTCTAAACATAGACATTTCTGTGAAGTGAAAGGAGTTCTAACATTTTCACAATTGGAAAAATAAAGGGGTTATAACATTTTATAATTGGAAAATAACTTGGATTGATGTGAATTAAATATTGGAACTGTTTTTAACTGAATGCTTTCAACATGACTTCCGAAATCAATTCATTACTTCTAAAACAAGATGAACTGTTGAAGTTAATTAATAAGACAAATTTAAATTATTGCAAGTCACCAAAGACGAGAAAAACTTCTTCTTATATTGAGACGAGGATTGAAGCATTAGATTCACTATGGGAGAAGTTTAAAGATAATCACGATGAATTAGTTAGCATAACGGATAAGGCTAAACAAGCTACTTTGGCCTATTTCACAGAAGATAGATATGAGCAATGTGAAGAGATATACATAGACTGTAAGTCAAAATTGAAGGATGACCTAAAGGGTTGTTCAACATCGACGTCTTCAGAGTCAACTCCGCAGACAGCGTCTGGGTCACACAGCTGTGAAGTTCGTTTACCACAGATAAATCTGCCCAAATTTGCAGGTGGCTATGACGAGTGGCAATCCTTTCACGACATGTTCTTGTCTTTAATCCATAATAATGCGAGTTTAAGTGCGGTCCAAAAGTTGCATTATCTAAAGAGCTGTCTACACGGTGAAGCAGAGTACGTTTTAAAAAATCTCTCTACTACAGAAACAAATTATAACGTAGCTTGGTCGCAACTCATTAGACGGTATAATAACAAAAGGTTCAATACAAATGAAGTTATGAAGCGACTTTTTGCGCAGAAAGTGATGAATTCAGAGTCGTCGAGTGCTATCAAACAACTATTAGATACGACTTGCGCTAGTTTAAAGTCACTGGCAAATTTAAAAATTGAGACAAGCTCTTGGGATGCCATCATCAATCATCTTGTGGTGTCTAAAATGGACCAAGAATCGCGCAAACAATGGGAGTTTCAACTTAGCCAATCTGATTCCGATGAGCTGCCATCTTGGGAACAGCTTAAAAGGTTTATGGAGACTAGATTCAGGACAATAGAGATGTTAGAAGGAGCCAAGATGACGACGACGAAACCTAAGTCATTTCATTCAGCAGTAGACAAGAAGAAGAAATTTATCGTGTGCGCGATGTGCGATGGTCAACACCCTCTTTATCAATGCAAGCAATTTGCAAAGTATACGCCCAAAGAGAGATCCGAATTTGTTAAGAACAAGGGCCTATGTTTCAATTGTCTTGCACCAAATCACGCTGTAAAGAGGTGCCACCAAACTACAAATTGCCGAAGATGCGGACGACGTCATCATTCACTATTGCACTTAGAGA
Organism: Alsophila aescularia; assembly: GCA_946251855.1. Lineage (NCBI taxonomy): Eukaryota > Metazoa > Arthropoda > Insecta > Lepidoptera > Geometridae > Alsophila > Alsophila aescularia. Next base: position 37,770,873 of record OX276379.1, read on the forward strand.
AGGAGCGAGAAAAAGAAGCTACACAAAAAGAGAAACAGAAGATTCACAACCAAACACACAACCTCGAGATAAGACAACAATCATATCAAACTTTTCTAAAGACTTTTCACCCTGTGACGTTTTGTTAGCGACTGCAGTGGTTAGGGCTAAATCATTGAACGGACCTTCATTTGTAATTAGAGCGTTAATCGATCAAGGGTCACAAGCTTCCTTTATTACGGAAGAAACTGTACAAATTCTGGGACTAAAACGCAAACCAATTAATGGTTTGGTGTCTGGAGTGGGGGATGGTCATACGCGAGTTAAGTATGTTGCATCATTGAATATCGAATCACGCCATCACCCAGGTAAGTCAATCTCAGTAAATGCGTATGTGTTAAGTTCCCTTACATCGATTCTACCATCAAAGGTTGTTTACTCAGCTGATTGGCTCGAGTTAGAAAGGTTGCCATTAGCGGATCCTGGATTTACATCACCGAGTAAAGTCGATGTATTACTCGGAGCTGAAGTTTATGGAAAAATTCTGAGGAGTGGCGTAATCAAAAATCCGTCAAGGAACTTGGTTGCTCAGAACACAGTTCTTGGCTGGATTATTTCGGGTAAGGTGTCACCAGATTCAACTTCAGCGAGAAGAGTTATAAGCATGCACACACAAATCCGGGAAGACGATTTACTAAAACAATTTTGGGAGTTAGAGAAGGAACCTGACATGACTCCGAAGATGCTAACTAAAGAAGAGATGAGATGCGAGGAGATCTTCGATTTAACGACAACGAGAAATAAAGAGGGTCGGTTCGTTGTAAGATTGCCATTCAACTCCGAAGACCCAGAGTGTCAATATGGTCAGTCGATGCAAATTGCCCAAACTAGGCTAATGTCTTTGGAGAAAAGGCTAGCGAAGAACCCGAAACTGAACAAAGACTACGTCAAGGTAATTGACGAGTACAAAGTATTGAACCACATGAAGCTTGTTCCGAAAGCGGATATCGACAATCCTAAGGTTACCTATCTCCCGCACCATTCGGTAGTACGCGAGGACAAGGACACGACGAAAGTTCGCGTAGTATTTGACGCGTCTTGTAAAGGAGTTAACGACGTCGCACTTAACGATGATTTAATGGTCGGACCTCAGTTACAACAGGACTTATATCATTTACTGTTAAGATGACGCATTCACCGAATCTGCATCATAGGTGATTTGGTCAAGATGTACCGACAAGTTCGCGTTCATGATATCGACTACCAAAGAATACTTTGGAGAGAAAGTCCAGAACTACCGATTGAGCACTATCAATTATTGACACTGACATTCGGAACAGCTTGCGCACCGTATTTGGCTGTCAAGTCGTTACACAAATTAGCCGAGGAGGAAAAGCTGCGATATCCTATTGCAGCTAAGATTACAAAAAGCGATATGTACATGGACGATTTGATGACTGGGTGTGAGGATAATACGGAGGCAATTCACATCTTTGAGGAATTAAACAAACTAATGAAGTTAGGAGGATTTCAATTCCAAAAATGGAGCAGCAATTCTAATGCCTTACTGAACTACATTGCTAAAGATCAAAAGAGAGAGAATGAATCAGTACTCATCAAAATGGACAAAACCATCAAAATCTTAGGTCTCACATGGAACCGAGAGGATGACACGTTCGAATATGCAATCAAACTCCCGCCTCTGGTAGAACCAGTGACAAAACGTAAGGTAATTTCAGATATTGCGCGCCTATTTGACCCTTTGGGTTTGGTATCACCGACTATCACGACAGCCAAAGCTTTCATACAAAAACTTTGGTTGTCTGGAATGGAATGGGATCAGCAGCTACCAGAACTACTTTTGAAGGAATGGATCACGTATCGTGAGGAGCTGCAAGTGCTTTCTTCCTTTTGCGTTCCCAGATGGCTAAATAGCTGCAAGAACGTCAAGCGTCTTGAGCTACAGGGATTTAGCGACGCCTCAAGCATTGCTTTTTCTGCAGTGGTATATGTTCGTGTAGTAGATGAGCAGGGGGACGTACATGTCAACCTCGTCACGTTCAAAACCAAGGTAGCCCCGGTCAAACAAGTCTCTATTCCGCGTTTAGAATTATGTGGCGCTGTATTACTTGCAAAGCTCCTGGTAGATGTGTCGCGAGTGATAGATGTAGCAAAGGAGGACGTGCATGCGTGGACAGATTCGTCTGTTGTCCTTGCATGGTTGAGTACTCATCCCAGCAAGTGGAAAACCTTCGTGGGTAATAGAGTGTCGGAGATTTTAACCATCATGGACAACAGTCAATGGTCACATGTCCGGTCCCAAGATAACCCAGCCGATTGTGCGTCGAGAGGCATTAAGGCAAAGGAATTGGTGGGATTGGAGCTATGGAAGAAGGGTCCGAGTTGGTTGGCAGAGAAAGAGGTGAAGTACAGTAAAGGAGATTTTAAAAAGACGACTTTAGAAGAAAAGAAAAGTGAGGCAACATGCTTAGTTGCAAATGTAACAGAGGAAGTAGAGTCAGAAGAGTTTATAAAGAGATATTCATCCCTAACTAAAATGCTAAGAATTGGGTCATATTGCAGAAGATTTTTGAATCTTAAGGTACCGAGAGATACACGTCAAAGATATCCAGAGTTTGTAACTGTTAAGGAGATGGATGACACATTAGAAAAACTAATAGTTGCAGTTCAAGCAGAATATTTTCAAGAAGAAATAAAGCATGTTAAATCCGGTAATATTGTCTTGAAAAAAAGCCCACTGCATACTCTTTGTCCCATATTGGACTCCAATGGAATTCTAAGAGTAAGCGGTCGTTTAGACAGATCAGAGCTGAGTTACGATGTGAAGCATCCAATAATACTACCTGATAAGAGTCATCTTACCATGTTAGTAATTTCTGATGCCCATCTCAAGACACTACACGGTGGCCCGCAGATTATGTTGTATCACATAAGGAGCAAGTATTTCATAATCAGAGCAAGGATTCAAGTTAAGAAACATTATAGAAGCTGTGCAACATGTCGTAGATATTCAACTGCAAATAAGACGCAACTCATGGGTCAGATCCCAGAAGCGAGATTAAAGCCGAGTAAACCATTCAAATCAACAGGAGTTGATTATGCCGGGCCAATAAGTATTAGGTTCTCACCCGGTAGAGGTTCAAAAGCATACAAAGGCTATATTTGCCTCTTTGTATGCATGGTAACAAAGCCTATTCACTTAGAAGCTGTGTCTGATCTTACAGCCAAGGGGTTTATCGCTGCGTTCAGACGGTTTACAGCCAGGCGTGGCCATTGTAAGGATATTTTCAGCGACAATGCAACAAATTTTGTCGGCTCTAATAAACAGCTACTCGACATGCTTAACAGTGCTATGACTGCTTGGCCCAATGAAATTATTCAGCTACTAACTCTTGAGTCAACCACCTGGCACTTCATCCCTCCGCATTCCCCCAATTTTGGTGGACTGTGGGAGGCTGGAGTGCGTAGTGTAAAAAACCACTTGCGAAAGACAATAGCTGATAGCACTCTAACATTTGAGGAGCTAACTACTGTTTTGACTCAAATTGAAGCGTGTTTAAATTCGCGTCCAATCTCAATTTTGAGTGATAATAATTTATGTGACCCCCTGCCACTCACGCCCGGCCATTTTTTGGTAGGCGAACCCTTACTTAATGTAACGGATGAAGATCATTGTAACAAAGCTGTAGGATTAGATAGGTGGAGAAATTGTCAGAAAATGGTATGTAGTTTTTGGAAAAAGTGGTCAAAAGAATACCTTGTTAATCTAAATCAAAGATATAAATGGAACCAGAAAGTTGATGAACCTAATGTTAATGATATTGTTGTCATCCGAGAAGATAACATCCCACCGACTAAATGGTTATTAGGTAAAATTATAGAGAAGCATCCAGGTCAAGATAATATAACTAGAGTTGTAACTATTCGAACTAAAAATGAACAGTTTAAACGACCTGTGAGCAAAATTAGTGTCCTCACAAAATAATATGTGCAGATTTTGTTAAAGATATTAGTCACGGTGGGCGGTCTGTGTATTTAGTTTTTAGTAAAAAGTGAGAAATTGTTATATTTTTCAAGGTTATCGCTAGGCTTTGATTTTGTTGTTCTAGAAGTAAAGGAAATTTTTGTTTATTTTAACTTCTAAATAGTAAACTTTGTAATTTTAGTATATTTTTCTAATATAAGCTATTTTGGTAGAATTCTACGTTGAAATTAGCAAATTTATTCTGTTTGTTAATTGAGATTAGTTATGTTTATTCATAGCGTTAAGGTGCATTATCTATTCATGTATGCTTGTGTATTATTTGTGAGTCACCGCATATTTAAGTTGTTTAGTTTCAGCCATTTACATCATTATTATTTTTTGTAAAGGACATACTATGTCCTTGGTGGGCGGATTATGTTAGAACCATACAACGTCATTCAATTAATACCTCCAAAAAATGAACTAGATGGCATTAGTAGGTAAACGAGCGCCCGTCGCGGTACGCAAGAACTGTAGGTAGATCGAAGCACTTTTTATCACATGAGTGGAGTTTTTGTATTCTACCTACATAATATATTCATTATATCAAGTTGTGTAAAGTAAAAGTGTGGTTTGATTTTGTGATCCCGTAAATAGGCTTCGAATTCATTCAACGGGTCCGCTGGAAGATTATAGTAAGACTGACGAAATTGTGTGTACATTTAATATAATATACCATATTTATCTTCATCAAATTTAAGATTAAGTGATTCATAAGGATAATAAAATGAATTGAAAAATAGCGTTACGTTAGTTAGTTTGCAATGATCAAACAGGGAACTATCCTTGGTGTTGTTATTTTTTCTTTTAGTTTGTAATCCAAAGATAACATACCTTGGTTTTTCTAATTGGGAAGTTGTTTTAACCGACCATGAATGTTTTGTAGTTTTTGGTAACAACGGATATTCATACAAATCCCAATTCCTGAAAGCTATTTGAATTATTCTATCTTTTTCAAGATATTTTAGTAGAGACAGCCTTTCTCGGTCTGATACTTTAATGTGCGGAACTCGCCATTGCACTCTTTGTATATTTATTTCCACGTGGTCCCCTTCTTCTAACTTTACACAGTTTAAATTACCCTGCTCGTATTCTCTTCTCTTGCCCGTGTCCACCATCACCCAAATCACTAAGAAGTTAGGGTGCTCAAGATTTCGGAGACGCAGACAGCAAATGTCATCACGGGCGTATACACAAACATTTGGGATAAATAGATGCTCCAAGATATATCCTGGGTAATCCAAGTACGACGTATCAGCTGGACATCCTATCTGCGTCTCCGACAAGAAGAACAAGTGGGGCTTAGAGGTCTCCAGATGATAATGGACCGGTTGGAGATTGGAGTGAATCCCGCGAATATTCGCAAGATCCACTTTAAGTGTGAGGACGTGCATCTGCCGTTTTAACTTATATCTTCTTTGGACTTTTTTCATGATGTGTTTTTGTGAATAGGTTGGACGAGTAATAGCAAACGAGATGTTGGAATGGCTAACCCACGGAAGTCAAGGCATAACTACGCCATTGAAGAACTTGCGTGGAGACCGCGGGGACGCCCGAACTCCCCTGAAATAATACATTAGTTTCTCACATCCGGTCGCCAGCCGGCCCAATGGATCATTTCAGGATTTTTCACAAGCGGTGGGGCAGCCTTTCGTAGCTGGCTAAACTACTACTTGGGCCCCCTACAACTTGCGGTCGGCCAGCAGAGAACACCGTGCTTCGGTTCCCGCTACCCTCCAAAGCAAGGCCTCCGACGCAGAAACACCATGATTCCGATCACGGTCCACCCTTCCAACACAACTGCATCCTACAACTCATCCGGACGGCTTCCCTGAACATCATGATGGAACACGACAAATCGTTTGGCATTAAGACTTTGTCCAGAGGGTGGTAATATAAAAAGCCGGCGGCCGAAGCCTACCACCAGGTGATTCGGTTGCTCTTTTGGCACCACCCGAGGGTTACGTGTAGGACATCGAGGGCTGAATCCTACGGACGCGAGCAAACAATAAACCCTCAAAAAAGCTAAACTGCCAGTTGCCGATAATCCTGCAAATATTGATATAAAAGGTAGAATACCACCAGTTTTTGGTATTGGTATAATACATGGTAATTTCAGAGGCAAATCTGTTGCTAAGTCTTTGGCTGCTGCAAAAGCCAATTCAAGTGCTGCTTTTTTGCATTTGGGTTTCAATTTTCGCATATGTTTCTTAGTGAGAGCAACACCTTTTCTAAAATTCTTCATAATACCTGCACCAGAGCTAACTTTAGCTATCATTGCTTTGTTAACCAAATCAGCTGCAAATTTTTCTCCCAACCCTGCTTTTGATGAATTTGCTCTTTTATTAGCCATTTTCAACAGAATGATGTCAGCCTTATAACGATCTTTCAAATCAGATGATTTGCTATAAGCAATATCATGTTGTTTGGTAAATTGTTTATTAAACTGTTGAGTAGACTATTTTTTATCATGTCCAAACTAAGACTGAAGTGTACATGTCTTTCTATTTTTTATTATATGATATTTTTAGTCTATAAAATATTTGTTTTATCTATCCAACTATTTTCACTCGTGGAAAATCCTAACCACTTCACAAACACACTATTACCTTTCTTTTTAAAACCTGTTCAACAAGGTATACGTCAGGATGTTTGGTTTTTTGAAGCTCTTCTGTGTAGAATGCCCCTAGAATTTGTTGACTTCTAATGTCTTTTAGCAAATAAGTAACAGGGTTGGTTTTTTGTACTTTTATTATCTTGAAAATTTCTGCCGACCAATTAGGAGTATATCCCTTTTCAAATGTTCCTTTGTATTTACTAATACGAACAAAATCATTTACCTTAAATGTTTTTTTATGGTGACGTAATATTTGTTCTATTTTCTTGGTATAATTTTTCAGTAAGATGGTTTTATTGTTCTGTTTTACATCACTTGGTGCCATACCAATTGTTCTATGAACAGTACCGTTATATTTTGTTATTACTTTACTAAGAAGTCCATCGCCCCATTTATTACCTTGTAAACTGAATTGTTTGTCTATACAAACATTTCAGTTTACAAAGGTAATTATAAATTATAATTATATATAAAATATAATTATTTACGTTTTAAAGTCCGTATAAATCTTTCTACAATTTAATCTTTTTTAGTTGAGTGAGTAGAGTAATGATTGATTGCATAGTTAGAAACTAGAGTTTTAAAGCCACTGTTATAAAATTCTGTTCCTAAATCAGTTTGCAAGTTTTTGGGGACACGTCCTTTAGATAACAAATTCCTAAATATTCGTGTTGTGAGGTCTTTTGTTTTCATGTTCATTGGAAAAGCCCAAGCATTCTTTGAAAATGTATCAATGACAACAAAAATGTATCTTTTCTTTGAATTTTCCTTTGAAAAAAGTTGCATATCTATTAAGTCAGCTTGCCATAAATCGTCTATATCTAACATCACAACTCGTCTTCGATTAAAACTTCGTCTTGCATTTTTATGTATTTCATATACATCACTTTCTTTGCTCATTATTAAATTTATTAATATGACAATGTTTTTTATTTTTTGTAATTCATACAATTGAATAGTAAATTATGACAATACTTGCTTTTCAGTTGATGTTTTCAGTCATATTATCATCAAGATATATTTTAGTAATATTATCATTTAAATCAATTAAAATTTAAAATTCTAATGCATCTTCTTGGTCTTGAATCTGTTTCACTTTACTTTTAATAGCTTTTACTGATTCAATTAATTGTTATTTTACATTCTGATTCATTCATTTCTGTCCATATCCAAATTTACTTGTGACACAGCCATTTCGGCATGGAGTCATATCATATATGAGGATTTATGCAATCGTCCTCTATTTTTAATCTTAGTCAATCGAATTTAACATATCTATCAAAAGTTTTTCTATACCTACCATTGTTTAGCTCACAATCTTTGTTTATAATCAAACAACTATGCAAATCTTTCCAAATATCTACGGACATCTTTTTAAAATTGACCCAACTCAAATCTGAATTCACTATTCATTATAAATGTCTCTTAAGTTCGCATCATCTTGTTTAAATATAATTAAAAAGTTTGCATTATCTCTAATTAATTGATTGGGTATTTTAGAATAGGTTTGAGATAAGTAAAAACAGTCAACTTGCTTATGTCTTCCCATTGAAAAGTAATTACGAATATTAACTTGGTTCTCGCAAGCAACATCATCAAATATTACAACAGAATTTTCCTTAGCATGGCTAGAATGAATAACATCTTTTTCATCTTTAAACATGAATAACTTCACATCTGGAACCTGGTTTAAAACTTTTTCTAAAAAGCAATATTTTGGTTGAAAAGTTGTTTTGGAGTAAAGGTAGAAATTTTTGAATTTCAAACCATTTTTATGTAAAAGTAAACTCAACATGATATTTGTTTTGCCACAGTTTGATGGATCACATATAATGCAGCGAATTGAATTTGGTAATAATGAAATATGTCATATAATACTCACTTGTGGTCCTGCCATATTTAAATTATTTATTTCTAATGTCACGAGCTGCTTAATCAGTTTCATAGTGTATTCTAAGTTAATTATAGGCTGAACATTCGTTTAAATAGACGTGGGTGTGCATATATCAGTTTCACAACACTCAAATTTCTTTCAAATTCAGAATATATTAATAGAGTTTTGTGTAATTTGAATGTCCAAGTTCAAATACTATAATATTACCTATCCTTTATATGCAACATTTAATGGCTTAAATTAGAAATAAATCAATGAAAAAAAAACAGTAGGTATTTCAACCTTTATTGTTTATTTCATGTTATTACAGTGATAATAATTAAATTTACTGAATACATTTTTAATTATCATATGATATTCTAATAATTGGATAAGTAAATATTAAACACAGTGAACTAATTTACTAATCCATACTTATTTTTTTGATATTTTGTTGATCTGGTTTTTAGTTTCATCCATAATTCCATCAAAACTGTCTCTTACTAAGTATCGAACACTAACACTTGTACTGTCACTGATATCATTATCATTAATACTATTTTGTTTATTAAACTCTTGTATACTTATTTTAATTAAGTGATGTGGTGTTCCTTGAACTTTATCATTGAAAAGTAACCTATTACAAATATGACAACTAGTAGCATTTTGGATATTCATTCTCTACACTAACCGTTAAAGTACATATAGGTCTTTTATCGTTTATGAGGTCATATATGTTTTCTACATCTATAATCAGATTACTTACAAAATTTTGGACACAGTCAGGACCTTTGTATGATCTATACTTGTTTAAAGAAGGATTATGTGAACAACAAATGTAATAACCATAACAAGATGGTCCATCACGTTTGTATTTTCGTGTATTAATATTTTCATCTAAATCAGTATGATTAAATAATAGACTTTCAAAATCTGCATATTTAACGAAATTGATTTTTTGTTGTTTTTCGTAATGATCGAATTCTAATGTTTTGTGTTTAGCCAACAGTGTTAAAACATTAGAACACTTATGTGAGTCATACTTTGGTTGGCTGACAAAAAATTGAAGACAGGCTTCACATAAATAGATTTTTCCGTTATGATGAGAGACCTGTCGGCGCACAAGTTTTACTAAATCTTTTATCAAACAATAGTGTCCTTTTCTTTCATATTCAATATACAATAAATTTATATGATTGCTTTTTTTCAGATTTGATAAATACAGAGGACCTAATATTGGGATTATTCTGTTCAAATAACTTAATATCATTAGATGAAGGGGGAAAATTCAATCCTTTTGAATTAAGAATATTGGAATAGTGAGGATATGAGCTTACTTTATTAACATTTGTTTTACTTGGATGCATAGCAGTGACAATACTCCATAGAAAGCAATTCTCATCATTGTTTTTAATATTGATACAGTTTTTTGTGTTTTTAATAGAACATGGCAAGTCAATATAAGAACCACCTCTCATTGGACTATATTTGTTAATATTAATTTCTAAATGACTCATTGCCTCAAAAGACCAGCCTGATTCAAAATGTTGAAATTCACTCATTTTATTATTAATCTTATCAATTATATTCGAATAAATTTCAGACAAATCAGTATGATTACAAATTACAATGTACTTGGTGTTAAATGATTTCAGCTGTTTCGATTGCTCTTCTATTTTTTGTAAAACAAATAAAGCAAATAATTAAAAATTAACTTTTACACAACCATGTTTCAACAGTGAAAAACTAATGATTTTTATAATATCTGTTTGATGATCATGCATGAATGCCTCAGGAGTGAGGTAATCAACCCCCTCATATGGGTTTACTCTATATGTTATTATTCGATCTTTGAAAGCAGTTCCAATTTTTTTATTTTTTTTTATTCTGATTGCATTTAATCATTAGATTTGTGAATTCGTAAATTATATCTATATTTCGATTCAAGTATTTCAATATTACATTTTTGACATAAAATGATCTTATCTTTCATTTTGTAATTTTCATATGCATCATTTAATATTTCGTAATCAGATTCACTATAGTTTAGGTGTACTGGTTCTGGATTAACTGAAAAAAATATATATATTAAATAGGAGTTATCAATACTTTATTAATATAACATAAATTATCGTAAAAATAATAACAGGAGAAAAAAGTATTATTTTAAATAATACATTTCAAAAGCATAATTCTATAAAACATATTTCTTGATATAAATAAATGATTGTTCCAACTATTTTGTGTTCGTATGTATTCATTTTAGTATTTTTTATGTATTCGTATTTCGGTTTATTCACTTTGGTATTTCATGTATTGTTAGTTAATTCATTTATTGTTACCATCTTTGTTTCACATTTTATTTTATCTAAGTTTAGTAATACATAATTATCAAATGTATCTGTAATAATAATAATTAAAATCAGGTTAATATTATTACATATATGAACCGGTAAACTGTGGTGAATGAATTTTAAATTCTGCTCTTATTTCTTGTACAAATTTGGAAAGATTACGCCAGGCCTCAGTATCGTTGTCCGTTCGAGTTTTACAAGTAATTATGGCTTGACGCCATCTATTCATCGGTTCAATTTCCTCACACTCATAGAGCCTTAACTGTACATAGAATTTCCCATTTTTGTTTGGATAAAATTGGCGTGTGTAACCATTAGCTACACGTTGATTGATATACGATAATAAAGCAGGTTCTTTACCGACGGTATCTACATCCTCATCGTTATCACTGTTTCCAAATTTGTTTCATAGTTCCACTTGTCGAAGTGGGCGCTGCTAAAAGGTGCTTTAGAAGATGATTTCGTTTTCTTATTTTCCGATGCAGTTGGTATGTTTTTGCTTCTTTTTTAGGTGTAAAATGCACAACGGTCTCTTCATCATCCTCCGAGATGGGGTTAAACAAAATTTCTGCAGTTTTCGACCTAAAATATAAAAATAACTAAAATTAGTATGTAATGGTCGCGATTCAGGCGCTCTACTCTCTAAACTAAAATTTGCAACTAAAAATTTTAGTTTAGGTGTAGTACATCGTAATCTGCATTCGGGATTTACGTTGAATTAAATTTAGGTGTCTCTAGTCCATCACTTAAATTGAATAGCGCTATCCATGCCATCTGCCGCTGAGTAGTAATACTACGCCACTGATTTGTTTACAGATGGCGCTAATACAATAGTTTATGAAGTTACCGGTTTTTGTAATCTGTGGTAATTAGCGTTAATCATTGTACAGTGTTGCTATAGCGTTACTTTTGAAACTTTTGTGTATTTTCCTAATAATATATGGATACTATTAATCATTATTATCTAAGCATCAGCATGTTACAGCCCACTAATGAGCATAGCCTACCCTCTAGAATAATTACGAGAGAAGAGAAAAAAGTGTTTCATGTATAAAAATATTCTTGATATACATGATTGGTTTTACGAGTTGCAGACGTTTTTTTCGGTTTATTTGTTATTCTTTTTTATGGGACTAACTTGTCCCATAATGCGGCCAACCTTTCATAATGAGTGGTTTTCTAAGTGTCATTTTAGCATTATTTATCACTCGCTAGATGGCGTTGCCGACAGTTTTGGTAACAGTACTGTAGTTTGGTATGACCAAGGAAGTTCTAAAAGTATATAGAACTTCCTTAGGTATGACCAAAGATTTTGAATTACGTTTACTGGCGGACATGACATTCTGCGTTCAATTGTTTATGGCAAGATGTGCATCAGTTTTGTAACAAATTCATTATTTATATAATATTTAATATTTATTGGTTGTATTTCTACCTTCTTGATATGCTATATTATAAATTACAGCTAATGATACAAAGAAAATAGAATACAAACAAGATATACAAAGAATATATATATATTAAATCTGAATATGTAAAAACTGCCAATGTCATAATAATAAAAAACAACAAATTTCACTACACAAACAACTTGTCTTTCGTTTGTTTTGCTCGTCGTTTGTGTATTTTTACGATTAAACACTGTTCGATTACTACGTTCAGTTGAGTAAATGCCAAAAGTTACGCGAGCGCCATCTCTTGACGATGAAAGAACTAAACTGACAATGCCAAATGGAAAACTGCTCATTGTAAATGAATACATCCTAATCCTAAATATTTCTATCACCACCCGTTCCTTTTGCTGAAAATCCTCTGGCAACACTACAACTGTCAACGCAACGCAAAGAGTATAGAAACACGGCGTATTGACCTGCCTTGCCTTGCCGGTTTGTTTTTTTAATTTTCTTTTCAATACAAACTTACAACGAAAATGAATGTCAAAAAACGAGCAAACAATAAACAGAGAGATTTATTGGTGGAGAGGCTCCATTCGAACATGGAGTTAGCTAGAGGTAAGCAATCGTGAAAACTAATAATATTGTTTTCATGTTCTCTAAGTTTTAATTTAGATCTTCATCCTTGTTTGTTATCTATCTAATCTGCTCGAATCGTTTCAGGTAATCAAGCAGACGCACAAATTGTTCTATTTTAGACAGATTTGTCTAATGAGCTGAACACACAGGGCTGTAGCAGAACTGTTTTGCAGTGGCAGCATGTAAGTCTTGACTATACTAAAACAACATACCTACATCCAAATATATTATTTTCCACTCCTAATATTTTATATAACCAACAGGTTTGGAATGTGTGGGTGGCCAAAACGAAGACCAAGGCCAGGAAATTGCGCCATTCTTTGAATGCCACAGGAGGTGGTCCAGGGGCAGGTGCAAACCTTTCTGATACTGAAATGAAAATATTGGAAATAATAGGGTCTGCATCTGTCTATGGCCACAGCGACGAAGAACTGGTAATAATCAAAATGTTGAATTTGGTGATTCATTTCTTTATTTTTAATTTTTAGAAATTATACTTAAACACATCTTACTTAACAGGCAATCCCTTCAACAGTCACTGATTTTTCTGCTCAGCCACACATTCCTACAGAGCTGCCCTCCGAGGATCAACCGGAAGCTCAAGCACAACCAAGGACATTAAGAAGAAGGCCAAGACCTAGGATACCAGTAAATAACAATCTCGTGCAGGCACTCAATGAGAATAGTGCTCTATTGAGGCAGAGTATTGTGCAAGCTGCTGAAATATTAGCTGCAGCAATCAGGTCCGTTGGTCTACCTGTCTTGGTTGAAGAAACAGAAATGCACAGCCCTGCTCAGCCATAGACATATTTGTCAAAAATTTTACAATCTTGTTTTATTTTAAGGCTGATTTACTTTGTTTAGTTATTTAGTGAGTTAACTCGCGACTTGAACAATTTAGTTTGGTTAAGTAATAAGTTATGTCCAAACATATAGGCAAATTTAGCTTCAAGTTTCAGTGTTTCAACGTGGCCGGTCGACATGCCATCTTATCTGTACTAAAACTCGTCTGTTCACACGTGCAGCGAGTATAGTTGTCGGGGTACGGAAGATACACGGGCACATGGGCGAGGTGAACTTGCACTTAACTCGCAGAGAAATAGAACATCTTTCTATTTACTGTACTTAATCTTTAAGGTTCTACTTAACTAGAAAAATGATGATTAGAACTAAACTTGTTGAAGTCGCAAGTTAACTCGCTACTTAACTAAACAAAGTGTAAATCAGCATTTAACTGTGATTCCTTTCAAATTTATGAATATATAGTGTGGTTGATTGTATAGTGACATTACACTAAGTGTAATGTATATATATATGTGTATGTATACCTAAATTATGTAACAACCAAATAATTTAAGTATACATAAATTCCTAGCTACTTGTCAATTGGTTAAAAAATAAAAGAAAAATACTAAAGTGTACATAAATTTATTTTACTTGCTAGTCTACGTTAACCAAAATTACTGCTGATAAAATTCTGGCGAACTGTTCTGGCTTCCGTGAGAAAATCCACATCATCATCTTCTATCATAGCATCAATGACTGGAGTGTCTGAATCCAGTGCTTGCATGTCTGTATCAGGCGGCATGTCATCTTCATCAGATTCTGCAAAAAACAATCATTATATTCTAGTTGTTTGCTTGAACTGAGACCTTGTTTCATGGAGATTGGATAAACAATTCTGAAGTTATCATTAATACAAATGCTCATTTGTTCCAATTGACCTCCGCTTCACTCAGTCAGTTCTGAGGTGAAAGCCACATACAACACCCAATGGTAAAGTTGTGGTCCATGTAGATCAGACTATGTATCAGTAATTTATCACAAAAGCTGTTTTATATTTACTCACCATCATAGAAGGAGTCACTGAACATATTGTACAATATACAACAAGATAAAATAATTTTTGCTGCCTTCTGTGGGTCATAGTGCAGGCAACGGTGGCGGTGCAGACACCTAAACTTGTTTTTAAGTCGGCCATTGCACATCTCAACTACATTTCGTGCCCTAGCATGGCATTCATTATATTGAGTCTCAGTGGAACTTGAAGCCTCTATTGGAGTCATGAGCCATGGCTGCAGGGGATACCCTTTGTCACCTGTAAATAAACATAGTTTAAAGTTGTGGTCCTGAGGGTCAGAATAAAAACATTAATCACATTTAATTAAGTTAGACACCTAACAGCCACTGATCACGTTCTCCACGAACATATTCATTTTTCAGAAATTGGTGTAGTTTTGATGATCTCCATATGGCTGCGTCGTGAGTGGAGCCAGGAAAATTGGGATTTAGGCCAATAATTTTTCCTCTTGCACAGCACACCTAAAATATGAAGAAGTACTAGAAACTAACTATTTCCATAACAAACTGATTAAACAGAAAAAATAATTATAGTCAAAACAGAGCGCAAACAGAAAATTGTGACCTAGCTCAGCCTGTCAAATATGTACCATGCTTTATTGATATTGTACTTACTATCTGGCAGTTAATACTATAGTACCCTTTTCGGTTATAGTACAGATTTCCAGGTGCAGTAGGATGATTAAGCGGTGGTTTGGTTATGGCTACATGTGTGCCATCTACTGCACCTAGTGTATTGCCTATACCAAATATGTCTTGAAACCTGAAAAATAAAATGAAAATTATGAATTTATCTAAGTACCTATTACTCCACAATTAACATGAAATTAATTAAGTATGAAGTATTTACTCAGCTTTAGCAGACTGTTTTTCAGCCAGACTTGTGGGGAACTTGATAGTTGTAGGACCAAGCTCTTTGACAATCGCTTTAACAGTGACATCCAAGCACCTGCTTATTGTAGGTTGGCTCAGGCCCAAGAAATTGTCTTGCCCAACAGCAATTTGATAGCTGCCTTGGGCAAAAAATTGAAGTGCGCTTAAGATCTAGAACAATTATAGGACACTTTGTTAGCTAATCCTCTTAGTTCTAACACTAACTGAAAAGGTAAAATGTAGGCACAAACACAAACTTTTAAATGTTTTGGGATTAATTCCTCTGATAATCCCGGATCACTGAGCGTTTCAATTAAATGTCGTGCGCCAGATTTCGGAAGCCGGAACAGCTTCCGAAATTTTTCTTCCGCTAGTTCGAAGGGATTGGAGGCATCCCTTATGCATCTTAATCGCAGTCTTTCTTGATTGTGTCTGAAATGTACAACAATTCCTATATTTTTCGGAGAATAGATGAGAAAATATTTTTTTTCTTTTTTTTACCTTTGTGACGAATCGTAGACAGCTAGCAATATATATTCCTCCATATTTAGCGTAAACCAGGCGTTTCTTTCTTTAAAAAGTTCTTCTAGATAATTTAAATCTAAAAACAAAAGTCTTACTTAGGTGGCGAGTTTTTAGTTTTTGAAATGAATTTTAATCGCAATCTTTTAGGTGCAGACTAATTTGACGTTTGACATTCCTAATTTTAGGTTGAAATCTCTTAAAATGTGTATGGCCGAATGACACAACATGCATTTGAACTAAGTTGAATAACTAAATCGATTTTAGTCCTAATTTTTTTAAATTTTAGTTTATCATTGCTTGGCAGAATAGCGAAGTAGCGTTTGACAGGACTAAACTAATTTTAGTCAGTTTTACGCTAGTTCGTGTCAGTCCGAATCGACACCATTATTTATGAATTTATCATGATAATATGAGGGACTGAGAATTAAAGAATAGGTTCCGATTTTACAAGTATTTAAAATAATTAGAATAATGTTTTTATTTGATTGAATGACTACTATAACAAACTGAAATCTAATAACGTACTACATAACATAAAGCTGTTGTACGTTTATTCATTTAGGTACATAAATAATCATTGAAAATCAAAGCAATATGTATAATTTTTTAAATAAGTGCTAGATGATACCTAGTGATATTGAAAAACAATTCATTAGAATAATGATATTTTTTAAAAGAAGGCATTTTAATTCATCACACTGAATAGTGATCTATTCTATTGAAAGGGCTGAAAACTTGTCACATTATAAATGATCTTCAAATAATTACACTGTTTAGATCACTTTGTAGGTACTTACATTTTAGATGAATGGGTATCACCGGCACTAGCACTCCACTTTACTTATGGAACTGTTACTGTTGACTGATGAAGATCCTCAGCCTCTAGATTCATTATAAACAAAATATTTTTACTTGTGTGAAGATATCCGCACACAATGTATTTGTGTGGGGCAAGCTTACTTCACAAAAATAAGAAATGTCTTATTATTGATTAAATTGTTGTCGTATTTGCTAGTCTGTAGGCATAATTATTATTTGATTTCAATTACCAAAACATTCTCAGAGCTATGCAATTCATCTACCGACAGCTGCAGGTTGTGGCAATGCTGTTGTTACACAAGATTTGAATGAATCTTACCTACCCATTTAATCAAATTGGAGAGGAATTCGGATTTATAAACCTTAGGATTTTAAGCTGTTGGTTTTTGCACATCACATAAAAAATACTTAACCAATTTCTTTGCGAATTTCAATGGATAGCTTAGAACTTGACTTAAAAACCTTTGTACTTGTATCTCAATCCGGCGAGTTTAAGCTGAGCAATCGATAAAAAACTATTTGACGACTGAACGAAATTAGGGTATATATCTCTTACTGAGCTAAGAAAAACATAACCAAATAATACTATATTACGTTTGATTTTACAAAAAAACTTACGAAAATTCGTTCAGCTACCGATTAATTTATATGTATTGCTGGGTTTGTAATACTCATCGCATTGAGATTCACAGTACCTACACAAGATTTTTAGGCAAATCCTAAGCTATCCAGAAGTTTGAACAACATTTCAACCTATCTAGCGTTTTTAATGCAATGACAAACATCCAACAGACAGACAGATTTTAAAAAAAAACTTGTTCAGAACCTAGCTCATTTAAGTACTCGAGACCATATAAAAAAGATGTAAACTTTATTTTACTTATGTACTGGTAGTAGTTATAGATTTTTCAATAAAGAGATTAACCTGTCGGCTATCGGTATCATATACGGGATATATGAGGTTATTTTTGCAAATTTGGCAAAAAATAAAGAAAGTAAAATTAAGTTAAAAAATATATTTTGGTTCATTTACAGATACAGATTTTGTGTATGGAAAATCTTTTAAACATTCTTTATTTAAAAAATACCCCAAAAACTCCAATAACGCATTCATCCACAGTCCACTTAATATATTAATTCTATAGATAGCTAATACATTACAGTAATAATGTAGTTTGGATATTTCACTTTGTTAAAATTCATAGGTTTTAAAATAATATATTCAAAGTACTTATGTCAGTAGAAGTAGGTAGGTATTGTTTATTGCTTCACATACATATATTTTTTAAACCAATTTCGTATCGACCATTGTTATTAAAATTTCATCATGAGGAATGCAGCCAAATTCCCGATATTAGGTGTTCCGGTTACCGAGCAACAAGACCCACACGTTGCTAACAGTTCTGTGTGAGGTTTTACAGCTGTTAAAAAGTTAGAAAATCATAAATCAAACCTTAAACAGCTCCAACTTCTGCAGCTATTAGATAGCTGATTATTTTAACGATACAGATTATTACAGCCGGGGGCCCTATATTCATAAAACTATAGTACCTACACTGACAAATGTCAATCAAACTATTGAAATGTCATGCTTTTGTTACTTATAACGCAGGTTTGGCGTATTCGACTAACATTTGCAGTTTTATTATGTTTTGTCGCTTTATGAAATAGGGCACTGATATGTATGGAGTTTTATTGGATTATTGATGAACTTGATCACCATTCTGCAATAATGATACCAAAATATGTTCTTGAATAGATAAAAACTAAATAAAACTTGAATATTAACTTTTCGAGTTTTATTGGATTATTTATGAACTTGATCACCATTCTGCAATAATGATACCAAAATATGTTCTTGAATAGATAAAAACTAAATAAAACTTGAATATTAACTTTTCGAGTTTTATTGGATTATTTATGAACTTGATCACCATTCTGCAATAATGATACCAAAATATGTTCTTGAATAGATAAAAACTAAATAAAACTTGAATATTAACTTTTCGAGTTTTATTGGATTATTTATGAACTTGATCACCATTCTGCAATAATGATACCAAAATATGTTCTTGAATAGATAAAAACTAAATAAAACTTGAATATTAACTTTTCGAGTTTTATTGGATTATTTATGAACTTGATCACCATTCTGCAATAATGTTACCAAAATATGTTCTTGAATAGATAAAAACTAAATAAAACTTGAATATTAACTTTTCGAGTTTTATTGGATTATTTATGAACTTTATCACCATTCTGCAATAATGATACCAAAATATGTTCTTGAATAGATAAAAACTAAATAAAACTTGAATATTAACTTTTCGAGTTTTATTGGATTATTTATGAACTTGATCACCATTCTGCAATAATGATACCAAAATATGTTCTTGAATAGATAAAAACTAAATAAAACTCGAATATTAATATTACCTTATAAATGAATGAAAACTAATTGAAAAATAGATGAAAAATAGTTGAAAAATAATTAAATGGTAAATGAATAATGGTTGAAAATCGGTTGATAATTACTTCTCGGATAAATGAAAACTAATTGAAAAATAGATGAAAGATTGTTGAAAAATTGCTGAAAGATAATTGAATGACAATACTTCTCGAACTCTCGGTTGATAATTACTTCTCGAATAAATGAAAACTGATTGAAAAATAGACGAAAGATTGTTGAAAGATAATTGAATGATACATGAATGATAAAATTGTGTTGTCTGGATCTCTGGTGATCCAGAGAACCCAATTTCATACTACTAACGAGACTATCGACGTTTGTCCGTTGGAAAATTGCATCGGCATAAGACGTTCATGCTGCTGGCATAATTTTGATGTTAACGCTTTTGAGAATATTAATATTTGTCATAAAGTAGAGTGCCCTAATGTAACCGACATAGTTTTTGGTTCTAACTATACTCGTAAGCTTTCTATACTGTACTGTGTAATAAATACATAGCTCAACAAATTAGCAAGCTGGACGCTACGGGTCACATGTCTCGAGGAAAAAATCGTTGGGGTAAACGAGTTCTAGAGTGGAGACCGTGCTTAGGCAAACATAGCGTAGGGCGCCCGCCGCGCCGGTGCCGGCCAGGAGGAGTGACGACTTGCGATAGGCGGCTGGTAGCGACTGGATGAGAACAGCCGAAGATCGGGTTCAGTGGCGTTCAGTAGGAGAGGCCTACGTCCAGCATTGGACGAATACGGGCTGATCATGAAGTTGTTGAGAGTGCCCTAATAACTCTCACGGCTAGATTCACGGTTATCTACTGCATTTGTAAGCATCGTAGAATCTTACTGCTATTTCTACTAACACAACTCATGGCAAAGATTGAAGAGGCGAGTGCCATCATCTACAATACTCGTCCGACTTCACGAGGAACCCAGCCGCGAGGTAAAACGTTGGTCCTTTTGATTCAGGCGTAAAAACCAATACGATACCAAAGTCGCCCGAGGCAAGGCGAAGAAGCTTGAGCAATCTCTCTACACTCTAACTTTGGGCAACTTCGCGAGTAGTGTAGAAGTTAAGGTATTTTTTCAAGAAAAGTTTTTCCAGTTTCTAGTTTTCTTGTCTGTCAGCTGGCAATATGGCTTCGCGACTACGAGGAAGCGGCTCACAACTCTCTGCACGCACTAGCCGAGCTCTGCGCGTGCACTCCCGCCAAGTTCGCGCACTTCGCGGCGCTCGTCGCCTCCACTGACCTGCAGCGCCACCTGTCGCGCCACCAGCACCTCCTGCACATGTTTGTGAACAAGTACGTGTGTGGAACTAATCTATTGTATCACACATCTCTCTGCTCGCACTAGCCGAGCTCTGCGAGTGCACTCCCTTGTATCACACAACTCTATGTCTAATGGTTTCATTCATACGTAACGTATAGAGAGTGATGGTACCTAGCGGTTTACAAGTGCCTAAGGACATAGAATCCAATGATACCGGGTTTGGTCCTAAGCTCCGCATCAATGACTTTTCTAAGTTATGTGTAGTTTTCCATCGCTCCTTGCTTCGGAGGGCACGTTAATCCACGTCAGTGGCCCTCGGGCGGCCTGACAAACTGTCACCTGGGACTAGCACTACCTCACATGACAAACAAACAAACATTTATACGTAAAACATATTTTTCCAGAATCGTTACGGAGACAGCTTCGCAGACTAAGCGGGACTCGGGAACTGTGGAACTGGAGGGTGAGGCTATTAATTATCATTTCCTTACAGCCGGAGCCAAAATTCTGTTATCTTGTGTATCCACACCAATATATATATATTTTAACGTAGTATTTAAGCAACTATTATGTTTTAGTGTTAAAGTTTTCGTGAACCTGATACATAATTTTAAATATCACTACCGGCTATGACTTACGTGTATATAGTCGAAAACATCGACCTTGGTTTCGAGCGTATCCGACGCTCTTCTTCAGGAGTTCACGCCGCTAGATCCCGACGCGCACTGCGGGCTGCAGCCCGCTGCGAGCGGCGCGTGAGATGCGGCGGCGACTGAAAACGGGGACGCCCGGTGCTCGTACTGCTCTGCACCGCCGTCCACGGAGATTGAACTCCTGCTGGTGGTGGCGATGGGACTCCATCGCTATCCATTGCATCATCGCCAAACGTGCTTGCCACACACAATGCTGACCGTGTCACACTCCAGACTACCTACCACTTGCTGCGTCGAGGAAACATTAAGCACGGTTTTCCAAGCTGGAGGCAGAGTCAACCCACGGTCCCGGTTGAAATTAGGAAATCGAGAGATCTCTATCGCCTAGGGTGGAACGGTCTCCGATGTATCTTCCGTTCGTAAGAGGAGTAACGGACAAAATTGGATATCTTTTACGGCGGAAGTATCAAGACGTTTTCCCGTCCTCCGGGTTTGCTTAGACAGCATTTACGTTCATCAAAAGATAGAGACCCATTAAACGTGCCCGGTGTATATAAAATACCTTGCGATTGTGGCAAGAGTTATATTGGTGAAACTCGACGCAACATCACAACTAGACTTTCCGAGCACATAAGGAGCATTAAGAATCTGAATCGAGAGAAGTTCTTTGTGCCTTGAAAAGTGCGTGAGGCGATAGAGATCTCTCGATTGCCTAATTTCAACCGGGACCGTGGGTGGACTCTGCCTCCAGCTTGGAAAACCGTGCTTAATGTTTCCTCGACGCAGGAAGTGGTAGGTAGTCTGGAGTGTGACACGGTCAGCATTGTGTGTGGCAGCACGTTTGGAGATGATGCAATGGATAGCGATGGAGTTCCATCGCCACCTCCAGCAGGAGTTCAATCTCCATCGACGGCGGTGCAGAGCAGTACAGCACCGGGCGTCCCCGTTCCCAGTCGCCGCCGCATCTCACGCGCCGCTCGCAGCGGGCTGCAGCCCGCAGTGCGCGTCGGTATCTCGCGGCGTGAACTCCTGAAGAAGAGCGTCGGATACGCTCGAAATCTAGGTCGATGTTTTCGACTATATACACGTGAGTCATAGCCGGTAGTGATATTTAAAACTATTATGTTGTAGTTTATTTTATTTACTTCTTTTTATTTACATTAAATTTGTTTAGAAATTTAATTTTGCCACACTACCGACCCTTATTAGCAATTAACTTCTTTCCATCCAAAGGTCATCTGGGAGAGATCGCTATGAGCAATAAGACCGCCCATTGTACCTACGAAGTCGCGGGCGGGAAAGCTAGTATTATATACAACATGACCGTATACCTATAATGGTACCTTTAATTTATACAACACAATTCCAACAAAACTTTTATTGGATCTTTGTGTTGTGTTAAAATTTCTGCTCGGCCACGCGCCGTGCGTTTGTGTCGAGTGTCAAGAAAACAACGCTCAATAATTATGTAAAAATGCATTTTTATAGATTTAGACAGTAATCAATTATGAAATAGAAGTATTGATTAACTAGTAGATGTGTAACTTTGTAAAACAATCTAAAGAAAATAAAATAAGTATATATATATATATATATATATTATGTAAACTAAAATTTCGTATTAGACAAGTCTTATTTTCTCGAAAACAGTGAAAAAGACTTTTTTGCGTGAAAAGCTGACTAAAATGAGAAGATAAGAGGCAATGTGGAGTAAATTAGTTTGTTTCCATCGCAGAGTCCGTATTCTCAAGTTCCTCGGAGTCGGCGAAAAGCGGCATCAGCGCCGCCAGCGGGTACACCAAGCGGCTGGCTGACTTCCGCAGGAGTCTCGCGCCCAAAATGCAGGAGAGCGCTGTCAGTACTTACAGCACCTACCTACTGCTAAATACTACTAGTCGCTCTGTGAGCTGTAGACTTCGCGCGTACAAACGTTTTTGCAAACAATCTGGCGGTACACAGAAGCGCCATCTAGTTACCTTATTGTAACACTAACATTAATATAATAACCAAAGTGCTCCATCAATCCCTACCTAGTGGGTAAAGTGCTGATTTCACTGGTAAAAATGTAAAAGTGAGACATTTACTGCATTTTGAGGAACTATTCTGCTCATCACGCGTAAGATCCTCATCAGATCTTCACAATTTTTTTATGAGACTAACTTAAAGTTACTTCCTTTGAAATAAAAAAAGAACCATCGAAATCGAATTCAATATGGCGGAGATATTCAGTAGCCCCCTTTTTTAGAAGAAGTACCCCCCCCCCCCCCCCCCCAATCAAAAATCCACGACGACAAAAATAAACTAAAAATTCGCTTAACCTGTATACGAAGTTTTATCTAGATTGGTTACAGTTGAGCATGATGTCAATTAGTTTCGGTCATTATCCAGGTTTTTAATGTAACAAGTTGGTAAAAATATATTTTTTTCCCGCTACACAGTAATATCAGCATTGTTGACCTAAAACGTATGCAGAAAGCACCTCATTGTTGACCTAAAACGTATGCAGAAAGCACCTCATTGTTGACCTAATACGTATGCAGAAAGCACCTCATTGTTGACCTAAAACGTATGCAGAAAGCACCACATTGTTGACCTAAAACGTATGCAGAAAGCACCTCATTGTTGACCTAAAACGTATGCAGAAAGCACCTCATTGTTGACCTATATCGTATGCAGAAAGCACCTCATTGTTGACCTAACACGTATGCAGAAAGCACCTCATTGTTGACCTATAACGTATGCAGAAAGCACCTCATTGTTGATCTAAAACGTATGCAGAAAGCACCTCATTGTTGACCTAATACGTATGCAGAAAGCACCTCATTGTTGACCTAAAACGTATGCAGAAAGCACCTCATTGTTGACCTATAACGTATGCAGAAAGCACCTCATTGTTGACCTAACACGTATGCAGAAAGCACCTCATTGTTGACCTATAACGTATGCAGAAAGCACCTCATTGTTGACCTAAAACGTATGCAGAAAGCACCTCATTGTTGACCTAATACGTATGCAGAAAGCACCTCATTGTTGACCTAAAACGTATGCAGAAAGCACCTCATTGTTGACCTAAAACGTATGCAGAAAGCACCTCATTGTTGACCTAAAACGTTTGCAGAAAGGACCTCATTTCTGCTCATCATAAAAACAGTGCAGAAAGTTATTATAGAAATCCATTACAGTTACAGCCATCGATGTATTTATTTTCCACATCGATTATTACAGCACAGTTTTTTTTTATAAAGGAATGCAGAAAGTGAGTATGGAAATCCATTACTGCACAGTTTTTGTGCAGAAAATAAGTATGGAACTCCATTACTGCAATTTTATTTATTAAAATCATTCCAGAAAGTAAGTATGGAAATCAAATACTAAGTACACAGATTTTTTAGTTTCATCACACTAATATAATAAAGGCGAAAGATTTTATGTATGTTTGTTACTCCAAACGGCTGGACGGATTTTGATGAAATGGAGATAGCTTATACCCTGGAATAACATATAGGTTACTTTTCATCATCATCATCATTATACTTCACTCTCAAACGGCTGAACGGATTTTGATGAAATTTGGAATGGACATAGCTTATACTCTGGAATAACAAATAGGATACTTTTTATCACCATCATCGTCATCTCTCACGCGGGAATGATGATACTACGATGAGAAATCCGTTCAGCCGTTTGAGAGTGAAGAATAATGATGATGATGAAAAGTAACCTATATGTTATTCCAGGGTATAAGCTATCTCCATTTCATCAAAATCCGTCCAGCCGTTTGGACGTGAATGAGTAACAAACATACATACAAACTTTCGCCTTTATTATATTAGTGTGATGAAACTAAAAAATCTGTGTTCTTAGTATTGGATTTCCATACTTTCTGAAATGATTTTAATTTAAAAAATGCAGTAATGGAAATCCATACTTAATTACTGCACAAAAAAAAACCAGTAAGTACATTATATTTTTATTATTAAATCTCTACTGGACGAATGCATTCAGATGATGATTTTTATTATTAAATCTCTACTGGACGAATGCATTCAGATGATGATTTTTATTATTAAATCTCTACTGGACGAATGCATTCAGATGATGATTTTTATTATTAAATCTCTACTGGACGAATGCATTCAGATGATGATTTTTATTATTAAATCTCTACTGGACGAATGCATTCAGATGATGATTTTTATTATTAAATCTCTACTGGACGAATGCATTCAGATGATGATTTTTATTATTAAATCTCTACTGGACGAATGCATTCAGATGATGATTTTTACCAACTTGTTACTTACTGGTCTTTTTTTTTTAATATGACCGCGTCGGAATTGGAGCGAGTTTGCAAGTAAATGTGACTGAAAATTGTACTGCTTACGTTTGAGGTGGGCAATTGTGATAATACAAATGATATAATCGTAAAGAAAAGCAGATTACTTTCACTCGCTCAAGTGACCTCGTGCTGCACTCGTGGAATTGAGAGCCCTCGCTTTAACACTCTTAGCAGCAACAAGTCACTTTCCGCTCGATGCATTACTATTACTTAAAAGTTGTGACCTTGTGGGGGCTCACGGGGCCTCTGGTGTCAGAGTTTGTCCCGCCGCCCGCGTGCGAGAGCGCCTGCTACTAATCAATGACAGGATCTATTCTTAAACCAGATCCCGCACAAATTCAACGCCTTACTTACATGTGTACTGCTGAAATCACAGCGTTATCTACATACATTTTTATCGATTGTTCTGTTTTGTTACAGCTGATCGACGATATACCAGAAACAGGTAATTGGCTACCTACATACGTACTTACTACTGTTTCTACGTATAATAAACCAGTAAGTTACAAAATGTCTGCACAAAAAATATATAAAAAAGAGAATAATTTTCAAAAATTGTCTAGTGTATTTAAAATAAGCTACAGTTTTTTTCAAATCCTGTTTTTTCGCACATCACGTAAAAATTAATAGACCGATTGCGATGCGGTGTTGTTTAATAGCCTAGAGTTTGACATTAAAACTGATGTACTTCGTATATCAATCCAACTAGTAGAAGCCAAGCAATCAGTAAAAAAAAAAAACGGCTGAACGAGAATTGGTATATTATACCTTATAGGTGTGATTTCGAGAAAGCCTTTGATTCAGTCGAGACCTGGGCAGCGCTACAGTCATTACAGCGGTGCCAGATTGATACCGGTACGTCGAAGTGTTCAAGTGTTTGTACAGCAAGGCCACCATGACTGTCCGTCTTCAGGATCAGACCACGAATTCTATCCAGGTGCAAAAAGGGGTGAGACAGGGTGACGTTTTTCCTCCGAAACTGTTCACCTCTGCACTGGAAGATATATTCAAGCTTCTGAACTGGAACGGATATGGTGTTAACATCAATGGCGAATACATCACTCACCTTCGATTTGCTGATGATATAGTCATCATGGCAGAAACCCTGGAAGACCTAAGCACAATGCTTAGTGACCTCAATATTATTTCCCATCAGGTGGGTCTTAAAATGAACATGGGCAAGACGACGACGAAAGTTTATAATCAGTGCGTGTTGCCAGTGATGACATACGGCACTCAGACGTGGTCGCAAACTATTGGTCTCATACACAAGCTCAGAGTTGCGCAACGTGCAATGGAGAGCTATGCTCGGTGTTTCACTACGTGATAGAATCCGAAATGAGGAAATCCGTAGTAGAACGAAGGTTACCGACATAGCTCTCAGAGTTTGCAAGTTGAAGTGGCAATGGGCAGGCCATATAGTTCGCAGAACTGACAACCGCTAGGGAATAAAGGTTCTCGAATGGCGACCAAGAACAAGCAAGCGAAGTGTGGGGAGACCCCTCCACACGATGGACCGACGACATTGTAGCCATTGTAGCCATCGCAGGAAGTCGGTGGATGGAGGTGGCACAAGATCGCTCGTCATGGCGCTCATTAGAGGAGGCCTATGTTCATCAGTGGACTTCTAAAGGCTGACAGTATGATGATGATGAGGTAGTTATGGTCTTGGATAGGATTCTTTTATCCCAGAAAAATGCCCACGCGGGTAAAGCTGCGGGCACAGCTAGTCTACAATATGCTTATCTACTCCTGCTCAAACAATAATTGTGGAACTTAATAATGGGTAATTAATTGTGTTCGTCTAACAACACGTAGGCACCTACTGTCCAACAGCCTCTCTGTCCGATGAACGCTGCTTGATTAGGTATAATCACAGTCGATAAGGTATCGATTATAAGTACTGCAGTCACAACGAATCTTTGTGTCTCGGAAGTTGTTTGCAAGTCGCTTCGCAAACTGCTATTTTTCAGGCGCAATCCCAATGTTAAAGGTAAAGGCAGCATTGTATAACTGCCTCCCTCACTCGCTTACGTTTATCGCATCATCTATCTCGCTTACTTTATGCTGCTTTATCCTCACAACAGTACCTGCGCCATCGTTCACAGAGCCTAACTTCTCAACCACGAGCATTCGTTGTGACTACTGTACCGATGATTATATTTCAAACTTGGTGAATATACAAAACTCGACCAAAAGCCTCGGTCATCGCTTCCCGGATAAAACCACTTAGAATCGATAGATTAGATCGCCCTGAATCCGACTAGCAACCCCAGAAACCCAGCAGGGTCGCGGGAGTGATTTCTGCTATGGCCTCTGTCATTACTTCAAATTTCTGCTATGGCCTCTGTCATTACTTCAAATTTCTGCTATGGCCTCTGTCATTACTTCAAATTTAAAAAATACTGGGAAGTGATGATTATCAGTTTTTATTGCTACCAATATTACTGAAATGCAGTTCATAGACATATTCAATAGCGCTTATTGTGTTAAAAACAGTAAAAATGTGTCGACGCCGCCCGACAAATGCACCACCGCTGGTTAACGAACGCTGGAGAACGGCCGTTACTTGACGTTTCTACAGTGGTGTTGCCCTTTAATTTTTTAATACGTATAAAAGCACCTTTTTTGAAAAAAATACTAATGAAAAGTTGTCTGATAGAGCCCATGCTGTACTCGATTTGTCTGAAAACGTACCGTTTTTGTCTGTATCTGGGCAACTCATTTTATCATGTCCATCAGTTTTTAGACGGGAAGCGATGACAGAGGTCGGCGAATTTTTTTACATTTTTGAAACTTATCATACATAATAAATTCAAATAATTCTCTTTCAAAAAAGAGTTTATTTTGAATGTCTGGGAAGCCTAAAGCTGTCTGGGACCATTTTTACACTTGAAAAATTACGGGGCCACCCTCGTAATATTATTTTATCATTTCATCGATAACATTAAGTATTTAAAACATTATTGAACACTTAATTTTATCAAGTGTTTATATTTACATCGATCAAATTAATGTAATTCACTATCTCAGAATCTTGGGTCCAGACAAGATTTTGAGAGACTTCTTGCAATAATGCAGCCTGCAATTTAAAAAAGTAGTCAACAAAAAAACACGCCAGCAGGCAGAATTTCATTGTATTGTGTACTATACAAATTTCAACTTCACCTTATTGAGAATTAGATTCATTTTCGAATTAAAAATATGTCCTAACTTTATATTAGTGCCCTCAGATTTGCCCGCGTCTGCGTGGTCATTTTTCTGAGAAAGATGTATCCTATATATGTTTCCAGGACCAAAAGTACCTATAGTTAAGTGCAATATACCACATTTCGTTCAGCAGTCAAATAGTTTTTATTGATTGCTCGGGTTCTACTCATCGGATTGAGATACAAAGCACACCACGCGATTTTAATTCAAAACCTAAGCTATCCAACAGTGAAAACCGCATCGCAATTGGTCCAGTACTGTTTACGTGATGCGCGAACAAACATACAGACAAACACCATTGGACTCATGTGAGCAAATGTTTAAAAAGTGTTATGTTCGTGATGAGTAGCTTAATGAAGTCCCCGAGACCATTCTTTTTTAATTATCTTTGTACAAACTTGTGTAAATGCGTTAAGATGTCTAATCGCAAAATTAAAAGTTTTTTCTGCTCTTAGAACAGTCTTTACCACAAAGGTACTTGTATATTTCCAGTGCGTCGCTCTACGGTATCCTTGCGGGTAGTCACACTCGGGCTGGAATCGACACCATCGACAGAGGCGACTGCCACAGCTGCCACAAAACCGCGTAGGACTTACCGATGAATTGTTATACGTTTTAGTCTGGCATGTAATTTTCCTTAATTCCATCAATCTTGATTATGGGCATTTTAAATCAATTCATGACAACAATTTTGATTTTATACCCATTTTAGGTTAATTAGTTATCACTGTCTCCTTGTCCAAACACTGACGAGCTTCCGGCGCGGCGTGCATGTAGGCGGGCGGCGAGAGATTGTTCAATGAGTGGTCTCATTAAACTGAGCGTGCTGGTCATAGAATACTTACCTACAGTCGACAATGTCCGAGTTAGATAATTGCGAAACACACAGCAACGCTACGCTCGACGCAAACAAGCACGCTCTCCGCCTGTGTCGCTCTACCGGCCTCCACTCATGACACTTGCATGCCTTCACTGGTCATACAATACTTACCTACAGTCGACATTGTCTGAGTTAGGTAATTGCGAAACATACAGCAACGCTACGCTCGACGCAAACAAGCACGCTCTCCGCCTGTGTCGCTCTACCGGCCTCCACTCATGACACTTGCATGCCTTCACTGGTCATAGAATACTTACCTACAGTCGACATTGTCTGAGTTAGGTAATTGCGAAACACACAGCAACGCTACGCTCGACGCAAACAAGCACGCTCTCTCCGCCTGTGTCGCTCTACCGGCCTCCACTCATGACACTTGCATGCCTTCACTGGTCATAGAATACTTACCTACAGTCGACATTGTCTGAGTTAGGTAATTGCGAAACACACAGCAACGCTACGCTCGACGCAAACAAGCACGCTCTCTCCGCCTGTGTCGCTCTACCGGCCTCCACTCATGACACTTGCATGGCTACACATGGTTATTGCATGAGCGGAAATATGTTACTTTTGACATGAACGCTGCACGCTCCGCCGCACGCTCGTCCTTCGATTGCTTTTGGAATACTTGGATTACATATACACGTGAGATGATCTGCCATTTTATAAAATGATTGGCACAAACGCTGGCATGTTTCTTGGTGATGTGATATTACGTTTGGTTTTATAATAATACTGAAGCAATGGGAACTACGCGGAATGTACGATAATAAACGCATGCGGTGTTGTTTCCTTCTTCAGGTCTGTTATTAGTACTAGTATTGACAGTTTATATAGCATTTTGATAAAGTTACTCGCTTTAGATTTTTCGGTTTCTAAAATGTAATTTTGTCGTATTTATAGTGGATTGGAGAAGGTTTTATTAATATCATTATTTTAAATAAAAAATAAATTACTTTTTATATATAGATGTTACGACTGTCACTCACGAGTTATTTCGTCGAACAATTCGACCGGTGTTCGGACGTTAACGACGTCCATCTTCAGGAGTTTGCGTAGTGAGGGCACGACGCGAACTGCGGATTGCCGCGCGTGTCGCCCGTTGCGTCAGTGGCGCTGGCGTCGCAGGTGCTGCAGGCGGGGGAAACCCCAGCCCAGATGAAAGCACACCTGCGCCCGCACCATCATCACTGTCGCGTACGCTGGCGTACACAAAGAGTGCAGGGTCCACACACCACTTGACGACATTGTCCTCCTCGCGGAGAAATGGCTCACTTTCGGTGGAAGCTATATTTAGCACCGGTTTCCATGTGGAAGGTATTACCCAGCCGCAGTCCCTGTTGAAGTTTAGATGCAGACTAATTTCAATGGCTTTCCGTACTTTCCGCGGCACGAAAAATCTTTCACTCGCTAGTACGGAAGCTTTGTCAAATATGCTTAGTATCTTCAATCAGGGCATGCTCAGCAACGGCGGACTTGTCAGTGTCTAAATTCCGTATGCTTCTAATATGTTCTTTCAGCCATATGTCGTGAGTGACAGTCGTAACATATTGAATCACGCTCACGTTACTTTATATACCAATAAATTACTTTTTATTGAAAATCCGTTTTCTTTTGTACCTTTACCCCTCGGGATTGGAGTCTCAACGTTAATGAAAGAAAGTTTTGACTTTAAATTTTTATTAAAATTTTATATTACAGTGTGTACAGCTCATACTTTGTCTACTAGTAAAATGTACGAAGATATTACAAAATGGCAAGAAATCATCTGTCTATCTTACAAAAGTTAGTGTAAGGTGGGATAATATCATTTGTCATTATTGTCCATGTACTTACTATAGTTTTTTTTCTGATATCACTTGCGCAGTAACTACTAAAGCTGCTGTTTTATCTACTTTCCTACGCTATAAAATAATGTGCTAGATTTCAAATTTTAAAGAAATATACCATACATTTACTAAAATATTGCAAGAGCGTTACCTTAACGTCTTCAACATTATGTAACGCGAATGTTATAAAACAAACACTACTGTTATACTGAAGGCACAAGGACTCGAAATAATAAACTAATAATAGTGAGCAGGGGCCAATCCAGGAATCAGATTATTGACAAATCTTATAGTTTTGTAAGAGTACCAAACCAATGAAATATTGTACAACTTGAAATGTCACAAAAAATGTACGCAACAGGATTTTAATTGAAACACCTATTTAAGAGCAGTTAGGACCTATGCAGACGACGACTTATTCACGCGCAAGGCGCTGCAAACGTGTCATGCATTTGCAGCCTGTGTACCTTTGCATTGTAGCTTCGGGCAGTTAGCAGCCGTGGGTAGGGACGAAGTACGGTAGCGTGTACGCGTGCCTTTATCTTTTCCCCCAATATTAGTTTGACGCGATGAACGCACGCGACAGCATTGATGCAATCGCGCTGTTAAATAATATCAATACAATAAAAACTACCAACGCGCTGTATCGCGTTTCGCACGTGCTCACGCGATTATGAATCGCGCGTAAGAAGCGCGTGAAATAGTCGTCGTGTGCATGAACTCTAACTCTTCATTCTTGAATTAGTCCCTGTAGGTATGTGATTAGCCTTCTACTTACTCAAACTACTGTGTCTTAATAATATTACATCAATATTCTTGTGTCATTTGAAGTATGTAACTTTCGAACGTACATACACAGTATGGTGTCACTAAAACCTTACAAATCGAAATTTACATAGGTTCATATAAAATGTGTAAATTGTTACTTAGTTCGGCTTCGTCTGTGCTTGAAACTATATGATTTTACTTTTGCTATTCATACTGGCGTGTGAATAGCGCCATCCTGTATTATTTTTGTATTTATTCAATTTCATCATACAAAATAGATTTACTACCGTACTCAAAGACGCTAAATTAGCATTAAAATTTCAAAATGTATACAAAAAAAACTATATTGCTAGTAAAAATTAATTAACGTCTTTGAGTATAGTTTGGCAATTAGATTTGAATAACCCATGAGAACCAAGGAACCAACGGATATGTTTTTCAAACAGACTAATGGTCGGTTTCTATATCATAAAACAAACCGTTTTCGCCTACTGTCTGTCAGCTTTTGACATAAGAGCCATACAAAAAACGTCAAAAAGTAACGAGACATTTTGGAAAAACAACCCATATCATTTTTATTTGAAGTAAAGGCAGTATGTCTTACAGTTCAGAATGAAATGTCATGCATCCATGTTAGTTTCTCTCAAACAACCACTGGTTAACTATCAATAGATAAGCAGTGTCGATTTCAGAAATGAAACCTATAAAATAAATCTGAAAAAGTTGTTGGAACCAAAATTTGGAAGATTACTAAACGGGCAGAAATTAATTTTTCCATTTTCACTCGTAATTATCAAATAGGTATCTAGTTGTTTCTTGTGGTCATACAAAGAAACAATGTGTTAAAAATATATTGGTTAACATCTAGAGCCTCAGACCTGTGGCCTTGTTATTTTTTTTTATTACTGACTAGGCAAACGTTTGAACACAATCTCACCTGATGGAAAGCGATGATGTGGTCGAAGGTGTAGCACGCTTGCCTAGTAGATACCTATTCACTCTTAACTTGAACACACCGGGGTTATAATTTACCGGAAACACTGATGAGGGCAGGGCATTCCACTCCTTTGCAGTTCTTATAATAAATGAAGAAGCGTAACGCTTCGTTCTTGTGCGAGGTAGCAATCGGATAGGTAGGTTACAATCGGATTATCACTTTTTTCATAGCAATTTCGACTCTATCGCAAGGCATTAGTGATAGCGATACTGACAATCCGATTGAAGCCAAGTTCTGTGGTTGGGGACCTGCTCAGACCTGTCCAATGATACCATTTTTATTTTCTGTTAAGCCTCAGCCAGTCTCATGAGACCATTGAAGTCATTGTCTATGGGCCATAAGGCTCAAGAGGTTAAATCAGGTAGTGCTATTACAGTCCACCAAAAAAAAACAGTTTTATGAATTTCATGCCAGTATTCTTACTACAATTCAATTCAACAGCAAAACATAGTCTGTCTGAAATTAGAAGAAATTTATTGAAATAAGTATACATTTTGTTAGCATGTTGGCATTATTGTTTTTATCATTTTGAGGGTCATTGACTTCGGCCATTAATCAAATATGTACCTACATTGGTACAAAGTACCTTTGCATAAATAAATAAAACACTTCAATACTGATAAAATATCCAACTTATTTAAAACTGTATGATAAATAGACATAAGATGAATTTTCATTTTAGAATGCTGAAATTACTTGCATACATGGTACACTAAGTTCAGAATACTGAATGAAAATGAAAATAGAAGTTTTAACACAGAAACCTTTTTTTTTCCTCATGTGCCCTGCACTAAGTACAGCTGTTTGTCTTTTAAATCTTTACATGAAAATAACATTATAATTTTATTGTAAACATATTAAATTATTCTAAAACTTATTATAAAATAAATAAAAATAATAATTTTAAACCATTATTTAATTTTTATGAGCAATTAATCTCTACAGTGGTGTAAAATGCTGATGAATAATTTAACTTCTTTAGCCTGATGAAGAGGGATAAAAAGCAACAATAGAAAATAGAAACAAATTAATTATGTACAAATGAACCTATTTATAATATTCAAATTAGGAATTTAAAAATTTACTAGTACAAAAATGGACCTGTTAAAAAGTAATTTCAAAATGAGAATTGTATTCACCTGTTATCTATTAGTTTATACAAAATGTTTATAGTTTTGTTTCCTCATTCTAACACTGTTTAACAGAACCAACACAAGACTTTTGCCATTAATTGAAGATATCTAACTGTAGCTACTCTACAAACAGGACACAGTGACTGGAGTAGGAGCTGCCCAGACCAAACAACATAGGAAACTCAATGGAGAGCTGCGCACAGACTGTGGGCCTGCACTTAGTCACTCTCCTCACTCTGCTGCGTTTCACTTCACACCGCCACATAGGCCTTTCACTAATTTCAAACAGTGTTAGAATATCAAAGCGTCATAAGTCAGGAAACCGTAACGGATCCTCTACATAGTCTGTAGGAATAATAAACAGTTCGTGGGGTATATCGTAACGGAAATCAAATTTCTGAAATGTTATTTTAGCTGTCACTGTTGGCAATATAGGTATGTCAACTTTCACAGGGAATCCTTTGGGTAATTTCATAGCCACAAACTGCCTTAACTTTGCAAAATGTTTAAAGGGAGCTATCACCTCAAGGACATTCAGCAACATGTCCACACTTAAGGGGAAGTCATCGCTCATGGCTAGAGTGGCTCGAAAATTTCTAGAGGATTCTTTATACACTAGGTCTCGACCTAGACTAGGGTACTGGCCGGGCGGTGATGATATGTACATTTGAAAATCTATGTTGCTCTCTGGTGGAGGATTTAATGAAGCACGCCTCACTGGCTCACCGTTTGTTTCTAAGCTATGGGTGTTCCCTTTTGTCAAACTCTCAATAATTGCTTTATTTTTTTGTAAATCATCAGTAGACAAATGTTCTCTTCTCTTCCTGGACTCTAGGGCCAAACCTGTGATGGTGTAAATGTCACTACTGTACAAGCCTGCAACTAATTCTTTGCGATCTTCACGGAATATCCATCCAGACTGAGCCCTAGAAAATGATATACCTTTAGTGGACACCTGTGCTGCCAAAATATCACTAGACATCAGGATGTCAACTTCATCTTCTATTTCATTTTCAGTTTCTTCATAGCGAACTCGTTGATAAACTTTGGCTTTATTGTCTAACACAGTAAGTGACTCACTGGGAGGTTGCTCTCCTTGGAATATGAAAGATATATCTCCTCTTTCCCACTTCATATCACTGAAATCCACTAGAGTAGTGTCTAATCTGATTCCAGAGCCAGATTTATAGATTTTACACACATCAGATGGTAATATTCTTGAGACTAGAGGTACCCATGAATGGAAATCCCACTTGAGTTCCATGTAGAAATCTTGTATTTGAGCCAGAGCTCTGATTAGATCTGGCCTTCTCTTTTCCATCTGTTCCCGGGCCTGTTGCTTGAGTTTCCGCACTAGTGACGATATGGTCTGTCGGTCACCGTAGCTGATAGCCTCGGCGAGCGGAGACCAGCCTGCGAGGTTCTTCACTTTGACAGGCGCGCTGTGCGCCAACAGCAGCTGCACACAGTCCTTGCGGCCCAGCATTACCGCCAGGTGCAGCGCGGTGTTCCCGTGCATGTCTTTACGCGTCACATCGTGGAACCTCAGCAAGCCTGACAGTTTGCGCACGTCTCCGATGAATATACATTCGTGGAGAGGAAAAGACTCATTTTCTCCATCACTGATTGAACTAGACATATCGAAAAGGCTTATTTAAATCATGCCAAGAGAGCATAAATTGTTACAGAGTCAGTCAAACACAAAAACGAAACAATTTTGCTAAATATCTAATCAATACGATAAGATTAGTTTGCACACTTGTCACTATTGAAATTGCATTTTCAAACATTTATCGATCAATTTACCACCCTATCGTATTAAAATCTTTGCGCTACAAATTATGAAAGTATTTAGGTTTTTTTTCAAAACAGGAAACCCCGAATTTCATTTTCATTTCACTCAAAATTGAAATTGCTGCAGTTGCTGCTGGCTCCATCAAAAACGTTTCATTTCATTACAAATGTATTTTTTCAAATTGTAGCATGAATAAAATTGGTAACTTTATTTTTTCTCTCTTGCGCTTGTAATGTCGGCGCTAATCTATCCTGCTGTCAAATGAAATGCTCAAAATTAGAATCTTGCACTATCTTGCAACATTTTCCCTGCATTCGAGATGATGAAGTGGCGTTTGGGGCTGTTTCGATTGCCTTTTTTTACGCTAATGATCCTTTCCAAACGGAATGAAAAACGACCCTAAAGTTTAGTCCATAAAGTCACTTCTCCGATGTCAAATTTAACTGTCATGTCCAAAGGGAACGCTGATCGAAACATATTTAGCGTTTTTAACTATTATTTTCGATCATTTAGCATCAAAACGAACGGCTCCTTTGTACTTATTGCTTGAACCAACAGAACACTTCTAGCTCAGTTAACGATTTTTGACTCAAAATACCGTTGTAC
This sequence comes from Alsophila aescularia, assembly GCA_946251855.1. Taxonomy (NCBI): domain Eukaryota; kingdom Metazoa; phylum Arthropoda; class Insecta; order Lepidoptera; family Geometridae; genus Alsophila; species Alsophila aescularia. The sequence goes on from OX276379.1 coordinate 37,807,790, forward strand.
GTAGAAATGTCGTGGAAGAAAAATTTGCTAAAAGATGAAGATTCGGGGGCAGTGACAGGACAGGGGGCAATTCAGATTTTCATTATCACGCGACATTTTCATTATTATGCGGCACTCTAACGCGCCGCATTAAGTGCACTTTTTTTAATGTCTAAATTCAAAAAAATCGCACTGCAGGAGATGGTATAACGAGTACATGGTACGTGCGTATAATGCAGAGTGCGATTCAGTTATCAAACCGCAAGCCGCAACGTGATCGCTGCGCGATCGTTACCTTTCGGTGTGGCCATACTTAGGAAAAATAAAAAACTGTGGAAATATGGGGGGATGAAGGTTTGGGGAAGTGAGGGAAGGTGGTGGAAAGTGAGAGGAGGGTAGAGGTGAAGCGTATATACTAGAACAGGTGCAGAGATCACGCATATTTTAATATTAGGCCGCACCTAGTCCCATCGACCTAGTCCACCTAGTATCACGAACCGCGCGATCTTACGGTGAAATACGTACGAAGTACGAAGTTTGTAGTGTACAAGTGAGTGAGATAGCACTCGCCATAATCGGAAGTCCCTCTCGTGGCCGCCGCATGCGGACTATCGGTCGTGGATATTCGGCAACTATCGTCGTCTCGAAACTCATAAAAGAGAAGCTATCTTTCTCTAACACGCTAATACTGTCAATCTACTATCTAAACACTGCTTCGATACTTTTGTAAAATACTTTGTAGATTAGGAACGGTACGCGATGGACTACATGGACTTTTTAGATTAGGTACGATACGGTACGTGATGGACTTCATGGACTAGGTGCATGATATGCATGATACTGTCAAACAGCCAAATGCCCAATTACAGAACTTGGCTACAATCGGATTATCACTTTTTTCATAGCAATTTCGACTCTATCGCAAGGCATTAGTGGTTGCGATACTGAGAATTCGATTGAAGCCAAGTTATGTAATCGGGCTGCAGGGGCCCGGGGCCCGACCACATAACTTAGCTTCAATCGGATTCTCAGTATCGATATCACTAATGCCTTGCGATAGAGTCGAAATTGCTATGAAAAAAGTGATAATCCGATTGTAACCAAGTTATGTAATCGGGCCGCCGACCACATAACTTAGCTTCAATCGGATTGTCAGTATCGATATCACTAATGCCTTGCGATAGAGTCGAAATTGTTATGAAAAAAGTGATAATCCGATTGTAACCAAGTTCTGTAATCTGCAGCCCGATTCCATAACTTGGCTTCAATCGAATTCTCAGTATCGCAACCACTAATGCCTTGCGATAGAGTCGAAATTGCTATGAAAAAAGTGATAATCCCATTGTAGCCAAGTTATGTAATTGGGCCACGGGCCGCTGGTGATCGTTGCCGTCGCGTACGCTTTGCTTCGCTTGATACCTCGATACTCGATGCCGATACGTAACGTCAAATTAAACTGTGTGATGGAAACATAGCTGCAAAAGTGATTACTTAATTATTTAATTTTATGTAACAATAAATAAATAAAATCACACTTATATTATAAAAGCGAAACTTTTATGTGTGTATGTATATGTGTGTGAGGGTGTGTGCTTGTGTGTATGTTTGTTACTCCTTCACGCTCAAACGGCTGAACAGATTTGGATGTAATTTGGAATGGAGATAGATTATACCCTGGAATAACACATAGAATAACTTTTATCATCATCATCATCCATGCGAGTGAAATTGCGGCGTGCAACTAATATAACATAACTATTATTTTAAAGAGATTAAAAACAAAAAATAAAGAAAAGTTATACGTAATACAACCTACCTAGATGTAAATAAAATGAATATAATTACTTTATAATAGAACCAAAAACACAATAAAAAATATCTAAGTTTACAAACAATAAAAAAAAGTCTTTGTAGTTATTTTCTTATATAATTCTCTTCACTTCCACTAAAAAAGAAGAGACATGAGAAAAGTACAGTTAATATAACACAGACATGCCACAAGTACTTTGATTTGAAGTTTGAAACCCGAGACTTCATTCATACTAGGTGGACTAGGTGGAATAGGTATTTTCGGTATTTTGATCAAGTATCTGAATGGACTAGGAACAGGTGCACCTAGTCTTAAATTTGCCTAGTACTCATCTCTAGGTAGTAGGATGTGGAAGAATGGTGGGAGATTTCGGGAAAGGGTGCAGGAAGTGGGGCAGGTGGTGTGAAGTGGGGGAAGACTAAAAGGAAAGGTAGGGGCACAGTGGGGGAAAGGGGTAAGTAAAATTGACGTACTTTCCCCACCCGTCCCCTTTCTTCCTACCCTTCCCTTATATCCCTGCAACCTTCCTCCACACTTTTTCACTTTCCCCCAACCTTCTTCCTTTCTCCCACTCTGCCCCCACTCTTCCTTTCAGTCTTCCCCCACTTCGCACCACCTGCCCCACCTTCCCCATCTCCCGCACCTTTTCCCGACATACCCCACCATTCGCCCACTTCTGATGAGAGGATTAAAATATCCATGAAAAGAAAAATACGTTTTCTAACGGCAACTGACATATATTGACACTTTATTATTTTTCTAGACGACACAAAAAAAATTTGACAGAATACTGAGGGTTATGTTGTCTTTAATTTCTGAACTACAAACCCGATAACCTTGTAATATTTATATGACAATATTTAAAGTAGGTACCTCCTTTCTAAAAAAAGAAAAGAATGAAATTGGACTACGCTTTAATGAATTACAACTAAGTACACATTTTGAATTTCACCCCTCTCCCAAGGGAACCATGCTAAATATCGGGTTAAATGTATCCAATATCCTACCTCGTAGAATTATTGCATAATCGTGGGCAGGATTATTGCCTGCTCATTTCCTTACTCTAATAAAATTACGTAATCGAAAAAAGATCATGCATAAGATCTGAATTTGACATTATATTATTTGACTTGTCGTCAAAGTGACGTTTTGCATTTTGAAACTAACAATTTTGTTAGAAAATTTATTTTGACAAAGAATACATTGGGCCTGTTCACATAAACGTTCGAGGACGCACGGATCACCCGCGCGTACACTCGAAATCGTTCACGGCGTCGTCCGGGCGTTCGCCTGGGTCATCCGAAAAATAGTAGTGGAGGGGAGGAATAGTATGAAACTGACACTTGACAGTTGTCAGTTGTATGTGGACGTCCAAAGTCGTTCACGATCTCCAGATGATCGAGCGATATTCGCACGGATGATTCGAGCGTGTAGGTGAACACAGCCATAGTATCTCAGCAAAAATGACAAGATGACCATCGCTAAATTGTTAGCATTTAATATATATGATCCAGTTGTACATGGTATAATGGATCACTCTGACGGTGCCACGGTTAATAGCACGGTATACAGCGGAGGCAAATTTATCTGTTAATTTAAACTGACTGCTAATACAATACAATGGAAAGACCTGGTAACTTACATATTTTTCATAACAATATACAGGGTCTTTCCAGCAAGGCATTTAAGTTAGAGCTTTTTTTAGAGTTCTCTAAGGTTGATGTTATGTGTGTAACTGAGCATTGGTTCACGATAGGAACTTTGATACCATCCATTAGAAACTATGTGATTGGTAGTTCGCTCAATAGAAAAAAAGCTATGGTGGGCCTTTAATTTATTTAGTGAATAAATGTAAATTTAAGGAGAGGAAAGACAGTGTGGCTTTGTCTGTTGAACGGACTATTGAGTTATCATGTGTTGAGCTGGAGCATCATATAATTGCATGTGTATACTGTATATAGAGCCCCCACTGGCTGATTTCAAAGTGTTTGAGTCTGTTATGGAGGTTGTTCTGAGGAAATGTTCTAACAGTTCAAAATTCCTTGTTGTATGTGGTGATTTCAATGTAGATATACTTGTCAAATGTCCAATAGGTGATAAATTTAAATATCGCAAACATTTTTGTGCTTTAACTTATTTTTTAATCAGCCAACCAGAATCACTAGCACATCTGCGACCTGCACAGCAATTCCATAACTTGGCTACAATCGGATTATCACTTTTTTCATAGCAAATTCGACTCTATCGCAAGGCATTAGTGGCTGCGATACTTAGAATTCGATTGAAGCCAAGTTATGAAATCGGGCTGCTGTTTAGACAATGTTTTTTGCAACTGTGAACCTCGTAGCAGGGCTATAAGTGATAAGCTTAGCTCTGATCATAGTGGGCACAGCGTTGTGTTTCCATGTAAATCAGGTAAAAACTCTCAGGAGTTCACTTACAGGCCTATTACTTGCAAGCGTTTGGTACGGTTTGCAGATAACATTGATAATCAACTTTGTCACTTGCCGTTTGATGGGAATTCTGATGACCTTTGCAATTCCTTGTTTAATATAATGGATAAAGAGTTTAACGATATATTTAAATTAAAAAAATGTAAGGGTGGGATTTGATGACTGGGCTACTACAGGTATTTACAAAAGTAGAAAACAATTATACGATTTATATTCTCAAAAAAATATGAATGCTAATGACTCGAAATTTGTTGAATACTTAAAACAATATTCTAAGACATTTAAATCCTTGTGTAAACCGCGAAATCTCTTCATTTGAGTAGGAAAATTAAACAATCGGAAGATAAAAACAAAACAACATGGAAAATTATAAATATCGAAACCGGAAAAATTAAATCTCGAGACCGAAATTTTATCCTAAACATCGGCAATGAATTAATTTCCAAAGATCACGAAGTTGCCAATGCATTTGAAGATCCTCAGTTGAGGCTTCTTGTATGCTCTCAAGCGACGTTGAAAAGTGTGATGTTATATTTAAATTTAAACATATTAATGTTAATTCGATTGTTAAGATATTTAAATTGCTTAACATAAAAAATACAGAGGATCTCTGGGGAATAACTAGTAAAATTTTAAGTTCTATTATTGGTATAATTGCTCCATACTTAGTAATTATTTTTAATAATTGTGTTGATGAAGGAGTTTTTCCCGACATAATGAAAAATAGTAAACTTATTCCCTTATTCAAGTCTGGCAGTAAAAATGATCCGACTAACTACATACCCATTTATATACTTCCCGCTCTAAGTAAAATTTTTGAGAAAGTATTATTAAACCAGTTGGGAGAAGTCACAGGATGCAATTGGCGTTTTCTGTGATTTATCCAAAGCATTTGACTGCGTTTGCCACGAAACATTAATTTTTAAATTGAAGCATTACGGAATACATGGGAAAGCTCTCAATCTTTTATCCTCGTATCTTAGCAATAGAATCCAACAAGTGGATGTAAATTGTGCGATGTCACCTGGATCTCTCATTACAATGGGAGTCCCACTGGGTTCAATAATGGGGCCATTCTTGTTCTTGGTTTACAGTAACGATCTTCCCTTTTTCAAGAACTTATGTGAAATTGTTTTGTTTGCAAATGATACTACTCTAATTTTTAAGATTGACAGAACCTTGAACAATTTTGACGATGTTAACAAGGCAATCACGCTAGTTCTTAATTGGTTTACAACTAACAATTTAATGTTAAATCCTAAGAAAACTAAATGTATCAAATTCTCACTACCCAATGTCAGAGGGGTTCCTACGAATTCAAGTATTTTAATAAATAGTGAGCCTGTAGACCTTGTGCAGTCAACCTCATTTTTGGGTATTACTGTAGATTCAAAATTACAGTGGAGTTCTCACATATCTTTAATAGCTGGTAGATTGAGCTCTGCAGCCTATGCAGTACGTAAAATTGGACACTTTACCAGCACAATGTCATATGGCATTTTGCTGTGGGGTAAGGCCGCGGAAATTCAATCAATATTTATGCTGCAGAAGAGAGCAATTCGTTCCATTTACAATATGAAATCCCACGATTCTCTTAGGGAACGTTTTACAGAGGTCAATATTCTTACAGTGGCTTGTCAATATATATATATATATATAACTGATGGAGAGAACAGTATATAGATATTCTCTCAACCAGTTTTGCTTGTCATGTCTATTTGTATTAGGTTAGGTAGGCAGAAATGGGCAAATGACACAAAGTTCCTGATCCTGTTCAAAAACTACTCACTGTATCCTACTGAAATTAAAATATATGATACTCGAGGATATAACTAACAATTTCATTGTCCCCAAAACATGAATGCACTTATTTGGCTCGATGAAAAAAAATGCCAAACACACATCTGAAAATAAACAATTCCGTAAATATATCCTACATTTAATGGTATTTTGATATGATATTGTACCTAAATATTACTTGTATATTAAGAAATCGTGTCTTTGTACTATTTTTTTGGAAAGACTAACTATTTATGTGTAATTGGGATTTTTCTAGAATGTCACTTACGCTCTTTAATTCGGAGCGATATCAATTTCGTGCCGCACTACTCTCTCACGGCAATCTACGTATTTTGCTTCGCGGTCTCTGACATTTCTGCCATTCCGCGGCGAGCCGCGTTGCTAGGTGGACCTGCGCTACTATTGTCCGTTTTGACTTGGAGCACAGTACATTCATATATTAGTCTTTCCAGACAGTAGTGTATCGAAGCATTGTTTTCGAGTTTGAAGTCTGTCAGTCGGAGACCGATGGTTGCCACCTGTGGGTCTTTACCCGGCTACAAAAAAGGAGGGTTATGATTTTATCAGAATACCTATGTTTGCATGAATGAATGTATGTATGTATGTATGTATGTATGTATGTTTGTCTGTTTGTACATGACCACACTTTACAGCCAACCTTTTAAATTTGTAGGAATCTTTCTATTACAAAAACTTACTTACAAAAAAGAAGGCTATCGATTTCACGCGTATGTCTACACTCATATTATAAAGAGGAAAGATTTAATTTATTGTATGTTTGTATTTTTGTATCTTTGTTTGTAATGGACAAACGAAATGAACCGATTTAAAAAATATATTTCACGTATTAGAAAGCTACCTTATCAGCAAGTAACTATTTTATTTTTCATGAAAGTAGAGATCTTTTCGAAAATTGCAATATAGTAACCCAAGGAATCAATAAAAATATTTTTCCTAAAAAAAAAAACGACTTCGTATTGAAATGGTATTTTCTAAACAAATACTAAAAAGAATAAAATAATTACAATAGAACCAGAACACTATCAGTTTAAGAAAAGTAAAAATGTAATACCAATTGAAAAATACAATTTAAAATAGAAAGAGTTATAATAGTTTCTTACCCCCCTTTTTCTCAGTCTCTGTCTTTTTCCCTTTTTCCCCCTCTATATAGCTATGTTCACATCACTAGTATACCCAATCAAACAAAAAATAATTTTCAAAGAAATCGGACTACATCAGTAAAAAAAATAAAAAATATTGCAGTCGAACATATAACCGTCTTCTTTTGTGAAGTCGATTAAAATTAGACATTTCTTACTGTCGTTGGAGTAATGATGCAATTATTGTCTATGGGTAAAAAAACACCATGATCGTTGCTGCACAAGATTTTGAATTACGCTTACTGGCGTATTTTTTTAGAAGTTACAATGCGTATGGTAATTTGTACTTTTGGTTCTGGAATACCTAATAATTTTCCCCAGAAAAATGTCCACGCGTGCAAAGCCGCGGAGGATTATATAAAATTACTCTATACTTATGTTATTCTTTCTTATCTTACGTTTTTTTTTTGCCTGATGAAGGTATACATATTTATAAACAATATATTTTGTGAGTTTTTAGAGTTATGCAAACATTTTTCTTTCCGTCGGAATTAAAATGTGGCAGTTGTAAGCCGCTTGATACTTCATATTTCCAATAGCACTCTCGCGGTTAAGACGAATCCAATTTGACCTCATGTAACAAAATCCATTTAGCTGTTTAGTCTGTAGGACGTGCCAAAGAAACGTAAAAACAAACAAACATACATACATACATACATACATACATACATACAACCCAACACATTACCCTCCGCAATCGGGTATTAAGGTGGTAACATTTGCCAATGACCTTGATGACCTTCACGATTCGACCCCTAATACTAGTACTTGTGCTCCAGTGACATCGAACTGCAGATGGCAGTATAACAGTGATGACAGTTTAAAAATAAAGAGTAACGAGAATACAGAAGTGTTTCTCATAATGTTTGTTTTTTTGCCTATAAATTTTGGAGGGTATGACTCACCAAAAATAGATCTCAGTAACAGTAGGTACTGGAAATATCTAGGAAGTTCTAATTTTCATTAGTTATTTTATTCTACACGGATTGTACTAAATGATGAACCATGAAGATTTAATGATGACCAGAAAAAACTTACTGAATCTCAGCAATGGTAATAGCTAGGAAGTTCCAGTTTTCACCAATTGTTTTATTTTCCACGAGTGCTAGTAATGATGAATCATGAGAGTATGGTGACAAAAAAAAACTAACTAGGTACCTACCCAATCAACTCAGCGAGAATTTAGTTGGTAGTTTTCATCGAGTTTTCCTAAATCATACCAACGATTCCATGATGAAACTCTTTTTATGATGACCAGAAGTGATTGGATCTTAATAACGGATTTAACTTTATATGTGACTATGTATACCCCACGCATGATGATGATGATGATTATGATGATGAAAAGTATCTGATATGTTATTTATTCCAGGGTATAAGCTATCAAAATTCCAAATTTCATCAAAATCTGTCCAGCCTTTATCGCGTTAAAACTCCCCAAACAAACAAACCGACAACGTTTCACTGTCAAATATTAGTGTGGATTTTCATATAACCGACGTAACTTCTAAAAAAAGAAACGCTAGTAAGCGTAATTCAACATCATTGCCAGCAGTGTTTTTTGACCATAAACAACTACATTATTATTTATTACTTATCTTCTTGACAGACTTGTTATTATTTCGTTTCCATGGTAACGTCATTCCGTTATTAATGTTTGATTCCTTGGATTACATTATTGCAATTTGCGAAAGAATTCCAATTAAAAAAAAAACCGCCCCTTTTACTCGCTGATAATGTAGCTACCTACAAGTGAAACAGTTTTTAAAATCGGTTTAGTACTTTTTGGTTTTATCCATTAGAAACAAACATACAAACAAACAATCAAATCTTTCTTCTTTATAATACTAGTGTAGACTATCCTCCACCCTTCGGCTTCACCCACGCAGCCGCAGGCAGAGGCTAGTGTTATTGTTTTTACACGACTACCCAAAAAAAAGGAGTGTTATGTTTTTAGCATTCATGTGTGTTTCTATGTTTGTAAGTTTGTATGTGAGTTTCTTTATTCCACTATAACTTTGAAATGCCTAAACAGATTTAGACGTATGGGGTATCGTTACAATCCTTACATCCCCTCGAGTAACAAAGGCTATATTTGTTTTTTGAAAAAATAAAAACAGTATGGCTCCATTTTCAATTGCAAAAAAATATTTTTTCTTCGTATTTTACAATATGGGTATCAAATTGATAAGCACATTCCAATCCATACCAATATATAAAAGTGAAACGTTGTCTGTTTGTTTGTTTGGGGAGTTTTCACGCGATAACGGCTGGACGGATATTGATGAAACTTCGAATGGAGATTGCTTATAATAAAACATAGGATTCTTTTTATCCCGGAAAATTGTAAGTTTCCGCGGGAAAACTGGAAGAATTTTGATTACTCGGTGTAAGAAACGGTTGCCATGGAAACGAAATAACAAGTATGTCAAAAAACATCAAGAGCGTTGGTGCTACACCTACTTTTGCATATGTTTTTAATATACTAGAAGAACATAGAATGCTTTTTTCGCGATAAACAGTACCTAGTCCGCGCGGACGAAGTCGCGGGTGGGAAAACTAGTAGTATATAATTTATTGGCATAAACTCATTTTTGACAGGGCAGGCGTGTTTTTTAGCTTTTAAGCTAGTTATTACGTTTGTGGAGAGGACATCTGAAGTTTGACGATTCGAAGTTAGACATTTAATGAAAAAGACAGCATTTAATATAAGAAAATTTATTAAAATCATATTTTTCATATATAAAAACAAAACCACGAAAACAAAGGCGGTTTGTTTAAATCTTATTATGAATACCGGTTCATTTGCGGGCAATATTTATTTCTGATTGTATGGTTTCCATTTCCAGTTCTTCATGGCATCTGTGGAAAATTCAAGATTATTATAAACCTGTAGTAACGAAGCAATACATAATAAGCCTTTTATAGTTTTTCAAATAGACATAGACATAGACATATCTTTATTGTGACAAAAAAACAATAAACAAACAGGGAAATAAAATTATATAAAAGACTAAAAATAGGTACTACCTACATTAACGTTTTTTTGCCACAAACCGGCCCTAACTCAGCATAATGCTAGTTGCAAAACAAACAGCGCTGGTCTTCCATTGGGAACGACAAGTGACGTCACGCACAGAATAGATAGATAGATAGATAGATAGATAACTCTTTATTGTACACCACATAGAACAAAAAATACAATAATAACTAAAACATTTATACAAAATAAATGGGACAATGGGCGGTCTTATCGCTAAAAAGCGATCTCTTCCAGACAACCTTTGGATGGAAAGGAATTAATATACGGCAAAGACGGTGGTGCATTATAGTAGTAGTAGCAGCAGCAGCAGCAGCAGCAGCAGCAGTAGTAGTAGTGTCGTTGTCGTCGCCTATATCCAGCCTAATATAGGCGAAGCAAAACGCTTCGTGTAATGTATATACCTAACTAACCGCTCAATGCCCCCGCTATAAAAAAAAAAACAATATTGTAAATACACTCCGATCACGTGACCAAAAATCACGCGGCAAGACGGCAAAATGGCGCGAAAATATTGTTGCCGCGTAAAACTTATTTTCCGTTCCTTCCTCAACGGTTTGGCGGATCCGTACAAAACTTGGCCTGTGATTGGCTGAATATATGTAGCCACTGACAAACCGAACGTAAGTTTTATGAAATTATTATGTAAGGAGAGAGCACCGCGGAAAAATGATGAAGCCAAAAATGGTAGTAGTTTCAGAAAAAAAAACGTATTTTGGAAACGAATCGATGACATACTGTTTTTTTGTTTTATTTAAATACTAGACAATTACAAATTACTAGACAATTACGGTACAGATCGGTGTTTCTGTTTATGTTTATGTTTATGTTTATGTTTATGTTTATGTTTATGTTTATGTTTATGTTTATGTTTATGTTTATGTTTATGTTTATTTTTATGTTTATGTTTATGTTTATGTTTATGTTTAAAGGAACTAGAGGGGATACTGGGACCCCAGTAGATTCCCCATTCGGCGGATTATTCATCTTTGGCGTGGGCAGCGGGCAAGGAGCTGAAGGCTTGAGTAAAACTGCGGTCAGTATCGTAATCACAATTTAATGCTGATTATCTGCGCACAGTGCACACTCTTAAACTAATTATAACACTTTTAATCAACACGTTCCACCGAGCACGTGGAGTGCGCGCGCCTATTCCCAACGGCGGTACGAATCAGACTGACTCAAAAATGGCCACCTCTCCAGAGCTTGGTGTTACGTCAAAGTGATATTTCGTTCGGAAACTTAACAATATTTCTTAAAATTATAGGAGGCGCCGTCACGGCCAACCCTGACTTTCGCACGCCCTCGTGCGTCTAATTGTCACGTGCTGGTTCACCTGGAATACAATAATCTTTTGTTACTCGTTCGACCACTCCTGACCATAGGATACTTTGAATGAGGTTCAACATTGCGGCGTGAACTGAGCGTACGAGCCCCTTCCGTTAAGCCACCTACTAATTGGTGCTGCAGCAGCGTAGACCGGGCATACTAGGCCCCTTCGACCAGCCACCTGTTTGATGCTGCGGCGTGGACCGGGCATACGAGGCCCCTTCGACCAGCCACCTGTTTGTTGCTGTGGCGTGGACCGGGCATACGAGGCCCCTTCGACCAGCCACCTGCTTATTGCTGCAGCGTGGACCGGGCATACGAGGCCCCTTCGACCAGCCACCTGCTTATTGCTGCGGCGTGGACCGGGCATACGAGGCCCCTTCGACCAGCCACCTGCTATTCTGCCGTGGTCCGAGCATACGAAGCCTCTACGACTCTGATAGACTAAAAAAAATAATAATAATGTCAATGTTAATTAAAAAAAAACTAGCTACTCACGCGTGTTTTGATGTATTTCCGCTGTATGAACAATTAGATGTGTGTGGGACTCATCGTCAGATGGTGCAGTGAGTGTGTTAGAGCTAACGGTCAGGGTGCCTTCACTTGATGCCGAGAGCGTATCATTGTCGTCATCGGATAGCTCAGTGAGACCATTGTGTTCCGGATTAGCCACCGTCTCAGCCTCATCGTAATTCATTAAGTCTGTAGCTACCTCATGTAATCCCTCGAACCCCTTAGGTACTGGACGCAAGCACTCGTGTGAATACTTATAAACACGATTAGAGCCGCTTGCCGTTTTTAACTCATAACGGTCATTGTCAAGTGCCCGCAGAATTACAAAAGGTCCCTTAAACTTCCTTGATAACTTAGTTTGGTTGCGTTCGCAGCATTTGATAAAGACATAGTCACCGGGTGAGTAAGGTACGACTGTGGCTTTACCTTGGTTGAATCGCTGTGTTTCTTTCGTGGCTGCTCGTTCAATGTTGCCAGATGCCTGATTCCTCATGCTGTCTAAATTATCGCGGCCTGAGACACTTGCATCATGTGAAATTTTGGCGATACCTAGTGACTGCGCGCGGATTCCGAACATGAGTTCAGTAGGAGTGTATCCCGTCACTTTAGACCTAGTGCTGTTTAGAGCTAACTGAACGTCATCGAGTTCCTCTCGCCATATCTTATTCGAGTCATTTTCAACAATTGTGAGTAGGCTCTTGAGAGTGCGCATTACTCTTTCGATTTGCCCATTGGCCCTAGAAGAGCCTGTAGCGATCAGGTGAAGTTTAATGTTGTGTTCATAACAAAACCGTTTGAAATCGCCACTAATAAAGCATCTTCCCTGATCCGCTATGACTCTTTTAGGTGCACCGAATAGTGAAACAGCCCGTCTTAGAGCCTTGACTGCGCATGTCGCGTCTAGGGATTGGGTGTACTGAAGAAGCACATATTTAGTGAAACCATCTATAATCACGGACGCGTACTCCTTTCTATCGCTTTTTCCGCTGAGTTTTCCCGTGAGATCTATATGAATTGTGTGCCAGGGTAAAGCAACTTTTGGGATAGGGTGTAACCTTACCTGCTGTGCCCCGGATGGTCCCTTTGATGCTTTGCAGATGATACACGATTCCACAAACATTCGGACATTCTTTGACATCTGGGGAAACCAATATTGCTCATAAATCTTATCCAGCGTCTTCTCATGGCCCAGATGCTTGATCTCGTTATGCACGTGACATATGAGTGTCCAGATAAGTGACCGTGGGACAATAGGCAACCAAGTACTGACTTTATTACGCTCTACTTTTCTGTATAGAACACCCTCTCTGACGTCGTAAGTATGTGCGACTGCTTCTGGAAACTCACCATTGTGATACTTACGCACTAGATCTTGCATCTCAGGATCTCTCCGTTGCTCAACTTCAAGCCAGCTATTATGAAGTTCAACGAAATTCACCAGTTTTCGGGGAGTAGACGAACCTGGGTCACCGACATTATATTTTGTTTGAGATGAAGTATTTGCTGGGATCGGGTTCCTAGACAAATAATCAGCGTGCCCCATGCTACGACCCTCCTTGTATATTATATCAAAATCGTATGCTTGTAAGTAGGCCCACCAGCGATGGACACGTGGAGAGAGATCAATTTTAGCTTTGGAAGCCTTCAGAGAATTGCAATCTGTAAAGACCGTGAAACGCTGCCCATAGAGATAGTGCCTGAAGTTTTCTACCGCGCGAACCACCGCAAGGGTCTCCAACTCATACGAATGATATCTGGATTCTACTTCGGTGGTTCGGCGACTGAAATAAGCGACAACATGGGGTACATTACTTTCCCTCTGGATAAGAATAGCTCCGTAGCCCTCAGAACTCGCATCTGTATGAAGTTCTATTGGTGTATCAGGGTTGAAAATTGTCAGCACAGGCTCGGAAGTTAAAATTTTTACAACCTTTCTATGAACTTCGTCATGCTTCTCGGTCCACGTGATAGGCCCTTTAAGTTTTGTTAGTGGATAAAGAGGGCCTGCGAGAGTGGCGAAATTGGGGATGAATCGCCTAAAGTAAGACGCTAGGCCAAGAAACTGCCTTACCTGAGTAGCCGTGGCAGGAGTTGGCGCTTCAATTAATGCTTGCACTTTGCGTGGGTTAGGTCTTATTTCACCGGCCCGGATCACGTAACCTAGGTAGTCAATCTCCTTTTTCATGAACCTACACTTGCGCATGTTCAGGGAAAAACCAGCTTGTGACAACGCTGCGAGTACCGTGTCGAGGCGCTCCAGTCCTGTAGAGACATCTGAAGAGAAGCAAAGGACGTCATCCATGTAAGCCACAGCGATGGTATCCTTTAAGGATTTGAGGGCTTTATTTATGCAACGTTGATAGACGGATGCTGCATTTCGTAAACCGAAAGGCATGGCAAGGTACTCGTATTGTCCTTCCGGTGTTACGAACGCAGTACGTTCCACAGAGTCGGATTCTACGCTGATTTGATGGTACCCGGCAGTCATGTCTAAAGAAGAGAAAAAATGCGCGCCATCAAGGCGATCTAACTGTTCGTCTATCCTAGGTAGAGGCTGATGTTCTGCCCGGGTATTCGAGTTTAATTCTCTATAGTCCACGCACATTCTGTCAGTGCCGTCCTTCTTCTTTACTAGCAGGATAGGACTTGCGAATGGGGATGAGCTTTCGCGTATTACCCCCGCGGCCAGGAGTGACTCTACTTTGTCCCTAACTATTTCCTTTTCAGCAGGTGCTAGTCGATAAGGACGACTTTGCACAGTTTTGTGCGGGTCAATGAGGACTATCTTTAACTCACCTGTAGTAACTCGGCGTGTTGGAACATCGTCCACAAAGAACTCGCTATACTTACGTAGTACAGCAATCAATAACTCCTTATCTGTGTCTGTAAGATCTGTATCAATATTATGAAAATCAAATCCAGTATCGGTGTTACAGGTACCTAATTTTTCTCGGGCGGTGAAAGTGATATCATTGCTGTTAATTTCGACATGGACTTCCTGCTCTAGTATATCACGCCCTATTATTATCGGTTCAGAAATCGTATCGTCGGGCACTATATGGAAGATAATAGTTAACGGAATACCCTGAATATCCACTGCACTAGTTATCTGTTCAGTGCACTTGATACCATTTCCTCATATACCTGTTAAATACACGGGTTCGTTGCTTTCAGTACCTGAGAGTTTTTTAGCAAAACTAGCTTTTACTAGCGAGCACGTAGAACCACTATCGAAAAGAAATACAACGCACTCACCAGATGACGTTGACAGTGTACCTCTGCCCATCCTATGCTCGCAGATGTTGACAACTTCTTTCTTCGCGGATTGGTCATTGTTGATCTTCTTGTCGGGACAGGTTGTGCTTAGATGTCCCTGCTTGCCGCAGGCGAAGCAAGTCACTATCTTCTCCCTCTCTGCTTGTTTAGACTTGGCGATGCTATCACGACGTTTGCGACAATCTTCAAATTTATGCCCGCGATTGCCGCAATAGCGGCAGGATCCAACAAACCTGGTTTCAGTTGTTCGTGGCTTCTTGGCTTCAGTTTCACCGAAATCTTCGTCTTCATTACGCCGCTTCAGTGAAATACCGTTAAGTATTCTGCAGAGCTGTGATTTTGTCGTAATAGAGTGACAATTTAATTCTCTGCGAATCATAGAATCTCGCTGACTCAGAACTGATATGACAAACCCGGTGATGACGTCTTCTCCCATTTCAATCCTTGGTATGCGCTCAATAAGATTCCAAAGACGTATAGCTGCTTCACAGGCCGTCTCTTTGCCTTTAATTTGAAATCTCATTATCTCGTCAAAGTAATCTTGCATAAGCATCGGTTTTCCGAACTTAGCAAGAAGGATCTCTTTAATTTGTGGCCATGTTATTTGCGAAGATCTCAGTTTAGTAAGGCAGGTGGCGGCCCTTCCCTTAAGCGCATGCGTCAGAGAGAGCAACAGCTCAGGGCCTGCTAGTTTTTGGCTTTCAATAATAATTTCTATTAAATTACACCAACCTTCAATGTCCGACTCCGGATCCTCTGGATCAAACATGATCAGTTGCGCTGGTTTGGGGCTTTCACGTGGTGTCTGCGTAGAGGCAAGAATTCGAGACAAAAGCGCTTCCATACTAGCGAGTAGATTTCCGGGATTACTCGTATCTGCGACAGATTGTCTTGATTGATTATTGATATTGTTTTCATTTTCAAGCCCTTCGTGTCCCGCTTCTGATAAAGGAACTAGAGGGGATACTGGGACCCCAGTAGATTCCCCATTCGGCGGATTATTCATCTTTGGCGTGGGCAGCGGGCAAGGAGCTGAAGACTTGAGTAAAACTGCGGTCAGTATCGTAATCACAATTTAATGCTGATTATCTGCGCACAGTGCACACTCTTAAACTAATTATAACACTTTTAATCAACACGTTCCACCGAGCACGTGGAGTGCGCGCGCCTATTCCCAACGGCGGTACGAATCAGACTGACTCAAAAATGGCCGCCTCTCCAGAGCTTGGTGTTACGTCAAAGTGATATTTCGTTCGGAAACTTAACAATATTTCTTAAAATTATAGGAGGCGCCGTCATGTTTATGTTTATGTTTATGTTTATGTTTATGTTTATGTTTATGTTTATGTTTATGTTTATGTTTATGTTTATGTTTATGTTTATGTTTATGTTTATGTTTATGTTTATGTTTATGTTTATGTTTATGTTTATGTTTATGTTTATGTTTATGTTTATGTTTATGTTTATGTTTATGTTTATGTTTATGTTTATGTTTATGTTTATGTTTATGTTTATGTTTATGTTTATGTTTATGTTTATGTTTATGTTTATGTTTATGTTTATGTTTATGTTTATGTTTATGTTTATGTTTATGTTTATGTTTATGTTTATGTTTATGTTTATGTTTATGTTTATGTTTATGTTTATGTTTATGTTTATGTTTATGTTTATGTTTATGTTTATGTTTATGTTTATGTTTATGTTTATGTTTATGTTTATGTTTATGTTTATGTTTATGTTTATGTTTATGTTTATGTTTATGTTTATGTTTATGTTTATGTTTATGTTTATGTTTATGTTTATGTTTATGTTTATGTTTATGTTTATGTTTATGTTTATGTTTATGTTTATGTTTATGTTTATGTTTATGTTTATGTTTATGTTTATGTTTATGTTTATGTTTATGTTTATGTTTATGTTTATGTTTATGTTTATGTTTATGTTTATGTTTATGTTTATGTTTATGTTTATGTTTATGTTTATGTTTATGTTTATGTTTATGTTTATGTTTATGTTTATGTTTATGTTTATGTTTATGTTTATGTTTCTGTTTCTGTTTCTGTTTCTGATAGAGGCGTGAAAGAAACAGTACTCAGAATTAAAAGGAATTACTATTGGAATAACTTACAGGAAACAGTAACAGCAGTGATAAATTCATGCGAACCCTGCCAAAAAATGAAATACGACAGAAAACCCATAAAGCCCCATATAGATCTTTTTACCATAGAATCAGTGTATTACTTAACAATTGTAGATGCGTTTAGTAAACTCGCCCAAGCAGTAGAAATAAGCAACAGATCAACTGGAGAGGTAGTCAGAGCCCTAATTAAGTATTTCTCATTTTATGGCATACCCAGGAAAATTAGTTGCGATCCCGGTAGTGAATTTAACAATGAATTAATGCGAGAAATGGCCTCTATGTATAAAATTGATCTTCATATCTGTACGCCCAACAACCCTAACTCCACAGGCATAATTGAACGTTTCCATTCGACAATTATAGAGATATACCGTCTAGCTAGATACGACCAAAAGTCTACAGACGCGGCCTCGGTGATGACCTATTGCATCGTAGCATACAACAATACCATACACTCTAGTACCGGCTTGACACCTTTCGATGTAGTCTTTGATCATACTGACTCCAGTAGAATGTTTGACGCCGATTTTGAGAAAGCTTATACCCAACAACTATTAAAAGACCATGCAAAACGCACAAAATACCTATACCAACACATAGCAAACAAAATGACAGAAAATAAAAATAAAGTTAGAGACAAGAAAGGAGGAGAAAGCGAGATAGTGTTAGAAGAAGGGAAAGTAATTTATGCTAAAGATGTTAACAAGCGAAAAAGTAAAGATAAGGCACGATATCAGAAAGCGATAGTCAAAGGAAAAGTAGAACGTAATGTAGTACCAATAAATGTAGGTAAGAGAGAAACCAATGTCGAGATTAAAAACGTAAAACGTCCTTCGCAGGTGCTGCCTCAGCGCAGTGGCTCTGCTAGCCCTCAGCCAGGCCCTTCAACTGCGCTCACTTGAAAATAATCCTGGGATCTTGCCCGTTAACATAGGAACGGCCTTTAAACAGGAAGATAAGTAGACCATTATTAAAGTGTTAGATCTTAGTGGTATAGGTGAGAATTTAAAATACAACATGCAAAAATACTTAGAACTCAAGAAATTAATAATGGTTAATTATCCAAACTCTACTGAATTCCTAAGCATAGCTGAACAAGCCGAGTATTGGTGTAATATGACAATCGATAAATTCAATCAATTAATACCAACCATAAGGGTGAAACGAGGAATTCTGAATCCTCTCGGTTCCTTGATCAAAATTATTACAGGAAATTTAGACTACGAAGATGCTTACCGATATGATACCTTGATTGCACAGATAAAACATAAAGAAACTTTAACCGATAGTAAAATTACTATTGTCTCTAAAATGTTGAATAATTTAATTAATAACACGGAAAATCTATATGAAAATTCTAAAATTGTTGATAGAAGATTACAGGCAATGGAAGATATTATAAATGTATTGACGGGACAGGGACTAAAATCTGTTGTTACAAACCATTTGTTAACTATGTTTGGTTTTTTTATTAATAATTTTCGCGCTGTTTATGCATTTATAGACGAAACGGAAACAGCTTTAGCATTCAGTAAGGTACGAGTACTGCACCAAACTATTGTTAATTCTACAGAATTGCTAGAAATGTTACAAACTATAGATGAAACCGATATTTTTTATGTATCCAGCTACTCTAGATAATTTAGTTAAAATAGAAAGGGCTATAGTGGTTAAGGCGTATACTAAAGGAAATCAGATAACATTTATATTGGAGGTTCCCTTAACTGATAATAATTCTTATAAACATTTGAAACTTTATTCGTTACCTGTAATAAACAAATCCCTGAATAAGACAGTTGCCATAATTCCTAAATACCCTTACCTAATGGTGAATGGGCTGAAGTACCTGTCAGTCACTCATCCCTGCGAACAAATCAACGCCGACCAGTACCTGTGCACCGAAGATAATATTCTCCTACAATCAGAAGAAACATGCGTAGAGCAACTAATGCAAATTCGTGATGATCCTAACGAATGCATCCCTTACCCTGTTGATATAGAAGACGTAAAAATCCAGCGTATTAAATTTAACACCTGGATACTCTACATAAGGAAAGACATCATTTTAACAGAGAAATGCGGAAATGACGTCACTCGCCGTTCGCTACATGGTTCGTTTATAGCCGATATTGAAGAGAATTGCGAGATTTCCCTAAATAAATATCACCTGAAACATCGATGCATCTATGGAAATGATATCAAGTATAGAAGTAACCTGATTCCTGAATTACCTGTTATAG
Organism: Alsophila aescularia; assembly: GCA_946251855.1. Taxonomy (NCBI): domain Eukaryota; kingdom Metazoa; phylum Arthropoda; class Insecta; order Lepidoptera; family Geometridae; genus Alsophila; species Alsophila aescularia. The sequence continues at coordinate 37,827,530 of OX276379.1, forward strand.
AACCCTTTATTACTGCTGGAAATACTACAATGAACATGAAGGAGATCAACTTTGACAAACTGAAACGGTTATCGTACGTGCTTAGTGTGAAAAATCTAGAAAGTGATGGTGAAAAGTCGGAAAATAGTGTTAATCAACTACGAAGTGTTAGCATAGCAACGATAGTTTTATATACTCTCATATCCATAAGTATTGTAGCATACATAGTATATAAGCTTAGATTAAAACTAAAATGTTCTACGCAAAATCATCCTGATTCAAATTTATCGGATAATCTTGCGTCTAATGAGGGAGGAGTTATGTTCCAGCCACAGGGTCGAGTCATCCAAGTACATCCATAAAGTGCAGCGTTGCACTTTCGGGTGGCGCGACCGCTCCAATGTGTGTGGGCGATGTTTAGTCTAGAACTTAGCGATAAGGATTGTTCGTAAGGCAAATGTAACTTTTAGATTCATTAATAAAATCAGTCGTCTTCCAACTCAGACGTCTCTACATTTTCGTTTAAATATTTAGTTTTTAAAAAACCTTCGAGCGCTTCCCTAAACTTGACTAGCTAGTCAGTCGTAAATATTATTACACATTAGGATACTAATATAAACAGATCTATTCCTACAAAATCATCATACTTTAATGCAAAAATCTTCATTAAATAGTCACTAGCTAGTCAGTCGTAAATATTATTACACATTAGGATACTAATATAAACAGATCTATTCCTACAAAATCATCATACTTTGATGCAAAAATCTTCATTAAATAGTCACTAGCTAGTCAGTCGTAAATATTATTACACATTAGGATACTAATATAAACAGATCTATTCCTACAAAATCATCATACTTTGATACAAAAATCTTCATTAAATAGTCACTAGCTAGTCAGTCGTAAATATTATTACACATTAGGATACTAATATAAACAGATCTATTCCTACAAAATCATCATACTTTGATGCAAAAATCTTCATTAAATAGTCACTAGCTAGTCAGTCGTAAATATTATTACACATTAGGATACTAATATAAACAGATCTATTCCTACAAAATCATCATACTTTGATACAAAAATCTTCATTAAATAGTCACTAGCTAGTCAGTCGTAAATATTATTACACATTAGGATACTAATATAAACAGATCTATTCCTACAAAATCATCATAATTTGATGCAAAAATCTTCATTAAATAGGCACTAGCTAGTCAGTCGTAAATATTATTACACATTAGGATACTATTATAAACAGATCTATTCCTACAAAATCATCATACTTTGATGCAAAAATCTTCATTAAATAGGCACTAGCTAGTTATATGTACCACAAACCCACCGTTGTTTACCGAAGTCCAATTGCGACATATTTAATTGTGAAAGTACCAATTAAGCACTTTTTGTACTTATGTTGTTTTTCTATGAATAATGCGCAGTAGAGGTACTCTACATGTTGATTTGATTTAATTGCGCATAGCTGAATAAGCATTTATGTACTTAGATGTTTTTCTCGCTAAAGTATGAGAAATGTAACTACTTAGATGTTTATTACAATGAAGAATGTACTAGAAATCGCCTACGCATTTATAAAAATTATATAAGGAAGTTACTAAGTACAAATTGTCATTATTTTATCTTCGCTTGAATTGTACGGTCAAAAGTAAGACCAATAAAATTAACTTCAAATTTAATTTGTTGTTTATTTTATTAAAATCTCGGCTCCGTCCAATTTGTCTGGCGCAGCCGGTTGTATTTTTTTTTAAAGTCGTGTAAATTTAATTTGTCCGGCGCTTACTTCAAAAATTGTGAAATATAATTTGTCTGGCGCAACCTACATATTTTGTGCAGCTGTCCTGAATAACTTCAGAGTGTTCCTGACAAATCCACGAAAAAAATACTCGAACCAAACAAATACGACTGTATTGGAAAAAGGAGTTGAGAAACAATTCAGCGAGTGGAATAATCACCGAGGCATGGGATCGAGCGGTTTTAAGTGAGTCAAAAATCATTCACTTTCCGTATTCTTGCCCTGCTATTCGACCCTTAGTGTTTTTGGACAAACATTGCCAGTACACTTGTTATTTTTGATTTATTGTATGCGAATTTATGATTTTTATGTGAATTTTTGACGTTTTATGTGTTTTTATTGATTTTTATGTGAATTTATGTGTTTTTATTGATTATTATGTGAATGTATTTATATTCTGTGAATGTATTTATTATTTTATGCGTTTTTATTTGAATTTTATGTGAATTTATTGATTTTTATGCGTCATAATTGATTTTTATGTGAATTTATTGATTTTTATGCGTCATAATTGATTTTTAGGTGAATTTATTGATTTTTATGCGTCATAATTGATTTTTATGTGAATTTATTGATTTTACTGTGTCTTTATTGATTTTTGTGCTTTTATTGAACTTTTATGTGCCTTTATTTAATTATATTTTGAATTTTTGTGTGTTATACGTGTTATATTGTACAAACGCATACTCAATTTTAATAATTTGAATTTATTTTAAATAATAATAATTTAAAATGGAATCAATGAGGATTATAACAAATGAAATTGTGAAATTGAATCCTAAATTTGATGGGAATGAAAAAATATTAAATTTATTTATTTCAAAATGTGAATATGTGCGTAGCTAAAGTGGATCCGAAGTAACAGCAGCACAATAATTATATTTATTTTATGTAATTTCAAGTAGAGTTGTAGGCAGAGCAGCCTCACTATTAAATGAAAGTAGCTACATGGCTACAATTGAAAATCTTTTTATTCAAGTTAATAATATAATTGAAAATTGAAACAGATTGTGAATTAGATGATATATTATCTGAAAATCTAATGAAACTTAGATTAAATAGTATGCATCAAGAACAAAGAAATGCAATTTTTTTTTAATTGATGCAGTCAAGATGAATTAATTATTGATATTAAAACTAAGATGCAATTTCACTAATACTTCTAATTATAACTTTATAAAATTTGAGCAAAAATTAATTGAAATTGAGAAAGCATTGAATAGAAGTAAAATAAATGATTTTGAAAATAAAGTATCTCATGCTAGTTTGTTAACTCATAATTTTCAAATAATTCTTTCTAAGTTAGATGAGATTGATACAGCAATCGCATTAAGTAAAAATAAGATATTACATAGATCAATAATTGATACTAATGAATTATTTGAATTGTTAAAAAATATTGAGAGAACAGATAAGTTAATTTTCCCTGTTAATTATGAAAATTTAGTTAAGATAGAGCAAAATATAGAGATAAAAGCTTATATTAAGGGTAGGCAAATTACATATGTACTGGCAATTCCAATTGTAAGCAAAAACACTTACAAATATTACCAGTTATTCCCCTTACCTATCCTTGATACTTTTAATAATATTACATCCTTGATACTTTCTAAATATCCTTTTATCCTCGTGAAAGATTTGAACTCTATAACATTGCTCTCCAAGCCATGCGACGAGATTGATGAGAATCTATTTCTTTGTAAAGAAAGTTGTGCAGTCGTATTGGAACAAGATAAATGTATAACTGATTTAATGAAATTTACGTTGAATATTACGTCGTGTTCTCCAATTTTAATCGAAACTTCAGAGATAAAAGTTCAACAAATTGAAATGAACATATGGATAATTTTTGCAAGATACCAAACGTACTTGACAAAAACCTGTGAAAATGAGATTACTCGAGAGAAAATCCTTGGTACTTATATTTTAACCTTGGACGATAATAACGATAATTGTAAAATACAAGTTGAAGATATTACTCTACGGAAGAAATTGTTCAGAGGAATGAACTTACATATTCCTAAACTACCATTGATAAATTTACCAAGGGTTCCAGTTACAAATAATTTCAAAAGAAAACCTGTTAACCTAGATGGAGTAAACATGGAAAATCTCCAAATGCTGAATTATATTTTGAAGAAAAGTGAAAACAGTGAATATAGTGAAATGAGTGAAATGGTCAATAAAGTGCAAATAAAAAGTGTTAGTTTATGGACATTAATACTTTATATTATAATGATTTTAACTATTGTATACTTTATTATAAAATATAAAAATAAGATTTTGAAATTATGTAAAATTGAAAATAATCTGACTTCAGAAAATGAACTTTCAGATAATTTTCAATCTCAGGGTGGAGAAGTTATATGTACCACAAACCCACCGTTGTTTACCGAAGTCCAATTGCGACATATTTAATTGTGAAAGTACCTACCATACGATACTACTGTGCTACTGCTGATCTGCTGTACTGTAGTTAATTATACTGTGTCATACAAACCCGTGTTACGAACCGAGTTCTCGTGTAGATGGCGGTTTACTACGTATAGATTTTGAGAATATAAAGTAGTTTTCTTAATTCTAAATAGAGGGAGCTTGTGGATTTAGAACACCGTTTTTCGCTTATCGCGATTAATGCACGCGGGGAAGTGGGGGTGAATATTGAAATCTCAAGATGCTAATCTAATTAATGAACATATCTTAAGCTGTTGATTGAGATGCCGTAATCAGCTGAGTTAGTGTTTAATAATAAATCAATCACGACTCTCAAGAGCGCCCTTGCGTTGTGCTTTGAGATGCAGAATGTTGAGTGCGGTCGATCCGTGATTTGAGAGCGTGATTGCCAGTTGCTAGAATCAAGGATTTCAAAAATATTATGTCAGAATTTGATAATTATAATTATATTAACCATCATTATAAGAATATTTTTATATTACTCTGTAAATAAACAAATTTATTTGGCATGATTGCGAAAAGATCCGAAGATTTGGTAGATATCAGAACCTGGCGAGGACTCGCTGAAGTCTAAAAAGATCCGAAATCGTAACCAAAGGATACGCGCTGGAAATACTGCATTAGCCATGCAGTATTTCCAGCGCGTCAACGATTATTTATTTTCATAAATTATAGTTATTTGTTGATGAATTGCGTTAAGTTCTTTAATAGATAGTGTAACTTTGAAAATATAGCCAAAAATTATGGCTTACATCCTTTCTACAAAAAAACTAAAGTAAGGTAATAATTAGGTAGAAAATAAACATTACTTTTAATATAATCGCATTTAATTTAATTTAACTACATCGAAGTTATAAATTTTAACCTTACGTTATATTATATTTGAGCAAAAACCGAACTTTCACTAGAAAATAAATTGTTCATTCGTAGTTCATTCAATCTTGCTCTCATGTTCTGGTTCGTGACGTAGCATCTTGAGATGTGGCTCTTGAAAGCGACATGATCTGACATGCTCTTGAAATGTCTTTATTAATCAGCGACGATCTTAAGATGCTGATCACAACTTGAAAGCGTATCAATTGATATCGCACTTGAGAGCTCAACTAAGAGCGATTTATTAATACGGGCCAAAGACATTTCAAGAGCATCTCAGATCATGTCGCTTTCAAGAGCCGCATCTCAAGATGCTACGTCACGAACCAGAATTGAGATCAAGATTGAATGAACTACGAATTAACGCTTTATTTTCTTTATTGAAAGTTCGGTTTTTGCTCTAATAAGATATAGCGTAAGGTTAAAATTTATTACTTCGATGTAGTTGAATTAAATTAAATTAAATGCAATTATATTAAACGTAATGTTTATTTTCTACATAATTATCATAACCTTACATTAGTTTTTTTTGTAGAAAGGATGTAAGCCATAATATTTGTCTATATTTTCAAAGTTACACTATCTATTAAAGAACTTAACGCAATTCATCAACAAATAACTATAATTTATGAAAATAAAAATTGTTGCCATGCAGTATTTCCAGCACGTATCCTTTGGTTACGATTTCGGATCTTTTTAGACTTCAGCGAGTCCTCGCCAGGTTCTGGTATCTATCAAATCTTCAGATCTTTTCGCAATCATGCCAAATAAATTTGTTTATTCCCAGAGTAATATAATATAATAAGATAATAAGAATATAATTATAATTATATTAACCATCATTATGATTTTCTTATAATGATGGTTGATATATTTATAATTATCAACTTCTGACATAATATTTTCGAAATCCTTGATTCTAGCAACTGGCAATCACGCTCTCAAGTCACGGATCAACTGCACTCAACATTCTGCATCTCAAAGCACATCGCAAGTGCTCCCTTGAGAGTCGAGATTGATTTATTATTAAACACTAACTCAGCTGATTACGGCATATCAATCAACAGCTTAAGATATGTTTATTAATCAGATTCGCATCTTGAGATCACTCTAAAGAGCGCTCTTGGAGTTGAGATCGGTTTATTAATACGGCCCTTACAGTTAATAAAAAATAAAATATAAAACTTGATTATTGATATGTGAGTCCGCGATTATATGATATTTTCCGCGCCTGGGCTCAGTAATCTGTAGGTTATTAGCTCGCGTAAGTAGGTAGAGTGACAGATGCCTGACTCGAGCTTTTGTAACGGATTACGATATGCACGAGGTTTTTATTGGTGAATTAGTTCATCGTGTTTCGGTGCATAAGCTGTAGTTTATGCGTGTGTTATGTTTGTTCGCGCATCACGATTGATTGGCTGAATGAATTTTGAAGAAATCTGATAAAGCAATAGGAATGAAAAAGCATGTACAATGAAGATAATAAAAAAAATGGTCTAGGGTACTTAAAACATATTTAAACTTCGTGTCTGAATGTTTGATCGCAAATCATGATATTAAAAACGGAATATTTACAATATATTTATTTTGTTTCGAGTTTTCTATATTTCATCACTGTTTCAAGCGGTATGATCGCGGATAAAATGAAGTAAAAGCAGTACCAATATATAGAAAACTCAAAATATATGTTTTTTATCCTGATTATAATGTTGACTGAAAAATATGTCTTCATTTTAACAATAATCAATAATTATGAATATAACACAAAGACAAACAAAAATCATCACAGATGAAATAAAAATGTTTAACATTATTAAATTCGCGAGCAACAGTCAAAACAAAATAAATGTATCGTAAATATTCCGTTTCTAATGTTGATTTTAGTGTTAATGTTTTGTGACCATGTAAAACACGTAAAAAAAACACGTATTATTTTTTGAATTTGTGATCATATTTTATATATGCCTGTGTTGATTTTTACCTTTTTTGTTAGTTACTTTTTTGTTTTACCTGTATAATTGTTGCCTATTGTTCGAATTAAAACATGACTATTATAAAAACATAATTTATTATTTTATTCGTACCACATTTTTAGTAAGTCACTTGTTTGTCTATTGTTCTGGGTGGAATATTGCAACTCAAATTTCGAGCACTTCGCGATTAGTTATCCGGCTGAAACTTTCAGGGTAACTTACAACTCGATGACAACGCAACAAAAAAAAACAAAAAACACATGTTTTTAGATTTCTGCTTGTTTAATATATGACATAATAATTGATACTGTGGTTTCATTTTATTCCAACAAGCAAGAAATTTTGGAAATGACACCACAGACCTACTGATACCGTTGCCGATACCATATTCTCAATTGTACATTCGTGTGCACATGCGGATCATCGAAGTATGTACTTAATTGAATCTTTCATTTAAAATGTAGGTTTTATTAGTATGTACTCAACCGTAGGTATATAACATAAAACAACACTAAAAAAAATATTTACAATTTTGCAAAACCTAATCCAAGTCGTGATCCAAGTCGATGGGAAAATATTTTTATTTTATTTGATTCTCAACTACAGAATAAATAATATGTCTCAAAGGAGAGCGCGATCCTATGGGAAAATATTGAAACAATTTTGAGTGGCAACGGATCGCGATATCAGTTGACACGACTCACTGCGATCCGTTGAGACTCCAAACGGAGCGCGCGATCGGCTGGTACAAACCCTGTGTAAGTATGCTCTCGCTAAGCAGGCGTGAATGCTAAAATCATAAACATTTGTCGTATTTCAGCAGTTTTATAAAATTTGTATTAACCTACAGTACCTACTAATAAATGGTTTATAAAACATTCTTTCAGCAGTTTTATAAATCTGTAGTAACCTACAGTGCTGAATAGAATAGAATAAAATTTAATGTATAAACTGTGCACATTAGGTATAAAGGTCTTATGATATAATATGAGTCGCAACAGTTCTATCCGGAATGGACGAACAATAATTATCATCATTTTTAAATTAGTACCTACATACTACATACATATTCTATGGCTCTAAATTTTTATAGCTACTTTAGTACAATATATCTGAAGCAAAATATACAAAATAACCGTTACTTTACTTACAACACAGAAGATACTAACGTAACACATTCACCGGCATAATGTAAAATCTATGAGCATTAAAATTTTATATCAAAAAATTATTTAATAGAATAAAAATTATGTTCAAGTAACCATTTAAAAAGCTGACTCCGAAATCTAAAGTAGGTCAACTCTTTTAATGACTCTGGGATGTGATTAAATTTTTTTATAGCCATCACATAGCAGTTTCTATGAAAAAGCTCGTTATTACATTGCGGTAGTACTATCCTATTCGGGTACTAGATTAGTAGCAGCTACCATTATCTTTTTTTTTTAAGTTCCTGGGTGCTTCTTTACAAATGCGCATATTTTGAAAATATACATTGATGGAAGCGTAAGGACCTTTAAATTTTTGAAGAGTGGTTGACAAGCATTTATAGGCTCGGCACAAAAAATAGCGAGAATGCATCGTTTTTGTGCTAAAAATGCTCGATTAAGCTCCACTGAGTTTCCCCAAATTAGAAGACCATTTCTTAAAACGGCAGCCACATATCCGTGATAAACATCGCTTACGGCCAAAAGCGATGTTTCTTTTGAAGCTACTAACGATAATCTACGAAGTGTAAAAACAAAACTGCTAAGTTTTGAACACACTTTGTCGACATGCGCCTTCCAGTCACAAGTTATTCCACGTTGGGCAATAGTTATTCCAAGAAATGTTGCAGAACTAGTTTCATGGATTATATTATTTTGATATTTTATATTAAGGTTTAGTGGCTTAGACCTGATATTATAAAATTGCATGAAATTCGTTTTACTTATATTTACTTTTAGATTATTTATGTTAAGCCAGTCTATTACATTTACAATTGTTTCATTAATATCAAGTTCAAAGTCTTTTGTCTTTTGTTTTGGAATTATTATAGATATGTCATCAACAAAAAGGACACATTTATGAAACGTTATATTGGGCAGGTCATATATGCATAAAAGGAATAAAAATGGTCCCAATACGCTACCTTGTGATACGCCAAATTTGTTTTGTTCATAATTAGATATAAAACAAGTCATCACGTTATTGTTATTAATTTTATTCATTTCAACACGCTGTTTTATATAGTGAAGATATCTCTCTATCCAATCGTAAGCAATCCCTCGAATTCCATATAACTCCAGTTTTTTGAGTAAAATTTTGAGGCAAACAAAATCAAAGGCCTTCCTCATGTCAAAGTAAATAACTGACAGTGGAGTTTTTGCATGTATGTATTCTGTAATATTAAAAGTATTCCAAGAGGAAACTAGCCAGAGTGGTTGATTTATGTTTTTGGACACCGTTTTGTTCTGTTTTAATGATGTTGTGTTAAACTATTAAACTATAGAGCCTGTGATGCATGGCTTTTTCAAATATTTTAGATGGAATTGGTATTAACGTAATAGGTCTGTAGTTATTTATATTTAATTTGTCATCTGCTTATCAACAGTTTAACTGTTTATCAACAGCTTCCAATTGTAATACAAAGGTATTATAATTGAAAGCTGTTAATGAGGTGACTAATAGTTCCAGAAAATACATCGCTACAAAGTTTTAGTATACTTGTTGTTATTACATCGTATCCCACGGATTTGGTATTATTGAGGGAGTTTTTTTTACCTCGTTAGAATCTGTAGGTTTCAAGAAAATGCTTGAAGGATATTTATCAATTGTAATATTATATTCTGGAGCAGTATGTCTATTTATGTTATTAGTATTAGTTGTATTTATAAAGTTGTTATTAAATATATTTGCTATTTCTGTTGGATCTTCAATATCTCTGTCATTGATTTTAATTTTATCAATATTTATATGTATATTAAAATTTTCTTTACTTTTTATTATGTCCCATGTAGCTTTACATTTATTGTTTGATTTATATATAATATGCTTATTTTGATTTTCCTGTGATAGGCGCATAGTTTTTTTGAGACAGTTTGTATATTTTCTGTAAGCACTTTTTGTAGTAACATTTTTATTTTGATCGTAATCATATTTCTTTTTTTTATAGCACATGATATTTTTATACCTTTTGTGATCCATTTGAGTCTTTTAGCATTATTTATGGATCGTACCCTAACAATCGGAACGCACAAATTATATAAAAGGGTAAAAGAGTCGTGAAACAGTGCGAATGCTGTATTTAAGTCTGTACTTTCATAGCCTTCATTAAATGATAGACTTTTGAGGTAATTTCGAAATTATTCTGTATTGTCCTGTCTATAGTCTCGTATCTCTTTATAAAATAATTTAGGACTAACTTTGACTTAATTTGTCATAAAACTTAATGTTTGTCCCGAATGATCTGATAGACCAGTATTGTACCCTTTACCAATAGCTTCTGAGATATTGCTAACTATATTGTCAAGACATGCCTTCATTCTAGTTGTTTCATTAATATGTATGTTAAATCCATAATTTTCTGCAATTTCTTTAAATTCTCTTGTAGTTTTGTCGTTTTTTAGTAGGCCAATGTTAATATTGCCAGCAATAACAAAAAATTTAACAGTTTTTTTATATAGTTTATTTAGTAGGTACGGTTTGTAATTTTTCCATAAATAAGTTTGTTTTTGAAGTAGGTGTACGTTATATACAGATTACGATAATGTTATATATGCTAATAACTCTACTCCACAACATTCAAAATTATGTTCAACCAAGAGTTCGTTAAGAAATGACAATGCTTTGAATTCAATCTCATTTTTGAGAAGAATAATAACTCCTCCACGTTTTTTTATGTTTCCTCAAGAATTTTGTGGCTAGCTTTATAGCCTTTAAGCTTCATATTATTCTCATCTACAGATTTAACAAATGTCTCTGAAATACATTATTACATCTAGTGTTTTCTACTTTCAGCGAAATCTAAGATATTAACTTGTAGTAAATCTAGCTTACATAGTAGCCCTACAATGTTTTGGTGTAAAATATTAAACACTGATTCACCGTCATTGAGAGGGACGAAAATCTTTTTCCTTTTCGTTTTTCATTGGTGTATTGTTTGTTATTTTCTGAAAATAGAAGGGTATTGTTCCTGGTTTTAGGGTGCTATTTGAGGTTCGGTTAGTGTTTTGGAAGGTGCAGTTAAGAGGTGTAAATGTATTTTTTGTTTGTGTAATTTTTTTGTTTGCTAGGTTCATTTTATGAAACAAATATGGTATTGTTCCTGGCGTAAGGCTAGTTTGTTGATTTTTCTTGACAATTTTTGCAATGTTTTTGCCTAAATATGAAGATTTATAGTCTTCCGTATTGCTTATATTATTGACAAGTTTATGTGCGTATCTTTTTGATTTCAGATCATTTGATGTGGCAAAGAAGCAATTTTTTTGAGTTACTTATAATGGTTTTAAGTCCTTGGTTTAGTTTGTTTCATTAAGGTGAATGTTGTTTACAACGCCATCTATAATTATTTCCGGTTGTGTTGTGTTTTTTAGGACTGTAGAATAAAAAAGCGTGTTGAGTTCAAGTCATTGGACCCTATTGATAAAATTAGGCAATCATCTTCTTGTAGGTCATTTTTTTTAATTCCGCTGTTCAGCAAAACACAATCGGTTGGAGCATCAGGATAAATATAGCTAGAAATATTACAATCTTTCGCGTTTCTATATTTACACCGAAGTTTAATGAAAAGCGATGCTAAGTCTTGACCACTTTGGTCGCCTATTATGTGAATTTTTGGGTTTCCTTACGCAACCATTGGTTTTAAATGATTCAGAAGTGTTAACTACTGGCTTTATACTAGAGTGTGAAGGACAAGTATCTCTTTATGACGATTTAGGTGGTATGACTACTTGATCTGTGTTCTTCACTTGGTCTGCAGGGCAAGCAGTTTCGACATATAGGCTTTTTTTTTTTGTTTTCTAGTTTTGACCTTATCTTTATATATTGCAGGTACATTTTTTTCTGGCTTGTACTTGGCTCTATAGCATTTATTTGGTTTGATTTCTGAGCAGCTGAAAGTCTTCGTATGGAGCTATGTTCCTGTGTTATGTTGCTTTCAATAACTGAGGATGTCAGTTTTTCTTTGTTTGATGATTCTTCACTTTACTATTTATTCCATTATTTATGTGTCGTTTTAAGTCTCTATTTAGTACTTGTAGTTTATTATTTTCTTCTTCGGCTCTCTTAAACTTATTCGTCACTATACCTTTTTTCAGTGTACAACATAAAGTGTTATTGAATAGTTCACTTTTTACCACTTTATTTATTTATTTATTTATTAGGAGCAAACTTTTACAGCGTGTTACTTGTTGGCAGTGTTGCCAGGGTTTTTTGATTAATAATTTAAAAAATATTCACAAATATTTAGGTATATGGCATTAATATTCTTAGCATTCACACACCAAATTTAAAATAAAGCAATTTTAATACATTTGTATAAATGAGAGTTTGCCCTAAAATGATTTTATTTCTATTAAACCCTTATGGAAATAGAACGGTAAACCAAGCAATTAGGCAATATTATGATTAGTCTCATTTGAAATTGATTTATTTGTTTAGAGCACTTTTTAAATACCTACTTCACCAACAAATAGGTAAAATTATAATTCATACCTATATATATAAAATACACCTATTATGAATTAATATCTAATTATATATCTAAGTTCAATCACACTGGCGCGGCACATGGCGTCCATAGAGTAACATTTCTTAGTGTCGTTGATGGCGTCACGCTAACACTACATTTACTTTGCAAGTGGCGTCACCAAGTGATAATAAATTCTCATTAGAAAGCTTCCAGTAATGGTACAGTTATTTAATAGCAGCGTACCTTATCTTACCGGAAGCTTTCATAAATTTCTGCCTGTACATATTGAGCCAATGATCCAAAATGGTTCAACAAATTTTACTAGATCTAAAAATGTCGCGCATCTGCCTGGTGGCGCCACTCGATCGGACATAAAGCACTTAAAAGTTTAAAAGTACGAAATTTAACGGAAACGGATTGCTACTCTCAATATACTCGTATGCTAAGTAAAGAACTAATTACTGTATATCTTTCAAAATTAAAGGCTCATTAGTTTCAGAGATACATAGAGGGCATGGTAAATTTTCTTTTTTTTCTAAATTAACTTTAAAACTATTCATCATAAAATTATTTTAATAATATGAGACCCACACAACAAGTCCTTTAATTTAATATGTACAGTTTTTATAAATCTTAATAGTCCCCAAAAGTGACATCCTTTCAAAGTACTTTTATTTTCTTTACATAGATACACGTCCATGTTTGGGTCACAGAAATTCATAAGTGTACCAAATTTCAACTTTATCAGTCCTGTAAATTCGGAGCAAATTGGCTGTGTTTTGTGACAGACGGACAGACAGACACACAAGTAATCCTATTATGATTCCGGTTTTTTCTTTCGGAGGTAAGGAACCATAAAAACGTAAAATTTTGGCTGTTGTTAGTATTTGTATGACTTATATTGAATTTTTCATTTATATTTACCAAATCTCGGTCTCGATCCTGTCCAAGAATGAATTTTATTCTCGAGCTGGCTTCTGTTTTGGCTCCAAGAAAAAAAACTGGTTCGGTCGGACTTATAAATATGTACCTACCTACTTACAATAAATATAATAGTAGGGGTTTTTTTTTTGTATCAGTACTCTACGTACAATTCACTATTTCATAAAATATTTCTTTTGTTTAGTACTTAGTAGCCACCGCCGAAACCTCCGTCTCCCAAAACCAACAGCAGAAGCAGAGGCAAGAGGTCCTTGTCACTTTTGCGATTGCTCTTCACAATAATAGGCTGTTGAGGGTAGCCGCCATATCCTCCTCCGTAGCCAACAGGCGCATTATATTGGCAGTTTACTGATACAACCTGTAAAAAAATCAAAGTCTAATTACTTATTTTCAGATTTCCGAACAAAAATTTTACTGAACAAAAATTTTACACGTCGACATTTGAACTGACAGCTAAACCTATGACTCCGTTCAGCGGACACTCGGTAGGTAATTTTTATCCGGTGAAAATTTCGCCGACTTACCTAAACGCACCCCTAACCTGGCCCTCACGTAATACAGGGTTATTGGTAACTAGACGTCTTCCCTGCAGGATGAGGTAGGGGTGCTAATATGCAACAACAAATTAAAAAAACAAATTAAAGCAAATTAAAGCCCCAAATGAACATATATTTGGGGCTTAAATTATATATTTTGAAATATGTGAAATTTATCAACAACAAAAAACCTTGTTTTGGGCGTTTGAGACAAAAAAAAAGGAAATAGCCAATTACATTCGTTATTTTTAAGGCGGCTTATTAAAGAAGCTTATTATAAAACAAAATAACTAAAAGCATATTATGTGACCACCACAGTGACCACTATTGACTGTGGCTAATACAGCTTTTGTTTATTTTTAATATTTATTGCGTCACATACTTGCTAGCTTATGAAACGAGGAAGTTTTTTTAGTAATTTGTACTTTTTGTGATTAACTAATTGATGTTTTGTTGGCAAGTAACGTAACCAAATACTAGAAAAATGAAGAGCTTTATTGCACGACCGGCCAAAAAAGGAGTGTAATGTTATCAGGGTTAATTAATGTATTTATGTATGCAGTTTCTTTGTTCCACCATAACATTAAAATGCTTGAATAGATTTGGATGTATGGGGTATCGTTCGACATTCCATCCCATCTTACATCATCCCGAGTAACATAGGCTATATACATGTTTTAAGTTATTTTTTATGTACTTATTAGTCACTATTGGTCACATTTTCAATGTTTTTAGATTTATTATTACTTATTAAAATACGATAGTAAGTCATCTACAAATAAAAAATACTTCAATGATATTCGATTGGCCAATTCTTTTTTTTTGTCTCTAAAGCCCAAGATTTGGTATTTTTCTAAAAAAAAACTATTAACTTTCAGCCATACATTGAGGGGGGGGGGGGGCTTAAATTAGTTGATTACTAATACCCCTACCTCGCCCTGCTGGGAATACGTCTAGTTACAAATAACCCTGTATAATAATGAATTGTAGGATAGGTACCCAAAAATCTTAATGTATTCGCTTAAAGCGATAGACATAACTTAAACAATAGAAACAACGATGGGCAGGACACTTTGCAAGATGTGGTGACGGTAGGTGGAGTAGGTCTCTGACAGAATGGTGGCCACGTACAGGACAACGCAGCCGTGGAAGACCTTTGGCACGATGGGTCGATGATATTGAAAAATTGGTCGCAAAGATCTGGCCAAGATTGGCTCGAAACCGGGATGGATGGCGTAAGAAGGAGGAGGCTTATGCCCTGCAGTGGGCAGAAATGGGCTGATGATGATGATGATAGAAACAAACAGAAAATTTGTAGTCAGAGTACTGGTAAAACTTTACTACGAGTAGGTGAAAGATTCTATTGCAAAATTCTTTAGACAATAACTGAATTATGGCCACAAATAATTTAATCGAGTTTTAAGTGTTATAATGATTAAAAAAGCGAAAGTAATAGTAAATTATAGTAAAAATTATAATCTTTGTCAATGACTATATATGCTATGGGACAAACTGCGCCTAACTGGCAACCATAATGTTTAAAGCTTAAATTGTAAGTAGGTAACAATTTTGAAAATAACTAGAAATACTTAGTTCTTCTTGAATTTGTATTCCTGTTGTATTATAGTCAACTGATAAAACACAGAGGGTAAGTTCCTAATTTTAAAAATAAATACTCACGCTTAGTAAGAACACGAAAGCAAGACACAAAATTACTTTAGAAGCCATGTTTGCAACTAGATCGTTAGGTTATCAAAAAGAATTGTGCTCTAGGTACTTATATAGGTACTGACCAGTCTTGCGCAACAATAAGTACATAGTTTGAGAAATAGCGCGGCATTGTTCTTGTTGAAATATCAGTGCATTACCTACAACCTTATCACAACACAATATTTGTGATGCTTAAAAAGCACGTTCGTTTAAAAGTGGATTGCTGTTGACATTTTACATTTTTATCATTTTACTAGCGTCTAGCTGCGCTCCGCGGCTTCGTTCGCGTGCAAGCAAAAAAATCCTTTTTGCTTGCACGCGGACGAAAAAAAGGATTTTTTTAAATCTCTCTTTAAATCTTAGTACACCTTTAGGGTACTCACTACTCAAGGAATATTCCCTCCAAATTTCAAATCTCTAGGTTCACCGGTATAGGCTGTGCGTTGGCTGTCAGTAAGTATGTCACGGCCTGATAGACCACTGTTTTATAGGTATAGAATAGGTACCTACACGTAATGCAAATAGTCAAATCTACGTGTATATATTTTCTTTACACTGGTTCATAATATAATTACATTCCTTTTCCTTTCTCATTTATATTAAACTAGCTTTTGCTTGTGACATCGTCCGTGCAGACTACAGTTTATCGCGATAAAAAGTACAATATATTGCCTACAAATATTTATTTACAATATATTGGAACTTCAAACATCCTTCCTGTGTCCTTCCCCAGAGTTCAAACTATGTCCTTAGCTCCTTACCAAACAGCTGTTTAGTCGTGAAAAAGTAACACACCGAATTACTTTCGCTTATATAATACTAGCTGTACCCGCTGCTTTGCCCGCGTGGTCATTTCATTTAATATTAGCTCATTATGTTATTCTAGGACCAAAAGTACCTACAAAGTACAATATACTACATTATTCTTCATAATTCGTCCAGCCGTTAAATAGTTTTTTATCGATTGCTCGGCATCTAATCATTGGATTAAGATACCAAGTAACCCAGTTTTTAAGTCAAAATTGCATCGCAACAACAAGATACCTGTTTCGTACATACTTCCACTTGAATTAATGGAAAATTTCTTCCATTGATCGATTTTGGCGCCCGCGCCAGCTGCCAGACGCTAATGAACATTTACTGGGAGAGTAGTGCGATATCATTTAGGAAAAAAAAACTGTTTATGCAGTGTAATCATATAAAAAATATATTACAAATAAAGAAAAGTGCACCAAAAACACATTTCCTAAAAAAGTAGTCAACTTTCCCGTGCAATTCTAGGCGAAAAGATAAAAAAACGAAAATTATTTTTTGTATATTTTTATGATTATTTATAGCAGTTAACGCCTGCTTAGCGATATATATATAATAATTTTCTAATGGAAAAATTTGGGTCACGGACGAGATTCGGACTCGCACACTGTGCCTCAGCGCAGCACATGCCTTTACCAATACGGCCACCGAGACCTATGCGTCGTCATCCAAATCATTCCACTAGCTTTTTTTGAACCCGTCTTATGGGGACGGTAACGCTATCTATTGGCAGTATTACGAACTACCAACCAAACACGGCTAATATTGATTAACTTCGTGTCTGAAAGATAACGCCTCCCAAAACCTATATTTTTATGATTTTTTATAGCAGTTAACGCCTGCTTAGCGTAAATATATATAATAATTTTCTAATGGAAAAATTTGGGTCACGGACGAGATTCGCACTCGCACACTG
Source organism: Alsophila aescularia (assembly GCA_946251855.1). NCBI lineage: Eukaryota > Metazoa > Arthropoda > Insecta > Lepidoptera > Geometridae > Alsophila > Alsophila aescularia. The sequence goes on from OX276379.1 coordinate 37,845,210, forward strand.
TGCCTCAGCGCAGCACATGCCTTTACCAATTCGGCCACCGAGACCTATGCGTCGTCATCCAAATCTTTCCACTAGCTTTTTTTGAAAACATCCAATTTTTTTATATTTTTTTTACTAGCAATTTTTCCATTACAAAATTTTTTTTTTTTTTTTTTGTGGCGCCATTACAGCTGTTTCGGGTATGCCAAGATCATGAATGCTATTTAGTGCTATTATACCCATGTTTATGCTACGCAAAAATGAGGGTTGATAAAAAGAGTTTCACTAACCACTACCACTTAGATTTCTACAAAGTAACGTCTAATTCTATTAAATCTTAGGAATATAATGTTCTACACTTCTACCCAAACTAATATAAAAAAGGGAAACGTTGTCTGTTTGTTTGGGGAGCTTTCACGCGATTACGGCTTGGCCGAATTTAATGTGAATTTCTGTGTAGATGATGTAAACCATAGAGATCATAGGATCCTTTTTGTCCCCGAAAATGGTACTTGCGGGCAAAGCTGCGGGGCGCAGCTAGTACAATATAAAAGCGAAAAACTACTTAGCCTATGAAACTGAAATTAGGCAAGTAGGTACAAAGTAGGTAATTTAAAGGTAGCAGACGTCAACCACGAAGGGATTTTTTGACAGGGACGAATTAATGTAATGGTCTAATGGCAATTAAAAGTTTATATGAAAAATCTATATTGTTTTTGCTGTTATAGGCATGAAATTTGATATTTAGGTTAACAATCTATCTTACTTTAATAAAACTGTAACTGGGCTAAATATGTACATTAAGTATTTTTTGAAAATTTTGATTGAGATAAACTTCAAAATCGATATGGAGTGCAAAAAGGTTTTTTTATTTTTTGTCTGTCTGTCTGTCTGTCTGTCTCTTTGAACACGCATCACGCTGAAACTACCAGACAGATTTTGATGAAACTTGGCAGAATCATAGCTGATGTACTGGATTAACATTTAGGATAATTTTTATCCCGAAAAAATCAACGGTTCCCGCAGGATAGGGGTAGAAAGTTATTTAAAATAACACGTATCAAGCTAAAACTACTGGACGGATTTTGATGTAACTTGGCACAGTCAAAGTTTATATAATGTCTTAAAATGTTGAATACTTTTTATCCCGAAAAATTAAAAGGTTCCTGCAGCCTATGGGTCCAAAGTTGAGTTTAATTTAAAGTGATCATACATCCGTTTACGACTAGACTGATACCGAATTTCGTCATTCAGCTATGAAGCTCACTGGCCCAGTTGGACAGATGCATGGGTGCGTAATCCAGACGTACGTGGATCGAAATCACGCGCTGTAGAAATGTTTTGCTCCATAATTAAAGATTTTTACATTATTTATGCGTTATTTTTTACATTTTCCTTGATATCTATAACTATAATAAAACTGTAACTGGGCTAAATCTGTACATTAAATAATTTATGAAAATTTTAATTGAGATGAACTTCAAAATCGATTGTTTCTTCCATTGAGATATTATAATGTACTACCTACGTACCTACATAATTATATAGTTATATCGGAGGTTTCTTCATAATGTCTTACTGGCATAATGGTTAGTTGTCGGAATTGAAATGTGTACATACAGAGGTAGGTACATGTATTGCTCTTCACAGAGAAAGTGTAGAAAACTTTTATTTTTTCAAATCAATCCTCATATCGTGTTGAAAAAGCTCAATAAGTATGTAGGTAGGGTAGGTAATTATTAAGAGCCAGTTAAAGTGCCAGTAAGTACGTCGTTCTGTAAAACATCATAAAAAATAATTTGTACTGAGAACCTATGTTTCGTTGCATTAAAATTTGATCGTATGGACCTCATAATAATAATCTGTGCCACCTTACCTTCGGAGATAATTTTCTCTACTCATTAACAAGACGTTCATGATAACAAGTTACTTCGTTTAAGCTAGATGGCGTTGTCTACCCTTAAAACACGCAAGCGGTTTGTTACGAAGTGGTTTGAACGTTGAATGAACTCGAACAACACGTTTTCTTCTTTTTTTACTTTATGGTCCGTAAAGGCTCTTAAAACTTATTTAGATGTTTTTTGTGTTTTTTGATAGAATAAGTCGACTTCAGTTGTAAAACGCGCAGCGAAATTAAGCGAATTATTTATACTAAAATAGTAATTTTTTAATAAAAAAAAGTAAATTTAACTCATTCAGGTCATGAATCTTTCATTATAAAAACCAGGGTTCAAAATACTTTCAAGTGCTTTGTAAACCGAAGCCTTGAAAGTAGAAAATAGTTGCATAAGAAATTGATCTTCGTGTCCATATAAATAAGGAGCACAATCGTGTTTGCGAAAAAAGTACTTGAAAGCGTGGAATTGAAAGTAAAAAATACTTGCATAGGAAATTGACCCGTGCGCTTATGTAAATAAAGAGCACAATTGCGTTTGCTTAAAAAAACTTCGAAGCCTTGCAAGTTTTTTGAGCGAAGTATCGGCCACCTAGCTTCTTGTGACCCGGCTGGCCGAGTGCGGCCGATCTCAGCCGAGGCCATGCCGAACCCGCCACCGAGTATGTACATGTAGGTGCGGACGGGGCGAAAGAGCGTAAAATACTTTGAAAGTCTTGCAAGTATTGTGGGTCCACACCAGGGCGGCGTACTTACAAGCCAAAACCTGGTTTAAAAACCTGGTTGCGTAAATACCCACCTTCCCTAATTCCACACAGATGGCGTGGAATTGGCGTGAGTGGTCATACAGAATCCAGGCCCTGCGCTCAAGCCCTTGCGACTGATTTAAAAACTGGGGTACTTGGTATCTTAGGCCTTGCACGCGCTGCCTTCCGTACTTCACAGAATATGCGTTATAAAAGCCAAGGCAGTGCCTTATTCCGATGATTAGATGCCGTGCAATCGATAAAAAACTATTTGACGGCTGAACGAATTTTGAAGAAATGTAGTATAATATTGTACTTTGTAGGTTTGGTCCTGGTCCTCCTGGTCCTCTGGACCAAACCTACAACTGTTCTGGTGGTGGTTTGGCTTTTGGTCCTGGAATAAAACGTGTGGGCTACTTTTAAATGAAATGACCACGCGGGCAAAGCCGCGGGCACAGCTAGTTTAAAATAAATTAATACTTTGATAGGTTTTTTTGACAAGGACGGATTAAGGTAGTCCAAAGATGATTTGAAAATCCAATGTTTAAAATGAATGAATTGATGAAATTTTGTGAATAAATACTTTAGATCCTAGAATAGCATATAGAATACTTTTCATCATTGTCCACGCAGGTAAAACTGAGGTCCGCAGGTAGTAATATTATATCGTAGATAGTGGTACCGATTCGGTTGGCACGAACTAGACTAAACTACACTAAAATTAAGTTTAGTCCTGTAGATAAGACGATAACAAAAAATAAAAATAATAATTTAGTTTGACACACCTAAATTGATTTTAATTTCTCAGTTTAGTGGTATTTTTCTATTCTGTTGTACGTCAGTTTACGTATAAAGGTGCCTCCACACAACCCTCGTGCCGAAAACTCTCAGCAAGAAATGAAAACCACGGTCAAAACCATGACAAAAAGCGTGGTCTGTGTCAGGGCGCACGGGCGCTTGTTTGTCGTGAAACGTTTACTCCACGTACAAATCGTGAGTTTACTGAATTAAAGATCACAATAGCGTAAATTTTGCTGATTATGAACCGCGGCTTTGACCGTGTGGTCATTTCTTTGGGTTAGAAGTAACCTTTGTGTTATTTTAGGACCAAAAGTATCTATAAGGTATAAAACAAATTTCACTCATCTGTCAAATATTTTTTATCAATTGTTCGGCTTCTATTCACTAGATTGAAATACCAAGTACACCAAAATCTTTAACACCGAAACTTTTTTAATTAAACCTAGTTTTTACGTGATGCGCGAACAGACAAAAACACATGTTTTTGAAAAATGTTAAGTATATTTGTTTATTTAAAGTTCATTCGCTTATTTAAAGTCCACTAGACTATTTTTTATTATTAACTTCTTTGTACAGACCTTTTGCTACTCACTGCTTTATTATAAAATCTTTATTACCTTAGTACTTGAAAAGAGAGAGGGGGTGTTATAATATAAGATTAGAGTGTGTGTGTGTTTGTACGTGTGTATCTGTATGGCTGTCTGTAGCATCGTAGCTCGCAAACGAATGGACCTATTTTGATGCGGTTTTTCTGTTTGAAAACTGATGTGATCGAGATGCGCATGCGTGACCGAAGTAAACATGTATTCATGTATGTCACACTCCAAAGATTAAAATAGAACTTTTCAACAGCCTTTAACTCGAAACATAACCAGATTTCCGTTTCATAAATGTACTAGTTTCTTTGAAAAACCGGATGGCTGTGTTGGGGTGATTTGATCCGGTCCTGAAAACTTCTTGTTTGCTCTCAGCTGGAGTTCAAAATGTGTATAATCTTTATTTTAGTACGGACTTTCCGGGTGCTGCAGCCACTTTTGTATTAGACCTTTTCATATTGAATCGTTTTTTTTCTCAAAGAGATTTTTACCAAAACATCGGAATCAATATGCTTACTAAATTTCGAGTTATACCGAATTAATAATCACAAAAAAAAAAAACGCTGATATTGCTCTGTGCGTCCTGCTTCCCCCCGTTTAATAATTTTCTCTTGACAAATATTAACATTACAACATCGAGTTCTGACAATAGAGGGCAAATATAGTTTTTTTTTCGTAATTACTTTTTATGACGAGACGGTTAAGTCGCTCGCCTGATGGTAAGCGTCACGCTAGCCCATAACAGTTGCAGTGCCACGCAAAAAAAATGACACCTACATTCGATCTCTAGGGCTTATATAGTTACACAGTAATAAAGGCGAGACGATATAGCCCTTTTCGTGATGTTCACCTTTTAAAACCTGGTACCCCTATGTTTCGGAGTGATTTTATAGACGTTTCATTCCAAAACTCCCCCACTCGAAACGTTCGATCGTACATGCGCATAGCGGCTTATGAAATATTCTATATAAACATCTCCCTAACACAGATAATAAACAACAATTTATGATTACATACGTTCATTATTTAAATGTGTGCAACACCAGCAATTAAATCAAAATCAAATTAGTCCTGTCACAATGTCTTAGTTTAGTTTAAATCATCAACTGATACAATTTTAGGAATCACTAAAATAATTTAAATTTAGCTTTAGCTTAGTTTAGTTTAATGAGTTGCTCAACAGAATTGGCGTCAGTGTCTTACCACATATGGGTCAAAAAGGAGGATAAGCTGGGTACCTTCAGGTCTATCAATGTACATGCCTATCAATGTGCGTATGTTCAGCGATTTGTAATAGTTTAGGAGTTACAGGTTTTTAGAGCTTTCCAGATATCATTATAAAAATAAAAAAAATGACCAAACTAAGAGCATTAACATTGTTTTTTTTTGTATAGGTAGTATAATAATGGGTCTTTTAAAATAAATAAATACCTCCTTGTTACAACTTTTAAATTTTGTGAAAAAAATTAACTATTGAAATTTTTACCTCAAACAAAAATGACTTTTCCACTTTTGAAGGCACTTTTTGCTGTGTTGCCCTCAGTTTAGGCCAACTAAATGTACCAGTGACTTATAGCCATTAAATTGGAAAAGTTTTTGAGACATTATTATCCTTTTTTCACAGAATCTAAAAAATATAATGCAGTAGTATTATTGTATTTTAAAGGACCCATTATTATACTACCTACTCAAAATAAAAACAAAACTTTTGTGCTAATAGCTTGGGCATAATTACTAAATTTCTAATGAAATCTGGAGTTGGGCTAAAAAAACTAACTAACCATTCCAAATAACTGAACATACATGGGGTATAATCGATAGGCCTGGTGGTGTTCTAGCTCACATCCTATTTTGATCCAACAGAGTTAAAATCCTATATATAGCATGTCCCAAGAACACAGGGTGACACTGGAGGCATACAAAAATCAGATTCATGATTTCAACTACTACACACTAACGAAAATATGTATGCACGCAGTTTGTATATGCTATAGAGCGCTAGGGATGGCACTCACAGACAGTCATAGTGTTTGATATTTGCGTAAAACCTGACATCGCAAGATCAATAAAAATACAAAAGAAACACACCGTTACATCCGTTTTGGTTTGGAATCCAAAATGGCGGACATGTTTTATTTCAGTAACTATGATATGAATGTCACTTAATTTTCAAGATTTCCGGCGGAGAGTTTACTTTTTTTTTAATCACACTAATATTATAAATGCGAAAGTTTGTGTGCGTGTGTGTGTGTTGTGTGTGTGTGTGTGTGTGTGTGTGTGTGTGTGTGTGTGTGTGTGTGTGTGTTTGTTTGTTGCTCTTTCACGCTCGAATGGCTGGACGGATTTAGATAAAATTTGGTACCAGGATAGCTTATATCCTGGATTAACACATAGGATACTTTTTATCTCGAAATAGGAGAAAAAAATATTATCGTTTTCTATAAAGCTTGAAAAAAAAACGAAAAAAATAATGAAAAATAATAATTTCTAAGTACCAGGAGAGCATAAGCACTTAAGAAGTTGGAGATATAAAATTGACAAATAAAGTTATTAAAAGTGAGTATACTTAGCTCCCAATGAACATTAAATGGTGTGATTATATTAAAATAAGTATTTCTGAGTACCAGGAGAACAGAAACACTTAAGATGATGGAGACATAATATTGAAATATAAAGTTATTTAAAGTGAGTATTCCTCCCCATGAAGATTAAATGGTGTGATTAAATTAAAAAAAGTTTTTCTAAGTACCAGGAGAAAAGAAACACCTGAAGTTGGATATATGACATTTACACACATTTTTTTATTTATTTTTAAGTATTTCAAATTACCAGGAGAGCAGAAACGCCTGCTCCTTCACGCTCAAACAGCTGAACGAATTCGGATGAAATGTGGTGATAGCTTATAATATCTTGGATTAACATATAGGCTACTTTTGATCCCGAAATAGGGGAAAAAAGAAGTATCGTTTTCTTTAAGATTTGAAAAAAAAACAAAACAAAAAATGTATTTCTAAGTACCAGGAGAGCATAACACTTAAGAAGTTGGATATACAAAATTGACAAATAAAGTTATTAAAAGTGAGTATACCTCCCCATGAACATTAAATGGTGGATTATATTTAAAAAAGTATTGCTAAGTACCAGGAGAACAGAATCACTTAGGATGTTGGAGATGTAACAGTAAAAAATAAAGTTATTAAAAGTGAGTATACCTCCCTATGAACATTAAATGGTGTGATTATATTTAACAAAAGTATTTCTAAGTACCAGGAGAGCAGAAACACATAAGAAGTTTGAGATAAAAAAAAAAAAAAAAAAAACAAACAAACATTGACAAATAAAGTTATTAAAAGTGAGAAGTACAAGGAGAGCAGAAACACTTAAGAAGTTGGAGATATGACATTGACAAATAAAGTTATTTAAAGTGAGTTTACCTCCACATGAATATTATTAAATGGTGTAATTATTATATTAAAAAAAGCATTTCTATATACCAGGAGAGTAGAAACACCTGAAGTTGGAGATATGACATTTCCAAATAAAGTTATTAAAAGTGAGAATACCTCCCCATGAACATTAAATAAGTAGTGTGATTGTATTTAAAAAAATGTATTTCTAAGTACTAGGAGAGCAGAAAAACTTAAAAAATTGGAGATACAAAATTGACAATTATAGTTATTAAAAGTGAGTATACTTATCTCCCCATGAACATGAAATGGTGTGATTATATTTTTAAAAAAAAAACCAGGAGAGCAGAAACATTTAAGAATTTGGAGATATAGCATCTATATATATAACAGAAAGTTAGAAATTCGTGTTACTTACACTATTTATAACTCAAGAACTCCTGGACAGATTTTTATTATCTTTGATTTCTTGAATTTGTATCCGTCCCGAATAGATAATAAATATAGATGCAAAAAGGAGGGAATTTTTAAGATTAATTTTCTAAACTTGTGGGAGTGGCAAAGTTTGACCGCGGGCGAAGCTGCGGGGCGCAGCTAGTATTTCACTATTTAACTACAAGTCCGCCATCTTCGATTTCATCTCATTTTAATAATAAGCACCCGGAGTGAGCTAGAAAATTACACTCATATAATTTTATTAAAACTAAATCATGTCTGGCATCTCCAATTTGAAAATGTATCTCACTTTCGTTATAAACACCTCGAGAAACCTTGAAAATGTCACCCATATAACTTTCCTAAAAAAAAATGTCCACCATCTTGGATTTGAAAATGGATGTTATTTTCATTATATGCACCCCGAGAAACCTCGAAAACGACACCCACATCAATTTACTAATAAAAAACATGTCCGCCATCTTGGATTGGCAAATACAGCACCCCGTACACATTTTCTAAGCACCCCGAGAAATCGAGATTGGCTCACCAAATTAGCATTGTAGTTCAACGGGGCAATGTCACCAGCACGGTTGGGTACGTTGCCAACCGGTAGTGGGCAAGAACAATTGGACTTCCAAAGCATGCGGGTTGTCCCACTGTTTCATGTTTCGTACCTGTACGATATTACTTGTTAGAATGCTATTATTTATCCTGTGGTACTAGTTGTATTTTTAGTAGTTAATAAACAAATTACTTGAACCATAGATTAATATTTTGTATTTTCATCTTATATTTTTAAACTCCCAAACTATAAAAAGTGCTAATGTTTTGCATAATCTCTATGTGCTGGTATCACTGGCGTCAAAAAGTGCCAAGAACCTGCTTCTATTGAAATGAGCTCAGTATTGAAATTTGGCCTCCGGATAACAGTGTGTGTGTGTGTGTGTGTGTGTGTGTGTGTGTGTGTGTGTGTGTGTGTGTGTGTGTGTGTGTGTGTGTGTGTGTGTGTGTGTGTGTGTGTATGAGTGACCTCCTTGAGTGTAGAGGTCTGCTTTCGTCTAGGCACTGCAATATGGACGACAAGAAGACATGACGTAGTTTACCCACAGGATTCAGTTTACCAAATGCTGCCCATCCCAACTGAATCCTCCCTATCGGCTTCCCTTTCGAAATTGTTTCTATACAATTGCATAATCTGCCCGAGGTAGACATATTCCTGAACAACTTCAAGGAGGACACCGTTAACGACGACTGGTGTCGTGAGAATATTGGTTTTATGGGCTGTTGTCTATTTCTTCCCTCTGATTGATGTTACTAACTTTTGGTTTCGCCCAAGATGGACCAGCAAACGATTTAAGCAAAGGTCTAAAACAATTACCAATTGAATTCTGAAAGGTTCAAATTGTAAAGACCCGTAGCGCCTGACACAAATAGAATAACAATTGTAGCAATGTGTGTGCAGCGCATAAAGAATAGGCACCGACGGCACGTGTTTTGTCGCAGCAGAGTTGTTAATTGTTCTATATTAAATCAATAAAAAAAAAGGGGAAGGTGGCAGGACAACTTAGTCTTGAAATTAGTCCAAAAACATAAAGCTTAATGGAATTTATCGTCAGATTTCTCAAAAGCATGAGAATAACGTGACATTTCATAAACGACTTCATCGCTCCCCTGTTTTCGTGGAACCAACCGAAAATGTATCTGGCCCAGATTACCAGAACTCTAATATCACAAAAAACCTAATTTTCTAATCTTTGGATCCAAAATTGCTCAGAAAAATGAATTTGGTACCGGGACATCAACAATTTTGTAAACACGTTTCACCGCGTTACATGATTTTGTAAAGCCAAAATTTTTAACATTGTTACGAGCTGGGGTTCGGATAAAATTAATGTACGCCAATTACACGAAAAATTAACACCTTTATTCGAAAAACCACAAATAGAAATTAAACCGACAAGTAACACTCAAACACTCTTGAACTCGACTGTACACACTAATCAATTATCACTGAATACTCGCTTCGAATTACTTTGATCGTTTCGTTCCGAAAGCCAAGTCAATACTGTCTCAGGCAGTCGATGCGCGCTCTATTTATACCGCGACGGAAATTTCCAGAAGGTACTCGTATTTACTCGTATGTACTAGCAGTAGTTGGTAGGCAATTGAACTTTCAAGGTCGGTAGCGCCTTTGATGTCGCACCGCGCCTGTAGGTACCTAAGGCCGGCGGCACCTTTGATGTTGCCGCGCCCCGTCCTTATGTACCTATACCTACCGCGCGCTCTGGAAACTCTGTAGGTACCTACGCGCAACTGATGTGTTCCAAAATGTTCCTTTAAGGACCTCCGCACCGTTAAGCGGGCTCCCGCGACGGGAGAGCTCACTGTAAAGTCAGGAGTGACTGTTGTATTCTCATGAACTGCACTTCGTTATGACAAAAAAACGGCTGGATGTGCTTGTCCCAATCTTTTTGCCTGGTTTCCACCACTTTTGCTAGATATCTCTCCAAGGTCTGGTTGAATCGTTCTACCATTCCATCAGATTGTGGGTGATAGGAAGTTGTTCTGGTTTTATGTGCACCCATTACTCAGCAAATCTCCTGGAACAGTGATTCAAAATTCTGCCTTTGATCGCTGTGAATTTCAAGGGGTACTCCAAAATGACAGAAGACTTCATGAACTAATTTATCTGCCACTGTAGTAGCTTCTTCGTTTGGAATGGCAAATACCTCCAGCCACTTAGTGAAGTAATCCATGACGACCATGAAATACTTGTTCCCGCTGTCACTCACAGGGAACGGTCCCGCAATGTCAAGCGCTATTCGTTCCCATGGAGCCCCGACGTTATACAGCTTTAATGCCCCTCTGCTACGTGTGTGGGGTCCTTTTACAGCTGCACAACTAGTGCATTTGCACCACCAATTTTCCACATCATCTCGACAATGGATCCAGTAGAATCGCTCACGTATCTTTAACAGGGTTCTTTTTACGCCCATGTGACCTCCTAAACATCCATCATGGTAGAGCTGCAGAACATCAGGTACCTTGGCTTTAGGGACAACCATTTGTAAATGACAGTGATCTCCTCTAGCATTTTTCCATTTGCGGCACAGTACTCCATCGTGGATAGCCAAACTGTCCCACTGTGCCCAGTAACTTTTTGTTGCTGTGCTCATTCTCGACATCACTCCATTTAGGTTTGGGTGCACTGGCTTTAACCCACTCAAGAATTGGCCTGATGTCTGCATCCGCTTGTTGTGCAAGCTGCAAGGCTTTCTTTCACTCATCGCTAAGATCCGTTCTCAGCATTCAGACAGGTACCGCTTCTTTGGCCTCTTGCCTCACACAATGCTTGCAATTCTCCAAGCAAGGTATCCTTGACAAGGCGTCCACGTTACCGTGAGATCTGCTGTTCAATCCATCTTGCCACTTGTCCTTCAGGGTTCTTGAACTAAAGCAGCCATTTCAATGCAGCATGATCGGTTCGCAGATGAAAGTTGCGTCCCAGCAGATATTTGGTACCGGGACATCAACAATTTTGTAAACACGTTTCACCGCGTTGTTACATGAATTTGTAAAGCCAAAATTTGTAATATTGTTACGAGCTGGGGTTCGGATATAATTAATGTACGCCAATTACACTAAAAATTAACACCTTTATTCGAAAAAACCGACAAGTAACACTCAAACACTCTTTAACTCGACTGTACACACTAATCAATTATCACTGAATACTCGCTTCGAATTACTTTGATCGTTTTGTTCCAAATGCCAAGTCAATACTGTCTCAGGCAGTCGATGCGCGCTCTATTTATACCGCGACGGAAGTTTCCAGAAGTTACTCTTATGTACTCGTATTTACTAGCAGTAATCTGTAGGCACTTGAACTTTCAAGGTCGGTGGTGCCTTTGATGTCGCACCGCGCCGCACCCGTATGTACCTACCTACCGCGCGCTCTGGAAACTCTGTATCAAATATCAGCACGACACTGGTTGCGGGGTAAAGAGGTCATTAAACATAACCTTGGTTTTATCCACGTTAATCCAGAGACCGATACGGCAAGAGGCGAGTAGAACGGTCTCTGTGCCGTCCCGCGGAATCTGTGCCGACCCCATCAAACGCACGCGAACATCTGACTCGATCTGGAGGCAAATCGGCCATGGATGGCTGGTCGTGTCGTGGTCTAGCCCTAAAACACTGCACACATTTGAAAGTCACAGTCCGATTTAAGCCACGCATTTTATCACGGAACTACTGGATAGTAGCGACCGATAAAATTCCGTGATAAAATTGCTGCCAGTACATTGGCACCAACATGACAATATGTTTTATGATAGTGCTCAACTATGAGTGTAGTAAGCCTGTCTTTACTAGGAAGTAAAATTGGATGTCGTGGCGAAAAAGGCAAATCCGCATGACGTATTCGTCCGCCGACTCGTATTAGATTATGTCTGTTCAAAAACAAATCAAGTCTCTTAGCTGAATCCCGAGTAGGGTTTTCTGAATGTAATGCCGCAATATATTCACTGAAGTGCAACTTTTGAATAAACCGAATTAAATATGTTAGCGTCTTCCGACGTTCCGAAACCGAAATATTTTTACTACAGCAAAGCTGTAAAACCGAAACCAAATTGTCTTTTTCACCGAAAGACTCCGAAACCGAGTTGTCTTTATCACCGAAAGACATCGAAACCGAATTGTCTTTATTACCGATAGACTCCGAAACTGAAACAGTATTGTCTTTATTACCGATGATAATAGTTTTTTCAGTGTGAAACCAATTCTGTACCGTAATCTAAAACAATTAGTGCATACAAATATATTATTTTGTAAAATCTATAATAATAGTAAGAACTTAAATATAATAGAATAAAATAAGCTACTGAAACGTGTATGCAACAATTTTAATAATGTTTCTGCATACTATGTTTCTCTGGACAATAACAAACGTGATTCATCTATAAAACTCCATAAGTTGGAAGGTTGCCGATTAATACATAGAGAAATATTACGCATTAACTATAAAATAAACTTTAATAAATATGTGAGTAGTAAACTTACCGTTGACGATCATTCAAATTCATTTAAATTATTGATGAATTATTGATTCATGAGTCGCATGACAAAATACAGTTTTGTTCAAACTGATGAAGCGTCAGTAGTACATCACAGTAGTATCTCAAAGTTTGTAGAGGTCACTACGCAGACTGATGAAACCGTACCCTAGAGCAAAATATGTTTTTTCGTTCGTATACAAAATCATTCTATACCAACGAAATGTTACGACCTCACTAAAATAAACTTATTTCATCAGAATGTGTGTGGTATTAGCAATAAGACAGAGGAATTAGAAATGTATGTTGAAGGGAAAGAATTGGATTTTATTTGCTTAAGTGAGCATTTTTTAAATCAAAATGCAGCTAAATTATTTTGCTTTAAGAATTATGACTTAGTTTCTAGTAACACAAGATCAAATAAAAAGAGAGGTGGCTCATTAATTTTAAGCCTGAAAACCAGACAAGTGAAAAAAGTACAACATGTAGACAAGTTGTATAAATTGGGGTGTTTCGAGATTTGTTGTGCAAAGGATATTGAAACTAACTTGTTTTTGTGTTGTTGTTATCGATGTCCAGATGATAAAAATTTTGATTGTTTTATGGATAGATTGGAAAAGTTATTGGACTATTTTTTCAAGAGGAGGTGCATTCTTTGTGGCGATTTCAATGTGGATTTACTGACTGAAAATAAAAAACGGAATGAGTTTTTGAGTCTCTTGGCTTGCTACAATTTTCGACCTCTTTTCTCTGCGGCCACTTTCATTCGCAACCAATCATCTTCTTGCATTGATAATTTTATGACAAACCTTCCTGAGGTTGCGTTGGATTCACTTAAAATGAAAAGTCCAGCATGCCCATCTGGGCATGCTGGACTTTTCTGTAGCGTACTTATGGAAAGTCAACAAATAAAAAGTCTTCATGAAATTTACGTCAGTCAAAGAATTTTTAATACCAAAAAAAAACTCAGTTTTTAACAAAAAAATTGAATTACAAAATTGGAACAACATGGGAGTAAATTCTTTTATAACTATATTAAATAATATTTTTCAAGGGTGTTACAGGAAGAAAAAACGAAAAAATAAATTAAGCGTGTCAAATGGCTTAAAATGGACGTCAAAAGGCGTAAAGGTATCCAGTAAAATGAAGCGCTTTTTGTGTACTATTAGTGGAAATCGCTTACATAGCAGTGTCCTTGCCTATCGTAAGAACTTCGTCAGATTATACAGAAGAGTTATTAAAAGTGCAAAAAGGTTAGCGATAGAGAAAGAATTAAAAGAATCTACTAATTTATGTAAAGATGTGTGGAAAATAGTAAATAGATATACGAAGAAATTGAAGGATAATAGATTAAAGAACAGTTGTCTGAAAGTAGACACTAAAATTACATATAACCCCGCTGAGGTAGTAGAAGCCTTTGCAAATTATTTTGATAACAAAGTTAGTAAATCATCACTAGACATTAAAGGCGGAATACAATTCCTACAAAATAGTGTAGATCAAGTCGATGAAGACATGCAATTAAGGCCTACGGATGCATTAGAAATTGCTAAAATTGTACTTCGGATGAAAAATAAAAGATCATGTGGCTATGACGGCATACCTATAGCAGTCATTAAAGAAAACATTAGTATACTTGCAACACCGTTAGCAAATTTTTATAATAAATGCTTTGAGGAAGGCGTTTTTCCTGATCAGTTGAAAATTGCTAAAATAGTTCCAATATTTAAAAAGGTTCTAAAACAGATGCGAAAAACTACCAGCCTATTTCATTATTGCCTATACTTTCAAAAGTCTTTGAAAAAATTATTAAAAGCCGTTTACTGTGTCATTTAAACTTGAAAAGGGTTATTAATAGACGACAATTCGGTTATCAGAAAGGCGTAGGAATTGCCGATGCTGTCAATACTTTGGTTTAAGATGTGGTTGGCCGTCTAAATAATAAGATAAAGGTTGCAGGAATATTTCTAGATTTGAGTTCTGCTTTTGACACAGTAGACCATGAGCTATTATTAGTTAAATTAAACCATTACGGAGTCAGGGGTAAGGATCTGGAATTACTTAACTCTTATTTACATAATAGAAAAATGTTTGTGGAAATAATGCATTTCAATAATAACCACCTTACAGAACACAAATCTAGCTTGGTCAATATAACTACCGGTGTACCACAGGGTTCAATACTAGGTCCGATACTCTTCATTATATTTACCAATGATTTGATAAATTTTATTAGTAGTAAAATAACAGATACACAATTGGTCGTGTTTGCTGATGACACAAATGCCATTCTAAGTGCCAGAGAAATAGAATCTCTAAATACAAAAGTTAAGTATGCTCTTTTTTTGTTTAATTCTTGGTTTTCAGCAAACAACTTAGAGATTAATACAAATAAGACCAATATAATGCTTTTTAAATCAACTGCTCGTAAACAGGATTGACTTCTAGTCAAAATGAACAAATTAGCTTAGTTGAATCGACTAAGTTTTTAGGAGTCCATATTGATTCGTTGTTATCTTGGAAACAAGAACTTTATGCAATTGAGAGCTCAATGCGCAAGAATTGCGCAGACGTAGCAAGTATATTAGCTATTATAATTAGCAAGTTATATTAGCTACTAGCTGTACCCGCGGCTTCGCACACGTGTTCTTTTCTTTAGGTTCAAAGTACCATAATATGCTATTCCAGGACCAATATACCAACATTTGAACAAAATTTCTTCAGCCGTCAAAAATACTTTATCAATTGCTCGGCTTCTAACACACCGGATGGAGAAACCAATTACAGCAGATTTAAATCAAACCCTAAGCTATCTAACAATGAAAACCGCATTACAATCGGTCCAGTAGTTTTTACGTGATGCGTGAACAAACAAACATACAGACAAACGGAAAGAAAGACACGATTAACAAAAAATATATTGTTCAATACCTTTTTTAAGCACCCAAGAGCATTTTTTTCATTTGAATTCATTTTATAGTTTGGGTGCGATGCGCGGTCAAGATACGGACAAACAGACTGACAAAATTAAAAAATAAACCAGTTTGGCTTCAGTATCGAATATAGAGAACCAACCAAACAATATTTTTTTATACTTAAATATTAACATAACTTTGGACCCATATCCCGCAGAAACCCTTTACTTTTTCGGGATAAAACGTGTCCTCAATTTTAACCCATCATATAACACAGTGCCAAGTTGCATCAAAACCCGTCCATTACTTTCAGCGTGGTATGTGTTCTTTTAAATAAGTTTCAACCCCTAAACAATAACCCATAAATTTTTCGATATGTAAGGTATCCTATGACCTACCTCGTAGTACGAACTCAAATCATACCAAGTTTCTTTTGAATTCATCCAGTAGTTCCAGCGGCGTGATGCGCGGCTAAGATACAGACTGACAGACATACAGTCAAAAATTAAAAAACATACAGTTTAGGCTTCATAATTGAATATTGAGTAACTTCGAAAAAAAACCACTAAATCTTTAATGTACAGAATTTTGACCCATATCCCACAGGAACCCTTTATTTTTTCGGGACAAAATGTATCCATAATTTTCACCTATCTTATAAACTATGTCTATGCCAAGTTGCATCAACATCCGTCCAATAGTTTCAACGTGCTAAGTGTTCATTTAAGTAATTTTCCACCCCTATCCTGCAGGAACGCTTAATTTTTTCGGGATGAAAAGTACCCAATGTCCTACCTCGAAGTGTGAACTCAAATCATACCAAATTTCATTTGAATAATTCATTCAGTATTTTCGGCCAAGGTACAGACAGACAGAAAGACAAAAATTAAAAAAATACAGTTTTGGCTTTAGCATTGAACATAGAACGGCCCCCCAAAAAAAATTTACACAATATCTTTAATATACAGAATTTGGATTATTATCCCGCAGGAACTCTTTATTTTTTCGGGATAAAAAGTATAGTCAATTTTAACTAATCATATAAACTATGACTATGCCAAGTTGCATCAAAATCCGTCCAGAAGTTTCAGAGTGGTAAGTGTTTTTTGAAATAACTTTCAACCCCAATCCTGCGGGAACCCTTTCATTTTTCGGGATGAAAAGAAGCCTATGTCCTACCTCGTAGTATGAACTCAAATCATACCAAGTTTCATTTAAATTCATTCATCAGATTCGGCATGATGCCTAGCCAAGATACAGACAGACAGACACACAAAAATGAATCTAGAGAAAGGTCCAATAAATTTTTTCTAAATATCTTCAATGTTCAGAATTGGACCCGTTACAGTTTTATTATAAGTATATATATATAGATTAGCTGAGCGACTGAGCTTCAGTCGCTCAGCTAATAGATCATCCTCTGTGGTGGGGACCGCAGTAGCTTTGTCAACCCAAAGAGGCTTGACCCATCGACAAATTTGAGCTGCCTACTGAGTTACTCGGCCTCAAATTGTGTCTAATACGGCTACTTTAGATTTGGATATTATTTCGGCTTTAATCAGTCGCTACAGTTCATTTGACAAACTTGTAAATGTCTTTTGTATTTCGGTTTATTAACAATTGTCGGCAGAAGTCCAGTGCTTCCAAAAATTTGGTTTCGGAGTCTTTCGGTATTGTATTGTATTGTATTTATTCAGAAAACAAAGTACATTGTATATTAATTACTTATAACTAACAAAACATAAAATTTCTAAATTAAAATAGTATCATAAAATCATGTAGTCAAAAATGTTCAAATCATAAAAAAAACATCAAAACACAAAATAATAAAATCATCAAATCACAAAATAATACAATCTTAAATCAAAATAAAAAGAATTATAATAATTGGAAACATAAACGAAAAACCTAATAATTATAAAGTTCCCGTAAACTTCTTAATGCGTATTCAAAAGTCCGAGCACATGAGCCCATCGAATAGGTAAGTTGTTTATTTGTGAAACCCAATTGCCTTGAAAACCTCCAAGTTGTGTTGCGGCGTCCGTAGCCATGCCAACACAATTGTACTATCAGTCCAAGCTACTATTTCCGAGAGCACAAAAGATTGTTGACACAAAGCCGAGTGAACATGTTTCATTAATTTTGCTAGAAGAGCAGCTCCGCTGAGCTCTAGCTAGGGGATGGTCATCCTCGTTTTGAGAGGAGCAACACGGGACTTCGCAATCAAAAGCCGAACCAAAGCTTCACCGTAAGCATTCTCTGATCTTAAGTATACCGCTGCCGAAAATCCAAAAGAAGACCCATCACTATACCCATGAAGTAAGAACGACACATCACCCGCTGATTTCAGACAACGTGGAATTGATATTTTCTGCAACCGAGGTAAATCCGAAATAAATTCTTTCCATTTAGTTAACACTTTCCAGTAGATTCTAAACCCTAAAATGAAAAGAATCTGCGGCAGGATTCCATTGAATACCTAAAATCTTAACAAAACCGGATATGTCATCATCTTCGAAGTACGAGTAACGCGGATTTTCGCAAAAATCTTGAGGAAGTTCCAAAAGTATCTCGGGATCATTCGATGCCCATTTCCGCTATTCATAACCCGCCGTCGACATTAACTGAATCAATTCTTCCTTCACTTCTTGTACCGAGTCGGCACCACCGTTCAAATCATCAACATACGAGTTGTTCAACAGAATCTTAGACGCCCGGAGAAACTGTTGCATTCCGTCCGCGGCCAATTCATAAAGACAACGAATCGCAATAAAGGGGCTCGACTTAAGGCCGTAGGTATTCGTTGTATGCTCATAAATCCTAATAGGTTCCGTAGGATTTTCCAGACGTAAAATTAGTTGATATTTTCGAATGAAAAACGAAACATACGAAACATCATTCTAACATCTGTCGTTAATACATTTATCGGGACCCGAAAGTTTGTAATAACATTGGTTATATTATTTTGTAGTTTCTCACCAGAATACAAAATATCATTTAAAGTTAAACTAAGGTTCGAAATCGTAGTGGGTTGATGTCCGTGGAAAACTACGCGAATTTTAGAATCCTTAAAAACACCGTGATGTGCCTGAAAGTAATGTTCTAAATCACAACCGACATCAAAATTACTAAGTCGTATATGACCAAGATCTATATAATGTTTAATAAAGTCTATGTATTTTTCCTTGAAGATGGGTTGCGACTTCATACGAGTTTCCAATCTTAGAAATTGTCGGATTGCATTCTGTTGTGAATCACCGAGCAGCGTTGATCGATTAGGTAATAACGGTAACCTCATCATAAATTTCCCGTCCGCGCATCGAGTAACCGATTCCACAAATAATTTTTCACACTGCATGTCAAGTGGATCTTTAAGTCTTACCTGTGTGGTTCTTTCGATTTCCAAAAGCGTGCAACCGTGTCCACTAAGGTCACACCCGAAAAATATTCCGAATCACAGGGAACCACGGTTATTGTGTCACTTTGTATAGGTCCAAACGCCGCATAGTCAAAAATCGTATCGATGGCGTATGGCCCACCGGTCCGCAAAATGACCTTATTGCCTTCTACGATTTCACCTAAAATATCACACCCGAATATAACATTTTTAGGAGAAGACTTTCTTCGAGGCAGCCTCCCCACCGCTCGCTCGCCTATAAAAGGAGCGAGCAGTCGCCGCGCCGGCCTTTTAGGAGTCACCCTTGACTATCGACTCAACTTCAACGATCACATCAGCACCGTTCACAAAAGGGCGGCATCCATCTATACCGCCTCGCGTTACTCCTAGGCAGGCACAGTAAAATGTCTCTTAGAAATAAGTTGACACTCTACAAAACCTGCGTCCGACCGACAATGACATACTCGTCCGTAGTATTCGCCCATGCCTCCCGCATTTCCCTAGAGAAACTTCAGATTTTACAAAATAAATTCGTTCGCGGTGCACTAGATGCCCCCTGGTATCAGAGGAACATCGACCTGCACAGTGATCTCGAGCTTCCCTCGATAGTTCAATATATGAAAAATGTCTCTCGCCGCTACTTTGACGCAGCACTCCATCACCCCAACCCCCTAGTAGTTCAGGCCTCTGACTACACGACAGATGCGACAACAGACGCACGGCCCCTTCGTAGACGCCCTAGAGACATCTTGAGCGATCCGGCCGATAGAAATCGCTGCCACAGTGCAGGTAGCGATTGTTTCGCCCACTCCGTCATCTTCACCATCTTTCAACACAATTAGACACAGACACCGACCTCGCCGGATGCGAGGTCGAAGGTCCCGTAATTAATGTTGACTTTATTCACCTTCGAGTTTCTTGCCGATTCTTCTCGAAGGTGTATTCCGAATCGGTGGTCAGTTATGCAATTCATTAAAGGGCTCCAGCCATTTAAATGAATTGCATAACTTTTGCGCCCGCCCCACCGTCCGGTGACGCTGTAGAGATCAGCTATAGACCAACAGCACATATACTTTCTAAAAAAAAAAACCGTGCCGGCCTCTTTTTGCTGGCGTGCGCTCGAGGAAGACGGTCGTGTCGAGACTTGTTCTCTGTGTTGTTTTTATCGATAATTCTTTGCAAAATCGTTGTTAACCATTGTAAATTATTAAATAACTAGTTTGTGAGATTTCCTTTTTTTAATTAAATAATTTAGAATATCTATTCGTCCGTAGTCCGTGTCCAAAATCCGCAGATTATTTGATGAGTTTAACCGAGACGCGATGTATGTTGTCGGCGTCTTTAATAAAAACAACCGCATTGACCGAGAACACAACACTATTATTCCGTTCTGAACAAAAATTAATTGTAACTATGTAATTACACAATATTAATTATCACTGTTGGTAATTACACATCTTTTGTTAATGTAGGTATTTCTAACTTATTTATTGGTCATGAGTGAAGTCCTCCGTTCTCCTGCAGTACCGATCGAGACAAGAATGAAACCTGCGTATCATCACGTTCATTCTGGTTCGATGCCGAGCTCAGACCAGCGGCCCGATTACAGAACTTGGCTACAATCGGATTATCACTTTTTTCATAGCAATTTCGACTCTATCGCAAGGCATTAGTGATATCGATACTGACAATCCGATTGAAGCTAAGTTATGGAATTGGGCCACTGTCCTCAACAAAAAACTCTTTCTTAGTGGTTCAATATTCAAAATATGCGAAATATGGCTGTCCGCTAGCAACCGTTTGTTTTCATACCGACAATTTAAAATGTCAAATGCAATGTCTAGCGACGTGTCTGTTTTATGTAAATGTTGTATTAGCATTATAGGTGGGGGTTTTTTGAAAAAAAACTAAATGTTGTGATGTAAAGTTTGATTTTATTCTCAATTCGAGTGTTAATGTGTAATATTGGTGGAATATTAACCATTAGGTGTTCGTTAACGTGCACGAGTGTAGGCAAAAGAATCAAACGCAGAAATAAATTATATATTGTGATTTTTCTAAATCTTCCTCAGAAGTTTCAGTAAATGTCCACCATTTTACTGATTCGTGACTTTGACAATAATTGACTGTGACGTGACATTACTTTAAACTATAAAATACACTTGACATTGGCAAAATTGCTAGTAGGCCAGTGCCTCCGCAGAAGCCATCGAATAAAAAAGAGAAGAGAGAGAAGAGGGCATTCTAGGTTCATTTTGTACATGTGAAAACAGATAATGGAATTTTCCTGTCTTCGATATGTCTGTCCGTGATAAGACCAGGAGCCCGATTACAGAACTTGGTTACAATCGGATTATCACTTTTTTCATAGCAATTTCGACTCTATCGCAAGGCATTAGTGATATCGATACTGACAATCCGATTGAAGCCAAGTTCTGTGGTCGGGCCCCAGCAGCCCGATTACATAACTTGGCTACAATCGAATTCTCAGTATCGCAACGACTAATGCCTTGCGATAGAGTCGAAATTGCTATGAAAAAAGTGATAATCCGATTGTAGCCAAGTTCTGTAATTGGGCCACAGTTATTTAAGGGTTCACTACGCTACTTCGAAACACGTTTCACCTAATTTAATTTAATCTATGACGACTCGTCGAATACTTATTTTATCTATACATCAATAAGCACAATGAACGAAGTACGTTTGTTACATGCATCATTGCACACAAAAACTATAGATCCAAATAAATTTCACCCACAAAGGATTCATCTAAGTATCATACTCCGAAGTTACTATTAATCCATTGCAAGTTAAACCTAATTACTTTTGAACTTTGAGACTTCCTTGAGATTTTAGTAGACTCGTGGGTTGGAATATCCTAAGATGGGGCCAACGACAGGGACTTCAACGTTTCGCGATAGGTCGTGGCTCGAAATTAAGGTATGGTTTTGTGATGCCATTGTGTTCAACAGCAATCATAGAGCATTTGTTCATCAGCATCTTCATCGATATTTTCTCGATACTCTGTGATCTCTCTCTATTGATCCTAGATTAGTAGTTTCTTTACAGAAGTGATAGATCTCATCGATATCTTCGTTTTGGATGACAGCTGTCAAACTTAAAAGGGCTGTAACTCTGAAACTATTGATCCTAGACTAGTAGTTTCTTTACAGAAGTGATAGATCTCATCGATATCCTAATTTTGGATGACAGCTGTCAAACTTAAAAGGGCTATAACTCTGAAACTATTGATCCTAGACTAGTAGTTTCTTTACAGAAGTGATAGATCTAATAGATATTTTTATATTGGATGATTTCTGTCAAACTTAAAAGGGCTGTAACTCTGAAACTAATGATCCTAGACTAGTAGTTTCTTTTCAGAAGTGACAAATCTCATCGATATCCTAATTTTGGATGAAAGCTGTCAAACTTAAAAGGGCTCTGAAACTAATGACTCTAGACTAGTATTTTCTTTACATAAGTGATAGACCTCTTCCAAATCTTTCTTTTGGATGGCAGCTGTCAAACTTAAAAGGGCTATAACTCTGAAACTAATGACCCTAGACTAGTGCTTTCTTTACAGAAGTGATAGATCTCATCGATATCTTCTTTTTCGATGATAGCTGTCACATTTAAAAGGGCTGTAACTGTGAAACTAACGAACCTAGACTGATAGTTTCTTTACATAAGTGATAGATCTCAGCGATATCTTCATGACAGCTGCCATCCAAAATGAAGATATCGATGAGATCTATCACTTCTATAAAGAAACTACTAGTCTTGGGGCACGTTCACTTGCTACGTTCGAGGACGCAAGGATCACCCGCGCGATCACTCCAAATCGTTCACGGTGTCGTCGGGCGTTCGCCTGGGTCATCCGAAAAATAGTAGGGGAGGGGAGGAATAGTATGAAACTGACACTTGACAGTTGTCAGTTCTATGTGGACGTCCAAAGCCGTTCACTAACTCCGGATGACCGAGCGATATTCGCACGGGTGATTCGAGCATAGTAAGTGAACGCACTCTAGGATCGTTAGTTTCAGAGCTATAGCCCTTTTAAGTTTGACAGCTGTCATCCAAAATAAAGATATCAAAAAGATCTATCATTTATGTAAAGAAACTACTAGTCTGGGATCGTTAGTTTCAGAGTTATAGCCCTTTTAATTTTGACAGCTGTCATCCAAAATGAAGATATCAATTAGGTCTATCACTTCTGTAAAGAAACTACTAATCTAGGTCCCCACCGATGGGTACGGTCTGGTGAGCATTTCGGAAATTTTAAGTTGACATTATTGTAGTTTTTTTTTTGCGTTGTTTAAAAAAGTTCTTTTGTAGGTGGACCATGGGCAATAGATATTTTTAAATTCCTCTTAATTATCGTTAGGGTGAACCACGGGCAAGAAAAAGTGCCCGTGGTCCACCCAGGTGAACTGAGCAGGTGGCCAATGTCCGGATCGCTCGTCATGGCTCTCTTTGGGGGAGGCCAATGTTCAGCAGTGGACTTCTAAGGGCTGACATGATGATTATGATGATCTATATATCTATATACATGAAACATTGATATTAAAATAGTTAGGTAGTGAGGGACAATGCCACATGGTTATGTTTGATATCCACCACTGGGGGGCAGTGCAACACATTTCTTAATTTCTTACCGATGTCCCAGTGGTCTGGGGGCAACGGGAATAGACGCAAATATTTGGTTCCAAATATTTAATAACGTGGAACCAAATCGGAAATAAATAGTATACATCGATAAAATAGTATTATGTTCAAATGTGTTCTAAGTAAAAAGTGTTTGGATTAAAATACGAATGGCATTAAAGTAAATGTATACTTGACGTGTAGAAGAAATATGTGACTGATGGAATGTAATAAAGTCAAATTAACAATCGATGAAATGTCTTTTGTTAAATTGATGTATAGATAAAATAGGTATTCGATGAGTCATCCTAGATTAAATGAAATTAGGTGAAACGTGTTTCGAAGTAGCGTAGTGAACCCCCGTAAGACAGCTAGTTTGAATTATCTGTTTCACTGAGAAATACACACAATTATGAAATAAGCGTCACAAATTCAGTTTTAGAAAGAAGCGATCATAGAACCAGAAATTTCCTTCGCCATTGATTGAACCTAGCATGTCGCCATGGAGGTCACAAGTGCTTGTAACTACAAATAAAAATCATAAAAAAAGGATGTGTACAGACTACTCTCAGTCGATAAAAGTACATTACTGCCGCGGTCTGTAATGACTGCGTTGTTGACAGCGATGATGATGGTCGAGATAGTAGCTAAGTTAAGTTCGAGGCCATCTCAGCGCGGTCAGCATTGCAGCCCTTGATGGCCAAGCTTGAAGGCTGAGAACTTAACTAAGCAAAGCTCGAGGCCACCATAGCGTGGCCAGCAGGGCAGTCATTGCGGACCAAGGCTTGTATAGTGCGTTACTCAAACAATGCGAGGAATTTGAATAAATCCAGCTTAGTATAATAAGAATTTACTCAAACAATGCAACAACAACGAAAACAACAACAACGAAAACAACAACAACGAAAACAACAACAACGAAAACAACAACAACGAAAACAACAACAACGACAAAGACAACAACAACGACCATAACAACAGAAATAGAAACAGAAACAGAAACAACAACAACAACAATCACGATCACATCAGCTTTCAAACAGAAAAAAAACCATCAAAATCGGTACATTCATCTGGGAGCTACAACGCCTCTCTTTTCGCGTTCGGGGTTAACGAACCCACGGAATAAATAATAGTGCTACGACAAAAGACGACAATAATGGATTTTTCAAAGGAAATTGCTGGCCGCAAAACACGACAATAATGAAATTCCATAGGTACAACTTTGCTGGCGCCTATTCAAGCAGCGCGGCAAGGTTGACTTTGCCCTAAGAAGGTTGTCGAAATAATGACCACATTACTAGTATTGTTTGAGTAAATAGGTATACTCAACTGGATGCTTAGGGTAAGCCAAGTAGTGAAAATATGGTTACTAAAGTAGCCAAATACCGAGTCTACAGTAAGATTTATCTAACAAGTGCAAACCATGAGATACCAATTCTTGAAGCAGAAAAACCTTATACAGCTTTCGAAGCAGATGATAATTTGTACGAATGTAGAAGGATACCTTTTGATCACCAATGGTGTAGCAGTTTTCCACCGAAAGGTCAATAGCATAATTGCCAGGGAGGAATTATGCATATTTGAAATATATATATAGTTATCTGTGGCATAACACAAACTGACCATGATAAAAAAATTGCAGCGATTCCTTGACATCACGGCATGAAATCTTAGAAGAAAAAAAATGCTCTTATTTTATCACAGATAACTTCTTCTTCTTTTTATAGAGTGGCTTTTTATCGTTGATTGACGATATTCTGCCAATGTCAAAGTGTGACTTGGCTTCAATCGAATTCTCAGTATCGCAGCCACTAATGCCTTGCGATAGAGTTGAATTTGCTATGAAAAAAGTGATAATCCGATTGTAGCCAAGTTATGGAATTGCTGTGCAGTGTACGATATATTTGGAGCTTGATCAGTTTACTGCAGCCCGATTCCATAACTTGGCTTCAATCGAATTCTCAGTATCGCAGCCACTAATGCCTTGCGATAGAGTCGAATTTGCTATGAAAAAAGTGATAATCCGATTGAAGCCAAGTTATGGAATCGGGCTGCAGGAGTAACGTCGGTTTAGATACCAATAATAAAACGGGACATAAACAAGTAAGTATAGGAAAGAAGAATTATAGGTAAAATATTTAACTACTTAAAATAAATAGGAAATCATAAACTTAATTTTATAAACGAATATTATTATTTTTTATAAATTTACATAAAACATATATAAATGGGGAGAAAACGTATGAAAGAAGACATTTAAAGTTTATAGGTCGGGCCATATCAGGATCAAGAACATCATACAAAGAAAAAGACAGCTTAGGGCAGCAAAAGAAAATATGATCAAGAGTTCCGTCATCGAGACCACACTCACAAAGAGAATGGTCCCTGACCCTAATTTTGTTAAGAAAGACTGGTGAGCAAACATGCCCAAGACGAGAGCGAATTATAGTTGAGGTGACTAGTTTATCAGCCTTTTTAAATTTAAAAAACCATGGTTGTACTGGGATATTGGACTGGGTTGGATATCACCAAAATGTCTACCTTTAATGGTCTTTGTATGAGACCAAATATTTTGCCAATTGTCATTTAAATGTTTCTTGGCTAGATTACGTAAGTCTCGAGAAAAACCTTTGGTGTAAGTTTCTAGGCCTGTTTCTACAGCTTGTTTAGCGTAGTGATCAGCGGTTTCGTTACCTTCAGTGCCGCAATGTCCTGGGATCCAGGCCAGAGCTACCTCAGTACCAGAAATGTAGCATCTATATAATATTTCTCGAATTTTAAGATTTGAGTGAAGCATATCTTTAGCTCTAAATGGATATTTGTAAATGTCTTGTAAACAACTTAAAGAATCGGAGAATATGATAGTTTTATTTAGCTTATGTGATTCAACATATTTAACTGCTTCTAAAAGAGCTACTGACTCACCTGTGTAAACAGATGAGCCAGCAGGGCACCTAAAATTTAATATTATTCTAAATTTAGGTATCCATACAGCCGAACCAACCAATCCATTATTTGTTAATTTGGATGCATCTGTAAAAATAGTCAACCAATTGGGCCATTGAGAGTTCAGATTATCATAGTATATGATATTAGCACCAGGAGTGTCCTTATCAATGCCAAAGTGAAGGAGGATGTTAGGTCTAAAGACTAGACTTTCATACGGAACACTAAAAAGAGGGTGGATAGGAAATTGGAAGAGAGAGGAGGGCCAATTAGAAAGATTATTATAAGAATTTAAAAGACAAGGAGGATCTTTATGTCGCCAATAATTTGGTGTAGGAACTAGGTTAGAGAGAGAATAAAGCTTATGCAAGATGGGATGTTTAGAGAACTGAGCGGCTAGATAGAAAAAACGATCAGCAAGATATTGTCGACGTAGTCTTAGTGGAGGTTCGACACACTCAACTTGGAGCGCATTTATTGGGGAAGACTTCATTGCTCCTGTGATGATCCGAAGACATTTAGATTGAATGGAATCAAACAATCTTAAAGAAACTTTACTACAAGGTTCTAATAAAAATCCAGCATAATCAAAGTGGCTTCTGATGATGGCATTGTATAGTATTTTTTGATTAAAAGGGTGTGAACCCCACCACACACCAGACAGGGCACGGAGGATGTTCACATTTCTTTCGCATTTATTTTTTATATAGTCTATGTGTGGAGTACCTGTTAATTTAGAATCTAAAATGAGACCAAGAAATTTAGTTTGATTACTGACTGTAAGACTTTTAGTTTTTTAGTTTTTTTCTAGAGAAAACTACCACATTACTCTTATCTGGAGCTAGTGATAAGCTATGATCTGTTAGCCATTCACTAAGATATGAAAGAGCCGCATTAAGTCGAGCTACTGAATCAGAAATAGAATTAGAAGAATAATAAAGAGCTAAATCGTCTGCGTATTCTAAGATCTCACAAAATGAGTTTACACTTTGGTGAAGATCAAACGTATATAGATTATACAGTAATGGGCTTAAAACTGAACCTTGAGGGAGGCCTTTCCATACCAATCTTGGAGAAGAAACCGTATTTTGGAACCTAACTGATATGAATCTAGTTATTAGGAGGTTGCATATGACATTTGTCATCCTCGCTGGTAATCTCAGCTGTTGCATTTTTTGCCTGAGAAGAGGAAGATGAACATTGTCATAAGCTGCTGTAATGTCAAGGAATACACCAATCAAATGTTCATTCCTAGAAAAAGCAAGGCGAATATCAGTAGTAAACACACTAAGGCTATGAATAGTGCCAAAACCTTTCCTAAAACCAAATTGTGATTTAGATAAAATTTCTCTTTGTTCCAACAACCATTCCAATCTATTTTTAAGGAGATTTTCTAGGATCTTTAACATAACCGACGATAAGGCAATAGGTCTATAAGACGTCGGAATTGAGGGATTTCTCCCTGGTTTAAGAATTGGTATAATTACTTGGTGTTTCCAAATTTCAGGAAAATCACACTTTTCATAAAACTTGTTGACAATATCTAAAAAATATTTCTTTGTTAGTATAGATGATCGACATATAAACGAATAGGGTATCCCGTCCAGACCAGGAGCTGTATCTTTAAGATGGTTTAAGGCGGCACAGAGTTCATCAAAGGAAAAAAGGTCATCCATAGGTGAAAAAGGAATATTGACAGGAGAAGCAGCAGTTAGGTATTCCTCAGAAGGAACGAAAGGAGGGGCCAATTTATCAATGAAAGCTTCTAACCAAGAAGTGTCATTCGAGCTTATATTCTGAGAATTATTTGTTGAGCTACGGTATGCTTTAATTTTTTTCCATATAAGAGAAGATGGAGAGCGAGGCGAAAGACTTTCACAAAATTTAATCCAACCTGATTTCTTTTTTTTAGACAACATTCTTCTAGATTTTGCTAGAACCTTTTTAAAAAGAACAAAATTTTCAATTGTAATGTTGTTATAAAAATATTTTTCAGCTTCATTTCTTTCTCGGATGACAGATGTACATTCAGAATCCCACCAAGGAGGAGAGGGGATTTTGGAACGAGAATGTTTTAGAGGAATAGTGGCATCTGCTGTTGCGATAATATTATTAACAAATTCAGTATAAAGAAGTAGATAATTGTAATCATCAATAAGAGGTAAAGAACTGATTTTAGAATTAAGGGAAGTGGAAAAATTGTCCCAATCAGCATTAGCAAGTTTGTATTTTAAGAGTGGAATTGGAAGACTGAGTAGAAGTAGAAATAAGTATAGGAAAGTGATCACTTCCATATAAATTTGGAAGAACTGACCATAACAATTGGGTAGCCAGGGAGGGAGAAGATAGAGTTAGATCTACAGCACTAGGATTCTGTAAAGGAGAAGTTTGGCGAGTAGGAGATCCATCATTAAGAAGGCATAGATTAAAGTCATCCATAAGGTCAATAAGAGTAGAAGAAAAAGAGTCAGTAGAGAGTGAACCCCACATTGGATGATGGCAATTAAAATCCCCAAGAATAATAATAGGAGAGGGAAGGGCCGAAAAAATTGGTGACAGTTCAGCAATGATAGAAGCACTAAGGTGTGGGATATAAAAAGAAAGAAATGAAATATTTAAAGTTCTCACAGCAACAGCATTAAAGCTATTGCTGTGAGATGGAAGAGGTAAAAGAGAGTAAGAATTAGTCTTTTGAATGAGGAGAGCGCAACCTCCCCACCCGTCGTCGCGATTGTCCCGAAAACAGGCATAACCAGGGAGCCTAAAAGTGGCTCCAGGTCTTGAAAGGGCCGTTGCCCGGCTAAGGAAACGGACCTCCTTCTCAGGTAAAGGCGAGGAATTAAAACAAGATGGTAAATTCAATAACAAAGGGCTTTATTACAAAAAAATAGAAAAAGCACACATGAGTTATCGAATAATGGTACTCTCCCCTTTACTGAGGAATTCAAAAAGAAATATTTTACACTTAATTTAGTTTGTTCTGCATCAAAATAATTCTAAACAGCAAGACCTTACAATAGGAAATATTACTAACTTAATACTCAAAACTCAAAATTCTCAAATGTGATTACAATTTCCTCAAACATATAAATTCTAGTACTTAACTTCGGCCTGTATGATATGAATTTACTATAGTTCTGGAGAATCCTAGGCCAATAAAACTTAGAGAGTCTGTGCTCAGCAGATTAACATGTATTGGTCACAACGCAACGGAATATTCTGTCTTTGCCTTAGAATGTTTTAAATTAAAAGAGAACTAGTGCAAACAGAGTGTGTGTGTGTATGATTGTGTTTCCCAGAGGGAAATCAACCTCTAAAATAGAAAGTAAAACAGAATCTAAGACAGAAGGTACATAGAAAATAAACAGAAAGTATCTAGATAATAACAGAAAGTATATAGGAAATAAACAGAAAATATCTAGTTAATAACAGAAAGTATCTTTCAACAATATTAACACGTTAGAAGGCGAAGGCTTCCCTCAACACTGTAGCTCGCTGACTCAAAATGATTTGGAGTGGACCAACCTGGAAGCTTCCTGGGACGCCGTACCGTCGTCTCGCGTACCGCCGCGGAACGCCTCCTTACTCCACTCGATCAGCTCCTACTGCTTGAGCACGAACGGTGGTGGTATCTTCTATTGGACAGGTGGTGCGTTGGAGTCCTTCTGGAGTCCCTCGTAGACCGGCTTCTTCCACGAACGGTGGTGAGCCCCGGGTGATCGCGCACAGCAGCTCGCAGTGGTGACGACAATAGCCGACCGTAGATGCACGATATAACCTGAAACCCACGTTCCTTCGTGTTCAAATGTGTCTCGAGATGCCCGCCTTAGATAGACGCGGTGCAAAATCAAAACAGATATTTCGTTGGATCAAAACTGAAGTAACGGGAAATCACACTAACCTGGCTTTTGCACTCGTATACTTATTTCGCCTGTAACAGGGCAGCTTCGTTCTGGACAGCGTGCCTCGGTCGTTTTGTTCACACAAGAGAAACTGCGTATTTTTCTGCCGCCTCCGTCGATCTTAATTACGTGCCAACTATGTAAACTAAACTGAGTTTACGTCCGAATTCAAAATCCAATCCACAGGCTTCTCTCTTGTATATATACTATCTTTGTTTTGCATCTTCGAGTAGCATTCTACTGAGATCTTGAACTTCCGGTTATCTCGAAAAATCCAGAACTAACTCTGTCATTTGCTTCGTAAAGTAGACCTTGTCGGCCTAGTAATACTGGTCACTGTCCTCCAGCCAGATTTGGTACATATCAGCCAGCATCCGGTGTTTACTCGAACAAGTCCATACAAAAAAAAGAATTTCTCTGGAACTTTGACGTGATTTTTGCATTATGTCAAAACCTTCCATGGTGTGACCATCGCAAGCGATTTCTAGATTTAAATTATTTTCGACATATCAAACGCTCCATTCTGTAATTATTATTTGTTAGCCAACTTAAAGATGCGACCTATTCTGGATTTTTAAACAAGCCGTTCCTCTTCCAAAGTTATTCAGAGCCCGAAATATTCCTGGAACGTCAATTATTAATAGCAACACTAAGAAGCTCGCTACTTGCCGACAGAGATCTCCACTTAGTTTCCACCTTTCTTCTAGTTCACGCCACTTGTAGCTAGCTGTCGCTGCGTGGATTAACCATTTTATCTATTTTGAGGCAGTAGATGAAAACTTTTCCCTTTCACTCGCAGAGGCAAATTCAACCATTATTTCTTGATTCTCAGATAGGCGAAATTATCAATCTGTCTTCAACAAGAAAAGCTTTCATTATTCCTTTAACGAAGAAAGTGGCGCACGCGTGGTGGAGTTCGGCGTTTTTTACAAACTCGGCGTCTGGTTTTCAGATACGGAGAAAACACAACTTGATCTAATAGAAAAGACGCTGCTCCTCGCCAGATGGCGTTGTACAATATATTCTATTATCGAGATCTATAACAAAATCTAACTTGGAGTCATGATTTAACATGTCACAATACACCCTCTCCTGCCAAAGTTTCACATGCCAATGTGAAACACTCGCTGCCCTCAGCGATAACAGTCACTGGAACTATTTCAATAAGAGATTTAAAAGCAAACAGAACCAGACTAAAAAAAAACTCATTGACAATGTGGAAACCAAAAAAACTTCCTGGACCTCTTTGGGTATATTGTAAATCCCCAAACAAAATATATTGAATCAAACAAACTCTGTAACGCAAACTTTAACGAAGAATGAAAACAAAAGACATGACCAAATTCCCCAACAGAATATCGCAGTTCTAAGTTCACTGCTGCAGGTGCAGGCCGAAAGTTCACAATAATTTCAATCCTGGAACTAAAATTTTACCAACAAACCTTTCTAAAAAAAAAAAAAAAAGAAATTAACCTATGCACTAAGTCCCTCCTTCATTCATGTGACATTTCAACCGGGTACAACATATTTATCTAGATCTCTAATTTAGCATATTTCCTCTTATATGTTTCCTAATCATTTTGTTATATTGCCAATCCATTTGGGTGAATCTATTTGTGGAAACTAAAAATTTATACATTTTCATTGCACTCCTTTTATTTACAAAAACTCTGACAAAAATTAATCACTACAAATCTGGTATAGTCAGTAAGTAAGTCGCTATATATCCTTCTTTCATACCATAAGTCCTGCTACACACCTCATTGTGAGCATTCACTTTCCTTTTAAACAACCTATATAGACACAGTACCGAACATTTAGCTGTTGGGACTTATGCTACATTTGGTAAAACATTCATACTCCCCTAACCCTTGTAAAGAAAAGTATCGAGTGGAAAACCCGGTTTAGAATTTCTGTTACTGGTAATTAGGCTTTTTATTATAGAGGTTACCAGGAAATCCGCCTCTTCGCGCTTTTACTGGTTTTAGGCTTTTCATTTATAGAGGTCACCAGAAAAAAACCGCCTCTGTTTGGTTAACTAGTTTCTAGGCTTGAGTTTAAAGAGGTCACCAGTCTAAACCGCCTCTGCGCTCGTTTGATAAAAACTACAAAAAAAATATAACATGCTGGACTAGGATCAAATATGTTTCTAAATAAATAACATAATAAGCCTGAACAAAAATATCCAACTACCTAGCCAGTCTCTAAAGTTTACTGTTAAATTTCGATCAAAGTAACATGCCAAACATTGACACAAATAATGTACTTTAAATCGTTTCAAGAAAATGTCACATGAGTGATTACCCCAATTCTAAACATTTTTACCTTATAGAGATTGCCATTCCTTTTTTATTCCAACTGCCAGGACCAATATTCTACACATCAAAAAAAAAAACCTGTCTCGTCCGGGCTAATCTATATTCTAACACAAAAATTGTAAGTTGGCTGAGCTAAACCTAAAACAAGAAACCAAAACCTGAGAATCTAAACCAAATCTACCCTGCAAAACTCGCCAGCTAATAACAATACAACAAAAAAAAAAACACCAAAAATATACCTAAAAAATAATAATTGGACTACCCATAAAATCTTTCTTTCTCTATTACTCCAGTAATCATCTCCTAGTAATGAGCCTTCCCCAGGACAGATGTTCACGCAACCTCATGCGGTCCAGGGTTATCTATACTCTCCACAAAAAACCTTCATGAAAATCCATGTTTTTGACCCAGGCTTCTTTAGTTCAGGTGTTGTCATCCGCACCCGTGTATCCGGCCATCAGTCTAACCCGGCTAAGGTTATTCTTGCCTGAAATTCGCGCATAGACATATGTGCTACAAAATTTGTCACACCACTAGGGCGTGCCAAAAAAAAACCAGATCCGTCGTAACCGGCACCACCCCACCGATTTTCCGAACACGACAGAATCTATAAAAAACGATCATTATGTATCCCATAATATACGATCACCAAAACAAAAACACTCTCTGATTAGTCATTCTTCATGTATATACGCAAAATATGTGTATCGTACGCTGACAATGAGAGGTGAGCGAGAGAAAGCACAAGCGGCCCTACCCCTCCTCTGAAAATATGGAGCTGTCCTCAGCTCTGATACCATCTACCGACATCTCCAATACCACTAAGGTCTGAAAAGTATAAGATATGATGTGTTCGGATGTACTCCATCCTTTTTCGAACTTAACAATATCCACAAAAGGATGATCACTGTGTTGTCCACAATTCATGATCAAAAAACTTCTCCAAGTCATCACCGGTACCATAATGGCGCATAAAAATGTGCCTCAAAACTTCGACACCCTGTATATACTTATGTACAAAGTTCCATCGTATCTAAAAAAAAAAAACTGTTACTAACTGTAAAAAAAAATTACCAAATTTCAACAATTACAAAAATTTTACAAAAGATTTAGCCGATGGAACTAAAAAAATAAACTAGACAAACCTAATCTATTCAACCAACGAAAACATCACAACCTAACTAAAAAACAAAACTGGACATAAGCAATGAACCTGAAATTGTTCAATGCTTCACAATAGAGGTAGATTTAGAACGGCACTAACCCCCAATCACCGCTTTATGGATTTTGAATTGACGGACTTGTCTTTGTGGTTGTTGACTTTAAAACCTGCCAAACAAATAGAACCCTACTAAATCTGCTCATCTTTAAAAAAAGAATATAGCGTCATTAGGCGTGTTCTATTTGTGCTACTGCATACTGTTGTGCTAAAATAATAATGAAATCCTAAAAAAATAATTAACAAACGATCCAAGAAAAAAAGAAAACTACAGAACCTAACATATATTTTACTGAACCCTAAAATACAATGACCAGAAGGTAAATGAAATCTTAAAAAAATCTACTACCAATTGATTTAAAAAAATCTACGGAACCTCATAAATATTTTACTGAACCCTAAAATACAATGAACAAAATGTAAATGAAATCCTAAAAAAAATCTACTACCAATCAATTAAAAGAATCTACAGAACCTCACAAATATTTTGAGCGAACCCTAAAATATAATGAACAGAAGGAAAAATGTGTGTATGTGTTTTGTGTAATGAAATTGTTCTATAATGTTTTGGAACCGATATGTCAAACAAATATATAAAAAAAATATCTGTTGTGTTGTGACACTTTTGCAATAAATGGTACATACCTACCTACAAAGTATAAGTCACTCCACTAACAGATCTATACTGTTTTAAATATCACACCAATACATAATCCAATGATAGAAAAAAAATACAATCAATTACACATGAATCACCATTAAATACACATAATATTTTTCCTACAACAGTCAAATAACATACCAAGTTTTCAAAATAACACAAACAGTATTATAGGTTCAACACACAAAGAGATATTATAGTTTAGTTTCACACAGTAATATTACACGTGACCACGGGGCAGTTGAAAGATACTTTCATGAACACATCTGTTTGCTTGTAATTATTATTAAGCGTTGTGCCTATTACCTATTACAAAAAATCCTCTCTGATGTATGATGCAGAAAAAACCAACAAATTTACATTGAACGCCACTGTACCTGAGCGCCAGTTTGTAAGAGAAAAAATAAATGAAAAAAATATATGTAAAATATGAAAAAATATATGTGAATTTATTCAGTTGGGCGCCATTGAAAGGACCGTTGCCCGGCTAAGGAAACGGACCTCCTTCTCAGGTAAAGGCGAGGAATTAAAACAAGATGGTAAATTCAATAACAATGGGCTTTATTACAAAAAATAGAAAAAGCACACATGAGTTATCGAATATTGGTACTCTCCCCTTTACTGAGGAATTTAAAAAGAAACATTTTACACTTAATTTAGTTTGTTCTGCATCAAAATAATTATAAACAGCAAGATCTTATAATAGGAAATACTTCTAACTTAATACTCTAAACTCAAAATTCTCAAATGTGATTACAATTTCCTCAAACATATAAATTCTAGTACTTAACTTCGGCCTGTATGATATGAATTTACTATAGTACTGGAGAATCCTAGGCCAATAAAACTTAGAGTCTGTGCTCAGCAGATTAACATGTATTGGTCACAACGCAACGGAATATTCTTGTCTTTGCCATAGAATGTTTTAAATTAAAAGAGAACTAGTGCAAACAGAGTGTGTGTGTGTATGATTGTGTTTCCCAGAGGGAAATCAAACTCTAAAATAGAAAGTAAACAGAAGTAAAACAGAAAATAAACAGAAAGTATCTAGATAATATCAGAAAGTATCTTTCAACAATATTAACACGTTAGAAGGCGAAGGCTTCCCTCAACACTGTAGCTCGCTGACTCAAAATGATTTGGAGTGGACCAACCTGGAAGCTTCCTGGGACGCCGTACCGTCGTCTCGCGTACCGCCGCGGAACGCCTCCTTACTCCACTCGATCAGCTCCTACTGCTTGAGCACGAACGGTGGTGGTATCTTCTATTGGATAGGTGGTGCGTTGGAGTCCTTCTGGAGTCCCTCGTAGACCGGCTTCTTCCACGAACGGTGGTGAGCCCCGGGTGATCGCGCACAGCAGCTCGCAGTGGTGACGACAATAGCCGACCGTAGATGCACGATATAACCTGAAACCCACGTTCCTTCGTGTTCAAATGTGTCTCGAGATGCCCGCCTTAGATAGACGCGGTGCAAAATCAAAACAGATATTTCGTTGGATCAAAACTGAAGTCACGGGAAATCACACTAACCTGGCTTTTGCACTCGTATACTTATTTCGCCTGTAACAGGGCAGCTTCGTTCTGGACAGCGTGCCTCGGTCGTTTTGTTCACACAAGAGAAACTGCGTATTTTTCTGCCGCCTCCGTCGATCTTAATTACGTGCCAACTATGTAAACTAAACTGAGTTTACGTCCGAATTCAAAATCCAATCCACAGGCTTCTCTCTTGTATATATACTATCTTTGTTTTGCATCTTCGAGTAGCATTCTACTGAGATCTTGAACTTCCGGTTATCTCGAAAAATCCAGAACTAACTCTGTAATTTGCTTCGTAAAGTAGATCTTGTCGGCCTAGTAATACTGGTCACTGTCCTCCAGCCAGATTTGGTACATATCAGCCAGCATCCGGTGTTTACTCGAACAAGTCCATACAAAAAAAAGAATTTCTCTGGAACTTTGACGTGATTTTTGTATTATGTCAAAACCTTCCATGGTGTGACCATCGCAAGCGATTTCTAGATTTAAATTATTTTCGACATATCAAACGCTCCATTCTGTAATTATTATTTGTTAGCCAACTTAAAGATGCGACCTATTCTGGATTTTTAAACAAGCCGTTCCTCTTCCAAAGTTATTCAGAGCCCGAAATATTCCTGGAACGTCAATTATTAATAGCAACACTAAGAAGCTCGCTACTTGCCGACAGAGATCTCCACTTAGTTTCCACCTTTCTTCTAGTTCACGCCACTTGTAGCTAGCTGTCGCTGCGTGGATTAACCATTTTATCTATTTTGAGGCAGTAGATGAAAACTTTTCCCTTTCACTCGCAGAGGCAAATTCAACCATTATTTCTTGATTCTCAGATAGGCGAAATTATCAATCTGTCTTCAATAAGAAAAGCTTTCATTATTCCTTTAACGAAGAAAGTGGCGCACGCGTGGTGGAGTTCGGTGTTTTTTACAAACTCGGCGTCTGGTTTTCAGATACGGAGAAAACACAACTTGATCTAATAGAAAAGACGCTGCTCCTCGCCAGATGGCGTTGTACAATATATTCTATTATCGAGATCTATAACAAAATCTAACTTGGAGTCATGATTTAACATGTCACAGTCTAAGCCAAGTCTCCGAGACAGCCGCGACGACAGGCTTATACTTATTAATCAAAAAAAATAAGTCAGGAGTCCTGGATCGGACACTCCTCACATTCCATTGTAAGATTTGTTCCATGTTGGTTATTTACAAGAGTCGATATTTTTTGCAGTATATGCAGGATGTTGTTCGGTAAAGCGTCATTGAATTTGGTTATCATGTTAAGTAACGTGTATGACATAAGTTCTAGAAGATTATCGTTGGGAGAACTGTTGAGGGCACACCCATTGGTCATACTTGAGGAGGGGGTGGCAACTATAGCATCATGAGCCTCTTTGTCATATGCTTTGTTTGGAGTTGGAATGGAGCGACGAGGAATAATTATTGTTTTTTGGTAAGAAGTAGGAGTTGATGGCCGGGTTGGCATATTTCCTTGGATGGGAGGAGGAACTGTGTTATTTTTTACCATGTCAGCATATAAACGGCGGTTGACTGCAGGAAATCGTTGAGATGCTTCGTTGTAGCTGATATTTTCTTCTGAGACGAGTGATTTTATTAATTTTTGTCTGCCGTGCTCAGGGCATTTCTTGTCAGTAGCAAAATGGTTGCCAGAGCAGAATAGACATGATGCTTCTTTTTCTGGTATTGGGCATGTGGTGCCA
The DNA here is from genome assembly GCA_946251855.1 of Alsophila aescularia. Lineage (NCBI taxonomy): Eukaryota > Metazoa > Arthropoda > Insecta > Lepidoptera > Geometridae > Alsophila > Alsophila aescularia. Next base: position 37,883,383 of record OX276379.1, read on the forward strand.
GAGTGGGGTTGAGCACATTTAAAGCAACGGAGCTTGGATCTGCATAGTGTTTGGATGTGTCCAAACCTACAACAAGCTATGCATTGAATAGATGGTAGTTGGTATGTCTCTACAGGAATTGCGGCATTGAAGCAGAACACTTTTTTTGGCAAAAGCTTGCCCTTGATAGTAATTGTAGCTGTTTGGGTAGGAACCCACACAGGTTTATTTTCTACAAAGGTTTTACGATTCAGTCTTCTTGCTTTGATTACACGACCACTTCCAGGTGGACATTCTAGTGCATTGACCAACTCTTCCATAGACCACTCAATTGGTATACCTTTTATTATACCCATACGGGTGAGGTGAAACACCGGAATTTTTGTTTCATAATTGTTGGAAGACAAAAATGTACTATCCAAGAAATTATTAGCATCCCTTGCAGTTCTGAATTCAATTGATGCCTTATTGCGACCAGTAGATTTAATTCCATCAGACGCAATTCCACACACTTTATTTGAGAATAGTAACTGGGCCAGTTTCAAAAGTCTCATAGTAGTGCCAGAAGCAGGGTCTGAAACTATTTTGTTGATATGAACAATATATGGACCTAAATCAGTTTCATCATATCTTTAGTCTGAGCATATTCAGGGACAACATAAACATGTTGATCTGATGATGCCGGAGTTATTGAGGTCTTTTTAGGGATTGCATCCTCTCCATTCGTAGAACGCAAACGTTTTCGAGACTCCAATGGAAGTGGGGTATCTCCCACCACCATGGACCCATCCGGTGGGCCGGCGTCGGGAGGATCACTCATTTTTCCGTAGAAAAATGAGCGATCCTAACGAAATACTCACTCACCAGACGGCACAGGACAAACACAAATAATAATATATACAAAATAAAATAATCTAAACCAAGTATGTTAAGAAAAAACAAAATAATTCGTAAATGCGTACACCAACCAACACACTTGACAGCAGACCGTCCACAGATAACTTACTAATTTTGAATTTGACAGATAATTTGAATTTGAAGGGTGATTTGATTTTGACATATTCCTCAGCCTCTTCACCTTGTTTCTTACCCGCCTGACCATAGCGCCCAAGGACATTGAATTAAGCTTACCTACTCGCGCAAAAATAATCACTTGACACCAAAGAGGAGAAATATGGTTACTTAATATAAACTTTCTGAACTTTCTGTCAATATTTGTCAATGTTCTTCAATGTCGGTAACTAATAATAAAAAACTTTAAATTATTTATTAATACTGTAATAGTGCGAGTTACTCTTCACCATGAACAATACTTGAAGTGTTCTGCATTGCAAAAGCAAACGGAACAGTGTTAAGTTACACCGTTTTCCAAAGACTGGGAAAGGAATCAAATGGGTGGAAAATACCTGTAACTTGTGCTAAATTGAAGGAGCTCAGGTCAGAGGAGCTACAAAAGTTGTTTTTGTATTACAAGTTCTTATTCTAATCTATCATATTGGCCATTTGAATCATATTATCATGTTAACCTAACGAACCTACCTAGGTAGGTACTATTTTTTGTGCGTTCAATTCCATAGAACATGATTTTACGTCTTTTATTATAAATTAATTACATTTGCTTTCATATAAAATGTTTGTTTTAATTCTTATAAATCTAAATAAAAGGGCTAGTTAACTTATATAATTTGTAGCTTACGAAATCAATATCGTGTTGTTTGAAAACCCAGCTGTAGGAAGTATATAGGAATTTATTTTATGGTTTCCACCTTCAGGTCTTCAACAGGACTAAACAAGCATTAGGGGCGGCTGAATTGTCCAAACAAACGTAATTCCGAATTTATTTTTAAGTAATTGAACCATACCTATTTCCACCTTAATCACACTTCACACTAATATTATAAATGCGAAAGTTTGTATGTTTGTGTGTGTATGTGTGTGTGTGTGTGTGTGTGTTTGTTGCTCCTTCACGCTCGAATGGCTGGACGGATTTAGATAAAATTTAGTGCTAGGATAGCTTATAACACATAGGCTACTTTTTATCTCGAAATAGGAGAAAAAAATATATCGTTTTCTATAAAACTTGAAGAAAAACGAAAAAAATAATGAAAAAATAATATTTCTAAGTACCAAGAGAGCATAAGCACTTAAGAAGTTGGAGATATAAAATTGACAAATAAAGTTATTAAAAGTGAGTAAGTATACTTAGCTCCCAATGAACATTAAATGGTGTGATTATACTAAAATAAGTTCTGAGTACCAGGAGAACAGAAACACTTAAGATGTTGGAGACATAATATTGAAATATAAAGTTATATAAGTGAGTATAAGTGAGTATTCCTCCCCATGAAGATTAAATGGTATGATTAAATTAAAAAAAGTTTTTCTATGTAGCAGGAGAAAAGAAACCCCTGAAGTTGGATATATGACATTGACAAATAAAGCTATTAAAAGTGAGTATACCTCCCCATGAACATTAAATAGTGTTATTATATTTTTTTAAGTATTTTAAAGTGCAGGAGAGCAGAAACGCCTAAGAAGTTGGATATATGACATTGACAAATAAGGTTATTTATTAAAAGTGAGTTTACCTCGCCATGAACATTAAATAGTAAAATTATATTTTATAAATGTATTTCTAAGTACCAGGAGAGCAGAAAAACTTAAGTCAAACTGTTGCTCCTTCACGCTCAACCAGCTGAACGGATTTGGATGAAATGTGGTACCACGATAGCTTATAATATCTCGTATTAACACATAGGCTACTTTTGATCCCGAAATAGAGGAAAAAAGTAGTATAGTTTTCTTTAAGAAATGAAAAAAAAAAAAACAAAACAAAAAATGTATTTCTAAGTACCAGGAGAGCAGAAACACATAAGAAGTTGGAGATATGACATTGACAAATAAAGTTATTAAAAGTTAGTATACCTCCCCATGAACATTAAATGGTGGATTATATTTAAAAAGTATTGCTAAGTACCAGGAGAACAGAATCACTTAGGATGTTGGAGATGTAACAGTAAAAAATAAAGTTATTAAAAGTGAGTATACCTCCCCATGAACATTAAATGGTGTGATTATATATAACAAAAGCATTTCTAAGTACCAGGAGAGCAGAAACACTTAATAAGTTGTAGATACAAAAGAGTCAAATAGTGTGTTATTAAAAGTGATTATACCTCCCCATGAACATTAAATGATGTGATTATATTGAAAAAATGTATTTCTAAGTACAAGGAGAGCAGAAACACATAAGAAGTTAGAGATATGACATTGACAAATAAAGTTATTTAAAGTGAGTTTACCTCCCCATGAATATTAAATGGTGTAATTATTATATTAAAAAAAGCATTTCTATGTACCAGGAGAGTAGAAACACCTGAAGTTGGAGATATGACATTGCCAAATAAAGTTATTAAAAGTGAGAATATCTCCCCACGAACATTAAATAAGTAGTGTGATTGTATTTAAAAAATGTATTTCTAAGTACTAGGAGAGCAGAAAAACTTAAAAAATTGGAGATACTAAATTGTCAATTATAGTTATTAAAAGTGAGTATACATATCTCCCCATGAACATGAAATGGTGTGATTATATTTAAAAAAATATGTAAGAACCAGGAGAGCAGAAACATTTAAGAATTTGGAGATATAACATCTATATATATATATATATATATAACAGAAAGTCAGAAATTCGTGTTACTTACACTATTTATAACTCAAGAACTGCTGGACAGATTTTTTTTATCTTTGATTTTTTGAATTTGTATCCGTCCCGAATAGTAAATATAGATGCAAAAAGGAGGGAATTTTTAAGATTAATTTTCTAAGACACGGTATTTAGGTGCAATTTAATATAGCATACATTAAAATTTGATTTCAAATAGCTACCGGACTCGGAGTTAGCTAATAGCGGCACTGAACTGCAAACTGCGATCCTGCGATTTAGCTAACATTGGGGGGTTCGTTTTGTAATAAACGGCGAAAATAACTGTTATAAACGATATATATGATCACATTTGCCGTTAGCTTTGGACATTTGTGGGCGGAATTAACGTTCTGAACTATTTTCGATCACCGTTCGTTTAGTTGAGATGTTGACGTAGGAAAATCGACTTTATCTACTTATTCATAGGGTTGTTTTTCATTAGGTTTGGAAAGTATCCGTAAAAAAAAGTGATAAAAAAGTTCAAAGAGGACGGCTTGTTAAAAATGTACATTTTGATACTGCCCACAACGCCATCTCATCATCTCGAACGCAGGGTTTGTAAGCGAGGCGGGGCGAGCGCGAGCAAAGCGCAGATTATATAAATAAATATATTTCGACTTGAAATGACATTTGACAGATACGCTTTAAAATAAAAATAACGCCTACAATTTAGCGATGGGTTCCTCATACGATTTAAACGAGGATAAGGGAGGCCTCCCTCATTGCCATACAGATTCCTCATACCTCAAATGAGGCGAGGTAAAAATCGCGAGTGTTGCGAAACATCGCTGCGTTGCCGCTCTGCTCCTCACTCATAAGCTCGTAACAATCTCCTCTCTCGATCGATTCGAGTGGTCAGTGAGGGGCGGGCAGACAGCCTCATTTGTGTAGAGGTGACGGAAAATAATATTTATTACATGAGCGAAACGACGCGGCAGCGAGGCGAAAAGCACGAAATATTTGCGCGTATGAAATGAGGAACTGAATGAGGTGGTTCAACGCCTTAATACGAGGAACTCCCTCATTTCAAATTTCGAGGACCTCGAACGAGGTAACTCACGAGTGAGTAACTCATCACTACTACAATTTCATTGACTTAACTTGTTTTCAAATTTCAAAGTCATTAATACAAATCTCTAAAATAAAAGTGAAAAATAACAAATATTGTAGCACAGCTGTGGTTTTAGTGCATCCAATTACGTACTAGAAAAAAAAACTGCATTTGTGTTCCCTTCACGGTTGTCTATTTGCTGTTGAAGCTAAGATCAATATCGATTCAGAAATTTATTTGAGTTTGTGGACATTGAACATTGGAACAATTTCTGATATCTACCTGTATATCAAATATCTTCTACTAGGCGGCGAAGTCTAGAGTGGAATTTCCGTTACTCGTGTCGGTACTTAATTGTTTTTATGTTAACATTATCGCTATCGTCGTAACTACGCAAAAGTTGATTTGATGAAGCTGCACGCCTGAAAACATAACGCATACGACATAAGAGACGAAAAATGTGAGTATTATTTTCCTTGTTTCATGAGTTTTACCGTCTTTACATGATTAGGTAGCATACTTTTCTCTCCAGCAAAACCAATTTTCATTTTATCTGTTATTTTGGTAAAACTATAGCCGGCAGGAATGTAGTTGCTATACCGTCGTTTTTGGGGGGGTGCAGGGGTAGGGGGGATGTAGGAACCCCTACTTTGAAGGAAAAGTTGCGCAGCCCCCCTTTTCCGAGTTTTTTTTCACCCTTACTTTCAAGTTTACTTCTGATGCCATTGATTAAAGGTGGGGGGTAGAGGGGGAGGTGGATGGCTACCCCCTGGTTCCTAGAGAGATATTTTAGTATTAAGTTTATTAAAAATTGCCTAAAGACTAGCGTAGGAAGACTGAAATATCTCATAAACTAAGGGACTCCGCGTGGGGGTAGCAAGGGGTAGCCCTCCACCTCCCCCATCCACCCCTCATCTTAAATCAATCTAATCAGAAGTAAATTTGAGAGTAAGGATGAAAAATTAGTAAAAAAACTAGGAAATGGGGGGCTGCGCAACTTTTCTTAGCCCTATAGCCATCCGGGGGACTTTCCAAAAATAACAAGTAGTAAAAGCGATAGGGAGGGGGGAGAGGGTGGGGGGTGGGTTAGTGGTACTCCCCCTAGAAGGGAGGATGACATTGTTTTTTTTTTTCGTTTAGTTTGTGATAAAATGTGAAAAATATACACAGGGAGGGTGGGGGAGAGTGAAAAACTTTAAGAGCGCAACCCTAGAGTAGGGGGATATTCCCCCTACTCTAGGGTTGCGCCCTTAAAGTAATATAAATGATGAAATGGAATAGAAATTTGTCTCCGGTGTGGGCTCTCGCCAAAACTCTCACGAGGTTGCCCCTGATTGTTGCTTCGCCAACTCAACCTACGCTCCGCTACGGATGTTGCTGGCTCGCTGAGCTCGCCACCTCCCCCCTTCGCTCCACTCCAATCTTGTGGGCTTGCTCTTCTCAGGACCTCTTACGCGAGCTTCTGTTTCCGTGCTTTTTATATACACTCTAGGGGTAGGGACCACAAGACCAGGTGTTGGTGTTGGTTCTGTGACTCATTTCGAACCTAACCTACTCATGTTGGGGTGCTCTGTGTCGGTTCTGTGACTCATTTAGAACCTAACCCACTGATGTCTGGGTGCTCTGTATCGGTTATGTGAAAATCACGTAATTACTGTCATCTAGAAGCCAAAACTGTCAAAAAAGTAACATTACTTTCACTGTCACTTTTTTAAGTGTCAATAAGTCGTGAAAATTACTGTCTATTATTGATTTTTGAGATTTTTGCATTTAGTGCTAACTTTGGAATATCCAAATATTTTTTTCTCAAAATCTATTGGGAATCGCAATACGCCATTTCAGATTTAGGCTTTCTATGAGTAGGCCTACCTTAGAAAAAAAAAACAGCTTTCTAGCTACTTGTAATTTTTGGAAAGTTGAGCCCCATTCGGTACCGGTACCGGTGCGGGGGGGGGAGGCGAGAAGGAGGGAGGGGGGAAGTCCCCCTCGACCACCCCTCTGTCCAGGAAATGTATAGTTTTTGAGGTATGCATTTTTTAGTAAAATGGGGGCAGTAGGGATGATATAGAACTTTGACACTAATCCTCTTGCTAGGATTGGTTTTTAATTGTCTTTAGTTCTGGTAGCTTATATTTTAATGTTCTATACTTCTTTGGTCATTTGTGTTGATATTACCAGCAACAAACACAAAAATGTGTGCAATCCCAACTCACCTCATAGTTGGGGTTATAAGGGACAGTAGGGAATTATGGTAGGGTTGACACTTTTGTTATAATAATTAATTAAGACGAGTAGGTATTATCTACCTAGGTCAGTGAGGAATGTTAGGATGCCTAATATGTTTTACCTTAGAAAATATTTAGGTTGGTAGGTAGGTGTGCTAAAGTGGAAAATATGTAAAGTAAACGCAAAATTTAAAAACTATTCTAATAGTCTGTTGCTTAATTACAATGCTATTTTAAAAAAAATAACTAATACATACTACTAAAAAAATTAAAAATTAATAAATCTCTGTGAGTACTTAAAATTACTTATTATTTCAATTTTAATTGAAAAACCAACATAAATATTACATATTATAATATAATAATACTTTTATTTAGTTTTTTTTATTTAGTTACTTTTTTTAAGTTGCTTGCTGCGCGTACGCACGCGCAGTATGTGCTCAGCAGTGTGCAAATGTAGCTTTAGCGCCAAAAAGCAAGATAGGGTATAAGAAGTTTTCTTTCTTTCAAGTTTTTTTTTATTTTTCATGTTTTGTTTTTTAATACTACGACTCTAAATCTTATAATGTTTTAAATCTGGGAAACAAAGACTAACTTACTTTCTGGTAAAAGTAAAAAAAATATGTACTAACACAATTTTTACAGTATTACATAAAATATTTTGTTATCATTGCAAATTGACAACCCTAAGTATAGTAACCCAACACACCCCTCAAAAATCCCTAGAAACCTCATTCTTGAACCAACTCCCCTCATACTACGACCCAATTCACCTCGTTTCTGTCCCAACTCACCCCATTATACAGCTCTACTCCCCAAAAATTACGATAATTTCATCTTCAATTTACTTTCTGGTTGACAGCAGAGGAAAAGAACACATTCTACTACTACTACGTTTATTTACAACTACCGATCAGCCGATTTTTAATGAATTTAAAACTGAAATATGTCATAAACTAAGCATCTCTGCGAAGGGGAAGAGGTACTAGGGGGTAGCCCAGCCCTTCTCTTGGATACCACTCGGTGACTGCCTTGTTCCACCTATTTTCATCCCATCTTGCCAAATGTCTTTGATAGATAGATAGATAGATAGACGCTTTATTGCACACCAAATAAATCATACACAAGAATAAACATTTAACTTAAATAGAGTACAATGGGCGGTCATATTGCTTAAAGCGATTTCTTCCAGACAACCGTTTCTTTGGTATGTCATCTACCAGGCAGATGCCTAGCATGACATGCTCCATAGCTTTTTGGGCCAGTTTTATATATGTGCTATAGAGCACATATATAAAACTAGGTCAACATAGTTGAGCGGACACGTTTCGGCACAGTATGTGAGTAAAGGCTCAAGTGTAATACATTTTCATTATTTCAATGTTATATTATACCTACTAGCTGCGCCCCATAACTTTTTCTTCATTAAAGGTAAGGTATCTATATCTCAAGTGCACACAAAGGTGTACAGATACACCTTTCTTGAATGATCAGAATTCTGTCAGCAAGTTTTTCTGTACACTCTATTTATATAATTTGAGGTGTATTATATGAATAGGTTTATATAAATAGGTTTGTTTGTTTTTTTGTTTGTCGTATGAGGTAGCTCTGGCGTCTGGTGTCAGAGTTTATCAGGCCGCCCGAGGGCCTCTGACATTTAAACAGGTACATTTTTTAAGGTAGGCAATAATATTGAAAATTCTCAAAAAAATATTAATTATAAAAAAAGTTTTTATTGTTTTTTTTCTATCTTCTTTTAACCCAATATGCTGCTCTATAATTGAAATTTTATACAATAGGTCCATTTACACTTATCATGTAGTATCGGAATAACATATTAAAGTAGTTGATGGACTATTTAGATTTCATTGAATTTCTAACATGTGCAACACATGTTTCTAGAGAAAAAAACAGAAATTGATTGGAAATTGAGAATGCAGGGAAAGAAAGTCCCCATAAACAGGATAAAATAAACGGAAGGAAGAATTTGGTATGCAATGTAGTGTTTACACTGGCTTACCCCCCCCCCCCCCCCCATTCCTATAAAAATGAAAGGAGTTGTTTTTCCAACACCTCCTTACTTTTTGATGTTTTATGGCGTTTGTGTCAAAAGTGAAATGGTTCATTTTAAGTATATGAACCGGCCCTTAGTTAGCAAAGTATGTGCCTCGCAGGTGCTAATAATAATAATAAACTAATAAGTCTTTAAATATTATTTTATTTTTATTTTATTTTAATAAAACCTAATGATTTATATCATGATTTAAAGTCAACCCTGTCAAAAACCTTCATGTGAGTAACTAATTTTAACCCCTCTATCTGATCATATCTTTGTGATATTAGTTGATTTCATGCTCATGCTCTTATAATGCCAATTTTGCAAAATATGAACTGCTCGCAAAACATTAACTTCTCATAATGACAACTTTGCAAAATGTCAACTGCTCGCAAAACATCAACTTCTCTTATTGCCAACTTCTCAAAATGAAAACTTCTGTACAGTTAGATGCAGTGGCGGATACAGGATTGTCATTAGGGAGGGGCTTGACCCCGCCGATTGTAGGTTTTAGCAAAGTAAACTTACATAAGAACATTTTATTTTGCATAACACATATTAAGTCTCCTTAATTACTTTCGCAAATTCCTCAATGACTTTGTGTTGTAGACTATCAGAGATCTTGGTGAATATAGGTACATGGCAGCCAAACCGGTTAACCTGTCTTCGGTCATTGTCGTACAAAGATACGTTTTTATTTGTTTAAGCGAAGAAAAGCTGCGCTCCACACTACAAGCGATTACTGGTAATGTAGCGAGAATTTGTAAGGAATTATTATAATTGGGAAAAACTCATTTGTCTCTTGATGCGCTTCAGCTGCTGTTTGAGATGTTCCCTATCACTCCAAAACTCCTTCCAAAGAGTTATTTCTCCCGATGAGGTTAATCGTCACTGTAAACGCGAGCAGCTACCACTATTAAGGTCAGATTTTCTGCTTTTCTTGAGCCGCTTAGTCCCCCCCCCCCCCCCCCCCCGCCCCTGAATCCGCCACTGGTTCGTTGATTAGTGGCAGTTGATTCAGGGAGTTTTCTGCTCATCTTACCACTCGCATTATTACTGATATAGTAGTCAAGTTATAATTTTGTACATTACAGTTTTTATTTATCTCTGTAATAACTTGTTTACATTCACATAAGATTTTGTCCTTATCTAAGTATACAGTAGAGGTTATCTCATACTTTGTCTCGCACAATGATTTATCAGTGCATGATTTCTCTAGTTGTTGACAGACCTATTAGTCCACATTCAATCTAGTTGCTAGATATAGTTGTTTATGTTATTAAAACACTGCCAATAAATCTTGGTATCACTACTATGATGTTAATGTTATCTCAGTTGTTATTAATGGTTGAAATGTGCTAGACATGTTAATATTAGAAATATAACTTAAAATATAAACTTGATGCATATAATTAAATGTGATTTAATTTGTTTTAAATAAGTTCAACACTCAATAAATTGTTTACAAATAAAACTTTGTTTATTGTAAACAATAAGTGCTGGATGAAGGTAAGTAAGCAATTATTTTTTCGAATTTGTGTAAGTATTGAACTAGTTAATGCAATTAAAATGCATAAATGGAATTGATCTTGCTTACTGATGGACAAATGATAATATCCATTTGGACGGATATCCATTATGTCATGTCATGTATTAATATATCATATCCATTTGTTATAAGAAACTGGCTTTTGCCCGCGACTTCGTCCGCGTGGACTAAACTATAGTCTTCCCCAGGGATCAAACTATCTCCATACCAAATTTCATCAACATCAGCTTAGCTATTTAGTAGTTACTTTCGCTTTTATAATATTAGTTGTTTGTTTGTTTGTTTGTCGTATGAGGTAGTGCTGGTCTCTGGTGTCAGAGTTTGTCAGGCTGACCGAGGGCCTCTGACGTGGCTTAACGACTGCTATTAATCAATAACAGCCGGGACCGACGGCTTAAAGTGCCCCCCGAAGCACGGAGCGATGGAAATTCGCACATAACTAAGAAAAGTCATTAGTGCGGAGCCTAGGATCGAACCCGTTATCGTTGGATTCTAAGTTGCAATATTAAACCGTTAGGCTACCATCACTAAATAATATTGGTATGGATATGACTTGCTTACTTTCAAGAACCGTATTGATTTTATGACTTAAAATATTCTTGATAATTTAGTTCACCATTACAATGAAAGTTATTTGTAGTTGCATCACCCAACATGCACAATTGCACATGGCCCGTTTTTATTGTATTAATTGATAATATATATTACAGAGATAAATTAAACTAACAAAATACAGTATACGTAACATTGTAAATATTGATTTGCGTTTTAAGTAAATCAATGTTTATTTAACAAGAGCCAATCTGCAGTACAGAGATATTGAAATCTATCTATACTTATAATAAACCAATAGGAACGAAAAAGTCTGTACAAAGATGTAATTAAAAATAATGGTCTAGAGTACTTAAAATAAGCTACTCAACAAGAATATATAACATTTAAAAAATCGTGTCTTTCTGTTTCTGTTTGTCCGCGCATCACGTAAACACTGCAGGATAGATTGCGATGTGAGTTTTTCTGTTGAATAGGTTAGGGTTTAACTTAAACTAGCTATGCCCGCGGCTTTGCCCACGTGGTAATTTCATTTAAATGTAGCCTTTACGTGTTATTCCAGGACCAAAGTACCTATAAACATTTCTTAAAAATTCGTTCAGCCGTCAAATAGTTTATTATGGATTCGTTTATTATGTTTATTATGGCTCGGCATTTAATCATCGGATTAAGATACCAAGTACCCCAGTTTTTAAGTCAACCCCTAAGCTATTAACTGCATCGCAATCGGTCCAGTAGTATTAACGTGATACACGAACAAACTTACAGACAAACCAACAGACAGACACGATTTAAAAAATGTTGTATTCTTGTTCAGTAGATTATTTTATGTACCTTAAACCATTTTTTTTTAATTATCTTCTGTGTACTTTTTCGTTCTTATTGCTTTATTATAAGTATAGATTATTTTGTATTCGCCATCAAATTGAGTCGAAAATATAACATTTTGTAAAATGTACTAATAATTTACTTTTGACAAAATTGATATTTTTTCGTTTCGGTTCCGAATAGGTACTTGGTACTACACAAAGATTGCAGTGATCTAAATATATGTTAAAACTTACAGGGCTTTCCTGACCTAAATCCATGTAGGCACTAAAAAATAGTCAAGTAAGTATTCAATACTAGCTGCGGCCTGCAGTTTTTCCCGCGAGGACAATGATGATGGCTGATGATGACGATGAAAAGAATCCCATTTTTTATTTCAGGCACAGAATAAATAATAGCCTAAAGTATAAAAGTATCATATTTCATCAAAATACTACCAGCAGTTTCAGTTCATAAACACACACAATCACTCACATCACAAACATTCGCATTTATAGGTCAGTATGTAATAGTGTGATTAAATTTAGTTTTTTTTATATACAAATCAGGTTATTTTTTAGCTGGTAAAATGGGTTTTGTTTACCTTTTGAAATAAGGTCTTTTAGGTGCGGAAGGAACCCAGAATGCCCAAAATACGCGTCTCACTCTTTACCAGTTTTTTTAAATCTTTTAGTATCTTGTAGGTATTTACGATAGGTATAATATATTTCATTTCATATCTCTGCTAGTAGCTAGCAGGTAGTTAATTGCCTTATCTTCATACGTTTTACAATCTTCACTCGTACATGTACTCAAGTGTACTTATGAGGTATCCTGTAAGAAACGCAGTACTTAAAAAAAACAAGCTAAAACAACAAATTCTGTTGTGGGAAACAAACGGGCCACAAGCACAACGCTCTAAGCCCGACTCGACCTCTCCAATAGGTCAAGGTCATTACGAGGAAAACGATGTTTCGTTCGCGAAATGAAATAGGATTTTGGACTTAATTGAGTTAAACAACCAAGATTACCCAGTAAAGTATGCTCGTAGTACGAGATTACCTTAATAATTGTGGATCAGATGGTCGGTCAACTTTCGGTGTTTTCTACGAAAAATATTAATACGGTGTTTTACCATAACTGTTTATAGGTACTAACTTTTCGCCCTGTCTGTTCGCACGAGAGGACTCGTAGATTTTTCGTTCTCCTACTGGAATTTGATATTTTCGTTGGTTTATTTCTCTCTAGTCTTTCGGGTTAGTTATCTGTCCACATAAATCGATTCAGTTGTTAAATCGTGTCACAGAATAAATAATATACTACGGTACAATACAGCCATACGGATTGATTGACAGTCACAGTTTCGTGTTGAAAGGATAGAATAACTTATTAGCTTATCAATGACAAAGTACAAAACTAGATGTGCGTGATTTCGCATGTCCCTTCTGCGAAACAAAACTGAAAGACTGATACCGCGGGCTAATATAATATATTAGTGTTAAATCTTGGGGGATGCCGTGTGTTTTTCGAGCCCCTTGATTTTGCGTCATGTTTATGACATTGGGCTTTCGGTGTAAAATGGTGCGCATTAACACTTGGCCGTTACCTCTACAAAAAAAACGCCCGTGCGCACTAACTCAGTTTATAATTGGGTTTGCAACAAAACTACAACATTAATACAAAAGAGCGATGGTGGCCTAACGGTTCTATAGTGCAATTTAGAATCCAACGATACCGGGTTCAAAACCTAGGCTCCGCACCAATGACTTTTCTGAGTGCGCTTTTCCATCGCTCCGTGCTTCGGAGGGCACGTTAAGCTGTCGGTCCCGACTGTTATTGATTAATAGCAGTCGTTAAGCCATGTCAAAGGCCTTCGGCGGCCTAATAAACTCTGACACCAGAGGCCAGCACTACCTCGACAAACAAACAAACAAACAATACAAAATGTAAGCAACTCAGATTGTAGTTTATACATTTGTGACTTCACTGAATTTGGAGATAATATTCTACAGTTAATTACGACGGCTGTTTGATAAGTCGTTTTAAAAAGTTTTTTTTTTTTATATATTTTTAAACAATTTACATTTATTTCTCAACATAGTCTCCTTTGAGGGCCAAACACTTGTTCCAGAGAGTTTCCAATTTTTTTATCCCCTCCAAAAAATACGTTTTGTCGAGGTCTTCAAAATAGCCGTTTACACCTGCGATGCAGTCCTCATTTGTCAAAAATGTTTGCCCTCCAAGCCATCTTTTCAGATTTGGGAATAGGTAATAATCGCACGGAGCTAGGTCCGGCGAATACGGAGCATGCGGAACCAGCTCGAAGCCCAACTCGTGGATTTTGGCTATTGCAATAGCTGACGTGTGTACTGGGGCATTGTCTTGATTGTCAACAAACGTGGCACCCATCGTGCAGACAGCTTTGTCATACCCAAATCTTCATGCAGGATTTTAGGTACTCACTCAGTGAAGATGCCTGTGTTCTTAGCTATTTCACGCACCTTCACCTTCACGTCGTCGAGTACATTATTATGGACTTCTTCAACAACATCCTCAGTAGTGACTTCGATTGGGCGACCAGAGTGTGGAGCATCAGATGTGCTTGACCGACCACGTTTAAAATCATTTATCCAGTTATAAACAGTCTCCAACGTTGGTGCGTTAGTGCCATGAACAGAATCAAGTTCAGTTTTTATTGTGGCAGCACTGCAACCCTTCATAAAAAATGTTTTATAACGGCACGAAATTCTGATTTTTCCATAGTTGTTGAAAATTTACGAGTGATCACAGTTAAACAATGGTTAAACTGACAAAAACTTGTTTTTTTTTTGCTGAATTTTAGACAGTCTTCATTTGAAAGATTGTGCCTGCCAGTGTTAATGCCATTTACCAGAAAAAAGGTTTTATAAATAGATTTTAAAAGGACTTATCAAACAGCCCTCGTATCAAAATTAACTTTCTTATATTTGTCCAACTTTACGTAGTTTTGTTTGTTAGACCATAAATAAGTTTTGATTTTGGAGCCGTTCAAATTTAAAAAAACATTCTGTGATAATGAGTATGTACATGTTAAATATTTACTATTGAAATGTTATTGGTGTCATCCTTAAACCTTGTCTATCGATTTCGACATCTACACACGACATCCACTGAAGTAATAAAAGGTTCTTTAAATATGGTGCAATGCAGCAGATCGATACCAAAGGGCCAATGACTAAGTTAAGATCAATTGTAATGTTGTTCATTTGGTTTGCTGAATAAAGTAAGTAATAGTCCTGCTTAGCTTTATTAATTTTCTTCTGGATGCACATTTATCTCTGTCTACGTCAAGAATAGAAAAAAAAGCACATGATGATGATGATGATTAGAATACAGTTAGTAGCCAATTTTATCGCCAATTAGAAGTCTTCTGCACCTACGTAGCTGATCTTATTTTGATAGTGGAGAAAAATGATTTTATGATTCTTGGATCCGGGGATCTGGTGCCCGGTGCATCCAGACACGACCTCCGTGTCGCCTGAAGTCGTCAACCCAGCGCTGAGGTGGCCGGCCTCGCTCTCTGTTGGTATCGATCGACCCTGGGTCTCAGCTGGAGGACTCGTCTCGTCTAACAGCGCATTGCATCGCAATGTGTTCGGCCTACATATTATATGGTCTAATAGTTGCTCCGGTTCACTAGGGCGGATTATTATGATGGATGATAAGAAAAGTAGCCTATGTGTTAATCCAGGATATAAGCTGTACAGTTATCAAATTTCATCCAAATTCTATCACATCCTTATGTGAGTATGTATGTTGAGCCGTTTGAGCGTGAAGGAGTAACAAACTTACACACACACACAAACACACACACAACACACACACACACACACACTTCTAAAGATAGATGGCGCTAATCGGTTTTTATGTAGTTTTGTATGGACTGTCAGTTCTAATGTATGGAGTTTTGCATTCTGGATCGCGCATACGAAGTTTTCCGATCGAAAAGAGAGTATTAATTTTTAAAGCTCTGATTGGCCTGTTTACGACAGTGTAGACTTCTCTGACTTATAATATTAGTGTGATGGTTCTGCCCATGCCCATTTCTTCTTTGCTACTGAACCATTACTCACTGTCATTCAATGCAAAATAAATGCAATGCAATGGCTATGGTCGAATGCAAAGAGTATACAAAACGTTGAATGGTTCTCCCTCGCCCTGTTTTGGTTGGGATGACTTGAAAAGAATCTCGATGTATATTCAGTTAATGTGTGCTAGTAACGTTTGAAAATGTTGGTTTCCGCTCGTAATGATTAAAAAAATTATAACATTTACTATCCCGGATAAACTGGTTTTCTGGTAACTGTGTTTGCCAAAAGCAAATAATGCTAATAAACTTTTGGGAATAGCAGTAAATACTGGTACAGAAACATGCTTAAATTCTACTAGTAGAGCTAAAGAAAATTCCAACCTGATCGATGGATAAGATCCGTTCTGAAATGATTGACCGAAGTCAAACAACATAAGAAAGTTCCCTATTAATATCTACTCTTCACTTCATAAGCGCAGTTTTCCATAATTAATTCTGGCAGAAATATAAAATAAATATATTCGGGACAATTCACACTAATTACCTAGCTCCAAACTAGGATACCCTGTAGTATTGATAATAGATAACGGATAAATATACATAGATACCAATATTACATCCATGACTCAGAAACAAACATTCTGCTCATCACACAAATGATTGCAGCTTGCGGGATTCGAACCCACGACTGTTTGATTTCGTAGTAGGGTCTCTACCCACTAGACCAACCGGTCGTTAATTCTCGCATAAATATGAAATTACCCACCCATCTACTCTTATACCGAGGACGTAGCCGTTACGCGCAGCAATCGGCACCGAGGTGGATTCACAGTTCATGCCTAGTTTCCGCTAATCGCGCCGTTCCTCGAATCCGTTTACAGCATGTCGGCTCCCCCATCTCCAATTCCCTGACACCCACCATATTCGATTTACTGACGGAAAATTGCTTTTCTCAAATATGTTTAGCTATGTTTGCGTTTCTGTCCTAAAACCCAATTAAATCCGTCTGCAATCAGTTTCAGTCATACTATTATTTATTCTGTGTTTCAGTGGCGAATTTGCTTGCCGACGCCACAGAATAAATAATTGTACTACGTACCTACGGCTCGGATTTCTTACTCATATTCATAATTTCCCAGTAATTTACTATTTATTCACACACCTTTAGATACACATGTATAATAACATTTATTCATATATACCCTTCATATTATTTGTTGAGCTCTGTTTATTTTAATAATCCACATATACACACATATATTAAAGTGAAACGTTGTATGTTTGTTTGGGGAGCTTTCACGCCAAAAGGACTGATCCAATTTTGATGATACTTTGTAAATAGGTACAGTACAATATAGAGACCAACATAGGATACTTGATATTTTCGTAGCGATCATAAATTTTATGAAAAATCAAATACTGCCATGTTACTCCCTGATAATGTAGCTTTCTATAGGTATAATAATTTTCTAATGAAAAAAAAGAACTTCTATAGTTGAAAGAATTTTTAAAAACTGTTTAGTTTTGTTTGAGTTTATCCCTAGATCCATTACAAACAAACATACAAACAATCAAATTTTTCCTCTTTATAAAGATGTAGATTAGTATATATTAGTGTAGATAGTTTTAAAGTTATTTAAGAAAATAGATGAAAATTGACCATTTCTCCATTCTCTCCGAAACTACTGAGCCTAAAATTTTGACAAAATATACAGAAGATAGTTCTATACTTATAGATTACAGGAAAACCTCTGAAGTCTATGGCCTTAAAATAACATGGTAAAACTCTCAATATTGTAAGACAATATAGTAATCGTACGGAACTTTTTTTTTTTGTTCGCTGTTGGATTACTAAATAAATAAATTACTTGCAATCATGTGTATGTATGTGGGTAATATTTGGATTTCTTCAACTATATTCAGGCATGTGCTGTGCCCAACTACTCAATCTTCATACATACCTAGTACCTTTTTCTTAAAACATACCTTTCCTTTGGGGATAACGCCAAATAGGAAATTTTGTTATTTCTACGCCGAAAGGCGTTAAAATGACAAAATCTCCTATTCAAAAAAACAAAATCAAAATACCTACATTATCTTTTTGCTTCGTTTCAGCGTTTCTTAAATGTCCGATCAGATAGACTCGGCAGCAAAACCAGTCACGATTATTGATGTATCGTCCCCGGTTTGTAGCGACATTTGTGGTTTAAACTTTACTTTAAAAATTTCCAAAGGGATTAGTGTGCTGTTTGAGTTAAAACTTTTTAAACGTCGTTATCTGGGTGAACGATGTAAGCTTTTTGAATTGCTACAAAGTGTTGTACCTCCGGGACATGTTCATTACAGTAACAATTTCCGAACACTGTATGTCGGGTTGTCGATATATGTATCGCTATATAGGTGTCGAGCAACCGTTCTGTGATTACGGAGGAGGCGCTACAGGGGTGAGTCGGCCCGCGTTGGGCGCCAGCGGGGTGCGCCGCCCATTCCCCTCGCCCTGCTGCGCCCCCGCGTGTTCCCCGCGCACGTCTGTGCCCGTTCAGTTGCACGCTCCAGACCTCCGAAGTGTACCGCGTGCGCGTTATGCCGTGCTACCTTCCGACAGCGCTTCTCCATAAATGATATCCGTCCTTCCTCTTCGGTTCGTTGCATTTACGCATGGGCCACGCTAGATGCTTGTCTGCACTGTATCATTCATGATCATTAAACCATTATCACGATAAGCCATTTTATTTCACTATTTGTCTATAGATCCATCACTTTCACCGAACTCCTCTAGGATACTTTAATTGTATCATCATTCACGGTCATATTTAGGTGATAAATGTTTTTGTGTAGATTATAGTGTTTCATGTTCAAAACTAAACTATTATTTTAATTTAATGGTGATAATTAGAAAACAGCTGTTTTGTTATCGAGTTTGGAGTCGCGTATAGTTCTGTGATAAATGTTAGGTTTGTTCGTGTGCTGTTTTAGATTTTTCTCCGATGTTATTGTTTATCTTGTGATTTTTCTAAAACTAAATCTTTAAACATATATCTATATTTTTTTTAAATCAGTTGCCGTGTATTAGTCTCGCAAAAACTCGAAAATGGTTCTACCGTTTTTTTCTTTTTTCTTTTTTTTGTTAGCGTCGATACTGGGGTTTAGGAAAATCGAAAGAAAAACAAAATTATTATCATTCACACGGGTGAAACCGCGGGGCGCAGCTAGTCATAAATAAAACAACATATTCAATGTTATGTCCGTGGAAATAGCACGGAAAAAATTGTTAATCGTTTTTTGTTTGACCTACAAAGGGTCGTCTCGGAAAGTTCAGCTAGTTGTAAACAATTACAGCTGAACGCTTGCTTTGCCACACTCGAAACGTTCGGCTCGGCAGCCAATCGACATCGTCACGCAACTTCTACAATTGTTGATTTTTTAACAGCTGTTAGCCGTGAGCTTGCATGACATATTGTTATATAAGTTATTTTTTCGAGCCGCGACGTTGAAATATTTAACTAGGCACATAATTTCGACTAGCTCGTTTATCACTGGCCGCGTGTTGGGTGCCGCTGAAATACTTGGCTTACGCGTTATGAGAATAAGTTATTTCAAGTACATCGCGTACTTTAAATGTGAAGAGTGTAAATAGTCTATTGAATTGTTGACAATAACAGCTGATCGCTTAGTCCGCGGTGGGCGCCGTTCGGCAGCGAGCAGGCGCGCTGTAGCACCGAGGTCGCTTGTATCGAGCGGCACCAGTCAAATATTTAACAATCTCTACGCGTTCGAGACTTAACTTCCCGATCCTCATGACAAATATTATGGAAACCCCTTTTTTTGGGTTTGCATTAAGATTTAAATCTGTGTGTTGTGTGCGCTTTTGCTCCACACATCTTTTAACTGGCGAAACTTAAACACAATCAGTAACATACCTGTAAACGAACCCACTGCTCTAAAGGCGTTCCCTAGCATTATAAAAACCTTAACAAGTAACAAGTGCAAGTAAAAATTTTTACTTTCGTCTGCTTTTACTCTTGATAAAAATAGTGAAATGAATACACTTTATCGGGAACTCTACGAAACTGCGAATTCCCAAT
Organism: Alsophila aescularia; assembly: GCA_946251855.1. NCBI lineage: Eukaryota > Metazoa > Arthropoda > Insecta > Lepidoptera > Geometridae > Alsophila > Alsophila aescularia. The sequence continues at coordinate 37,903,464 of OX276379.1, forward strand.
CGATTTGCTACGCTGCGTAGTTAGGAGATACGAGTAGGTCAGATGAAGTATCTCTACTTTATTACGAATTCCTAATCGGGTTGCTACGAATGTACAATCTGCGGTTTGCAAAAGTGCTACATTGTTAAGAGCTACGAGTGCTTTAGATGAAGGAGCTCTACGAAACTACGAAATCCCATCGGGTTGCTACAAATGTACAATCTACGCTTTGCAAAAGCGCTGCGTAGTTAGGAGCTACTAGGGGATTAGATGAATTACATTGTGTAGATGTTCTTTGTTCTGATACAGCCGGGTTCCCACTCGCTTCCGCTTTCGTTCGCTGGTTGCTTCCCGGAACCCGGATACCCGGTGATACGAACACAATTAACTTTGTACAGTGAATTATGATTTTAGATCCAGACAACCCCAATGAAATATTTTGTTGTTTTCGTATGTCTGTAATCACTATCTTCGCAATATACTACTTCGTTTTCGTATTCATCGCCAGTTATTCGCGTATATAGACTTTCTTTAAATGTAAAAGTTTGAAATATATTCTTAAATGCAAAGTTATGGCCCAATATCGCGTCTCGTAACTACCCTATTGGTGGAGATATCCTCCAATACGGCCGGTAGCGAGTTATCTTCCCATATCTATAAATCAGGTATAAATAAAAAACCTTCGTAAACTCAATGTGACCGTAAAGCATTTATAGGCAGGCGACTGAAGGGTCAGCTCGTGGGAGGGAATGAACATGTCTACGTGCGGAACGAGAAGACAGGTACTGACTACCGGAGCTGTCCTGTCCTCTTGGGAATTAGGTCAAATATACCTATGTATAGCCCGGCCAGCCAAATAAAAAAGTCGTCCTCAGGGTGGTGAATTCGTCTTTCGCATAGCACATTCAAAATAGACACGATATGTTACTAGACAGTTAATATCCCTCATGTCTAAACAACGATCGTGCTGTAATGACGTTTTATTCAGCCGAATGAAATTCAATCCTTCAGCCTTTTTCTGTTTAAAATATCCACACCAATATATAAAAGTGAAACGTTGTTTTTTTTGTTTGGGGAGATTTAACCCGATAACGGCTAGACGGATTTTGGTGAAACTTTGTAAATAGGTTCAATATACTGTTCAATATAGAACCCAACATAGGATACTTTTTATCCCGAAAAATGGTAAGATTCCACGGGAAAACTGGAAAATGTCGATTACTCGCTGTAAGGAGTGGTTGCCATGGGGAAACGAAATAATACAAGTCTGTCAAAAAGCAACAAGAGCGTGGGTGCTAAACTTTTGCGTTGGTTTTTAATATCCTAGAAGAACATGGATGCTTTTTTCGTGATAAACTGCAGTCCGCGCGGTTGAAGTCGCGGGCGAAAGCTAGTGTTATTATATTTTCGGCTATTTGTCTTTCATGTCTATGTAAACTTTTCGGCATTTTAAAAATTAACAAAAACGTAAACAAACACTTGAATTTGTTGGTAAGTCTTTTTTAAGTTGCTGCTCAGGCTTTATACCGGACTAGCTGTGCCCGCGGCTTTGCCTGCGTGGTTATTTCATTTAAAAGTAGCCCATATGTGTTATTCCAGAACCAAATGTACAATATACAACATTTCTTCTAAATTCGTTCAGCCGTTAAATAGTTTTTATCCATTGCATCTAATTATTGGATTAAGATACTAAGTACCCCAGTTTAAGACAAACCCTAAGCTATCCAAATTTGAAAACCGCATCGCATTCGGTCCGGTAGTTTTTATGTGATGCGCGTACAAACATACCGACAAACACTTTTTTTCCTGTAGCCTATTTTATGTTTGTACCTTATACCATTGTTTTTATATTTTTTTCTTTGTACAGACTTTTTCGTATTTATTGTTTAAGTATAGATGTTTACTGTTACTCATATTTGTTAAGTGTTTCAATGTATGCATAGATTCATTGTTGGTTTATAAATTACTAACCGTGGCCGCGGCTTTACCCGCGTGGTCATTTCTCTGGGTTACTATTGGTATTTTAGGTCCTGGAATAGCACATAGGGTGCTATTCCAGAACCTAAAATACCAATATTTAATACGCCTTCAGCTGTCAAATAGTTTTTTATCGATTGCTCGGCTTCTACTCATTGGATTGAGATACTAAGTACACCAGTTTTTAAGTCTATACCTAAGTTATCCAACAGTGTAAAACGCATCACAATCGGTCCATTAGTTTTTACGTGATGCGCGAACAGACAGACACGATTTTTAATAACGTTATGTTGTTGTTCAGTTAACAATTTTTTTAAAGTTATCTTCAATACTTTTGGTACTTACTGTTTTATTATAAGTATAGATATTTATTTTAAGGGCTGAAATGTGTGTGTAGTTATTAAATGTTTTCAGACAGTACTTGAATGAGGATCCTGATTTTTAGTTAAGTTTTTGAACTTTATGTCGATAATATTTACGTGTATACTAACAAAAGGGGTAAAAACATTAGTTTTTTTAGTCCCAAAGTTTCGTTCTGATTTCGTTTTTTTTAACGTAGATATCTAAAACGATGACTTATAAGCGCAATCCATACCAATATATAAAAGTGAAACGTTGTTTGTTTGGGGAGCTTTTACGTGATAACGGCTGGACGGATTTTGATGAAATTTAGAATGGAGACAGGTTATACCCTAGAATAAAACATAGGATACTTTTTATCTCGGAAATTGAAAGTTTCCGCGGGAAAACTGTATGTGGTTGCCATGTAAAGGAAATAACAAGTCTGTCAATTTTTTTTTAATATCCTATAAGAAAATAGGGTGCTTTTTTTTTACGAAGTCGCGGGTGGGAAACTATTATTTTATATAATTAGGTATCAGTTAAATTAATAAAACTGAAATTAACCGTAATTTCTGTGTAGAATACCGTCAATACGCATCTTCAATGTTATGTCCAAAACTAAAACCCTAATGAGTAGGAAATTTTACCAAATCATTATAAGGTTCTCGCAGTCCTCGCTGTGTACGTATTCTGTGGTAAAGTAACGATTTGCCAAATCATTATAAGGTTCTCGCAGTCCTCGCTGTGTACGTATTCTGTGGTAAAGTAACGATTTGCCAAATCATTATAAGGTTCTCGCAGTCCTCGCTGTGTACGTATTCTGTGGTAAAGTAACGATTTGCCAAATCATTATAAGGTTCTCGCAGTCCTCGCTGTGTACGTATTCTGTGGTAAAGTAACGATTTGCCAAATCATTATAAGGTTCTCGCAGTCCTCGCTGTGTACGTATTCTGTGGTAAAGTAACGATTTGCCAAATCATTATAAGGTTCTCGCAGTCCTCGCTGTGTACGTATTCTGTGGTAAAGTAACGATTTGCCAAATCATTATAAGGTTCTCGCAGTCCTCGCTGTGTACGTATTCTGTGGTAAAGTAACGATTTGCCAAATCATTATAAGGTTCTCGCAGTCCTCGCTGTGTACGTATTCTGTGGTAAAGTAACGATTTGCCAAAGACCGATTGAATCGCTTCAGTTAGCCACTCTATAGCTGAAGCAGTCCAGGAGTGCGTGCATGTAGAGCTCGTTTCCAAGGTTACCGGGAGGGTGCGATCAGCTGGACTTACGTAAGGTGAGCGGGGGTGCGGCTCGCGGGGTGCCGGGGCTAGGGCCGATCGATACCCGCTTTTGCCTCTTGCTATCGCTCGACCCGCTTCGGTGTATTCGCATCGCAACATACCAGACACTGTTCAAACCACCGAAGTTGGAAAGGATCGAATGGCTGCAAATCTGAAACCTAGTGTCATGAATATGTACAATGAGTCATAGGCGCGGAACGCCCGTCACGCTACACATAGCCTCTACATTAAGCAAAAAAGAAACTTCTCTATGGTTCAAATTCATTGGCAAGAAAACTTGACCTACGGCAATAAAAGTAATTTTTACTGCGTCTTTCAATGACTTACTTTCCACATTCTGACTCTCTACATGTCACTCATTCCTCGAGATTGAGTTATATGCTAAAACATTTTTATAAGCAAATTTATTCATAAATTGTTCCTTTAACGACTTTCAATATTGGGTCAAGGTGGCAGGCAAACCTTTGAATTGCACGATATGCAAAATTTTGGGTCAGGTCACAGACAAATTCTCGGAATATTACCAAAAAAGCTTATTCCACAGAATGCCAGCTGTGATTTAAGTTGGCAACTAAACTAAATACCACGTGCAGTGTTTACAGGTATTTTAAATTAAACGTGAGGTATAATCGAGCGAAGTTTTGAAAGCTTAGCAAAGCGCTTTAGAATTTAGTAGCGATATTTAGAGCGTGCGTTGCCTCCGATCCGGGAAGTGGCCGGCGACAGATAACGCCTCGCCGGCTACTGCACTGCATGGCGTGGCATGCATATATATGTTTCCTGTCTTTTACTATAAAAGGCTAAAAATAAATTAAAATAATTTCAAGTCTTAAAATCTAAACGAAAAACATGACAAGCCATGGAAAACTAATATATATATATATATATATATATATATATATATATATATATATAAATATAAATATATATAAGTTTCCAAGGAAAAACTACCTACTATTGCATTGTTTTTTTTTATATCCTAGAAGAACATAAGATGTTTTTTTTTCGCGATAAACTGTAGATAAAATATATAATATATATATATACAGCTAGTAATCAACATTTTCCAGTTTTTCCTTGGAAACTTACCATTTTCCGGGATAAAAAGTATCCTATGTTTTATTCCAGGGTATAAGCTATCTCCATTCCAAAGTTAATCAAAATCGGTCCAGCCGTTATCGCGTTAAAACTCCCCAAACAAACAGACAACGTTTCACTTTTATAAATTGGTATGGACTAGATGCGTATCCCGCAGCTTCGTCCGCGTGCAAGCTGTGACAAAGCTTGCACACTTCCCTTTAAGAATGAAATTTCATAAATACCCTCCTTACCCCTTGGGTTGACATGTGTAACTTTGACACCTGTCACTTCCACACCTGTCACTTCCAAACCTGTCACTTCGACACCTGTCACTTCGGCACCGGTCACTTTGACCTCGAATTGGCAAAAAAACGCAGTTTCGATTTTATGGTTATTATTTCTTGTAAATCTGGATGACTTTTTTGGGCAAACATCCTCATGGGCTTCATCAGAAGACCCTACCAAAGTTTCATCACAATCTAATCAATGGTTTAGGAATGCAGAGAACAAACAAACATACAAACATTAATTTTTATGTATCTATCTATCTATCTAATCAGCCCGTATCCACCCACTGCTGAGTATAGGCCTCCTCTGGTTCACGCCAGTTTTTCCGGTCCTGTGCTAGCCTCATGCATTGGCGTCCAGCGTACCTTACAATATTATCTGACCATCGGGCTGGCGGTCTGCCTTGAGATCTCAGCCCATATCTTGGATGATGATGACTGCCTTTGTCCATCTGTTATTTTTATATATATGTATCTATAAATCTTATCAAGATGCAGTAGATAACTAGATTTGTAGCTGTCATTTTATAGACAACAAGCCCAAATTAAAAATGTATATAACCCCCGACACCCCTCCCCCCATATAGCCAAGAACCATCTCGATCATATTAGTTTTCAAACAAATTCGTTCGGAAACCATGAAACATTCGTTTGGAAGCCATGATCTGAGGATCATGGCTTCCATTCCCCCATTCCCCCCCCCCTTCCATTGTAGCTAAAAACCATCTCGTTTACTCCAGATTTTAAACAGAAAAAACCGCATCAAAATCGTTCCATTCGTTTGGGAGCTACGATGCCACAGACAAACACGCATACATACCCTAAACATAGAACACCTTTGTTCGGGGGTTAAAAATAGTGTACTACGCAGCTACTTTTCCTCGAGTTCAATGTCCTGATCCTGAACTACCTACTGTTGTCTGGTTTACAAACTGACAGATGCCATTATTCGTATGTAGGTGCATAATTTATACGTCCACCTTATATTTATTCCGGAGCACGTCTCTTTTCGGATTTAATTACCCATTCCGTGAGACACTTGTGCCATGTTTACCTCAACGGAAAAAAACAAATATTATAACTGCTTCAGTGGTATTTAAACAAAGTACTCATTATTATGCGCCACAAAGTTCAAGTCGATTACGTCTGGTTTAGCTCGGCGATTATGTAATATCTCCTCTGAATATACAACGATACTGGTATCAGAGTTACTCCTAGAGCTGAATATAAATTACTCGTATTAAACTTATATCCTGAGAGTACTCCGTAAATCTATGTATATACTTACAATACAATAAAGCAGTAAGTAACAATAAGTCTGTACAAAGAAGATAATAAAAAAACGGCCATGTGCGAGTCGGACTCGTGCACTGCAAACTGTTCCGTACAAACTTAACTTTGCCGTTGGCAAACTGTTGTCCCCATACATATACATAGGTTGGGGTCGGTTTACCAACTCCTTTTTTTCAACAAATTTACGGTTTTCAGTTATTTCCCTTTACTTTGTGTATTTAAGGTGTAGGTGTAGGTGAACGGGTAGTACCCTATACGTTGTTATTCCCTTGCAAGTGTCTCAAGCACGGCATATATTTAATTGCATTGACTTAGGGCCGGTTCCTATATCTTCAAACGAACCATTTTCGCTTACTGTCTGTCAGCTTTGACATAAACGCAATACAATAAACGTCAAAAAGTAACGAGTCGTTGGAAAAGCGACTCGTTTATTTTTATAGGAATGGGCTGTTAGAAGTTTGATTTTTCACAGCTTCATACCTACACGCGTTCCTGAGAAAAAAAGTCTTGACGGACTGACAGATAGAAAGACAGACAGACAGATAGGCGGACGGACAACGAAGTGATCCTATAAGGTTTCCTTTGTTCCTTTTGAGGTACGGAACCCTATTTTTTTCTCTAAAACTTAAAATCTATAGCTTATAGATCAAGAATCTAACGTTTATAAAAATCGTGTCTCTCTGTCTGGATATTTGTTCGCGCATCGCGTACAAAATACTGGCCGATGGAAATGCGTTTTTTACAGTTCGATCTTAAAATCAGATGTACCTACTTATCTTAATCTCTGAGTAGAAGCCGAGCAATAGTTAATAATCTTTTTGACGGCTTGGGGAATTTTAATCTTATTTAGTACTAGCTGCGCACGCGTGGTCATTTCTCTACGTTAAAAGTTCCAAGACCTAAAATACCAATATACCAACATTTGATCGAACTTCGTTCGGCAGCCGTCAAAAAGATTTTTATCGATTGCTCGGCATCTAATCATCGGATTGAGATACCAAGTACCCCAGTTTTAAATCAACCTAAGTTTTTAACCACCGTAAGGTATCCAACAGTGAAAACCGCATCGCAATCGGTCCAGTAGCTTTTACGTGATGCGCGAACAAACATGCTTATTTTAAGTACCCTAGACCATTTTTTTAATAATCTTCTTTGTACAGACTTTTTCGTTCTCATTGCTTTATTATAAGTATAGATAGAATATAGATACTAGTACACATAAGAAAACACACTACACACACACACACACACACACACACACACTTTACACTAGATGATAAAGTTAATATAATATAAACTAAAGCATTCAACTTCTTTAAATATGAATTATTTCATAATGACAATGTTTTGAGTTGTGATGCAGCAGAGCACGAACTGGTTATGTGTGAACAGTGTGTAATAAAAATAAACATATACTTCAAAGCGCCTGCTTGGATTATAATTGTGCAAATTAGATTGCTATTATAATAAACTAGGTGCTGCGCAATGAACAGTTACCTTATATTACTCATTCTGTGCTGTAACTGTATTTCATAACAAATTCGTCGTCTGGTTTCCGCACCCTCTCATAAATCACATGCATACATCAGAATATTCTAATTTGTTTTTCCCATTCTCATGCGCTGTAAGTTAGTGGCCGTTGTATCAGCGATGTTGCTTCTTTGACACTTTTTATTTTATGTTATTTTTGAGTTCGCTTCGCTTTATTTACGTGGCTTTCGTCGTTTGTTTTGCAGCGCGCGTTAGTAGTGGTGTAAGGAGGTGCAGTGGTGTGATGTTGTGCGTGCGAGACTGGTAGGCGCTTGCGCAGGCCTCCGCGATGTCCTCGCCGGCGCGCGTGCCGTCGCCCTCCGTGCCGGCCGGGGCGGGCGTGCTGCCCCCCGGTCCTGGCCCGTCCCGCCAGCGCTCGCTGAAAGACCGACTGAGAGAAGGAATAACTGGACCCTTCCAGTGGCAGTGAGTTATCACCTTATAAGAACATCGAGAGTACCTTACTTCGAAGCCGCATTTGCCGCCTCATTATAAACCAGGCGTGACTCAGGTAAAGTTAGCGGACGGCATATAGAATAATGAATAATGTAATGTTTAAAAAATAGACGGAGTCTACACCGCAAAAGCGAAAGTGTAGCACCCAAGATATGCCGATCCGCTCGTACGTATAAGCCTCACGCAGGCACTTCCACCATGTTATGTCGATCGACCGCCACATCGCAGCAAGATCTCGACGTTGTTAGTCGTGTTCATTCTGTCAAGTCCTCTGCATAGGAAATGGCGGTTTCTTATGTGTGCTTGAGTGGATAAATTGTGGTGTTTTGTAGTTGATGCACAATTTTACATGATTCAATCACAAAATACTGCATTGTTTTTTATGAAGTCTTGACAGAATGAACACGACTAACAAGGTCGAAATCTTGATGCGATATGGCGGCCAATCGGCATAACACGATGTTTCACTGTAATGCTTGTGCGTACGAGCTCATCGGCTTATCTTGAGTGCTTCACTTTCGATTTCGCAGTGTAGACTCCGTCATTTTATTATACCTTCTTAATCCTCCACCGTGTCTGTCTGTGTCTGTAAGTCTGCCAGCTTATTAGGCGCCCAGAAGAGGGAAGACATACAACTTGCCTGGATTCCTACTTGCGGCTTCGATGTTGGTTTTCTTTAGTTTTCCCTTTTCAGGATAGCAAGAGACTGCTTGATTATAAACGCTTGGGCATATAAAGCATGGCTTGTACCTTGGTTATCATAATAATATATTATAAAATCAAAGACACCAGTTACGTCTGTCTGTGCAGATGCTGACTATAAATACGAGGTTTTGCTCCGGTTTTTGTTGGCTACGCGAGGAAGATTTTTGTGTATTACTTAATATGTGATCTGTCTCAATAAAATCAACGGTATTGGTTTTAGATACATTAAAAATAATATTAGGACAAGATTGTTCTCCTTTAGTATACTATCTAAAAGTACGCAACACCATAAATGTGTCTACAACACAAAGCATAATCCCTAATAAAAAAAACCTGAATTCTTGACTCAATTCCCTAAAGCTCTTTACGCAAAACTGTAATTTATTAAAAATTAATATTATGGTAGTCTTTCTGCAATTATTCCTTTTACAATAACTACACTTTAATGACTAGTTACGTATACGCACCGTTTAGGTGCGGTTGGTCCAATTCGCGGTTGGGTCAATTCGCGGTTAGTCCAATTCGCGGTTGGTCCAATTCGCGGTTAGTCCAATTCGCGATTCGTCCATTTCGCGGTAGGTCCTATTCTATGTTTTTGTAATCGCGATATAACAAAATTTCGCCAGATTTTAAATGAAGGTATCGTATAAAACTAAATGGCATCACAAACCGGTTGATAATCCTCCTTTTTTCTCATTATTTTATTAAATTACATAAAATATACAGTCATTTAGTTTTATAGGGTGTGGACGTCGCACCGCTCTTCTTAGTACAAATCTGTATTATTATAATCACACAAGGTTTGACGTTGTACGTTTAGTGTCGCAACATTCTGTTTTCAAAAATCTTCAGTCGGTCATCCAGCGGGAGAAGGAATGAGAGGCCTCTACCCAGTTGAGGAACTAGAAAGAAGATGATGATGATGAGAGTTCTCTCATGACCGGTCAACAAAAAATGGACGCACGAACTTCACCAAAAACAGAAATAACACCCGTAGCATAGCCTGGCTGCATTCGTCCAAATTGCACGTCGCAGTAGGTAACCAATTAGATTGCCAGTAACGAGGCGGGCAGCTTTCCTTCGCGTGCCGATTCATTGCTGAATCACCCATTTTTTTATACGCTTTATATTAGCTTTACTTGTATGTTTGTAACCGACTCCTTTGGACGCTATTTTGACCCACTTTAAACGGTCAGTTTTCATTCAAATGTTGCACACCTGTCAAAGACCGATGACAATGCAATAATTCGGAAAAAATAAATAAAAAAAAAGTAGAAAATAAATAATAGTTAAGTAAGAAAAAATAACGAATCTTAAATATGTAAAAAGAGAAAAGGAAACAAAAAACTGTCTTAAAAGAGGTCTTTATAAATAAATAATAGTTTAAAAAAACTAAAAAAACACGCTTTAAATAGAAAACCAAACTAAAAAATAGTTTTTTTTTTATAGTGTAAATAAGAAAAAATGATTTATTTATTTATTTATAAAGACCTCTTTTAAGACATTTTTTTGTTTCCTTTTCTCTTTTTACATATTTAAGATTCGTTTTTTTTTTTTTTTTCGTTTCTTTTTCACTTTTTACATTATTATTTATTATTATATGATTATTATTATTATTATGTGAGCTACCCTGAAAGTTTCAGCCGGATAGCTAATCAAGAAGTGCTCGAAATTTGAATTGCAAGATTCCAGATGTACGTATGTATCTAAGTATCTATGTATTTTGTCCTAAGTTAAATAAAAGCTTTTAATAAAAAGTATGTTTTAATCTGACTTCTGGCAGTGCTGAGGAAATTATGAGAACATAATAGCCAATTCCAATTGCGAATGTTAAAATTAAACGTCACAGCTGGAAAATTGGATTGCGGTTTGCGGTGGGCGACGCACGGCTCGGGGCTGAGACTGTGAGGCCTTCGTTCGCGCGTTTCAGTGATTACTAGAACACTAGCTAGATTTAAAATAATATAATAAAATACGAGTTCAAAACGTATTAAAAGAAAGAAATAAAACTTTTTTTTGAGGTCTGTGCAATCCAATCAATCGCCCAAACCCAAACCGACTAAAGTAAGTAGGCACTTAACTAGCACAGACCTCAAAAAAAAATGAATTATTTATATCTTCTATTTTTATACATTTTGAAGTTGTTTCAGTATTTTAAATTATTTCTTACTTTTTAGTTTAGTTATAATAGGCCTAAGAAAACGAAATACATATTTTGATCGCTAAGAAAAAAGCCATACTGGAAACAGTTAACAGTCCACATCTTTTAAACTACTGAAACAAAAACAATTATTGCAATCGGACTTAATACGTGGAGAAACATACCTACATACAATACATTCGCGAAGTTCCGTATATTTGTTCAGATACTCATATAGACTAACATAACGCATTTTGAACAATATTACATACATCAACTTTAAAACCTACTTTTTTTGCAGTCGGTTAAAAAGAGATTTTCTTGCGTTTGGCAGGCAGAAAGAGGACCTATCAGACCTGTTCTAGCAGGGTTTTGTCTTCTTACAGAAAACAAAAAAGGTAGGGTTTAGTTTGTCCCAATCCGGATACCTTTTGGTTTTAAATGGGGAAGTATCCGCGGAGGTACAACACCGCACGTTGATTACATGCCTCCGAACACGTTCCTCCGAGATAGGTAGTTGGACCGCGCGGTCGCCGCAAATATTTGCGTTGTGCAACACACTTTATCTCGCTGTGTACATTACCTCCTACTCCTTATCTCCACTCGAGCAGCCTCCGAGCCGGCCTTCCAAACTAAATCTCGCTTGTTTGCCCTACTCCTTTATAACGTAATTTAATTAAAAACGCTCACCAAGCTCACTCCTGCAATGTAATACAAACCCGAGAGCACGACCACAACGATGCTATAACACAGCTTTGTTTGCGATAAACTTCATTCTGATTCTAGCTTTATATCTCCGTCACCACAGTTTATAGCTTACGTATCTAATCTAAATAAGTACAACATAAAAATAAAAAATAAACATTTTCTTCGATTTGTTAGCTAATCGGAAAGTGCTCGAAATTTGAATTTCAAGATTCCAGGATAGACAGAAATATATAGATACATAGATAAAACACACAAGAGAAGAAAAAAAAATGTTGTGCAAATTACTATCCTATGTTTATACGAGATTAGAAAATTTGACAAGACATAAGATTAAAAACTAAAACCCGAAAAATAGCCTATGACACTATTGCGTTGAAGACGAATCGATTGATACCTCGCTTGTCAAAATCGGACTGAGTTTTTAGTTTGAACACATAACCCTTCCTTAAATTCGCAGTAGTCGAGTAAAAAAATTGCCTGTGACACTCCATACCTGAAGACGAATCGATTGATACCTTGATTGACAAAATCGGACCAATAGGAGCGACACTATGGTGGAACATCCAAATACCCAGATAGATACACACATACACTGTTAGTTAGTTACCCTTCCCTTGCTTCGCCGTAGTCGGTTAGATAGGTAAACAATCTCCCAAGACCAAATAAAATTTGGTTATCTTATAGGCTTTAAAAACCATTAACGGCTGTGATCTCATAGATATTATTCTAATCTTATCTTAATTTTTTTACTGTTTAAAAAAAACTTAGAGTGCCCTTTGCACACAAGATTATATCAGATTTATTGGCAAGTTGATTATTGTAGATTAATTTAATGATCAGTTGTTGGGGCATAAGATTCATTAGGAGGTCGGATGGGGTAGATTTGTGATTGTGACCCATTTTATGTCCAGCTAATTTATTCGTGACTCTCGTATCTAACGTCGGTTGTCGGCGAGCCACGAGCAGGGCCTCCGCTCCGTTATGCACGACGCTCGGCGTCCTTGGCCGATATTAAACGTTTAGGCGACAACCTCCAGCCACGGGGGTGGGGCGGGTGGAAGGTGGATCACTTAGACATTGTTTCCCTTCGTACTATCTATTCTGAACCTCCTGGGTATGGGCGGGTTTGCGGTTAGTTGGCTAAAGCCGCGCAGCTCGCCCGGCCCTTATTTTTAGGGATCTAAAAAAAAACAAAAAAATATGAAAAGGACCTCTAATGCTATCGCCCTTAGGTTAGTCTCTCGATCAAAACGGCACAAACTAGAACGTTGAGTGAGGCATATGGCGCAGTTAAATTTGTTATAGCCCAATACGGTGATTTCAACTCAATATGTATACTGATAATAAAGCAACTATACTTATAATCTAATTCTATACTTAAAAATAAAGCAATAAGAAAGAAAAAGTCTGCACAAAGTTGATAATGGTCTGGGGTAAAATTAGTACTGTTTTTTTTTTTTTTTTTTTTTAAATCGTGTCTGTCTTTTTGTCTGTATGATTGTTCGCGCATCACGTAAAAACTACTGGAGCGATTGCGATGCGGTTTTAACTGTTGGATAGCTTAGGATTTGATTAAAAAAAACTATTTAACGGCAGAACGAATTTCAAAGAAATGTACTTTTAGGTCCTGGAATAACACGTATGGGATACTTTTAAATGAAATAACCACGCGGGCAAAGCCGCGGGCACAGATAGTGAATAAATAGTATTAAAAAGGGTAATGGTAATGTTCAACTAGGCATTGAAAAAAAAAACATCCAATGAGGCGTTCATTGAAAGAAGGTAATAAAGACATCGAAGATTACCATAGTATTAAAAAAAAACTTTCTACCTATTCATAAATAAAAGTATTAAAAACCGCTAAATTTGTATTTCCTCACGGGTTAGAATTGTAGATTACTTCATTAATCAGTGGTTGGGACATTGGATTCATTAGATCTAAAACTAGTTTCACCTGAAATCTAAACCACACATGACCTGCTTATCAATCAAAAATGGAAATATAACTAGCATGCTACAAATATGGAAATATATAACTAGCATGCTACAAATAATATAGCATGTCTATTAGAGCGGTAACACAAGTCCGTCACTCGAAGTGTTACTAATTGAAAATGTTTAGTCAATTGGCATACAATATATTTATAAAACATACAGGGTAATTCTAGAAAAAAGTACATTTCAGGGAAAACCACAGTTATTGTTAAATCTGACCTCCTTTAACATGGATAATGGCATCGAGTCTTCCCACAAAGATATCGCGCGCTGCACGGAGATAGGTTATTGTGGGATTCGATCCCATTCCCGACGAACCTCTACTTTCAGCGTATCCACACTTGCATATTTTTCACATGCAAGCGCTCAAACAATGTTTGCTTTTGGTTTTCCAGCAAGGCAATCACACTATTGCGTTTGCAACGTCATCCTAATTGATAAATTACGTTACTTTTTTGTCTGGTTGCAAACAAGAAAAACTGGTTGAAGCAATCTTGCGTTCTGCCAAATTTTGTTTCACTTTCATTAATAGTTCAAATGTTGCAGCAGTGTGAAGTAGGTAGGTAACGGACCCTGTATAGTGTACGGATACGATTTGCAAATAACCTGTTTTTTTCCCATCCCTAGACCTTGTTTAGTGTCAGTTCTAAACAAGGTCTAGGGATGAATTCAATTGAAGTGCTTACCTTTTCGCAGAACGTTTTCCTTTTTTAATGGGTAATAATTTTTCCTGTTTGTATCTACAATATCGAAGCATTATCTCAAATACATCTGCCATTGTAGCTAGACATCTGTTTCGTTCAGGAGTTATGATGATTCCTCTCTGTTAATGTAGGAAGAGGTCATTTATTAATTGACTTTACAAAAGGAGACGGTTATATTTTTCGACTGTATGTATGTTATTTTTGTATGTACACCGATTTCTCCGTCAGTTGCGGACCTATTTTGAATTATTATTCTATTGTTTGAAATGGTATACTCTCGAGGTAGTCCCATATAAGTTTGTATCAAAATTGGTTCAGTAGTTTTTTTTTTTTTTTATTATATTATATTCATTTGAAGACCTGCAGTTTGGTAGGTACTGTATAAATTTCATCAAAATTGGTCTAGTAGCTTTAAACAAGCTTTTGTGCCTGCGGCTTTGCCCGCGTGGTCTTTTCATTTAAAAGTAGCTCATGCGTATCATTCCAGGACCAAAAGTTCAAAATTCGTTCAGCTGTCAAAAAGTTTTTTATCGATTGCTTGGCTTCTTCTCATCGGATTGAGATACCAAGTACCCCAGTTTTTAAGTCAAAACCTAATCTATCCAACCGTGAAAACCGCATCGCCATCGGTCCAGTAGTTTTTAAGTGATACGCGAACAAACGTACAGACAAACAAACAAACAGACTTTTTTTTTTTTATTTTTTTTTTTTGGTAGTTTTTTTTAGTTACCATAGACCATTTTTTTAAATATCTTCTTTGTACAGACTATTTCGTTCATATTGCTTTATTGTAAGTATAGATTAGCTAATCCATTTGAAGTTGATATTTTGTACCATGGAATTTTTTTCAGCACTTGTTTCGAAACGTTTCATTGTCGTTCTGGACTCTCGCTTGCAGTGTGTTGTTGTTGACAACATGATTGGTATTATTGTCGTGCGACAATGGTGCACGTGTTGAGCGACGTGCAAAGGCTCGGATCTGGTGTTCTCCAGGTGCTCGTGACTGAGCCGAGGCGAGGTCGCGGCGCATTGTGGCTGTAACCACGGCGTCACGCGCGCCCGCCGCCCGCCGAACCCAGCTCATTGTCCGTCGGTTAGCGTGTGCTAATCAATTTCACACCCCTACGTTTGCTAGGACCAACCGTAACCATTTTCCCTTTCATATTTACATGTCAATTTGTAGGTATTGTTCTATTATCTGGCCTGATAGGTTTCATGGAAAGCCGCTTTGTTGCAAGATAGCTATGTCAATCCAAATAAAGTAGGTTTTGCCTAATTCGCGTAGTCACAGAGGCGCACTATCGCTTCTCGGTAAAAAAGTAATCTGGATTTTTAGAGATGAAATTTAGATTAGAATTTCTGACATTTATCGAGAAAATACATTATTTCGCCAAAATGGTCGAAGTGAATGCCTTCTTAATCAAACAGGAAAATCCGTGAAAATATTATTTATCCCTCTCTGATTTTTTCTTTTAAATAAATGAAGCGATAATTAAGGATGCAACTTTGAGCCATTGCTAACCTAATGCTGGACATAGGCCTCACCAAGTTCTTCCAAATGCCTCTATCCTGTGCCACCTCAAGCCAGCCCTCTTAGTAGGTATGAGCCCAGGTCGAGTGATAATAACAAATTTTCGTGAACAATCCGCAAGAACAAGGAAAACAAATTAAATTTGCTACGCAGGCCGCAGCAGCCCTTTTGTCACAGAGATAATTTTAGATGAGTAGTCGAACCCCCGACTTATTGTTTTTCACTTTAATGCTTTTTTCTGGTGAAGTCTAGAGATAACTTTGTTTTGCTTCCCAATCTCAGTTGACATGCTGACAACCTCCTGACTCTTAAACACAAATGTTCTGACGCACAAAATAAATTATGAGATAATTTCCACAGTATGAACAGGAACTTATTCTACTGTTTTCATTGTAACTACTTTTCTACATGCTAAAATGATCGTTGCCCGGTTTCATAACCAGCTGGGTTACTCTCCATTCCGATTCAATCACGATCCCAACAGTGCGATTCAGCTAGAAAACCTAACTGCACTGCAACGTGGGGGGATGTGGGGGAAAGTGTACTAATGGTGGGGGATGTCGGGGAATGGTACGGGAAGTGGGGCAGGAGGTGCGAAGTGGGGGAAGACTGAAGGGAAGGGTACAGCATATACTTATAATAAAGCGTTGGTAACAAAAAGTCTGTACGAATAGCTCTGCATTTTTCAATGTTGGATAGGGTTTGACTTAAAAACTGGTTTACTTGCTATCTCAATCAGATAAGCAGAAGACGAGAAATCTATAAAAAACTATTTGACGGATGAACAAATTTGGATGAAATGTAGTATATTGTACTTTATAGTTTCCTTTGGCACGGGTATAACCCATAGGTTAATTTTAACCCAGAGAAATGACCACTAGGGAAAAGCCGCGGGCACAGCTAGTATTAAAATAAGTCCATCATTATATCATCCCTTTACGTACTTACCTACAGGAACACCTACTCATTTATTACCTATTATTTATCCGCGAGCGCAAACCGGAAGCAGATGATGATGCGTAATTGCGTATGCATTAATTTGCACTATGAAGCTCCTCAAGAGAATTCGACAATTGAAGCCAGCTCCGTGCATCGAGAAGTGCACTAATTGAATGATTGGCGGTGGCGCCAGGACACCATGACTGTGTTGCCAGAATGTAAAAATGCTTTGCAGAATTTTTCATGAACTTTTACATTAATCGTTAATATTGTGTGTTATTTGTACGTTTCTTAGGCGCGTCCTATAGCCTAAACGGCTTAATGGATTTTGATAAATGAGGTATAATTGGATTCGTCTTGATCACGAGAGTGCTATAGGATATATGAAATGTCAAGAAAACTAACATGGCGGCATACAGCTGCCATATTGTATTTCCGACCGAACGAAAAATTATCATAATGAAGGTCTGTGAAAGACCACCATAATTCTTATAACTAAACATTGGCAATTTTCTTTTAATCTTCTTACAAAATTTTCAATTTTAGATTACGAGTACACATGTCAATGTGAATACTATAGTCTAATGTTGCAGTTGCAAGTAAAGTAAAATATGTAAGTAAATAAGAAACATAAAATTTTATATAAATACTAGTTGCGCCCCGTGGTTTCACCCGATTACCTCAGGAACCATGCATTCGCACTCAGGTTTTTTGTATTTTTCAAATAAACAAGCTGCGCTCCGCGGCTTTGCCCGCGTGCAATCTTCAAACATGACATAGGTAATAGTGCCTTTTTATTTTTTTATTTGTATACATTTATTTTTTTGACCATAAGCCCTCGTGGGCATCGTCAGAAGTACCTACCTCTTTGACACCTTTAATTTTGTCAAAAGCTTCAAAACCTCAAAATCTTAGAATTTTTGGTCAAATTTGATTCAAAAGCTTCAAATGCTTCATATCCTACAAAACCCAAAAAAATATATAAAAAAGTAATAATATTATATTTTTACCCATAAATCACACATTCATTTTTATATAGATAGAAGATAGATAGATAGATTTACTTGTGAAAGTACCTAGCCTAGCCTTAATACGAAGTGAAGCATGAAACAGATGTAGCACCTACTATCTTGAAGCGTGTTATTGACTAATAAAGCATCACTTACGTAATAAAAGGTATTTAAATTGGAAATGTAGAAATGGGGCAAGTTCTATCATCACTACATACTCGTAGGTATTATCAAATGTTATTGTTATTGATTTTCTTTTAATTTATTGTGGCTGAACCGTTCTTGGTAACTTCTATTAGTTATTCTGTGGTGTCATAATGTATTATTTAAAATGTGGTATCATAAGCAAAGAGACGTCACATTTTTTTTGTCACGTTTCTTCTTAATATTTTTGTTGTCTTTTCACTTTTTGCATTTATACGTTTTTAAGTTTATTTTTTCTTATTTTCCTTATATATTTTTTTGCTTTGTCTTCGGTTTGTGAGCTACCCGGAAAGTTTCAGCAGGATAGCTCATCGGGAAGTGCTCGAAATTTGAATTCCAAGATTCCAGGACAAAATACATTGATACATACATACATACATACATACATACATAGAAGTGAAGTTAAAAAAGTCTTACACCCGATTTCTGGAATGCAAATTAGCGAAAAATTAATCCAATGTCAAACGAATTTTGAGTTGCTGAAAATCTCATATGACATGACAGCCAAGTTAACGCAAATGTCAAATCTACAATTAAACGTCAATTGAAGCAATTTTAGTCTCAGGAAAGCTTCTTCGCATGTCAAAGGATTGTTAACTTGCAATTAGTTAATTGCACATTTTTGACCAATGTACCTAGTGTTAACCACTGGAATACGTTACTAAAGGGTATTGAATATCTATATATACTGAGCTATAAAATATACTTATCTAGGATTAATTAAACATCATATTTAAAACATTTATCAACCATTGTTACATTTTATTTACTTCATGTGACACGCCTTTCAAAAACCGGCGGTAAATCAAAATAATTTGATTCATGTAATGTTTTGACAACAAGAGACAAGGATCGAGCTCTATTGTTGTCTCATTTGTTTTTGATTATCCCCACAGATAAAAACACTAAAGAGTGAACGAAAAAGAACGAACCTATCAAGTGTGCCCATATCAATAAAACAATCAATTACCCAATTTTTAGATGAATTGCGTTTCAGAAACCCGAAGAGAGTTAACAGACTGTCAAGTGTGACAGCCTATTGGCTGATTCTTGATTTGCCATGCGTTTCGGAAACCGGGTGCGGGAAGTATCTTACATAGATATTCAGATTCCAATGTTTCGGCACATCGTCGCAAACGCCATGATCACAGGTAAACGTAATTATCTGACGGATAAATTGAAGGCACTCAACACGTACTGATTTTGTTTACAACAATGGGTTCGAGTAAATGGAAGCATTCATATTATTCCTATCAATTTAAAAATATACTTGTGACACCGCGAACGAAGTCGCGGGCATTACCTAGTCGAAATTAAATCTTACTAATAACAATATAAACTTCTAAACAGTTTTCAAAACCCCACGTTTTCTAAAATTAATACTTTAAGAAATAATCCCCCTATCTAGCAACACCGCCTCTCGAGATGACGAGTCCCAGGCTCGTGTCCGCCGTTTATTCCTGCCTCTGCTATACATCACGTCGTTAGCCGTTTATCTGCTATCTTGAGCCACTTGACGTCCAAGTACAAGTCCGATTTAGAATCCTGTATTTCAAACTTCAATTGCTCCGCTAATTAGTGAGATTATTATTACTCATTTAAGAGAATCAGGATCTTTAACTTTTCTTTTTGGGATTGACAAAGATTGACAGAAGAACTTTTTAATTAAATTGAAACAATATGGATTTTTAATGTTAATAGTTTTATGAATACAACATTTTGGATCTGAATTATTTTAATTATCTTTGAAGTCAAAGTATTTTATTGTAAATACGCAAAATAATAGCACTTTTATAAGTCAAAATGAACACGTCATGAACAAGGAGAAAACATAAAATATTATAATTAGATCAAATCAATAAAATTAGGTAAACTAAGTATGCTTTTAGTTTGAAAAGAATATTTCCCTGTCATGTGCTGACAGAGTTAAGCCGTGTGAGAACCTCTGACTCTAACGGTGCATCGGAAATACGCCCATTAGAACACAAGAAAGAGAGCACCAAGAAACTCTACGGGTATTTTTTTTCCATTTTTGACAATTTTTAATAACTTTTTAAATTACCCTTTTCGAAGTGGGTTCGTAGATCAACGATTAACATTGTCGTTGGGTGCCCGCCCGCCCCGTCTTGCCTGCGCGGTTCCGTGTTCCTAGAAGATTGAACTGCACAGTTCTCGGCTTGCTAGGTTTTGCGCGAGTGATCATGCACGGTTTGTACAGGTATGCGCGCAGGCAAGACTGAGGGTGTAGCTGTAGACGCTTAGACGGTGGTGTTTCAAACAATATAAATCTTTTCCAATTTAAATTTTCAATGCCTTATTTGTGCATTATCATAATTATCAATCAGTTCTACTTATCGTGGCATTGATACTTTATGTATGTATGGATAAATAATAATTGTTATATCTTAGATTATTTTCTTCAGTTGATTACAATGTCTTGATGAGATTGTTGATTAATTGGAGGTCGTGCGAGTGAAATTGTGCGAGTGAAATACAGAGAACCTCATGGGTATGTTTGGCTTCCTGACTGGCCGGACAGGGTACGTACCTTGTACATTAATTTTACCTCTAATGATTTTTTAGTTTCTTTGTAAGAGTCTCACTTAAAGCATCGTTAATGCTTATGGTATTTAAGTTGTCCATCGGAAATGTTGACCTCTTCCTATCACTTATCTGACGGACTGTTATCAGTTTGTCATTCAAACCGTTGGTTGTCTCTTGTGTTGTGATCTCGTGTAGTGTAGTATTTAATGTCAATTAGGTCAGATTAATTACTATCATTCATTTACATACGAAAAAGAACCCTGTAAACTATCGAATACTTTGTCAAATTGTACGTGTTTGTCAAACATTTTAAACGTCGCGGGCATGTTTGATGATTTTTTTGTTGTACTCTGTGCTCAAAATGTATGGACAAACACGTAATATTTGACAAATTATTTGATCGTTTACAGGGCGCACGATACTGAGCGAACCATACTGTCTGTGACGTCGTTTTGGTTATCTGATAAAGTGTAACATGGGCAGGATATATTTCAAAATTGTCGTTATCGAAGGCTGTTGTTAAGTGCATTATTCACAATGTTAGTTTTTCATAACCAATTAATAGGTATTCATTCATTAATTTATCTCCACAAGACTTGTCAAAATCATAAATATTTCATATCTATACATCTGAAATCCCGATATAAAATAATACAAGAGAACCCTGTATTCATTCTGGTGTGAAAGCAAGCATTGGACATGACAATTCAAGACAATGCAATTCGAATCGCATTATCCCATTTGGAATTTGTTTTATCCGAGCTTCAAGCATTACATCTGCATTTAAGAAGAGAATATAGCGCCCTTATCTATACAAAACAGAAAACACTTACAATATTTTATATTAATTTGATTTGAAATATATTTTTGCTTAAAGGAGAATGGGCAAATTTTCCCCACTCTTCCAATAACAATAAATTATATACCAAATGAAAGATCTTTTTTATGGAGAACATTTGTTATTATGACTTATCCTCCGGCGTTAATATTGATTTTTGTAGCGTTTCAATAATTTGTTGTTTGTTCTGCCAGCCGCGTTGTCTTAAATAGGTTTGACCGGTATCTTAATATGTATGTCATTATTCTTCACCGTTATTATTAACAGTTCATCGAGTTCACTCTTGCGCCATTCTTGTCATGTGCCAATCTCCCTCCGGTTGTTCCAATATTTTAAGCTTCTTTTAACTTGTTCTGAATTATCTTCATTATTCATTGCGTCTAAAGAACACATGAAGAAGGTATTTGTTTAACACACTAGCTGTGTCCGAGGCTTTACCCGCGTGCCCATTTTAACTTTAACTTGTTCTGAATTAATAATATAAATCTTCATTATTCATTGCGTCTAAAGAACACATGAAGAAGGTATTTGTTTAGCACACTAGCTGTGTCCGAGGCTTTACCCGCGTGCCCATTTTAACTTTAACTTGTTCTGAATTAATAATATAAATCTTCATTATTCATTGCGTCTAAAGAACACATGAAGAAGGTATTTGTTTAGCACACTAGCTATGTCCGAGGCTTTACCCGCGTGCCCATTTTAACTTTTACTTGTTCTGAATTAATAATATAAATCTTCATTATTCATTGCGTCTAAAGAACACATGAAGAAGGTATTTGTTTAGCACACTAGCTGTGTCCGAGGCTTTACCCGCGTGCCCATTTTAATTTTTACTTGTTCTGAATTAATAATATAAATCTTCATTATTCATTGCATCTAAAGAACACATGAAAAAGGTATTTGTGCTCCCCCGTGCCCATTTTTCTGGGATTGTGCAAAACACCACATTCCAACAAAAAAAATTCAGCCGTCATAAAGTTTTGTCGATTGCTCGGCTTCTGCTCATCGAACTGCGTGAATATACAAACAGACATACAATTGTATATTCTTCTGTAACTTAGTAGCTTATTTTAAATCCCCTAGACCAAATTTTTTTATTTGGCTTTATTATAATAAGCCAAATAAAAAACTGAACTGTTAAGTTGGCTTGTCTATAACTAAGAATCTTATAAGATTCTTAGTTATATACAAGCCAACTTAACAGTTCAAGCTAAAAAAAACCTCACTTACTAAATGGCTAGAATAAAAAAAAAAAAAAAACCGTGCACAACACTAATATTATAAATTAGAGACGTGTAGCCACTGTCGTAAACAGGCCAATCAGAGAGAGTTTTAAAAATGAATACCCTCTTAACGAGCAGGAAACTTCGTATGCGCGATGCAGAACTCCATACATTTGAACTGACAGTCCATATTAAACGTCATAAAATGCATAAAAACCGATTAACGCCTTCTATCTTTTAGCTTTAGGTGTGTATGTTCGTTACCCCTTCACGCTCAAACGGCTGAACAGATTTGTATGAAATATGGTACCAGGATAGCTTATATCCTGGATTAACACATAGGCTACTTTTCATCGTCATCATCATCCACCATCATGTGCCACGCGGGTGAAACAGCGGGGCGCAGCTAGTTATTTATAATGTTGTCCTCTAGAAAGACAGTAAAAGTCGTGTGATTCAGTTCATATGTACCTAGATCGAGTGGTTTATTACCAATTGCTTTTTTATAACCAAGGTAATAACAATTTACGGTCTTGACATTTTTTTGGAGACACAGATTAACATATTAAAGTAAGGACGACATTTCATTCACATTATGAAGTGAATTATATGTTTTCGTTTGATTACAATTTAGGATGAATTTGCTTTTAAAATTATCTTTTGCTGTTTTAAAATTATCGTTATAATATACATTTTTCTATTAAATTTACTTTATTTTATGCTGTGTTTTTTTTTATATTAATGTTCACTCTGCAATAACTCTTTTCCATGTTATTCTTTCTGATCAGATTAATGCTCTCATGGATAGCTGCGGGTTCGGATTTCGTATGTTATCCAGATAATTCCATTAGAAAAAGTATAAATATAATTATTAATTCTATGGGCCATATTGTTTACTGGGATAAAAGTATCCTTTATCTTATTCCAATACCAAAGTATTGGTACATGCAATATACCAAATTTCGTTAATTTGGTCAGATCGTTTTTTATCGATTGTTCGGCTTCATCTTAATGGATTGAGATACGAATTACACCAGATTTTAAGTCAAAACCTAAGCTGTCCTACAGTGAAAACCACATCGTAATCGGTCCAGTAGTTTTAAAGTGATGTACGAACGTCTGTTCGAACATCACTTTAAATCTACAACTTTTTTTTTATATTCTTGTTCATAAGCTTATTTTAAGTCCCCCAGATGCATTTTTTTTATTACCTTCCTTGGTTGCTTACTGTTTTATTATAATAACTAGTTGTGCCCGCGGCTTTGCCTGTGTGGTCATTTCTCTGGTTAAAAATTACATAAGTGTAATTTAATTTCAAGATCATTAGTACCTATAAAGTACAAAAAAAAAACAAATTTCGTTAAGCCGTCAATTTTCCATCGGTTGCTCGGTTTCTACTAATTTGATTGAGATACCAAGTACACCAGTTTAAAGTTAAAACCTAAGCTATCCAATCGCAGTCGGTCGAGTAGTTTTTACGTGATGCGCGAACAAACAGACAGACACGATTTAAAAAAAGTTATATTCTTGTTCAGTAGCTTAATTATTTTAAGTACCCTAGTTTTTCTTTTACTATCTTAATTTTACAGACTTTTTGGTAATTCTTTATTATAAATATAGATAGATAGACCACATTCGTGTGAAACTGATAGCGGTTCCAATTTAGAATATAGCCAACATGGTTCGTGGAAGCCATATTTGCTGCCTTCACACTGAAACAAGTAAACCTGTCAAAATAACATTAGTGTTTGTACATACCAAGACGCTATTGTTCGAGGTTTCAGCGCTTTCAGCAACGCCTACTTTATTTTTTCATGTAAAAATATGTTGTGTATTTATGTACCACGATGATATACGATACGTCTTAAACAATGTTCTACTGACAATGACAAGTTTGCCGCAAGGGCCTTTAACATTGACCACAGTTAAATAGTTTTATAGCATAGATCTAAGCGAAATTGGGAAGATTAGGTACAAGCTCTTCGGGCGTGGACTGCATAAATTAGGTGCAATGCACCTAATTTCATTTCATCACCTTGACTTTTGGCCTTAGAAACAATCGGCGCGGTCTTTCTGCAGTGCCTTATTCGCGCTACAGGCTGCGTTTGTCTCTCTATTTTTGTTGTTGGTGCACATGAAGCGCTTTGCGACCATGGGAATGTAGCAGTGCGGGTGTGTTTGTCTGTTGTTGTATCTAGTCCAGTTTTTGTTTACGTGATATTAAAGCTTGCCATATCTTTCCCCCTTACTATATCTATGTTTTATAGTCGACAATCGTAAAGATGCATTGTTTTAGAACGAGGGGCTATTAACTTTTTTATCTAACAGCAAAACTTGGCAAAAACATCTTTGTCATCTGCGACCGTTTTATTGACATAGTTGTCTCAATTTGATCTCTTATGGCGCTGTACGCTTTAAAATTGTTGTCCTGCTCGTCAAGGTGCAGGTTAAACAGGAGAGGTGAGGCATCTCGATTTTTCAAAAAACTGTTTTCACAGAAGAGTTTGTTCTGTTACACACATATTTTTGTAAAACTATCTTCGATATAAATGAATGAAGCTAATTCATTCCATCGACGGATGGAATGTTTTAACCTTAATGTTTTTTTCTAAGACTAATATATTTAATCGTGTATCGGTTAACACATCCGGATAAAGTATTATGCAAAAATTCATTACACATAAAAAAATAAAGTCAATTAACCGTTTTCAATGGTCTAATAATAAAAATGTAACAGGTCCAATTCTGTACATTGAAGATATTGCGGTTTTTTTTGGAGGTTACTCTTTTTTCGATACTGAAGCCAAAACTGTATTTTTTTTCATTTTTGTCTGTCTGTATCTTGGCTAGGCATCACGCCGAAACTTACTGAATGAATCTAAATGAAACTTGGTATGATTTGAGTTCATACTACGAGGATACTTTTGATTCCGAAAAATTAAAGGGTTCCCGCAGGACAGGGGTTGAAAGTTAATTAAAAGAACACATATCTATCACGCTGAAACTACTGAATGGATTTTGTTGCAACTTAGCACAGTCATAGTTTATATAATCGGTAAAAAAAAACCATTTATATAAACGATTATATAATACCGATTATATAAACTACTATATAAACTTTTTACGAAAAAATAAAGAGTTCCTGTGGGATAATGTTCTATATTCTATACTGAAGCCAAAACTGTTTTTTTTGTCTCTCTTTCTGTCTGTATCTTGGCAGCGCATCACGCCGAAAATATTCAATGAATTCAAATGAAACAGGGTGGAAAATTATTTAAAAGAACACGTAGAACGCTGATACTATTGGACGGATGTTGATGCAACTTGGCACAGACATAGTATGGGTGACATAGATGGGTGAAAATTAAGGATTATTTTTATCCCGAAAACATGAAGCGTTCCTGCGGGACATAAGGCCCAATTATAGTGTTTTTTTTGAGGTGTCTCTATATTCGATAATGAAGCCTAAATTGTATGTATTTTCATTTTTGTCTGTATGTCTGTCTGTCTGTATCTTAGTCGCGCATCGAACCGCCGGAACTACACGAAGAATTTAAATGAAACTTTGTATGATTTGAGTTCATACTACGAGGTAGGACATTGGATCCTTTACATTCCGAAAAATTAAAGGGTTTCTGCAAGATAGGGGTTGAAAGTTATTAAAAATAACACGTATCACGCTGAAACTACTGGACGGATTTTTTGATGCAAATTGAGTCATATATTTATACTTATAATAAAGAAATAGGTACAAAAAAGGCTATACAAAGAAGATAAATAAAAAATGCTCTTGGGTGCTTAAAAAAGCTATTGAAGATGAATATAACAACTTTTTGAATCGTGTCTTTCTGTCTGTTTGTCTGTATGTTTGTTTGTTCACGCATCACGTAAAAACTACTGGACCGATTGCGCTGCGGTTTTCATTGTTAGATAGATGGGTTTGATTTAAAAATTTGTGTAATTGGTATCCCAATCCGGTGAGTTAGAAGCCGAGCAAGTGATAAAAGTATTTTTGACGGCTGAAGAAATTTTGATCAAATGTTGGTATATTGGTCCTTGAATACCTAGCACATTATGGTACTTTGAACCTTAAGAAAAGACCACGCGTGCGAAGTCGCGGGTACAGCTAGTTTTAAATATTCGTGAGGACGAATCGTCTAATATTTAAAGCATATTTCGTCGTATTCACATTTATAGGATTTTCCTCTTGTTATCCTTATTAGAGCCCTGATCCAAATCGTTATCACGTCTAGCGGACCGGAGTCACGTCGATCAGTCACGTCACGCGTCAGTACACGTCCCGTGTTTACCGCTACAGTTTTCCATGAGATATCGACCCTAAGCTGTAACTCATTTTGGGGCAACGTTCAAATGATTCATTGTTAAAAATACAGGGTGACTGTCCTGTTGTTCGTTGCCGCCATCCATCAAGTCGTGATTTAAGGTTAGCAATGGCCTCATCCTCTCCCATATGCATCGATGACTGACTTCTACGGTCGCATGACCCTTATCTCCTTGGTTTTATGAGGTTAGTGATGCTGCTGTCGTGACATGACTGGTTGGTTTTCATGCTTGAATTGGTTAACGAATCCAAAATTCGACTTCGTATTTATCTAAAATGCAGCCCTGTCCTATTCATCACTGTCGTATTGATCGTCTGTTTGTTGGTTCATTTATTGTTTGGGGCGCTTCGGTTCCACGCCAAAAGTACCGAATTTTATGAAAGAGCATCTTATTGGCATACCTAAACTTAAGCCATTAGGAAAAAAATATCAATTTCACGGCCATTTAGAAAACTATAATATAAGAACAAGAAAATCCTCACCAATATATAAAAGTGAAACGTTGTCTATTTGTTTGTTTGTTTAGGTATTTGGGGAGCGTTCACGCGATTACGGCTGGACGGATTTTGATGAAATTCGGAATGGAGATAGCTTACACTATAGAATACTTTTTATACCGGAAAATGGTAAATTTCCACGGGAAGCGGGAAAATGTTGATACTCGCTGTAAGAAACGTTGGTGCTATACTTTTACATTGGTTTTTCATTTCTAGAAGAACAGGATGTTTTTTCGTGATAAACTGTAGTTCACGTAGAAAGTCGCGGGCGAAAGCTAGTATAATATAAACTCAAGAAAGTGTTCGCCATCAGACGTGCAAAATCTATTCATAGCTCTAAGGCCTAGTGAAATATTTTGTTACCTCTCTAGCTCCTCACCAGCTGCAGCTATTTCACAGCAATGATTTGTTATGTCATTCAGTATGTATAAATAACTATTTTGTACTTATGTTAGTTTATAAATACGTATAGGTATATATTTGAACATAATATTTGAGTAACTATTGTGGTGTTGTTTATTGTACATTTGATTTATTTATTTGTATAGTTACATAATAGTGCCACACTACCGTCCCTTTTTTTTAGCAATTATGTTCTTTCCAGCCTTAGGTTGCCTGGAAGAGATCGCTATGAGAACATCCTATACATAATGTTTATGTAATTTATTTTTTCTGTAACTTGTTTTTAACTGTGTGTCAATAAAGTGTTATTGTATTCTACTGAGTTCCATTAAAAAAATACTTAATGTGTTAAAAAAAAGAAGTCGTTTACTCGCGTTAGTAACACAAATTCTGCTATATTTTTTTCCTGTATTGGTCAGGCAATCAATGTAATATAACTGTCTGATGAAATTAATGCCGCAGACAATATTCTAAACTGCGCCATCCCACAGTTGCACAAATTTACATCGTGAAGTTTGATGGAAAAATAAAGGTGAATCTCAGAAGGTGGTTCTCACTTAGGCGTTCTCTTTAAACACTTTGTTTCTTATAATTTACCCTATCGATTGATTTTAGTTTCATTTATGCCCAAGAAATCAAGCTATTTTTAAAATGACGGAAATTCACTTCTCTCTTCTCGGAGGTCTGGAGGTTCCATAAAAAAGTGATGTTCTTTTGTATGCAGATGTTGACACTTTTTATTCCGAAATGAGTCTAGTTCCATAAAAAGTCTAAAACATTGCAATATAAAATGAATGGACGGGCCTAAGCGGCGTATTTTTGAAGTCTATAAAGTGAGCGCCGGCTCTCACTTGGTCTCAGTTGGTCTCTGTCCGTAAGTGGTGTGACACTTTAACAGATAAATACAGGTTATCATTTTTTTCTCACGTATAATTTATAATAGCTATCTCGTTTTTTTTTTTAACGTTTATGCACGATAAATACAATCAGATGTTGAAATATTATGTCAACCGGGCTCCTATTGTTGACTCGTGATTATTGTGCGAGTTGTAAAGACAAGGCCCGTTCATTCAATTTATATTGGCCGAAGTACATAAGCATACGAGTGTCTGTTGATCGGATTCGGTTCCCTCTATACGGATCCATCCGTAATCACAAGCATCGTCATGTCATGAATATGCATTGCATGTCATCAACCGCACCACGGATAGGTTACATACAAATTTTGTTCAAAAAATCCCCTATTGTACTCAAGAAACATTTCCTCCAAACATATCCCTAGGTCCACCAGTTAAGGCTGTGTTGTCTGTCAGTCCAGTTAGTCAGTAGGTATGTCACGGTACTGTTTTATAGATGTAGCCTTCGATCATTATGAAATGAATGGATGGGCCCAACGACGGATTTTTAAAGTCTACAAAGTGAGCGCCGGCGCTCACTTGGTCTTTGTCCGTGCGAGGCGAGACACGTTCGCGAAAGTTCCGCACTCCCCTTGAGAAAGACCACCGAATGTGGTTAAAAGTGTTAAAACTACATTTGGAATCATCTTCTATAAGAAATTAACTCCCGTTTTAGACTTTTAAAATAGATATTTTATTATAATTTTATTATCAAATGAAAACTAACAGCTACGTAGGTACAATAAAGATACAATATAAGATAAAAGAAGGCCAATTACAAGTTTTCACAGATATTAAATACAGGTTATCTTTTTTCTCACATGTGAATTAGATTCGTTACTTACGTCATTTTTGTGACAAATGCACGATAAATACTTATATTAGCCGTTGAAGTATATGTGAACCAGAATACGATTGTTGACTCGTTATTTTTGAGGAAGTTGTAAGGCGCGTCCATTCATTTTATTTTGGTCGAAGGGTGTACCTGTAGATCAAACTCCGGAAATCCATTTGTGACCATGATGTCTAAATTCGAACTGTCAGTGCAGTATCATTTAGTACCGTTACTGCGTTGCTGGCTTTAACTTTAAAGTTATAGTAGGCGCAGCGAAAGTATGTGTCTCGGAAGTTGTCTGCTAGTCACTGCGCAAACTGCTATTTTTCAGGCGCAATCCCAATCTTGAAGGTGAAGACAGCATTATATAACTGCCTCGCTCACTCGCTTACGTTTTTCGCATATTCTATCTCGCTTTTATTTTATGCTATTTTATCCCCACAGCATTACTTGCGCAACCGTCACAGAGCCTAACTTCACAGACATATACATTGGCTGCGACTACTGTAACAGTAGGTACTCGTAATTAAATATGTAGTAAACACTCGTGTTGCAGCCGAGCAGATGACTCGCCGTCGGTTTCTGTTTCGTAAACAAAACATTTATTGTCGTCGTAGATGTAGGCTATACTATTATTTATTCTGCGGTTCAATGGAAAAGATACGTTTTGCGAAAACTGAACTAGATAAAACTAAAGGCCAACACAACCACACAGCTACATTCCCACTAAGTATTATTCCTGGAAAAAAATACCCTATAAAGTACAATATTATAAACATCAAAATTCGTTTAGCTGTATACTAGTTTTTATCGATTACTCGGCTTCTACTCATCGGATTGAGATCAAAGTACACCCGAACCTAAGCTATCAAGCCTAAAATTGTATTTAATTTAGCCCTGTATTTTTTTTCGCGATGCGAGTACTGACAGGCATACACCATTTAATCAAATAATGTTATATTCTTGTTCAGTAGCTTATTAACCCCCGACGAAAGAGAGGAGTGTTTTAAGTTTAGGGTGTATGTATCAATCTGTTTGTCTATGGCATCGTAGCTCACAAACGAATGGACCGATTTTGATGTGTTTTTTTCTGTTTGAGAGCTGATGTGATCGAGATGGTTCTTAGCTATAATGGAGGGTTATATAAATGTTTAATTAATTTATTTGTACAGACTTTTTCTTTATTACTGCTTTGTTATAAGTACAGATAGATTCTGAATAAAGTTGTGAATTGTGTTTTGAGTTACATGAGTTGTTTATCACATAAAAAAATACCATAGATAGAGGTGGGAAAAAAGGTAAATGTAGATAATGATAAATCTGTCGTTTGTTTACTTGATTCGCTACTGCGCATTTCTAGATAACGTTTAATGTTGACAGCTTTAATCGTATCTCGGTGTTCATCACAGACATGTAAAGGGGGAGCAAATAGAACTGCGCAAACGTAAGTCGGAGTAGGTACAAAGGACAGCAATCATTGATCTAAGTAAAACTGGGAAGATTAGGTACTACCTCCTTGGGCTTGGACCGCATAAATAAGGTGCTATGCACCCAATTGGCCTTAGTCAAAATCGGAGTGGCGTTTGTGTAGCACGTGTTAGCAGTGGAAAAAACGTGAAACGTAGACACTGACGGTTAAACTAGTCCACAAAGTTCGCTCAGCGAGCTATGGAGAGAGCTTGGAGTTTCTTTGAAGGGCAAGATTCGTAATGAACATATCCGACGGAGAACCAAGGAGACTGACGTAGCTCTTAGGATAAGCAAGCTAAAGTGACAGTGGGCTGGTCACATTTCCCGAAGAACCGATAACCTTTGGGGTAGACGAGTTCTCGAGTTGAGACCACGTTTAGGCAAACGTAGTGTAGGACGCTCTGTGGCCAGGTGGAGGGACGACCTGTGAAAGGCGGCCGGAAGAGTTTTTAATCATGTTGCGTATTACCACAGAATAAAGAATAGTACATTTCACCTGCACCAGCATTTAACAGCAAGCTTACCCTAACTAAATCACATAAACCACGTTACTTTGTATAACTTTACTTTTGTATTACATGTTTATAACTTAATTTTATGACTCGCAACTTAAATTCACGTTCTGTCGGGCTGAGCCGGTGATTTAACTTTTTGGAGCTTAGCCAAAAACATCGCAAGTTTTGATGAGGAGCTCCGACGAATTTGGACTCGTAATTAGTGAACCTACACAATGTTGTCCCAGCGTTATGTATGTACTCGGATTATAAGTATTAACTACTGGCTCTGTGATGTAGTTAGTTGCCTTATTGTAAACCTAACACTAATACGCTTCTTCATTTATTATAAGAACTGCAAAGGAGTGGAATGCCCTGCCCTCTTCAGTGTTTCCGGTAAAATATAACCCAGGTGTGTCAAGAGTGAATATAGGTATCTACTAGGCAAGCGTGCTACACCTTCGACCACATCATTGCTTTCCATCAGGTGAGATCATGGTCAAACGAATGCATAGTCCGAAAAAAAAAAAAAACAATGCGATCAATCCCTACCTAGTGTAGGTAAAGAGCTTATTCCAAAAGAGCTTTCCAAACCTAAAAGTGAGCAATTTAGTGCATTTTGAGGAACTATTCTGCTCATCACGCCGAAGATCCTCATCAGATCTTCACCAATTTTTTATGAGACAAACTTAAAGTTACTACCTTTCAAATAAAAAACAATCGAAATCGGATCTAATAAGGGGAGATATTTACTAGCCCCCCTTTTGCCCCGTTTTAGAGGTAGTACTTCCCCAATCAAAAACCCCGAATATTAAAAAAAAAAAAAACGTTTATACCAAGTTTCTTTACCAAGTTTTTAAATATATACCAAGTTTCGTCTAGATCAGTTTAGAAATGCGACTTGTAGAGGAGAACAACCGGACATTTGGACATCCAAATTTTTACCCAAGCTGAAACGGAGACGCTGCGCGCTCGCTCGGTCAATAAGGACTTCACATAGGTCTGTAACGAAAGGTAGAACTCGCTTGAGTTTCAATGAAGTTTACTCCTGGGCTATCGGTAAGCCCGTACTGGCTAACTGCGACTAATTTTGCAAATACTGCAACAACAAAAAGCTCATTTACCCGTTTTACCTTCCTTAAATACAGATTTTGTGTATGGCAAATTTTTAATCATTCTATATTTAAAACAATAGCCCAAGAACTCCAAAAATTTCGCGTTTCCACATGTTATAATAAAACTTCTTAGCGAACATTTGAACGATGAAACTGAGCCTAGGAAAGTCTCACACATCATTAAGCAGATTGAACGATTCTAAGTGTAATGAGGCCATTAGAAAGATAACATAGCAAATAGGAAGTCACATTATCGCAATAACATGAAACAGAAGTTTCCAACAAAGTTAATTGTGAATCATAGATTACGTGCAAACAAGATACGAAAGCAATCATAATTATTAGTATTTTCCTCGTAAATTCATAGACTTCTTATTGAAAGTAGTGTATAAATCTCTCATCGCTTTGTGTTTTAGTTAAAAAACGATTTTATGTTCTAAAGGCATTGTAGCACCAGCAACGACCTCATTAGTCATGAGTTTGTTATAATCAAGTACCGTTGCCAAACTCTTTCCTATATCGTCTGCACTACACATATATCTCTTACCGTTACTTACAACAATAAATGGGTACAACAATAGATTGGACAAATATTTGTTATTACATTATGAGCGGTAATTAAATCAATTTTAAGCAGCTAACATCAAACCAAAATAGGCCCATATCTTTTATGACCCCGGACCATGAACAGGCATGTTCCATCTGTCCAGTACTGGCCATTTTTATAACAATGTAACTCTACTCCATATGGAGGAGCTGGAAGAGTTAATGGGTTCAAGGTTTCCAAAACCCTAAATACTGTTTATTCTGTGACTGAAACTAGTTCGAATATTGACGTATCGACATATCGACAAGCGTTTGCTTGTCTACGTCGAGCGATACTTCCGACAATATTCGAGCATTCGAGCGAACGGCTTGCCATCTACCGTTTCAGCGAGCCGGGTACCGGGGGCGTTCCGATCCGGTTTACTGAACAAGAGCCTTAATTTAAACGGCTTACGTCAGAAGATGGACAAGATAAATGACCGTAATGGATCGATGAATTGATTATTTATTTTTAAACCCTCAGTTTGCGACCTGATGCGGCAGCGTGGAATACATGAATTAAATAATGAGATCTTGCATCATGATAGGTAATATGTCAGAGAAGCGTGCGAAAGGGCAGGCGTTGCGCCATGGGCCAATTATAAACGAAACATTCATGGTTAAATGATAAACTGGGCAGGGGGACACATTCTCATCACATATTACTTAATATACACATATATTCAAAACCATTTTTTTTATAATCTCTCGTCTTTTCCCTCTTCAGATAATGTATTTACTTTTAATGATCACTAGCTTTCCCGCCCGCGACTTCGTCCGCGCGGACTACTGCTGTTTATCGCGAAAAAAAGCATCCTATTTTCTTCTAGGATATTAAAAACCAATGCTAAAGTGGGTATAGCACCAATGCTCTTAAAGTTTTTTGACAGACTTGTTATTTCGTTTCCATGGCATTCCTTACAGCGAGTAATCAACATTTTCCAGTTTTCCCGTGAAGTATCCTATGTTTTATTCTAGGGTATAAGCTATCTCCATTCCAAATTTCATCAAAATCCGTCCAGCCGTTATCGCGTGAAAGCTACCCAAACAAACAAACATACTTATAAACAAACAAACAGACAACGGTTTACTTTTATATATTGGTATGGATAGTACAACATCGTGTAGTAAATTAAAATCTGTAGTGTTATGCGTATTTGAAAACTGACTTTAGATTGACGCTATGACATTTGCAAACGATATCTTAACAGGGAAAGTCACCGAGATTGCAAACAGGTGCCTCGATGTCTGTAATAACTCTAAATTTTGGAAAAAAGACCTGTTCGTTGTTCGTTGCCTGGCTATGACTTGTTTATTTCCCCCGAACGCAAACGGACAGGAGTGCTATAAGTTTAGGGTGTGACTGTACATACGAGTATGTCTGTCTGTGGTAGCTCCCAAACGAATAGACCAATTTATGATGCAGTTTTTTCTGTTTGAAAGCGGATGTGATCGATATGGTTCTTAGCTATAATAGCTAAAAAAAAATTGTTTTTGTTCTGTTTATGTAAGCCTATCACTGTCCTTTAAAGGTATAAGTCATAAATGTCTCATCGCTCAATAAAAGTTTAATCATATTCTATTTCCCATTTAAGGTATTTGAATTTGTCCCAAGAAATATGGTTCATTCATTTTGCGATCTACGGAGACACCCAAAGCTTGTCTTTTCTTTTCTTTATATCAGTCATTTTTTTACTTGCTCAATATTTAAAATCGGTCTAAATTGAATATCAATTTGTCACATTAGACCGTGAAGCAGGGCACAGTTCAGGCTGCCATACGTAACATAACGTAACATCATTGTCTTATTTTTTATTTTCATATATATTTCAAATTTTATAAAAACTAGTAGGTAGAGGTACATTTTGCGACAGCAGAGCAGTAACTGTAGATAGATTTCGTGTTCGCTTTTTTCTTGTTCCGTTTCTTTTTTTGTGACCAAACATTGAGTCACTGATAAATGATGCCCTCTTTACTGCTTGAGATTATTCCATTCTATAATATTTATTCTGTCTTGGTAACGATTGTTTCCTATAGGTTTATCTATACTTATAATAAAGCAATAAGTACAAAAAAGTCTGTACAAAGAAGCTAAATAAAGAATAATGGTACGGCACTTAAAATAAGCTACTGAACAAGAATATAACATTTTTTTAAATCGTGTCTGTCTGTTTCTTTGTTTGGCTGCATGTTCGCGCATCACGTAAAAACTACTGGACCGATTGTGATTCAGTTTTCACTGTTAGATAGCTTAGGGTTAGACTTAAAAGTTGGGGGCACTTGGTATCTCAATCCGATGAGTAGAAGCCGAGCAATCGATAAAAAACTTTGACGGCTGAAGGAATTTTGATCAAATGTTTGTATGTTGGTATTTAGGTCTTGGTATAGCACATAAAGTACCCTTAACCTAGAGAAATGACAGCGCGTGCGAAGCCGCGGGCACAGTATTAAATATTTCATAAACACATCATCGTCATCATCTCCCCCATAGAAAACATCAGATATTTACACAGGAAACAGCTGCTGCCCATTTCCTGAACCCCATAACAAAGCTAAATAAAAAATGCTTGCTCAATAAATAGCTGACTTATGGAATAAGCAAAGACTTCATTAGTTCCACAAAGTCTGCTAGTCCCAGTAGAAAGGTTGAAAATCAATAAGAAGTCGTATGGCGCTGCATTATTAAGGCATTTATGATGTGGCATGGCGAATGGCACGGTGATTGTCATTTTATTTATGTATGCTTTTTTTAATAATGCAATCGAAAGTGGGCTGCTGCCTACTCTGCTGCTAAAAGAGGAGTACAAGCTATTTGAATATTTCAATCGCAATATGAAGTATTCAAATTGCTTATACTGCAGATACCGCAAAGCCTCAAGACGAAAGTTTATAATCAGTGCGTATTGCCAGTGATGACATACGGCACTGAGACGTGGTTGCTAACTATTGGTCTCACACACAAGCTTAAAGTCGCGCAGCGTGCAATGGAGAGAGCTATGCTTGGTGTTTCACTACGTGATAGAATCCGAAACGAGGAAATCCGTAGAAGTACCATGGTTACCGACACAGCTCTCAGAGTTTGCAACTTGAAGTGGCAATGGGCAGGCCATATAGTTCGCAGAACCGACAACCGCTGTGGAATAAAGGTTCTCAAGTGGCGACCACGAACAAGCAAGCGAAGTAGGAGACCCCCACACGATGGACCGACGACATTGTAGCCATCGCAGGAAGTCGGTGGAGGTGGCAAAAGATCGCTCGTCATGGCGCTCTTGGAGGAGGCCTATGTTCAGCAGTGGACTTCTAAAGGCTGATATGATGATGATGATGATAATGATGATAATGATGAACCGCAATATGTGAGTGTGGCAATGGGCTGGTCATATTTTCCGAAGGATCGATAACCGTAGGGGTAGACGTGTTTTTGTGTGGAGACCGCGACTCGGCAAACATAATGTAGGACGCCCTCCAGCTAGGTGGAGCGATGACATACGCAAGTTAGACGGTTAGAAAAGCAGAGCCGAAGATCGGGCTCAGTGGCGTGCTTTGGGAGAGGCCTATGTCCAGCAGTGGACTGATGCGGGTTGGTAATGATGATCTAGGTGTGCGTCTTGTGGCCAAATGAATCTGCTACCTGACGCCCGGTTCTAGCATTTTTAGGAATGTTCGATCATTTTTGAACGTCTGCATCTTGTTTTATAACTAACCCAGAATTATTATTAAATTGGTATCACATCAAAATTTTACATTTTATCTCGTACTTTGTGAACACAGAAACATGATTAGTATTAATTCACTCGATAGAAAATAAAATCAAAGGTAAACAATACTTTATGCTGAGAACATTTTGATACTGTGGCTGATCGGCTGTAACGAATCTCAAATCCTTGACTGCCCTTCTAATTCTTGTGTATATTGGTGATATCAGTTATCGGACAAAATAATCATCAAGTCAGGTGTCCAAACGTTGAACAAGACAACAGTCTTGTTTGAACTCCGTCAAAATAGAGACATGTGACAAGTGCGATAACAAACTAGAGCATCAGTCGAGAACATTATAATATCTAGGCTCTGATAAGGTGACTGTATTGCCGGTAGAAGAGGGTAGGTTTCAGAGCGGTTATCAGGTGATGACGGCGCGGCCGAAGGCCGACCGACCCCTCCAGATCTGTCCGCTGCCCGACCACCAGTAGCACTCACAGCGTCGCGCGCAACGCACGACGCGCTCGGTCCGCGCACCAATATCGCAGTGAAAGTCGGAGTCGCATGCGCAAGTTCCGCTACGATTTCGTGCGCCAACATCTTCGTTTAGTTATTTTGTTTGTTCGTTGCGCCAGTGCAGCAGGGAAAGGAGGTCGGTGCTAGTTCGCAACCCGTAAGAACACCGTGATTTGTGTTGGCGATCGAGCGTTCGACACTATTTATTTGTTGTCCAATCCCATCACG
Source organism: Alsophila aescularia (assembly GCA_946251855.1). Taxonomy (NCBI): domain Eukaryota; kingdom Metazoa; phylum Arthropoda; class Insecta; order Lepidoptera; family Geometridae; genus Alsophila; species Alsophila aescularia. Next base: position 37,941,323 of record OX276379.1, read on the forward strand.
TCTTTTATTCCCGTATTCGTGAGACATTACCAAACAACATTATTTAATTTGAATAGGCCAGTGTATTTGCAGACCCAAACCATGACTTTTTTTTTATTTTCTTATTTTACTTATTTCCAAAAGTAGGTACCCAGACCCACCCACCCTCACCATCTAGCTAGGTTTGAACATAAACACTACATCGTAGATATTTCTTGTTACTCAGAAACCGCTTAGAAACTTTTAGCCTTAATTTTACCGCTCAGCGTTGCGAAAGCCTACGAAGTTTGCTGATACTTGATCAAAACTTTAGTCGTGTCGGCTGGTCGTGGAAACTTGAACGGTATTCGGTGCATGTTACTCTGCTCGCGTTGAGCAACAACTTGTTACAACTCCAAGTTAACAGCAGCTCGCAATACTCGGCCAAGCAGCAACTACATCGAAGTGGCAAGTGAAAACGAGCGTGCCCATGACCCCCCGCATACCATTTCTCTAACGCCGCGACACTTTCTTTTTAGGTTGAACATTTGGATATCTTAAAAATGTTTAAAGTTTGCCCTGTGATACTGTTTTGAGAAACAGCTTAACGGATTTGTCTAAACATACACGAATTATTACCACAACAAATGGTTGCAAAATAATGCAGTTGATAGATTCGTAAACGTCCTTGCCTTTCAGCTTTCTTTCGTTACTTTGAAAAATATTTTTTACTGTCATAAAAGAAACTCGAGGCAAATGATATATCAAATACCACTGATGAGGATGAGTATCTTAATCCGATGAGTGAATCAATCGATAAACGATTTGAAGGCTGAACGTTAGGTATACTGAGATTTGAAGGCTGAACGTTAGGTATACTGAGATTTGAAGGCTGAACGTTAGGTATACTGAGATTTGAAGGCTGAACGTTAGGTATACTGAGATTTGAAGGCTGAACGTTAGGTATACTGAGTTTTAATCCTAGAATATCACAAAGCACAGCTAGTGCCTAATAAAAGTATGCATTTCAAGAATCAATTTAATATCAAACATAATCTAGCCCAAATACGAGGTATTCCACGAAGAGTACCAATCAATATTTTGGCTTGATGTTTTTTCTTGGAATAATAACAATATTAAATTTTATCCCACGAAGATCACGTACGATTCTTGTGCATCTACGATTTATTAAACTTCAAAATTAACCTTATGCAAAGTCAATTTTTTATTTTATGATTTCTATGTATTTCTTTTATAAAACTATATTGCGTTAGTCACCAAAATCGCTTATCCATATTCTGGCCATGAATTTGAGGAATCAGACCCGATAAGTTGAACACTGATTGAATCAGAGCGTGATCGAATGTTATATCTTATCGCCGATATTTACAATGGACGAATAATACTAGCTTTTGCGCGCGTGTAAATAATACTTTTGCGCGCGTGTAAATTTTTAGACAAGAAAATATAGCTCATTTTACATTCTATCCACTAATTTGTGTAACTGAACTAATGAACAGAACTTGCTGATACGCTTTGACGAGTTTCAAGTTGATCAAAATCTTATCTACTTATAGCTTTTGAGTTTGAAGTATTGTAGACCAAAGTTTGAAGCATTATCAGATTGTACTTACATTTGAAAGCTGGTGAACTGTATATAGCTAGCGGTACGTAAGTCTAGCGGTGAACGAAACGTGGCGGCGATCTTGGCACAGTCAGTTTTCGGGATAAAAAGTATTCAACATTTGAACATATTATATAAACTTTGACTGTGCCAAGATCCCCGACACGTTTCGTTCACCGGTTGACTTACGTGCCGCTAGGTATACCGCCGTACATAGGTGTGTTTGCAGATTTTCTTTTGTCTACGAGTATAACGCGCCCTTGTCCGTACAAAAAGAAAAAAGACTTATCCACCCCTAAATATTATCAGTTTTGTTTGCATACATTTGTTTCATTAAGTACGCCTGCTATACGAATTAGTTTATCTAAATTTTTCAAAAACTTCAAAGTAATAAGCATCTGGCGGTTTTTTGCTATGACAAATTAAAAATGCTCTTTTGCAAAAATAAAAAGCTTTCATTAAAAAAAATATTAAACGAATAAGCGTAGATTGTATTGTATTGAAGCAATTGACTCATAAGATAAACATAACATTTCACTACAATTCACAGTCTAAGGTGTGGAAAGAGCTTTCCCCCAAAACACCAATTCTATCAAAAACTGTAATACTAAAACTCACTCTATCCTTCGTATTGGGGATACCTATATTGCGAAAATTACGTCAAAGGAATCTACTCTTAACTCCATTTAAATCATTTCATTATTATTATTATATACTTATTTATCGTAGAATATGTAGAAGATAATGCAATAACATAGTAAGTCTGTCCGGCATGCCGATTGGCAGCCGGAGCTCAGTCAGGTTTTGCAAGCCCCAATGCGCTTTGAAATCGGACACGACCCACATTTTTCTAGCAATAGCCGTAACTTGAGTATTGTGTTATGCGCCGCAACCGTGCAGTTGGATGGCTTCACAAGTACCTATCTATCTATACTTATAAAAAAGCAGTAAGTACCAAATAGTCTGTACTATGAAGATAATTACAAAAAATATTCTACGGCACTTAAAATAAGCTAACTGAACTAGAATATAATTTTTTTTTTAAATCGTGTCGTTCTGTTTGTTTGTCTGTTCGCACATCACGTTAAAACTACTGGAGCGATTGCGATGCAGTTTTCACTGTTGGATAGCATAGGGTTTGTGTCTTAAAAACTGGTGAACTTGGAATCTCAATCCGCTGAGCAGAAGCCTAACAATCGATAAAAAAATGAGATATTGTATATTATAGGGTACTTTTGATCCTGCAATAGCGGGCAAAGCCGCGGGCACAGCTAGTGTAGTATATTGTAGTTTATAGGAACTGTAGGTACTGGATTAACACATTGGTTACTTTTAACCCAAATTTATGACCACGCGGGCAAAGCCACGGGGCACATCTAGTTAGTATTATATAAATAATAAAAAAACATGAATGTCGATCCGCTAATTTAAAGTTTGGCTACCGAAAAATAAATATAAAATACAAACTGAGAGTGTAGATACCGGGCTTGTTACTTAATATAGTGAGGCTTAATAAACAAACAGTTTCTTCATATTTTATATACTTATATATAATCAACCAGTAAGTAACAAAAACAATGAAAAAAATACATTATATATTTTTTAAACGTGTCTGTGTATCATATTGTTAGTTCGCGTATCAAGTAAAATTTACTGGGCCGATTGACATGCGGTTTTGTACAGTTCGATAGCTTAGTTTTTGACTCAAAATATGGTGTACTTCATATATAATAAGAATTATTATAAAAATAATTTATTGCCAACAAACATAAACAACTTAAAGAATACAAAAAACACATGAACCGCGACAACAAATCTATTATTGCTCAATAGGACCGTGTGTGTGTGATGCATGTTATGCCACGTGTCATCTTATCTTAGTATATTGTGGTATATACTTTGCATGTTTGGCAATTGGGGTAAGCTCAGCACTGTACTGCGCAGACTAAGTTTAGTCTACGCAGGGCTGATTTTCACCATACTTGAACTGAGACGTTACTCAAGAAACAGAAAACAAATGCACATAAAAAGAACAAAACTGCATTAGATACAAATTATTACAATAATTTTAAGTGGGACAAGAAGTTATTTATGTTAATATCAATTCGATGAGTAGAAGCCGAGCAATCGTTTCAAATATCTTTGACGGCTGAATGAATTTTGATCTAATTTTAAATATTTATATTCTGGTCCTACACAATTTTTGAGCCAGATAAATAACCACGCGGGCCAAGCCGCGGACACAGCTAGATTAAATGTTACCTCAAAAGTTGAAGAGAAAATAGTATTTCACTTTATATTTAGCAAAATACACTTGTAAAAACCTTGCTTTGTTTTAAAAAAAAATGATGCGAAATATACGATTGTGTATGTTTGAAACTGTCTTTGATCTTTATCGTTACTCTGTCGCGACCAAAAAGCATGTGTGCAAATTTTGATGATGCTACAATAATTTATTCTCGATTCGTTAACGATAGCTCAGCTGAAAATTTCCGTTTCCAATGGTGTCAACAACTGCTTTGATTTATGTTACACGATAAATTGTTTAGTTTTGGGGCGCTTCCCAAAAGACCGCCGCCCAACATCTTGAGTTCTAAATACCCCCTTTTAATGACCATTGAGGCAGCATCTCGCACTTAATAATTTTGTTTATCTTCTTTTTGTACGCGTGGAGTGAAATGACTTCATCCATTAAAACGTCTGTCAGAAATTTCAATTTTGTTTGAATCTAAAATGAACTTGCTTATTCCTCGTTTTTCTCATGAAATACCTACGAATTATTATTATTCGTAGTGAAATACGTAGAGTGCCGTGACTTTTTGATCAGAATGTCTTTTGAATTGAACACATTGAGTACCTATTTATAATCTCTCCTCATTTCACGAATTATAACTGGTATTTATTTGAGAATAATATGTGAATCTGATTATCTGAACTTTAATTTTAATGACCTCGTTAACGGTATCAACATCGGTGTGACTCGTTGGGTACCCACCCAAGTTCACCCAACGAGTCATAAGTGTATTTAAAATTTTCAACAACACGGTGTATTATTAATAGCTTCAATTAAACAAAGTTGGTCAATGTTACGCTACTTTAATTAGCCTGAAACATTATACTATTTCTATAAATATATCTCGCCTATCGTGTACATCCACGGGCCAACTAGTTGATACGAGGATTTTACCTCGTATCAACTACAACTCTAAACGCAGTGTTTACCTGACGTACAATTGTAAAATTACACGACTTGGAAACAAACATGATGTTTTGCAGTTATTCCTCATTGAAAGTAATTGATTTTGATTCCAATGAATGCTGTTCATGGTGCAAATTAAAATCTTTGTGTTATCTTGTTTGATGCGAGACTCTTTAAATTAATAAAACGAGTATAGAATATTTTGACTAGTTGTTTCTACCGTGTATGGTTGCCGAAAAGAGGTAGTACCGACAGACTGCCCAAGGCAACTGGGCCCTACGAAGCACGGTGCAATGTCAAATCCGCACACTCAAAATAACTTATTAAACTTATTGGTGTTCAGCGGAGGATCAAACCCGGTGTCGTTGCATTGTTAAGCTTCTACCGTTCAACAACCATCGCTTTTTTCTACCATAGTTAGAGTAATTTTCGCTCGGGCTAAGGGCCGATTGTATTTTGGCCGATGGGAATTTTGTATGCATAAAATCTATCTTCTATATCTACTTATAATAAAGCAGAAAATACAAAAAAATAATTAAAATGAAGATATTAAAAAAAAAAATAGGTCTACGACTACTTAAAATAAGCCACTGAATAAGAATATAACCTCTTTTAAATTGTGTTTATCTGTATGTTTTTTCGCGCATCACGTAAAAACTGCTGGACCCATGCGATGCAGTTTTTACTGTTGGATAGCTTAGGGTTTGACTTAAAAACTGGTGTACTTTGTATCTTAATCGTATGATTAGAAGCTGACAAACGACAAAAAACTTTAGACGGCCGAAGGAATTTCGATTAAATGTTGGTATAAGTATTGGTAGTTTATGTCCTGGAATAGCACAAAGCGTACTTTTAACCTAAAGAAATGAAAACGCGTGTGAAGCTGCGGGCACAGCTAGTTTTCGTTTAGTTTAGTTTTCTATATCTAGCTACGTACGCGGAGCGCGGAGTTTTGTTTGCACCAGGCTTTGACCAGGCTCAAAAGTTTTAGGAAGCAATATCTCATGCAGTCTACTTGACAGGGTCGTGACTCTAGGCATACTAATTTCGAACGACGCGCGTTGTTCTCAGTAATGAAACGACATCAGAATATCATTTCATGTGTCTTTGTTTACTCTCATTGAATTATCAAGCTCGATGTCTCTTTGTCTGTAAGTTTGTTTGTCGGAAACCAATTAATCTGTATTCCGAGCGTCACCTGCCAGCTTCTTATTAACTATGCGTCGATTGTTCAACTCGTCAATGATCATTGTTCGTTGACATGTTATTGTATCTCGCTTTGATCTCTCATTAAAACGTATAAATAAACACATTAATGGGAAACAGATGATGACCCTTTTATTGAAGTCACGCGGATGTACTCGTGTCTATCGTATGCCGCGCACATATTACCGTTGACAATTTTATCTATGTAGGTTTCAGAGGTGATCCTAGAAATCATGATAACACTGTTCTTAGAATCTCCGCAAAGCGCCACTTCACGAACACTTGTTTTTCTCGGGGCGATCGTGCAGCACTTATTTACATGTAATATCGATCTAATTGAAAATACATACGAATTTATACCTTAAGCCTGATTCTAAGTTAGTGAACAGCGATCTGAAATAAATTTACGGATAAAATATAATTATAATTGTTCAATTTATCTATACAAATTGACTATTGGTTAGTTTAACCACGGTTCAGAGCTCGCGGTCGGGCACTTATTGAATATTATAATATTTTTGCGCTGTAAAAATGAAATCTTTAGTGATTTCTTAGGTTTCCGCGATCATAATAATTCATCGAATTAAACAGTGCAGTGTTCTCGAAAAGTCAGGATCAGGACTAAAATCTATATACTTATAATAAAGCAATGAGTACGGAAAAGTCTGTGCAAAGATAATTTAAAAAATATGGTCTAGGTTACTTAAAATAAACTACTGAACAAGACTAAATATATATTTTTTAAATCATGTCTGTCTGTTTGTTTGTTTGTTCGCGCATGACGTAAAAAATACTGGACCGATTGCGATGCGCGCGTTCACGTAATCGAAGAACGCGAGGAAGATTTTGTTCATTGTTGTTATCCAAAATAACCAGATTCTAGACCGCGATCATTCTGGATATTGTTCCTTGATACGAGTAGTTGTAATCCAAATCGTCGAGCAGCCTACGTCTAAAAGTGCGTGATATGATATATGATATCGTTCCGAGCACTGACCTCTTTGTTTACTGCGGTTTTCTTTCGCGAACATGCGCGACCTCACGGAGTCTCGCGCGCGTCGTTCATCATCATCACACTCGCTTGTTCCAAAAAACTCATTTACATATAGAACGCAAATAGTTTTCCTATCTTTATTTTTGTCATCGCTGTTTATCATCATATCAGAAGTTATCGCGCTTATTTATTTAATGATAAGTTGTTTATTTTATTAAATTGACTTAAATGAGGAAGGTTTCCAAATTCTCAATTTGTCTGTATCTAAAAACATGTGTTTTCGTTTGGTAAATTAACTCGTATCTCCGTAATTTACGGACCGATTTGAATGATTCGTTTTTCTATTAAAATTCAGTCAAATTAGGTTCATTAGTTTTTTAACACATCTACTTGATGTCGACTATTTATTAAAATAATTTATTAAACACAATGGCGACATGAAGCGTCCAATTGAACATGTTTTACCGGAAGTGCTGTAATGATGCGGTGCTTTTTATGCATAGCGTTAATAACATCAATTGAAGTGTAAAAGGACGGCTGAATAGCAATGAATATCTAAATTCCCTTGGCGATATTGTTCCTACCGTACTAAATCTGTAGAACGGTCACGACGCGACGTGAGATAACTATGAAAGAGCTAAAATTACTCGTAGTAAAGGTAACGACACATTTACGAGTGTTTGTGCGTGCTTTATCGCCCTCCACTTATTACCATAAACCGCGTAATGTTGTAGGAACCAGACATTTTCCATTATGAAGCGGCTGCTACGTCGTTTCAAGGATTTTCCATCGGTGCCGTAATATCATTGGCAATGTAACCCCACTGATTGCAAACATTGTTGATTTTTTACGCGACGTATTGTCCCCACAAACCGACCGGGCCGTCATCACAAACTGTAGGCATATTAAGAACTGTGTTCAAACAAAACGTCAACGTTTAGAAAGATCAAAGCTACTGACGAATTAAAACAAGTAAAAACGCATCGGCTTATAACTTATTTTCCGTTTTATCTTTTGTAAATATTAATGATTTGTGCGCATCAATGAAAAGTTTGACGGATGTCCGCTTAAGATTAAAAGCTCCGCAAAGTTTTATTGCATCTTGAATTGTCGGGGAATTTCTTCATGCGAAAATTCGACAAAGAAATCAAACGGTTTCTTTTAACGTCAATCATGCTTCAAGTTATTTACGTCGTAATTGAAAAACGCTGACTTGAACTTTCCAAGGGGAACGTGTAGGAAGTACTTTGTTGTTTGTTATTGAGGTTGAGGTTTTATAACTGAACGCGTAATTACTTCATCACACTACCCAAAAGTTCTTCGTAGGCGTCGCTTAAGTTACAATTGCATTAATTGGTTATTTGATAATGAAAAGGTCGTATGTCGAGCCCTCTCTTAAGAGGTTAATCTTCTTGGTGACATTGGGCGGACATTTCTCACGTTGGCTTGTTCGATTGACGTATGTAGGTTACTTACATTAACATATCAGACCTCACGCTAATTGCCTGCAGTATTCTGTTTCTTAATATATACCCAAATATGTGTAACACTAAACTTTTTTGTACTTATTACTTATCGAATATAGTTATAATTTGTTGTGGTCCGACTGATGCGGGATATTCAATATGAATAAATAATTTTGATATTTAGGGATAGGTATGGGGAGTTCATCAAGTAAATTAACACGTATTTAACAACCTCTTCGAGTGTAGAATAAATTCAGTGACATTAAAACTGCGAAATTTGTAATACCGCACGGAGTTTCCCTAAAGTATTATTCGAACAATTCTGAAAAACTATCAATGTATTGAACGAAAACAAGCGAATAGGAAACTCTTGCGCAAGTTAGACTTGCGCTTGGCCGGATTTTACTTTATCATTCTTTGCGCCCTAGCGTAATGTTAGTTTCGTTATAGGCTATTCAGTTAACCTAGATAACAAAATTGCGAAACATGTAATGTAATTGTTCAGCTTTATATGCAAGTTACTATGACGTATTGTGCATTTTGTGCCTAGTTTTGCAAAATACAAGAGGAAAAGAAGGAATGACTGTATATCTTTAACTTTGGCGGTTACGCCGATCTGCATTGTAATTGCGAAGTTATAATTTGTTCAACATCTGATTTAGTTCTTCCATGGCACTTGAAGTGGTATGGTAATATCTTAATTAGATATTCGTGCGATCAACCTTGATACCTCATGTGGGACCACTGAGACTGTATTATTCAGACCATCAGGCTTCATTAGTGACATTTATCATTTTATCATCCAAGGGCTACATTGGCGACAAGTTGGTGTCTCGCATCAGCCCCATCTGATGAACCAGTTTCATCAAGTTTATTTTCACTGTAATAATTTATATGGTTTATGTGAAATGGCACTATAAAATTGCAGTATATCCTGGTGATCTGTATCTTGGGCTCGTTCCAAGTTTAAATACGAGTGTAATTGGTATATTTTAGAATTTATGTTTGCATTCGAAGCATTAAAATCTAACGTAGTTGTGGGTGAAATAGCCTGTGTGGAAGTCAACACCCGCACATAAATGTTGCGTCTGTTTGTCATAAGTAGTATTACTCATAAATGAAATGCACTTTTTAAAACCCCAGGCCACCTGTTGCGGACTTAGTCATGCGTTTGAGACTCAAAAGTATTCCCCGAGTCCTAGAGTACCACCTGACTGACCTTGCTTGAGATGCAAGCTTCTTGGCAGCTTTTCAATGTTATCTTTGGGTTCTATGTTTATCTCCATGCACGTTGCATGGACGATGATAACGTATACGATGATTGATGTTTCGTTGTGTTCTCCTTGCTGGTTACTGTGACTATTTATGCAAGGTGGCAACTTTCCCCGTTCAGTTCATCTGCGATGCGCGTGAGTCGATGACAGACGACTACGGTTGCGAAAGCTGCCGTCGTCGGCTTATATGGCTACCAGCGGACACTTGACGCCATGGTTTCTTACAAGTCACGCTATTTCTGTACTACTCGTGTAACTTTTTGCCATACAACCTTGGTACTTTTTCATTTGCTTAGTGAATTTAATAGATTTCTTTTTTCAAGCGCATGCGCTTTCAATATAAAGAAAAATCTCTTTTAAGCTATGTCGGCATATCGGTTATGTAGGAACTTTAGCTAGAGAGCACTAGGAACATTGTGGTCGTATCGCCCGTTTCGAATCTTTGCACTTAGCTTTGGCAACCGATTGATTTCAGTGCGGCCAAATATTTGTTTGGGGAATAGTTGTATCTATACGCACCACTGCCAAAAATTTCACCAACATTTTGATGACCTAATTTTTTACAAGAAGCATAAAGGTGATTCGCCATTTAAATGTTAAGCAAGAGAAAGTCTGATATCATACAAATCAATAAGAAATCATTTCATTTACTTGGTCAGCAACATTATCAAATTCTTGAGCAAATAATTATGTTTATTTTTTTCGGATTTAGTCTTCCTGACTTTTTAGAACTAACCAAAACATTAAATTCTGCCCTATTTTTACCCGAGTACGGCGAAGCAAGGGAAGGGTAATGAAGTGAACAGTCTATGTGTGTACCCACATACATTGTTCACTTATGTTGTGTATTTTCCACCATTGCTTCTCCCCTATTAGTTCGATTATGACAAGCGAGGTATCAATCGATTCGTCTTTATCGCAAGAGTGTCATAGATTTTTTACCCGACCCGACCATAGTCTGGTTCTAGTAGTAGCAAAAACTAGTGTAGGTACTTCAAAGAAATATAATGTTTTAGCAATGAAAATGGCTTTGACATCGGGCACACGTCGCGAGTCGCGTTCGTGGTGGACCCTCAGCGTTCCTCTCTCGAAGTTATTTTTGTGCCGCGAGGTTTTCAATTTCAAGCTCGGCTCGTGTTTATTCTACGTTTGCTCATTTTTTTAACAGATAATGTTTTCATTCGATCGCAAAAATCTGCCTTTTAGGAATAATATTATCTAATGGTCTTGTCTCACGAATAAATTGGAAAAGTAAGGTATCATCTGTTATCTAAAAATTTTTCGTTCTTCAAATTAGGATTGAAGCAACAAATAAAACAATAAATATTCGAATTCACGGTGTTCTCGAAGACTACGAACTTTTACTGAAAATGGCGGAGCCGTGAAGCATACGCTCCTATCATATAACAGCAAGTGACATTACAAAGCAGTGCCAGTGACAATGAGTGGAAGTGAGCCGACGCTGACGGAGTCGCCGGTGCCGCTGGCGCTGGCGCGGCTGCAGGTGCGGCAGCCGCGGGCGCCACGCGCGCTGCGCACGCACCGGCCCAGCCTGCAGCTCGCCAGCTTGCAGGAGGCGGCGGACGAGACGCCGCGCCGCTACAGCGAGGAGCCTGTGCTCCACGACACGGACGACGACGAGTCGTTCACCGACCTCACAATCATCGACGACGAGCCCACGCCGTCCCGTTCCAACAACCGCAGGGCTTCCGAGGCCGCGTTTGCTGAACGATATAGAAAACTGACCGATTTCGATTCTCCTCCGCCCGAGGCGCCTCGGCGGGCCTCCCTCGCCGTCCCGATTGCGACGGACGGCTTCGGGCCGAGTGACAAGGGGCGCAGGCGCTCGTGGGCGGCGCGGCTGCAGCTCGAGCGCAAGAAACGGAGAAAATCTGGAGGAAACGACACCGATGAGGAGGGGGATTCTACTACTTACGTCCGCCAGAAGAGGCTCTCGTGGTGGAATGTTTTCGTACCAGATAATATGCTGAAGAACAGGTAAAGAACATTAACAAAGACGTTGTTGTACTAACCGCGTTAAATATAAAAACTTATTGTTATATTAGATTTTTAATGCAACTAAATAGTTCTCTTTGCGTTAGGGCTATGAAAATGAACATGAAGTAAAGGTCCCAGCACACGTCATTTCTAACCTGCACTATCCCATTGCTGGGCATAAGTCTGCCCCATATCCTTCCAAGAGTATCTGTCCTGAGTTTCTCGTACCAGCCCTCTTGCTAGGCGTCTCGTTCAGAACACTATTAGAATCAAAATTGAAGATCCATGTTACTCATGCCTAAACCAAGGCCCGATTACCTTGACCCAATGCTCGTAGTCGATCTGATTGTTTATTTGTTATCGGGCATGTGCTGTGCGTTCAGGGTTAATATGCCACTGGCCACGACAGCCACATTTTTTATATTTTTAATGGATAATACGTTGACATAATAATATTGACTTGACCTCCGTTAGTTATTAATGTTCTTGTCATACAAACGATGTTAACAAGCGATTAGTTTGTACAGTATGCTTGCTGTTGCCGGTGTCATGTCACAACTGTTCAAACTTGAGATTAGAATTATTCATTCGATAATTCTAATCTCAATCTGTTCTATTCTTTTGTTCAAATTCATCGAATGTAAATCTTTAACGCGTGCTTATAAATGATTTGTGTGGATATTGAATTTTCTGTTATCACATGAACCAAAACTAATCGTAGATGCTTCGCAGTTTCGTTTCACATAAACTCAGTAATGCTCGTATCATAACGTAGCTAGTCTTGTACCAAATGTAGAGAGGCTTTGAAACGTTAATACAAAATATAAATATACATATTATAAATCTGAATGTATTCAAAAATTTCCACTGAAGCGGTATGTGTAAAGTGTTGTAAGAACGTGACATATTTATTACTTTTGTGATCTTGATAAATCAGTAGCGTACGCTATCTAGATTTACGTGCTATAATGATGTTAACTTTTCTTAAAATATTTTACAAACATTGATCTTATTTATGACGCTTTATCTATACTTATAATAAAGCAGTAAGTACCAAAAATCTGTAAAATGAAGATAATAAAAATAGGTCTAGGATACCGTTGTTTGTTTGTTTGTCGTATGAGGTAGTGCTGGCCTCTAGTGTCAGAGTTTGTCAAGCCGCCCGAGGGCCTTTGACATGGCTTAACGACTGCTATTTATCAATAATAGCCGGGACCGGCAGCTTAACGTGCCCTCCGAAGCACGGAGCGATGGAAAACCGCACATAACTTACAAAAGTCAATGGCGCGGAGCCTAGGATCGAACCTGGTATCGTTGGATTCTAAATTGCACTATAGAACCGTTAGGCTACCATCGCTCTCTAGGATGCTTTAAATAGGCTACTAAAAAATAATATATCATTTTTTTAAATGGTGTCTGTTTTTTGAAAAGCTTAGGGTTTGACTTAAAAACTGGGGTACTTGGTATCGTAATCCGATGATTCGATGCCGAGCAATCAATCTATATCAAACAATTTTATTTTATTTATTTGACGGCTAAACGAATTTTGAAGAAATGAAGTATATTGTACTTTTTAGGTATTTTTGGTACTGGAATAACATGTATGGGCTACATTTTAATGAAATGACCACGCGGACAAAGCCGCGGGCACAGCTAGTTAATGGTTATTCTTAATTTATTTTTTAACCCTTAAGTAAATCTCGCTTTAACTATTTGCATGAAGATTTACTTGTTTTTCTTCCATTTTGAAACCATTCAAACAAAGGCTGATGTTGTCACATATGTTACTAACGTCACTATGACGCTTTTGCACACAACCTTGACGCAATTTCTATTTCGTTTCTATTTCTAACATTGGATTTTCTACTCGTACGAACAAGCAACTAAGTACTTTATTGAAGGAAACGAGTCGATATCAGATTTTATCGTTTTTCGCATTATGCCTAGATATTAATTAAGCGGATTTACAAACTTGGTAAAGCAAATCTACATTCGATTTATGATTTCGGTTCGTTCATAGAGACTTATACACTAATATTATAAAGAGGAATGATTAGGTTTTTTGTGTGTTTGTTTGTAATGGATAAACTCAAAAAATACTGAACCGGTTTAAAAAAATATTTCACTATAGAAACTGCATGTGTGGCCGGAGCCCCCCCGAGGGTGTTTACTAGCTCAAAGGGACGCCTTGCTCACAATAATATAAATTAGGTGCAGAAGAAACTTCGTAGTGCGAGCCATCTTTTTACCTTTGGATTGTAGATTCTCTCTCAAAGTAGATAATAGGCTCGCAGCTGAAGTGGCTTGAAGATTTTGCTCTTGGTTACTCAGTATTCTCTCGATTTTATAACAACTTTACAATATATACAAAATTGTTCAGGAAATTATTTATTATGTAGTATTTTCGCAGAGTTTTTTATACTAACAATACGGATCAACACGTATGAAATTATTATCAAATATTTAAAGATATAATCAACTTATTTACGCATTTTTAAAAACATGTCGTAGGTAACCATCGAGATGAGACAATCGATAACAATTTAGGAATAACCTGTCTATTTGAATTTAGAATTAACATAGACAAACTATCAAATGGGTATGATTTTGAAAGAATTAAGAATTTATGAAAGAGGTTTGACATCGTCACAATATGGGCAGAAATCTATTTTTCATATTTTATTAGGGATCTATAAAAATATGAAAGGTATGAAATATACATAACGGAATGACAAGATGCCATGGAAACGCAATATTAACAAGTCTGTCAAGTAAGTGAGTAATAATGCAATTGTCTATGGTCAAAAAATACAACGATGGTTGCTGTCAAATATTTTGAATTACGCTTACTAACCTAGGTATTTTTTTAGAAGTTACGACGGGTATAAAAATGTTAAAAGTAAGAAAAATGGCGCGGCGAGCGCTACCTGTACGAAGCCCGGGCGAGTCACTAGTCTTTATAAAATTAATCCTAAATAAACATGAGCCTTTCAATACAATATTTACTACAAACTCAAAACGTAAACGTGTGTGTGTTTTTGTATTTTGTACAAAAGTCCAACAAAACTATATATATATGCAATAGTAGCGAACTAAACAATTGAAAAAAAATGCGCCTGCGCATTTATGCAAGTTAATATAAAAGTTCAATGCTAGAGTTGCGGAACGTAAGAAACAAGTCCATAAATTATATAAGACAATCAGTGTGCATAATGATTACGCATGCATATATTGATAAGGCATACTACCGTTATGTGAAGTAGGTATTTTTCATTTTTATATTTATCCTTGTGTTAACATCCTTAGCATAAACATGGACTACACGGTTGCCTTAATTTTAGGCCTCTAATGAAAACGGAACCTTTAGAATTTCACGCGTCCGATCAATTCCCTTTAGGTAACTTTTTATGAAAGAGCTCAGTTTTTATTTTACTTAGATCTTTAAAGTTAAAACAAAATATATTTTTAAACCAATAACAATATACGTGTACACTATCATAAGTTTACGAGATATTAATCCATGTTTGGTTGACCTCTAGATTGATACCTAATATATGGAGATGATGTGACAAGTTATAATGTATATAATCAGAAATGCATTCGAAAAAAATGAATATATTCTATGGAACTCGTATATTAAAGCGTATATTCGAACATTTCGAACTGAAGTTTCTACAAGTATCCATACCAATATATAAAAGTGAAACGTTGTCTGTTTGTTTAGGGAGCTTTCATGCGATAACTTCTGGACGGATCTTGATGAAATTTGGAATGGAGACAGCTTATTCCCTAGAATACAACATAGGATTTTTATCCCGGAAAAAATTGAAAGTTTCCACGGGAAAACTCGAATAACTGGAAAAATGTTGATAACTCGCTGTAAGAAACTGTTGCCATGGAAACGAAATAACAACTATGTCGAAAAACATCTAGAGTGGTGATATACCTACTTTTGCATTGGTTTTTAATATCCTAGAAGAACATAGGATATTTTTTTTCGCGTTAAACTGTAGTCCGCGCGGACGAAGTTGCGGTCGGGATAACTAGTATGTAATATAAGCCTTCCCGCCGCGCCGACTTTTAATTACTTATTTTTTGTGTTTTTTAAACACCATGTAGCGGTTTTAAACATGTACTGAATTTCAACTTTGTAGTGTATAGTTTCTGAATAAAATGGCTAAATAAAATTAAAAAAAAAAAAAAAAAAAAAAAAGATTTCTATAATCAATTCGTCTTCATTTATAGTGTCAAAGGCTAGTTTTTTACCCGACTACGGCGAAGAAAAGGAAGGTTATGTGTTCAAACTAAAAACTTGATCCGATTTTGACAAACGACGTATCAATCGATTCGTCTTCATCGCAAGAGTGTTTTAGTTTTTGAAATTATGTCTTGTTTCGTGAACAAAATACATAACTTTACCAGTCAAAATGTATGAAATTTTGTTTAATTGAAATTGTTAAAAAATCAATGCTCGTGCCATGCTATGTTAAATTTTTCGTTGCTGGCCGTTTGTTTGATACTAATCGTAGACTTGTGGAAATTCTTTCTAAGGATCAATCAAAAGGACTTTAGTCTACTAACTTGTTTTACACAGTTCATTGACATTTTGAGCTTTGCAAAGGTGAAATCCCTTTAAACCTGTTCCGATCCGATCGAATGCTCATTTGCACAACGCACGAAACAGCCGAGACATCTTTCTATGCACTGACCTCCAACACAGAATGATTAATAGTACAAGCCTTCAACATCTACCCACGCGCTTATAATGTTCCGCGTACATTATCGGCATCCAAATACAGACAATTTGAAGATTAACATCTCAAAAATGATAGGCGTCCATATCGCGTTTGTCATCAAGCGGAAAATAGTCGTTTGACATTAAGCTCCAAGTTCTTGTCATTTGTAGCAGGTACTTTACTACGTCATAGGGCAAGATGGTTTCATCATGTCTGCCAGTCGTTCGACCTCCGCTCTCTTGTTTCCGCAATCGTGCGTTCACCTCTGCTTACACACGAAATCCCCTTGTGTGTTGAATTGAACCGTACTTCGTATTTCGTATCCCACTTGGCAGCTACCTTTTGCCGGATTACCGGTACGATTATGTGACGCAAACTCATGGGTACATGGTAGTTGGGCCTTTTATAAAGAAGGAAGTATGTATGTATTTGCCTCTGTTGTTGTATATGTCAAGGGCTCAAAGACCGACCACGATTAGTATGAATGACGGAGACAGGCGTTTATGTTATAAACATGGAAGTTTTTGTGTTGAAAGCTTGCCAATTCCAAAATCTATGCTTATAATAAATGCGGTAAATAAAGTCTGTACAATGAAGATAATTAAAAAACAAGTAGCAAATATGTAGATTAAAAACTAAACTAAAATCACGTTCGTTTTAATAAATGCATTGTGATCGAGTTGTAAGCTATCAAAATCGGTCCATTCGTTTGGGAGCTACGATGCCACAGACAGACACAATGGTACATACATAAACACCCTCAACTTATAACACTTGAGTTCGGTATTTGATTGATATTGTACGCTTTATAATAAAATTAATAATTTAAATGAAAATCTAAGAGACTCTAATGAGACTGGTATCATTTTGTGGTTTTTATCACCGGAATCCAAAGACCTCATTAAATACCTTTTGTATTATGATATTTTGCTCATTTAAAACTTGCGAAAGCTTCTTTGGCATTAAACATTAAATGAATGTGCGATTAACACTTTAGAAAACTTTTATACCTTGCGAAAATGTCTCGATCCGCTGAAGCTTTATCGAATTAAAAATATTGTTTTATTAATAAACAGTTTAGAAATAAAATAGGTCAGGAAGATATGCAAGAATACACTGCACGTGCTAATTTGACAGATAGTCGTAATAACTTTTATTTTAGGTTTTTGGATAAAAACAAATGTTGAGAAATCGCATTTCGTTTTGGCGGGTTTCCAAGGGAAACGCCAAGTCGCGTCAATTTGGCTTCCAAACCTTCCACATCATAATATCGTAGGAGACGACATATCGGCGTCTCGCATTAGTCTCGACTGCGCATTTGTTTTGTTTCGTCTGGCCGTTCATGTTTTCAAAATAATTGTATGTTTACTGTTTCAATCTATTTGCTAGACATATTGTTTATTTTTATTGTAGGTAACAAACAACATTATCTTTGAAGTTATTGTTGTTGTAGGGACAAAAGATTGACCATTTGCAACAGAATTTCTGAACTCTGATCATAAAAAATAATTTTAATCAATGGTATGATAATAATGTATTTAGTAATAGCTAGCCACAGCTGCCATTTCTCATAATTCTATATATTTTTATTTTATTGATGAAGCTAATTCTCAGCTGGCATTTTAAGTACAGTTCTTATCATATTGAATTAAATATTTTTGATCATAAAATGCCTCACACCTAAATGATGTACACAATTTTATTAAACAGGGCTAATGTTATCCATTTGTTGTATATTTAATGTTTGTAATGAAATCCAAATGTTTTACTACGTATTTAGTATGTTTTCCAAAGCGCTGTCTGCAATTTATATCTATACTTATAATAAAGCAGAAAGTAACAAGTCTGTACAATAAAGATAAATAAATGGTCTAACGGACTTAAAATAAGCTGCAGAAAAATAATATAACATTGTTTTCAATGGTGTCTGCCTGTTTGTTTGCAAATCACGTTGTGGTGCGGTTTTCACTGATGGACAGCTTATTTGACTTAAAACTGGTGAACTTGGTATCGCAATCTGATGAGTAGAAGCCGAGCAATCGATAAAAGACCATTTGACGGCTGAACAAAATTTCGAATATTGTACCTTATAGTCAATAGTTAGTATATACTTTTGGTCTTGGAATAAAATTTGAGATACATTTATCCCAGAAAAATTACCACGCGGGCAAAGACGCGGGCACAAATAATATATTAATATTCTGAAAATTTTCGCCATAACGCCCCAACCTCGATTATAAATTTGTTTAAGTGCTATTCACGTCGATTCCTCTATTGTACGGAATGATATAGGTAGCTCCATCCTTTCGAGCTTATAATATGTCTGTTCTTTGTATAATATCAAGGTCACAAAACTAAATGGTAGGGTTCTGATTGACATTGCACATTATATGAGCAAGCCTGATTTTACAAAATCAATTTTTATTAGTGACACAAAGCATATGAGTGTCGATCTTCTAATTCTGTTCTCCAGCTTCGGAAATAAGATATGTGCCCGCAAGGCTATGTTATGTATGCTCACGGCATTTGTCGCATACGCTGCAGTGTTTCTCTTTGCATCTGGTTTGTTTAGCCGTTGCACAATTATATCTGATAGCATGCCCTTATCTGCTAACTGGCTTCGCACGTTTACCTCATTATCCAGGTGATAAATTAGATTAGATACGATTGGGGGCATGTCATTTTCAATGTTCTGGTTTTCAACGGCAGAGCTCATTTCCGAATGGTGTTCCGGAAAGAACAACAAGAGCACGACCCAGTTGTGTAGGCGGTTACAGCGGTTACAGGACGGTCGCACTCATGCGCCACAGGTTGGCAATATGTAGGTACTTATATGTGGCATACAACTTACTTATTTCATTCAGTGCAAATGTGAGATAATACAGGTGAACTATAACTATGGTAAAACGCTAGCCTAGGAGCAAAGAATACATGTTTTCTCAACGCAGTAACGTTATATCCTTATCATTACTATATCCTAGCGATGTTTGCGCCTAGAAGGTAGCTAGGCGCGAACATCGCAAGGATATAATTTATGTACCCTACCCATTACATTAACTTTACCTTTTAGGACACGTGTGATGCAACGCATGTCCTTTAATGAATCATGATTCTATTTACGACTGCCTGCCTGCGTGCATTTATTAATGCAATTGAGAGCGTAGATACATTAATGTATAGCTCGACAAATTCCAAATACGCAAACGCTAGATATTTAAAAAAAAAAGATATGCGCCTTACCTTCGAATATTCCTTGTGGGCTTAAAGTACCCCAAATGTTAAACCGATTCAGTAGTTGGAAGGAGTATCTATATAAGACATTTTGAGAACGTGACATTGTACGACGAGACGATAAGATTTAGCTCCGACCCCGACTAGTTCATCTGTAGATTCCATAGCTATTTAGTATGTGCGATTGTGCGCGTCAGCTATGTGCCCTCCATATGTACATATGTCGATAGGTGTCCGTGGACATTTATGTCCATTTCCTCTCCATTGCGCCAATTGCGCTCGTTTGCGGACGGCACTCGATTAATTATTGTGAGCTCCGCAATTAGCGAGTGGGTCTAATGGAGAAGTGCGCACCTAGCGACATTTGCGCGCAAGTGCATGTGATACTACCCTAGTGCTTTGTCCTGAGCAAGGTGTTTACGTTTTGAGCTCTGGTCAGGTTTCGGGTTCTTTCTTTTTATGGATTTCGGATTTCACTTGTTTAATTCTTGATCGTTAAACGATTATAGACATGTCCAATTTAGTTTCGACACATTAAATTATAAATTTATGTATATCAGCCGAAGTGTTATTGTTTTCCTGACAGAGCGTGCGGGTTAGGAAATTAAAACAAAGTTTTTTTTCTGAACCTGCTTCTTGGGAACTAATTAATTATTTATATTTGTTATTAATTGATCAATTGATTTAAATCTGTAACATAATAAATATCTAATTAAATAAGTGAACCGTCTCTTGGAAATGCTCACCTTCAGTCTTAATTATAATAAGCTGTGCCCGCGGCTATGCCTGCGTGGTCTTTTTTCTTGGATATAAGGATCCTAAGTGTTATTCAAAACCCATAAGTACGAAAACCTATACCTGTAAGAAATTACAACTTCCACAATACTGCTATATTAATATACACCTTGTTATAGTACAACTTCCTAAAATTCTTGCTAAATGATACTCGTAATTCACCCTTTCTTTTATGATTCAACCTATTACCTAAATCTCGCTCCCTTTACCATTGGCCACCATAGCGTCATTGACCTCCCAAAAGCGCGGCAAAACCCCAATCTTCGTCACTGAATATATAGATAGTACAGATTTCACTAACAAAAAGGTTAAGTTGCTAACATACCAAATTTCATAAAACTTCGTTCAGACGCCAAATATTTTTTTATCGGTGGCTGGGCTTCTCATCGGATTGAGATACCAAGTACACCAAGATTTAATCAAAACCTAAGCTATCCAACAGTGAATACCGCGTCGCAATCGACCCAGTAGTTTTTACGTGATGTGCGAACAGACAGTCAGACATCTTATTATATCCACTGGACCATTTTTTCAATTATTTTCTTTGTTCAGACTTTTTGTTACTTTCTGCTATATTATAAGTGTAGATTTTATAAATTGGTGAAAATATATTATATTAAAATAAAAATGTTAATTTTCATTCATTATTTATAAATATTTTTATCTACAGACAGACTTCGAAAATATACTACATTCCTCTTACATTCCTTTACCTGGATCTGAATGTTATAAAAGTGAACTGAACACAGAACATGTATTTTCGAGTAAAAATAAAATGCACACATAATTTCCCCATTATGTCATTAGCTGTATCCAAACAACCAAAGCGCATAGCACATGACACGCAAATGAAATGCATGACGGCATGACACATGTGGTGGTAACAAAATGTCCGTCCACTGTACCGACGATCACCGTAATCATTTATGTCACGCTCCTGATTTTCAAGAGATAATACCAATTGCAAGTCAAATGGCATACGGGGCAATAACGTTCAAAAGTTTGATTCCTAATGACCCTTGACTTGACTTTTGACCTTATAGTTTTTTGACAAACTTGTTATTTTTCGTTTCCTTGGCAACATGTCATTCCGTACCGTTTTTATAGGCAAATGTTTGATACATTAGGTTACAATATTGTAATTTTCGTAATGTTTTATAAAATTTGAAAAATAAGATTTTGCCCTTGTTACTCGCTGATAATGTAGCTTTCTACCTATTGGTGAAAGAATTTTTTAAATCGGTTCAGTATGTTTTACATTACAAACAAACATACAAACAATCAAATCTCTCCTCATTATAATATAAGTGTACAATTGTTTTCTTTATTTCGGTCTTTTCCATGATTCAAAACAGTGATTAAGATCTCTGCAGAGAATTTCCTTCGGGGGATACCCGTTGGGTTTTACCCAACGTCAATTATTCGCTATTTCTTAATACTAATAATACTATATCAATGTGGTTGAGTACTGCTTCATTTGAATTAAGTATTTCCTATCTTACCATAATACGTTCAACGGCTTGACCAGAATTACTTCCATTCTTTGTGTATCAAATGCTTTCAATCCCACTCTTGCAAAACCTGTCTGTACATTTTAACCTTCTTTGAATTTGTAGTTTTTTTATTTAACTTAGTTACATATTCAGTATTCCAATTTCAAACAATAAGTTTCACATAATAATCCACTTCGTCGTTTGTGTCATCTTTATAATGGTGTTTGTTCCGAACTCTATATTTTTCATCAAAATCTTTGCAGTTTTAAAAGTACAATTAAAAGTTCAATATTCAAAATTATTTTATTTAACAGTAACTATAGTTTTGACGTTGTAAGTAGTAATTTGATAACTGCTTTTGTACCATTAAATATAAATAAATAAATATCGTTACTACACCTGACTAAACAACCTATACTTACTCGTATAATAAAGCAGTTAGTAAGAAAAAGATGAAGATAATTTGAAAAATAATGGTCTTTGAGACTTAATATAAGCGACTGAACAAGTTTTTTTATTTATTTGGTGCCCGTCTGTCTGTTTGTTCGCGCTTTACGTAAAAACTACTGGACCGATTGCGATGTGATTTTCACTGTTGGATAGCTTAGGTTTAGACTTAAAAACAGGTGTACTTGGTATCTCAATCAGATGAGTAGAAGCCGAGCAATCGATAAAAAACTATATGACGGCTGAACCAAATTTGGTATTTTGCACTTTAAAGGTAGTTTTGGTTTGTATTAACACAAGGGCTATTTTTAACCTATAGAAAGGACCACGCGGCTGCTAGTTATGTACAAAATAATGTGTTGAGTATCCCAATTCCCAACGTCTGACTCCTCGCGAGATTGCAACAACCCTTTGTTCACCATGTAAAATATAACAATGTCGTTTTGTTAACAGTCTCTGAACTAAGGTGTGCAACACATTGCAAGAGTGTGCGCACGCATTGAAGGCCAGCATAGTCATTAGGGTCAACTAGCGATACGACATCAACAATAACATGCCTTCTGCTCCTCTATTTGACATAGCAGTCAAATGGTGCACATGAGAAAACCAGAAATGAAGATTTCGTTTTCACCATAGCGGAACTGCAGATAGTTTTGTTACTCTTCAATGTATTACGCGGCAACATCCTTGATTACGGATTCATTTTCATAATCTTTGAGAATACAAACACTCCAAGCAATTCTTTATCTATGTTTGTTTGTTTGTCGTATTGGGTATTGTTGGCCTCTGGTGTCAAAATTTGACAGGCCGCCCGAGGGCCTCTGACATGGCTTAAAGACTGCTATTAATCAATAACGACCGGGACCGACGGCTTAACGTGCCCTCCGAAGCACGAAGTTTATCTATTTGCAGCTAATATGCAATAGGTACGTTCTGCACTCATAACTCTTCGCGAATTGCTCTTCTAACTAATTTATTCCATAACAACATGAAGATAATGTTATCTATGAATATTCAACAAGACAGAGGTACATTCAATTCTTAGAATATTTTTTTACTAGCTGTGCCCGCGGCTTTCCCCGCCTGGTCATTAATGTGAGTTAAAAGTAACCTTTGTTATTCCATGTCCAAAAGTACCTATATATACAAAGTACAAATTACCAAATTTTGTTCAGACGAAAGATAGTTTTTTATCGATTGCTCGGCTTCTTGTCATCGGATTAAGATATCAATTACCTCAGCTTTTAAGTCAAAACCTGAGCTATCCAACAGTGAAAACCTCATCGCAATCGATCCAGTAGTTTTTACGTGTTGCGCGAACAGACAGATACGATTTCAAAAAAAGTTATAGTAATATCAGAAACTTATCTTAAGTCATAGTTATATATTTAAACGGGACTTAATCGCGCCGATAACTTAATATTTATTCACCTCGACGTTTTGATCAAGTTGCATTGATCGTGGTCACGAGAAGACTTGTTCAAGTCGCGAAAGTTTAAAAGTTACAATTGTCTTAAGTCAACAAGAGCATTTTTTAATTTTCTCCTTTTTTTAGACTTTTTGTTGCTGTTTTATTATAAGTATAGACATATGCAACAGTTTGTGTGTGTGTGTGTGTACGTGTATGTTTGTTACTTCTTCACGCTGAAACGGCTAAACAGATTTTACCGTGTATATATACTTTAGGTGTTAGAATAACACACAAGATTCTTTTCACTATAATCATAATTGTACATGCGGGTAAAACCGCGGGCGCAGTCAGTCTTGCATAATTTTAAACTTTCTTTGAAGCGGAAATGCCTATTGAAATCAGGAAAAGGTAAAGAGCGATGGTGGCGTAACGGCTCTATAGTGCAATTTAGAATCCAACGATACCGGGTTCAAAACCTAGGCTCCGCACCAATGACTTTTCTGAGTTATGTGCGGTTTTCCATCTCTCCGTGCTTCGGAGGGCACGTTAAGCTGTCAGTCCCGGCTGTTATTAATTAATAGCAGTCGTTAAGCCATGTCAGAGGCCCTCGGGCGGCTTGACAAACTCTGACATCAGAGACCAGCATTACCTCATACGACAAACAAACAAACAGGAAAAGGTAAGTACAGAAAATTTTAAATTTTCGTTCAGTTGCCATATTAATATTTCCCCAGTTAGATATAACATGACAATTGAGAAGATATCGTTTTTTAAACCCAGCAGAATTTTACATAGGTACGGTATTTACCACAAGTAGTTTTTCCTATTCCAACTTCAGACCAAATATTAAAGTATTAGTCTGAGATTCCAACACTGTGACTGGAATCCTGTTTGATCAAAACAACTGCACCCATTTATATTTCATCTAAATCAAAACTTAAAAACTTGTATACTATACAGTCTAAGGTGTAAGATTGAAGCGATAATTACTATTATTTATTGATTGTTTTCAGCGCGTTTAAATATATAACTATGATAATTACAACAAACAAAAAATGCTATTGGTGAAGAGAAACGGGGCAGCCTGGCTAGCTAACAGCCTCATCCCCAAAAACGTCGAATACTTCCAGGGTGTGGGCACAGAATAAACAATAGTACAAGTACAGAAGGATAACTGAGTAAAGTCATTTAAATACATAGCAACTCTCGCTACAACGCAATAAAGTGCAATTTAACTCGCACAGCGCTGCAATCTTTCAATTATATTTACCTAGAAGGCGCTCACCCATTGCGTGCAGGCTAGAATGTACCGAATCACAACGCGCGAGAGCTTCCATTGCTCTAACCGTTTCAGAATCGCTGTCACTTTTACGCTCGGTAGGGTTGTATCAAGATATGACTAGGTACTTGTACTAGTAATTATTCTGTGATATAATATGACTTAGATATTGTAACCGAATAAACAATTATGTAAAAATGAATTATTTTATTACTTATTGTTATAAATGTTGATAGTTCTATTAACAAAATATAATGACATTCTTATCAGAACAGACCTAGTACCTCATTATTTGATTATATCATAATAGGTTACACTTTGATGAATAAAAGGTGCCTGTCTGACTTCGATGCTTAATAATGAATGAAAAAGAAATGGCTACCTACGTAATAAAATGTCGGTATGTAGGTATTTTACAAGATTTGTCAGACCGAATGCTATGCTGTACCTTCTAGGTTTCTCCTTGGTATTCATAATACCAAGAAAAGAATAAAATTTGACAAAAACTTTACGTAAGTTTACGTTAGTAGGTACTTTATCGTAAGCACACGGCGCGCGACTCATCGAGCGCACGCTTGACACTCTACTGAATGATCCCCAATATTACGGCCCCGAAGTTTAGGTATAATATTTGTACTTGTTGCGGAGTGCGACCGCCCTGGTGTGGGGCGAGTCAGCCTATTGTTGGACCGGACCCGCTCCGCACATAACTTGAGGGAAGTTACAATTGTTAATTGAAGTCGAATATAACACTGACTTAGGAATCAACAATGTAATGTTCCACTTGAAACAAACAAATAAATAAAACAGAATATGCACTTCTAAAATAATCAAGTAAAATAGTAGATTCAAATATGCTCGCTGACATTAGAATGTCCACCGCGCAGTAGGCTCCGATGCGCGAAGTCCGTCACAATTCAAATGTATAGAAATAATGAAGGGAGATTCTCTATGAGCGACAGTGTTATTTTTTCGCCCATTTCTAAGTATGCTTAGCGTCTTTACCATCGACCACATCTTCACTTCACACTAGGTGAGATAATGGTAAAAAAAGTATCTGAAAACCAACACCAGCTGTAGCCTATATTTCAAACATTAAATCAAAACAAAAACTAAACTCGTTCGCAATTCGCATTACGATTAACTCAACCAAAAGAAGTAGGCAAGCGGGTTTTCGCGATTGTGCAACTCGTGCGCAGCGCCACGCCCACCATTCACGGCTGACTTGACGCCCGCGTGTCTCAAATACTTGTACGCTTCGTCTGCTGTTTGGTACCGGTTGTGCTGACGATATATGGCATGATGCGATGTTTACGTAAGTCACATGTGAGATACCTATACTTCTGTAAAATTCACAACGACTAACTTGTCGTCTGGGTGTCTAGGATGTTTTTACCCTACTACGGCGAAGCTAGGGAAGGGTAATGAGTTTAACAGTCTATGTATGTATGTATTTATGTATATGGGTATGTGGATGTCCCACTACAGCGTCGCCCCTATTGGTCCGATTTTACCAAGCGAGGTGTCAATCGATTAGTCTTCAGGAATAGAGTGTCGTAGGCATTTTTTTTACCTAGGGACAATCTTACGATGTCATTTACGGTATGAGACGTGGCGTTTAGACAGTTCTGAAAAGCTCTGGATCTGATATTATCATTGAATACAAGCTTAGTTTTCCTGTCTTGCTTACGTTCTAAACATACAGTTCATTCTGCGATCTCTATAACAGTTGCTTGGTAGAAAAACTATCAACTTTAAGCATCGGTTCTCTATAGTTAGGATTAGGATGGTATACTTTGAGGAAAAATCGTATTTAAATGTTATTCTCCAATAAGAGAAACCAGATTCTTCAACCTGTCCTGGGCCTTAGGGGTCCGCGAGAATTGTCTGCGGACATTTCAATCTAGATATATTAGACATCTCAATTTTTAATGCCCTGTAAATTCCTCCGTCAATTAAGGACCAAATTTGAAAATGCTTTATTTATTATGATGGTGGATGATGATGATGATGAAAAGTAGCCTGTGTCAATCTAGGATATACGCTATCCTGGTACCAAATTTCATCCAAAACCGTTCACCTGTTTGAGCGTAAAGGCATACACAAACACTCTTCTAAAGATAAATGGCGCTATTCTGTTTTTATGCATTATAAATATATATATATATACATACGTTTTGTATGGAGTTCAGCATCGCGCAAACGAAATTTTAAAGTAGAGAGGGTACGAAAGGGAATATTCATTTTTAAAACTCTAAGCTCTGATTGGCCTGTTTACGACAGTGGTTACACTTGATTTATAATAATATTAGTGTGATAGTAGGCCAGGTTGGTCCCAAATAAATTATATCAAAATTAGATCAGTAGTTTTTATTAGCTATTAGTAAATCCATTTGAAGTCGACTTTTTATACTATGTTGTTTTGGAGAGCTCTTGTTGGCTTGCTAAGTGTATGCACACCGCCATTTGATTTCTGTTTCTTTCCGACGACAAACACTCAAGAATATTCTCAATTAGACTGTATTACTTATTTTAAACAATATAAATAGTTGAATACTGATATTGTTAACGTTATCTTCGATAACTATTCTTGGTATAAATTTGCTGACTTTAATTTGAAATGCAATATAATTGTGACGCAACAATAAAATGACGATATGAATAGTGCACCTCTGTCTGTCCTACGTGCTTGCCGAAGCGTGCGCATAAATAATACGTAAGATTTAGTAACCGCTGCCCAATCGGTACGTTACTGTTTCTAAACCTTGCACGAGGTCAATGACCCGCTGTCCATGGGCCTGCTGCAATACTTCCGTGTGTCCATTGTTTTATCAGCATATATACATGGTACCCTCTAATACACACTGTATGTTATTGACAGGCATTGTGCCAACAACACTTATAGTGAGAATTGAGAATAATACAAAGCTGCAGATTAGTTAATAGTTTATTACTAGCTGTGCCCACAGCTTTTCCCGTGTGGTAATTTCTATGGGTTAAAAGTAACCTATGTGTTATTACAGTACTAAAAGTACCTATAAAGTACATTTATCGATTGCTTGGCTTCTACTCATCGGATTGAGATACCAAGTACATGCACCAATATTTAAGTCAAAACCTAAACTAGCCAACAGTGAAAACCGAACCGCAATCGCTCCAGTAGCATTACGCTATGCGCAAAGAGACAGAGAGAAATGATATAAAAAAAAAACAGTAGCTTAAGTTAAGTCACAGGACATATTTTTTTCTCTATACATACTAACTTTTAGATACTTAAAATAAATAAATTAAAGCGTAGCGGTGTTTAAAATACTGACAGCTATTTGCACGCAATTATTTGGATAGCATATGAATTAATTATATAATTATAATGTAACGCTTCGCTTGAAGGTTTTTTTATTTGGCAATTTAGTAACATTTTGTTTCATTCCGTTTTGTAATTATGTATTATGATTTATGAAATTGTTTTATTTTGTTCCGCGTGTCGTACCTTCGGAACATAATACGGAAACGAGTTCAATAACTCGACCACATAATTACGAAACAGGAAAAAAGAATGTAACGAAATAGAAATTCATATTTTGGTTCATATCTAATCTCATAAAAACATTGAATTGTAACCTACTTTAAAGATCAGCTCCAAGTATAGCGTTATTATGATCAGATGTTTTTTGTACCTATCCGAAATGGTATATGAGGCGTTTGTCGTCTTTCGCACTTTGTTGACTTTTTACTATTTATATTTTTACCTCGCATTTAGCCGACTTTTTGCAAATAAATAATTTTCAAAGTTTGCCCTTTTCCAAATTTGTTCAATATGCTATATAACTTTATATTTTTGCCGACTTTTAAGGCCAGGCTCCAAGGTTACATTTTCCCACTCCCCTCGCCCCTGCCACCTCCCCTACACTCTGCCACCCGCTACCCGCAATAACCACTGTAGTGCCTACGTAACAAGGTTGAATATCGCGAGCGCTGTTTGAACACACAATTTAGCTCGGAACTAAATGACGTATGTCTCAAAAGTTATTTATTTTATTGGCAGGCTAATAATTTAGTTAGGTAAATTTTGTCTAAACATTAGATGATAAACTATATTTTCTTGCTGTGAGTTTCATTTTAGAGATAAAACTTAAGCCGTTGAGTAGAAAAATGAAAATATTACTGAAAATAACGTAATTTTTGATAAGAAAATGTATCGAATGAAACTCTGTTAATCATGTTTTTGTCTTAGTCTTAGAGAGATAATAAAGATCTCAAAAACATGTATGTTAAGTTTCACATTTATCAGGTTTGTGGTTTACCCAGCATATTTATGGAAAAAACCCTTAAAAAGCAGAGCCTGGTCTTAAGAGTCTATTAGGCGTTTGCCGACTTTCGCTATCTGTCGACTTTTTATTATTTACATACATTTCATTATAGCTTTGCCGATTTTTAGTAGTTATTCTGCTCGCGACCACAAAGCATTGTCCAGTTCAGTTACCCAGTAGTTTCGACAAAAATAATCTAAAATATTCTCGTTTGGTTTCATGTCACTACCACAATATTAGTCACGGTATGTCGTTCCAGTGGCATGTGTTCGTCACAAATGGGTATTTAGAAACACTTATTGTATCTTCTTACTCACGATCCCGCGTTTTTAAATGAGAAATGGAAATTTTAAAAGCTGAGATTGTATTATTGTCTACATCTAGACTAATATTATAAAGTGGAAAGTTAATTTTTTAATTTTCCGTTTTAAAAAATCTTTCACCTACTTATAGAAAGCTACATAATCTGCGAGTAACATGGGATGGGCTGCATTTGTTTTTTTTAAATTAGTGGTCCCTACGTAAGTTGCAATTATGTAACCCAAGGTATCAAAAATTTGCATATAAAAATGTTGATTACTCGCTGTAAGGAACGGAATGACATGTTGCCGTGGAATAGAAATAATGACAAGTCTGTCAAAAAGCACAACCAGCGTTGCTGCCAAAGATTTTGAATTACGCTTACTGGCGTGTTGCTGCTATACTTTTGCATTGGTTTTTAATATCTATACAAATAAATAAAATTGAATTGTCTATTTGTAATGTCGAAATAACAGCTTTTTACTAAATGCATATGAAAGTATAAACGGTACATATAACAAAAAAAAACAATTTTTAACATTTTTCTCTGTCTGTTTGTAACGGCTGGACCGATTTTGAGCAGATATCTGTTATAATAAGGAGTAACATAAGCTACTTTAATTTTCAAAAAAGAATTATAATTCCGCGAAAAAAAATTAAACCCATGAATTTTGACTACGTGGGCAAAGCCGCGGGCACAGCTACATAGTTTTAAATATAATATATTAAATAATATACCACATGTTTATAGTACTCATCATTACCCACCAAAAAGTCCGCAAAGCTATAATATGTCTGACTATTATAGTTAAGTCACAATAACCTTTTTTTTTTTTAAAATTAGCCAAACAAAACACGGGTTGAATCGTTTACATAGCCACCTGCGCATAAAACTACACGAAAGTAACGTAGCTACACTACTGGGATACCGATTAATACCGCTTTTAATGATCAAGTGGAAAACCCTCAGCTATCCGTGCGAAGCCGGGGCGAGTTACTACTCATAATCATAGTATAATAATACAAGTTTTACACCCTGATATTTATCTTTTCCG
This sequence comes from Alsophila aescularia, assembly GCA_946251855.1. Classification (NCBI taxonomy): domain Eukaryota; kingdom Metazoa; phylum Arthropoda; class Insecta; order Lepidoptera; family Geometridae; genus Alsophila; species Alsophila aescularia. The sequence continues at coordinate 37,972,099 of OX276379.1, forward strand.
TCGCTACAAGCAGTACGAACTAAATATGACCCAAAAGTTTTCAAAAGCTTTAAAAGAGATGAAAACAATTATTGAATTAATAAATGTACGAATTCGTAGCCAATATTTGTTCATAAGCTTGTTGATGTCGAGCTATTTCGGGGTTGTTCTCAAACAAACTTTGATTTACGAAAGTGTCTGTTTTCTGCGTAGTTCTATGTTTTTCCGCAAACAATGGTTGACACAGCTCTAAAACTTTAGCATTATTTTATTACAGTCTTACGGATCGTAAGTGCGGATAAGTAAAGTAAGCATATACATTATAGTATCTTTATCATGTAAGCTCGTAAGACCTGAAACCAGTTTGCCCTACGCCCTTCGCATTATGATGACTAATCATGGTCGTGTTAGTTCCTCGTAAATAGCAGTGTCAAGGGCGCCGCTCTCCCTCGTTTAGTTGTTCTAATATAACGAGACACGCTGAAAACACCGCTATCCGCATAAAAAAGTATGGAATCCGGAACGTCACGGCTCTCTATATAATGGCTTCACCAACCCTCCAGTCTTCCCCGGGCGAGGCTAGCAAAGCCTCGATTTGAAGCCTCGAACTTGAACGGCTTCTTTAACGTAATTAAGATTAATTTACTCAATTAAAATTTTCCTCGGGAATCTCACTGAGAAACACGTGTTTGAGTAAAGCAGCTGTAGAAAAATAAACTCAGTTGGCGAAGTAAACAAAGTCGTAACTGCGAATAAGATCACCGGATGTAGTCCGAAATATGACAAAGTATATTTTTATTGTATCCGTGATTTATTTCCTGCTATAAACTGAGAGTTGTGAGCATCAATCACAGTGTAAGTACTCTCAGCTGACGTTCATTTCTCTCGCAGAGTAAACAATGAGCTGGAGACGTAACACTTTGCACTTCGCCGACGGAGTGCCAGTACATAAATAGGAATTTCTTCTATTCAAATAGAACAATGAATGAAAACAGAAATAAAAGGCCCCATACAGCTATTCAATCTGAACGAGATTTGCATATTAAACATCTTTGTACTTACGTGCAGCCCCGATGACTAATTGATTAGGTACAACACGAATATATATTAATTTGATTTGTCACCGCTTAACTGCATAGGCAATTAATATTATAAAGAGTTATAGAGTTTTTTTATATAGTATAAAGAGTTTTTTTTTGTATTTTGTTTGTTTGTATGGATAAACTCAAAAAATACAAAACCGATTTTAAAAATTCTTTCATCTATATAAAGTTACATTATCAGCGGAGAAAAATATTATTTTTCAAAAAATTCGAGATCCTTACGAAAATTGCAATGTAACCCAAGGTATCAAAAATTTGCAAAACTGTAAGGAACGGAATGACACGTTGCCGTGGAAACGAAATAATAACAAGTCTGTCAAGTACGTGAGTAATAATGCAGTTGTCCATGGTCAAAAAGATTGTTGCTGCTAATGATTTTGAATTACGCTTACTGGCGTATTATTTTTTAAAAAGTTATGATGGGTATAAAAATGTTAACAGTAAGAAAAATGCCGCGGTGTGAGCGCTACCCGTGCGAAGCCGGGGCGAGTCACTAGTAGGCAATAATTTCGTACATAATATATCGCGTTAATTTTCACAAAGGTATGATAATGAGTCACTCATGATTAATTATTGTGACTGGCTGGTATAATGTACAAACAGATAATAACTAATGTCAGAGAGGTCAAGTTAATTGCCACTATTAAAACCATTTTGTTTATTTACACTCATGATTGGGACGTTTTTAAACAGACATAATAACTATTTTTAACTGACTTTCAAAAGGATTTCCTCACTCATTTTTCTGGGATTACTGAACCGATTTGGATGATTCTTTTGGCGGTCCCATAATCCATATACATTATATCAAAAATGTTTTAGTAGTTTATTAGTAATTCCATTTGAAGTTTTTGGTACAAATAATTATAATAGTATCACATTGCATGAATTTAGTATTGTGGATATTTGTGATACATGTGTTATTCATTTTATGTTCTGCTTAATTTTTTGTTTGGTATTATGACTAGATTTTTTAATTTATTTTGCAAACGCATTACCGTGATGAAATTGCACACTTTTAAGAGTTCCGTGGTTCTGTTCTGTAGCAACTTGAATGTCTTCCAAAATTTATTTGTAATAACTTGAGAAGTGTGGAACTTTATCCCTATTTCAGACAACTCTTGAAACCTACTATAACAAATCTATGTGTTTTATTCCATTCCACTTAGAAACAGTGTGAGAAATTTTGGAAATTTTGCCTGTATCTTTTCTAAGCGATGAAGGAGTATCAAACTGCGAAGAGCGTAAAAACTGCTGGTGTTTGACTGATTCATTACACATCCATTTGTAACTATCAAGAAGTAGTGCAGTTGATAGAGTTGCCTGAGCATAGTGCGTAGATGTTGCATGCGTTTGTTTGCCTGTGTGTAGCCAAGGTCTTTGCATGCAGGTCTAGGCGCGCTTCGCAGCAGCTGTCGCGGAGCGCCGAGAGCATCGACCAGGCCTACAAGAGGTAATAAATCACTTTTGTTTGTTTTGTTTCCTTTTCAAAGCTATCATCTTAGCTACTATATAATAGTCTATATCTATTCTATTCACCTATATTACTCGAACATTGACTTTGGTTGCTGATGCAGAATTGGGCGATATTGTGTGACATTTTGTGTTTTATATAGTCGTGATCATTGCTATCGCTGCAGTAATTTTATTAATACGCACACCACATGCATACCATTCACCCTGTTTTTCGTAAATAAATATGCCTAGTTATTTTTGAATGGCATGCGATATTCAATTATTCAATAAATTTGACTTGTCTTTGCAACTTCCGTTTAATGAGCAAATTGTACTTGTTGATAGTAATTGAACCTAGGTCAGACTTAATGTAAGCAGCAACTTTATTCATAATAGAACATTCTCTTGCATATAATTCAAATTAACGCACACAACATAGCTTAAAATTAACTCGTTAGTCACAATAAGCGACTGTCTCACCTAGTAGTGAGGAATGCTGTTTGCATTTTCCTATGAATTCTCGTCAGTCGATAGCAGAAGGCCGTGAGGTGGACATACTTACTTAACTTACAGACCGCGAAGTGAACAAAGTATCAAAGTAAGCTTTTAAAATGTTCATCTGACGAAAGACACGGAACATCAAAGTAGGACTGTTTATAGTTCGATGGTCCTTGCCCCTCCTCGGCTGTAAACAAAATAATTAAAGCAGTCACACAAATTACTCGGGTTCTGTTATTTGTTTTCTGATAGAGAGGTCTATCAAAGTTTCGTAATTGAACTGTAATAAAAAGTAAGTTCAAAAACTAAAACCCGACTACTGAAAAATCACGCTCTTAAAAGTATGAAACAAGAAAATATTATCATGTGAAAATGTTATGTACAAACTATTCAATATTATGTTCAGAGGATAGCCGTGGTCGTATGCCACCTACCTAACAAAAGAATACATTATACTCGTAACAGTAGTAAGCGATCATAAGCTTTAGGGCAAAGTGACATATGGCCACGGCTATCCTCTGAACATAATATTGAATAGTTTGTACATAAAAAAATCAGATGATAATATTTTCTTGTTTCATACTTTTTAGAGCGTGATTTTTCAGTAGTGGGGTTCTAGTTTTTGAACTTACTTTTTTATATAGATTATTTTGTAGTAATTGTTCCCAATTAGCATGCCAGCAAGTCGTGAACAGCTAACAATATATATATATATATATATTTGAAATGTGCTAATTAAGCCCTTTCATTTGATACCAAACGCGGCATAATAGAATAAAAGAAGTAAACGAAAAAAAGGTTTAGTTCACGTACTTATGTCCTCTAGAGGGCGCCATATTCAATTTAATGAGACGCCACATAGCCTATGACCAGTGGACGATGAAGACGCTTCCAACGATACCTCATTTGTCAAATTATTATGAGTAGTATAAAAGTTACACAGAAACAGATGAACATATATACATACATACCCACATACATACCGGTTAAAATCATAACCCTCCTTTTGCTTAGCCGTTGTCGGGTATAACAAGATAAGCATTGACCCAATTATGTAATCCTACATAATCCCATCAAAATTCAACGGAGCACTACACGTCTAAGTATATGTCTATCAAGCGATTCATGTGTTGCACGTTCATTTTAGTCCTGACCTCAAATTAATATGCGATCGACCTTCATATTCATCTGATTGAGGATTGCGGAAAGTACTTGCACAAATGTAATATGTCATGATTGTCATGTGACTAAAATAGTCTAAAATGCAAAGTCGTTATCCTTTACTGAACTAGTTTAGAACAGTTTCGTGAAGTCCCAAACACTTCTCAAAATTAGAAAATTCCTCTGTCCCCGCGTGATAACAATCTTGCGTAATGTTAGCGCTATACATTTGAATCCAAAATTACGTAAACAATTTGGCGTAAATTTTCATTCCGACGCACTTTCACTTAAACAACAACCCTATAAATCTATTAGTTCTGAGCATAGGAACGAATGTACAATAAGAGTGAATGAGACAGGCAGGCCTAATTCGTGCTGGCTTCTATTTGTATCGGAACTACTACAGCTAATTTTAGGACGTCAGCTTTTTGGAGCCAACAATTACACGTGTGTTGACCTGGAATGTTTACATCACTGAGACGACACGAGAATGCGCGCGTTTATCGAGATTCTCAGATATACCTACCTTACCTTCCGTCTTGAGACTGTCCACCTTTAACCTTTAGGGAGCAGAATAAATTCGTTGCCGGGATGATACGACTGCCTTACATAAAATCTATTTACTTGACTGAGGATTTATGCGGCACTTATCGGAAGGTTGGCGAAAGCGCTTGCTTATTTCATTTTCGGGATATAAGGTGTTCTTTGAAATCTGTCTATCCTATCAAGTTGTGAAAGTGGCCACTTTTCCCTCTAATCTTTTCCTTGTATTCTGTTCTAAAAGAACTGAATGAGTAATTTATTTCATTGTTATATTTTATTTTGTCCACCTTGTATTTTTGTATTGTTTCAATAATTGTTTTAATTGATACGTTATGTGTTACAGGTCGAAGAGTCGATCGGTAGACCATGGGTTCTCGGCTCCTTTCGATCTTGAAGCTCTGCGCTCCAAGGTGGAGGGCCGATTTGACGCCGTTCACAGAGGTTGGTATACAATATATATATATTTATAAAAATGAATGTTTGTATGTCTGTCCTCTATGCGTTCCTGAACCATTAATCAGATTGTGATGAAACTTTCGTAGGGTCTTCTAATGAAGCCAAAGAGAGTTTATGGCCAAAAAATAACATAATTTAGAAGGAAAATCAATCGAAAATATCGAAATTGTTATTTTGTTATTTTTTGTGTCAAAGTGAGTGAATGAATGAGGGTTTATGAAATGACATTTTTATAGGGGTGAGGGGGTGGCAAAGATTGCACGCGCGCATGCTGCGGGGCACAGCTAGTATTGTATAAAATTAAATTGCTGTGGAATGCAATTGAATGGAATAACGTCAGGAAACATTTCGCGATCTTAATGCGGGCATGACTCTGGAAGCAGTATGATAAGTAAAAGTTGTATTTTGAAAAAGTGCTTTTCATGCCATTGGAATTTGCGGTCAAGTTATTTTTAAACAGAATTTCTTGGAGCGTGTATTACCAAAATTGCACACTGAATCGTTTCCAGGGATAAACAAACCACTAAATTATTTTAAGTACGCACGAATGCGACGCATACCTTGTAATAAACTTCATCGTTCAGAAAACAAATTGCAATCCAAAAGACTTCTTCTTTATGGCCTTTATTACTCCGGTGTAATATGGCCTTAAAGAAGAGAGGGAGATCTATACCCAGTATAGACCTCCCCTCATCCTCTTCACAGCTTCTCCTTCTTGTTCTTGTGATCACAATAACCGAAAGAGGGGTAGAACATAAACCTACTAATGTTTTTCATTGTAATATACAGAGCGTCTGGACACGCGACATGGTGACTTTTTAAATATAGTTTAGATTTTGCAGTCAAAAATTGCTTGTTTGACTTTTATATTCACATTACCATTTATTTTGCCATGATGGTAAATATAAAGATTTATTATCTTAAAAAGTATTATTTTCACTGTTAGGAGTCCAATTTTAAATCCAATTTCATATCTACTTTTGTAGATATGAATTATTAATACATAAAACAAATAAACTAGTGGCTCTTTGAGCTGAGACCTCGCGAGCACACCCATTTTTGCAAACAATGTAGCGGTACACAGCAGCGCCATCTAGTTACTTTATTGTAAATCTAACATTAATATAATAACCAAAGTGCTCCATCAATCCCTACCTATTAGGTAAAGGGCTGAATCCATTAAAATAAACCTAAAAGGGACCAATTTACTGCATTTTGAGGAGCTATTCTGCTTATCACGCCGAAGATCCTCATCAGATCTTCACCAATTTTTTATGAGACCAACTTCAATTTACTACCTTTCAAATAAAAAAAGAACCATCGAAATCAAATCTAATAAGGCGGATATATTCAGTAGAAGAGAACAGTCGGATATCCGAAAACACTACGAATAAATTTTTGGCCGAGCTGAAAGGGAGACGCTTCGCGCTCGCTCGGTCAAAAAGTATTATATAGGGAGTGGGAGTTGCACCCCCTTTTTTATTAATAGAATTATGTGTTTAACTAATTATAGTCTCAGAGTCGGGTAGACACATTGTGTAAAATAATTCTATATGATTCATAAAGGTCACAAGACCGCATACACAGCTCTTGTTTATTCCCACGATAATTCAACATTGAAGAACACTAAACCTTGTCCCGTTATACGTGAAACACGTTTTATAGCTTCACTTATTGCACTTGCCGAACACAAATTCGCGTGATATACCCAGAATATAAGCGTAATTATGTGTGCGCGTGACCTGAGCGTGTACATAATAATCAGCCTATAATGTTTTATTGCTGGACGTAGGCCTACTAATATACGCCACTGAGCTCGGTCTTTAGCTTGCTGCATCCAGTTTCTGCCAGCCGCTTTTCGTAAGTCGTCACTCCATCTCATCTATTATTAAATAATTTTAAAACCTATAAAACTATACCTACATTTCTAAATTATATAAATATATATTTGAGTGTATAAATATATACGTCACTCCACCTGGCCACGAGGCAACTACGCTTGCCTAAGCGCGGTCTCCACTCGAGAACTCCTCTACCCCAACGGTTGTCGGTGCTTCGGGAAATGTGACCAGCCCACTGCTACTTTAGCTTATCCTTAGAGCTATGTCGGTTATTTTTGTTCTATGTTGGATCACTTCATTTCGAATCTTGGCTTTCAGAGAAACACCAAGCATAGCTTTCTCCATAGCTCGCTAAGCGACCTATAATTTGTGGACTAGTCAGACCGTGAGTGTCCACGTTTCGGCTGCGGAGTTCATGACTGGTAGGACGAACTGATTGAAGACTTTTGCCTTCAGGCACTGTGGTATGGACGACGAGAAGACTGGACGAAGCTTGCGGAATGCTGCCCAACCCAGCTGCACTATTCTGTTACCTTCCTTCTCAAAGTTGTTGTCTTCTCTAATTGCAATATTTGCCCAAGGTAAACATATTGTTGGACAACTTCAACAGGTACAACTTTGACTGTGTCGGTTCCGGGTCACAAATATCGTTGAACATTAGCTTGGTCTTATCTATGTTCATTCCGAGACCAATGCGTCGAGAAGCATCAACTAGGTTGGTCAGAATACTTTGCAAGTATTGCAGCGACTCCGCCATAAGGACGATATTATCAGCAAATCGTAAGTGCGAGATGTTCTCGCCATCGATATTAATGCCCATTCCTTTCTAATCCAGCGTCTTTGACATGTCTACGAAGGCATTAGTGAACAATTTCGTGGATATAACATCCCTCTGTCACTCCCCTGCGCAGTTGGATATGTTTAGACTGCTGGTTTTGTACTTGGACACTCATAGTAGCGGAATCATAGAGAAATCTCAGCACTTCGATGTATCCAGTCCACTTGACAACGCTGCAAAGACTGCAGAACCGCCCAGGTTTCAACTGAGTCATAGGTCTTCTCATAGTCCACAATACAAGACATATGGGCTGGTTATATTCTTAAGACTCCTATATAAACTGCCTCACTGTGTGTATGTGGTCGTAAATCCTCCGCGAAACCCGGCCTGTTCAAAAGGCTGGAATTCGTCAAGTCTTCTTGCGAGACGATTTGAGATGACCCTCGAAAACAACTTATAGACGTGGACAAATAGGTAGGTCTTTCTTTAAAGAAAAGCACTATCAAATTCCTGCTCCCCGCCTCTGGCGTTCTCCCACTGTTAAGAACGATGCTAAATAACCTCTGAAGCTCCCAAAAGTACGGTTTTCCCACGTTTCAAGAGCTCCGAAGTTATTGCATCCTCACCGGCGGCCAGTCCTTTCCGTTTGTTTGAGCACCATCTCAGTCTCGTCTAAGCTGACGTCGGGCAGTTTGTCAGTGTAGTGGCGGGTCAGTATTGCGCGGGAATCCTGTGTGTTGGGTTCGGGTCTAGAAGTCGGCCATAGAAGTCTTCGATCTCAGAAAGTTTCTCCTGCTTAGAGGCGACTGAGCGTGCACGCAGTGGTCGTATTGTTTGAAATTCTAAGGAAGCTGTAAGACAGCCTGCGTGTGAAGCACACGCGCACGCCACGTAGCCGTCTATGTCTGATATCTGTATACGACTTCAATACATAATAATTCAAAGACACTTTGAGCGCCCCGAGGCTCCTCTTTGTATAAAATACACTACACACACTATATACACTTACTACATATACTACTTACACTTACTATATATACTTTGTTCACATGATATATTTTTAAATACATTATAGGAATGTATCTGGGGCGAGTTGTTAGATCAAAGTCGTTATTCAAAACGTCATATTTCGGTGAAGAAAAAATATGATCCATTAAGATCAAGCTTTTTAACCCCAATAGTTCCACGTAAATTGATTTGGTTTGCCAAGATTTACATGATATAAATACTCAAACAAAGAATCAGAAATACTTTGCAAAATATTATATAAGGCATGCTTTTGTAAAATTTACTTTTACTGCTGGGAAAATAACTTTGTCCTCCAGTGCAGCGAATGTAGATCGCAAATCGCAATAAAGCAAAATGTTCAGTTCTCACCTTGCGCCAGCGTCATGTCTCTTGACTACGTAATCGATGACATTTTGAAAGTAACACGTCTATTTATACCAGAATACGGTTTGTAATATTTTTCCTTTCCTTTAACAAATCAGTATTGCGGACGGTTTGCTTGTAAATTAGAAACCGCTAGAAGCTGGAGAATAATATAGAGAATACAAAACGAATATTTTGCTATGAATTATCACGCTGACAACGCTGCCACATCAGAAAGTCGAATAGTATTTTAACTTAACATATACTTACTTATGTAAATCGACGAGCTTTCCACGTTTACTCCAAGTGCTTGATTTCCTGAGGTTACGCAAGTAAACACGAGGGCAAAAACTACTTTGATTCCATTCAAGAAAACATAACTAAAGACCACACTTGTTTATTTTCGTTGGCAGTCGCAGCCCACGATAACATGAAGCTTTTAGTTGGTTGTTATGACGATATGATTTCTCGCAGTTATTAACTGCGTGCTTGTTTAATTAAACTACTCTTTGGCAAGCTGTAGATCCTGAACAAACAATTTCAGGTAAATCCATGCGGAAAATAAGTATTCTTAGAAATACGACTGAAAACTGGTATATTTTAGCATTATATACCTACACATGTGAATCACACTCAGTTTTGTGTTTCACAAACGATTTGTTTATATTATTTCAGTGGATATTTTAGCTGTATCGGTTTTCAAAAAAGGAGATCGAAGTGTCGCAGACACTTGGCATTATGCTGAGGCATGACTTTTGGATAAGTGTTAAATAAACGATTTTTCTTTCGGTCTTTCTTTTCATTAGATTATTAATACAACTGTATATTTTTAACCCTCGACGCGAAGAGGGGTGTTATAACTTTAGGGTGTATCTGTGTGTGTGTCTGTCTGTGGCATGGTAGCTCCCAAACTAATGGACCGATTTTGATGCGTTATTTTTCTGTTTGGAAGCTTATGTTATCGAGATGGTTCTTAGCTGTAATGGGGGAGTTGGGGCTTGTACATTTTTTTATTTGTACTCGTACTTCTGTTGTATGTACTAGTTCACTGATGTCTTCGGGATTTCTGAACCTCTGTTCTGAACCAATTTAGTTGATTATTTTTTATTTGGAAAGGACTTCCACGATGGTCACGTATAAATTTCATCAAAATTTTGAAGTTTTGTTTAGCAAATCCATTAGTATCTATTTAATGGAATGAAAGATAGACAATTCTATCAAGGACAACGAGCATGCCTGTCTAGGACGCAACATCGATTACAGTGCCAAACAAAACAATCAAACGCTTGGCACGTCTCAGTTCGGTGGGTGGTCGCTAACCGTTATACAATAGACATCATTACGATAGAACAATAAACATTATAAGCATTCTGAACGGGGATTTCTTACACGTCACACGCCAAACCCCAATTCTCCTCGAACATTGTTGAGCTCATTCTCATTGGATGTAATTAGCTATAAGTCACGTTGTGAATTCTATACTTATAATAAAGCAATAAGAACGAAAAAGTCTGTACAGAAGATAATTAAAAAAAAAGGTCTAGGGTACTTAATATAAGCTACTGAACAAGAATATAATACATTTTGAAAATTCGTGTCTGTCTGTTTGTCTGTCTGTATGTTTGTTCGCGCATCACGTAAAAACTACTATACTGATTGCGATGCGGTTTTCACTGTTGGATAGCTTAAGGTTTGACTTCAAAACTGGGGTACTTGGTATCTCAATCCGATGAGTAGAAGCCGAGTAATCGATAAAAATAACTTTGACGGTAGAAGGAATTTTGATCAAATGTTGGTATACTGATATTTTAGGTCCTGGAATAGCACATAACTCAGAACTGTGGTGAAAGAAGTAACAGACTCGTCAGACCCGGTCCGGCCTCTAAAGTCAAATCTTAATCCACCAGCGTGTAATTATGTAAATTAAATATTCGATTAATACGTTGTTTATCAGATCATTTGTCAATCACCGGGAAACTTAAGGCTATTTAGTTTAATTTATTGATGTTGAAACAAATTCGATTAAAGATAAGCGTGCTAGTTCGAATAACGCCAGCCGTTTGTTGAAAGCAATTTGCGGATATTTGGCGCGATAAATTTACCAGGCGTTTAATTTCATCTAATAATATTGCACAATATTTATTACAAGTTGTTAATTGAACATTGTTTTTGATACGATTTTGGAAAGCGCAGAAATAAAGACTTAATAATTTTTAATAAATAATTTGTTCTGGCTAAAAATAAAACCCTTAGAAATATCCTTTACTGCAGAATCAGATATTGGTGTCGATTCTGAGTGCACCAAATAAACCTAAAACTAAATTTGACAGCTCTAAAATTATTGCTGTCCCTTTCGTTTCCAAAAGATACGAAAGTGACAGCAATAATTTTTTGAGCTGTCAAATTAAGTTTTAAGTTTAGTTGGTGCACCCAGAATCGACACCACTGTGAACATAATTTTTAAGATATAACACAACATACACACACACACATAAAAGTGAAACGTTGTCTGATTGTTTGTTTGGGGCGCTTTCACGCGATAATGGCTGGACCGAATTAAATGAAATTTTGTACGTAGATGCAGTATACCATAGATACCAATATAGGATACTTTTTGTCCCGGTAAATTGAAAATGTGGGCAAAGCCGCGGGGTGTAGCTAGTACATATTATTAGGGAAATCAAGGTGTTACGAACTGTCTTCGTGCTTTTTACTTCCCTCGTTCTTTCCACGATAAACTGCCCAAAGTTTGATCTGTCTCTCTGTGGTGCCGTATCACACAGTTAAAAAAATACTCAATACTCGCCCAAATAATGTACATATATGTACATCTCTACAATTTCCCAATGTTAGTATGTACTTTAGTAGTAATTTCAAGTGTTGTATTGTTTCAGATGAAGACGAGCATGCCAAGAGATTACCGCCCCCGCCGCCAATCAAAACAATGATTTACACGGTGGGTGAGAGTTTGCTGTTTCCCTTGATTCACCTTCAGTTTTTAGAACCCTCAGCACAAGCAATTATCGAATGTGATGACGTCATGACTCATCACATTGAATGCAGCAAAACGACCGTAATATATTTTTTTGCAACCAATTTATTTATTTGAAAGTAAAATACAGTTAATTTACAATTGCAAAATGTTAGTCACTACCAGAACTTTGGAGTGGATAGGCGGACTTGGGGTGTGGCAACTATTCAAATACCAACTCGTAAGAAGACTACAATTTCATTAGAAGAGGTTATTTGTTGTTCTCTCAGTTCCTTCAACCGGACACAATTCCAATTTCCAATAGAATGAAAATATTTTTGAGTATTTGTTTTTTTGAATTTGTTTTTTTTTGAGTGTTTGTTATTTGTTGTGTGATTTTTCACAGGTATTTTAGGTCCAGTTGTTAGTAAATAATCAGTCCAGTTCAGCTTCGAGTTTCTTGCCGAATTCATCTCGAAAGTTGTGTTCTGAATCGATGGTCATGTTTAGCTAATCAAAGGGCTCCTGGGCATTTTAGTCCGATCCCCATAATCCAGGTGACCGCCCTAGCCGAGGTTCGTACCCCTTGAGCTGGTCGCCAAAATTTAAACTTTGGCGGGCGACTTCTGCGTCACACATTTCGGCGGACCGCGCTATAGACCGTCCGCCTCAAGCTAGCAGGCCTTAAAAAAAACTGCTGTTTTTATGATATTCTTGGAGTTAAATAATGATGCTTATTATTTATCTGAGATTGAAAGGCATCTTTCAAAGCTCTAAATTACTTTTAAATCACCATAACAAATACGCTGAAGAGCGTCACTCTTTGCCTCTATTTTAGTATCGATCCATTGACGCCTTATCAATTCTGATCAGACGGAAAGTAGAAATACGAGTGATGTAAGACAACCATCTGCCTGCTTTTTCTTGGCGCCTGCAGGTTTTATACGCTTTATATTAGTTTCACTTGTATGTTTGTAACCGACTCCTTTAGACGCTATTTTGACCCACTTTAAACGGTCAGATTTCATTCAAATTTTGCACACCTGTCAAAAACTGATGACTATGCAATAATTCGAAAAAAAAACTAAAAAATAGGAAATAAATTTTAATAGTGTAAATAAGAAAAAAATGTTTTATTTAAAAAAAAGCGTGGAAGCTTGGTGTAGCTTTTTAAGATATTATCGAAATAATAATCCTTCTTCTCATATCTGTCAATGAAATATTTATAACTATTGACCCAAGCACCCCACGTTTTTTTTAAAATATATTTTTTTTTCTTATTTACACTATTAAAATTTATTTTCAATTTTTTAGTTTGGTTTTCTATATAAAGCGTGTTTTTTAGTTTTTTTAAACTATTATTTATTTTTACATCGGACTTTACATCTCAACCACATCTTCGTCGTTTATATTACATGTTTTAATTTAGCCCAGTGTTTGTTTTGCCTACTGCAACTCCGAGGACAACATTAATTTTATGAAGAGTCAATGTGTAAAATGATATTGTTAATATGATTTTTAGCAATAACCATATCTAATAATTTTCTATAGGAAAAAATTGTCTCCTTTAGTCTCTCTAAAGCGTCTTACAGGGACGGAAAAAAAGGAATAAAAACAGAATTTTGTCCTTTTTTCTTAAGGAGATATTTGGATGGCGTTGTACCTGTCACGGTAGCCGAATTGGTAAAGGCATGTGCCGCGCCGAGGCACGGAATGATGCGAATTCGTATCCCATGCGTGTTTCAAATTTTTCCTTTAGAAAATTATTTGATGTGTAAAATAATATTTTCCAGTTTATTATTATTGATTATTCCGTTGAGTGACGAGTCGACCAGGTCGCTCGTCTGATGGTAAACGTGACGTCAGCCCATGACAGTTGCAGTGCCACCCAGAAATTTGGTTGCAAAATCTTGCGCGTCACTGCACTGTGCTTGTTACCCTTAGACATTGGTTGTTAAGTCTCATTGCCTAGTAATTTCGCTGGAAACATTGTGCTCTTCAAACCGAAACACAGAAATGTTTACACACTACTGCTTGGCGGTTGAATATCTGACAAAGGTGTGGTACTTCCCCAGGCGGACTCTTGCGTAAGAGGCCTACCACTACAAAAATGAAGATGATGAGCGCTTGGTCTGTATATTGCTTCATTCTTTGCTTCACTGGTTCAACGTACAACAATCTCAATAAGCGGGTTGAGATTGTTGTTACATAAATTATATAATTTGACAAATGAGATATCGCTGGAAGGGTCTTGTTCGACCGCTGGCTATGTGACGTCGTATTAAATTGAATATGGTGTCCTCTAGAGGACATAAAGAATTAAAGAAAAAAATGATACGGTGTTGGTTATCAAATGAAAGAGCTTAATTATATAGCACATTTAAAAAAAAAAGTTAGCTATTGCTCGCGGCTTTGCTTGAACACACCCGATAATTACCCGACTGTGGACGGCTTTAGTCTTTGAACTTATGTCTTGTTTTACATTTGTATGCAGATCCGCGACCGGGAAACCCTGACATCACTCGCGGCTCGGTTCGACACGACACCGTCCGAGCTGGCCAAGTTGAACCGGCTCGCCACGCAGATCATCTTCCCTGGACAGACGCTGCTCGTGCCTGACAAACGGAAAGGTGAGCAACTTCACAGCATTTACGTAGCTATCGCTGATGCAGACGAAGTTCACGCAGATTCTTTTGGATCGCCCGGTCAAGATACCCACAAATAAAAGAAATTCAACTGTGTTGTGTTGTCCTTACAAGCAAGAATATTATGCTGGGTACGATCCATAGACAATTCGACGGTGTAGGCATCCTTCTCAAACACTGGCCAATAATGGTGATGTGAACCCATTAAGGGATTACGATAATTAAGTTAATTTGAGTTTGTGTTTGCCATTAACTTTGGAATAAGTAGTTGCTTGGTGCTTTCTTGCTAAGGCTAGCCGCACACGTACAATATTACTGAAAAACCAACAAGATTGACAATAATATTCTGATGTGAACATTTCGCTATATAATGTGACAACACGGGGCCAATAAAATTTAGTAATATTGCGTTTGTATGCAATATTATTGACTAAGTTCACATTATTGACAATAATATTGCATGTATAACGGACGCATTTCCAAAGCACGAGGCAATTCTTTTAATTTATTGATTTTAACTTTATTTTTTCTTGTTCATGGAGGCATTTAAATAATTATTTGACTAGTAAACGTTTTAAGTTAAGCTGCCTACGTACAAGCTTTGAAGTTTAGTACTCTGAACTCAAGTGTCACTCAACTAGATTCGACCCTTGCCTCTTTGTTGTCACCCAACATATCGTACTCGTAGATGGTAATGGAATTTAAACTAAGGTAGAAAACGTTGTTGGAATTCCTCGAATTTTATCTACACTAATATTATAAAGAGGAAGGATTTGTTTTTTTGAACCTATTTTAAAAATTCTTTCACCTATAGAAAGTTACATTATCAGCGAGTAGCATATGATGTAATTTATATTTTTTTTATATATAGGATTTCTTGTAAAAATTGGATTAAATTAATGTAACCGAAGGTATCAAACATTTGCAAAAATTACGATTACTCGTTGTAAGGAACGCAATGACATGTCAAGTACGTGAGTAATGGAGTTTGCAGTTGAAAAGCACCACGATAGCTGCTGCCACAGAATCTGAATTACGCTTACTGGCTTATTTTTTTAGAAGTTACGACGTTAATAAACATGCTCAAAGTTAGAAAAATGCCACGGTGTGAGCGCTGCCCGTGCGAAGCCGGGGCGAGTCAATAGTTTAGACTATATATATATATATATATATATATATATATATATATATATATATATAGTCTAAACTATTGACTCGCCCCGGCTTATATATATATAATCAAGAAAACTCTTATTGATGAATTACTAAAAGAAAGGCAACGGATGAAGGCTACATTCGCAGCTAGCGTAATATGTGTCGGCTTCCTACAATTACACACAATATAAGTGAATCGCTAGCAGCTCTCGGCATCTGTGCTTTCATCGGCTAATGGTTCGTGAAAAAACTCGGGGGTACGGCGGAAACGGGGTAATCCTCAATGTAGCTTTGATTGCTGCACATCACTATACATATTATAAAAGAAAGTCACCGAGCGCGTCTGTCTTTCTGTCCACAAATATCTCAGAAAATACTTAACCGATTTTGTTACGATTTTCACCGAAGCGTAGGTTGATTCAAGGTTTTAAAGAATAATTCATAAGTATCTTGTATAAATTTAGTCGATGTGGGTCGAATGTTATCAATGAATTCGAAAAAAAATACGGCTAGTGGTGTTTTTTGCGTACGCTGCGTATGTGCGTATACCATAAGTGCTATATTTATGAAAGTATCATAGGTGTAATTAAAATATATATATATGTCTGCAATACGAATGGTTTCATCAGCCATTATTGCAGGGATTGTGGCCTGAGTAGAAGACAAGATTACGGGCCTTACTGTTGCAGACATGGGCGCGATGATATTCATGTTGCCAGATATATTCTACAACAAAATATTGATGTGATGGCCGAACTAGTTGATACTGTTAATAATATAGCAGCCACATAAAGCAGTAAAATATGGCCCTTTTAGAAGCTCTATAAAAACTTCCTGCTCAATAAAATCTATAAATCAATTTATTTAGTTTTCATTAATCGCGTGCCTCATATCACTATGAAATTATTTACATTTCGTTCTAGTTTCTGTTCTGGTCCCAATTTACTGCTCTGCCTCATTTCTCTTTTGCGTTGTATCTGCGTGCTAATCCATAACAGTTGCATCTCATTCTTGTCTTTGAAATATATAAAATAAATACTACATAAAGAAGGCTAACAAATTAAATAAAAAAGAGTATTATGATACGCACTTTTTAATATTTATCATCACGATAAAATCTGGAATATTACGAATAGAATGACGGTAGAGAGCGGCTACTCGTGGTTATTCTAGGAAATTTATACTTTTAATAAAGCAATAAGTACGAAAAAGTCTATACAAAGATAATTTAAAAAAATATGGTCTAGGGTACTTGAAATAAGCTACTGAACAAGAATATAACATTTTTTTTAATTTTGGCTGTCTGTTTGTTTGCGTAAAAACTTCTAAACCGATTGCGATGCGGTTTTCACTGTTGGATAGCTTTGGGTTTGACTTAACACTGGGGTACTTGGTATCTCAATCCGATGAGTAGAAGCGGAGCAATCGCAAAAAACTTCTTGACGGCTGAAGAAATTTTGATGTTGGTTTATTGGTATTTTAGGCCTTGGAATAGCACATAGAGTACTTTTAACCTAGAGAAATAACAACGCGTGCGAAGCCGCGGGTACAGCTAGTTGATAATATAACTATGTGAATTCTAGATCCATCTAAATCATCTGTCGTAATGGTTTGGAGCGCACGTGGGTAGACAACCACACGTGTAATAGCTCGGTAAATAGTTATATGTATGTATATGGAAAATGTATGTGATCGCGCCATTCCTTCTATTAGCAACTGGAAATTTCCAAGTGCTTTTAATATCCTTTTCCGTCTTTGGCAGACTGTCTAATTCTGTCTAATCTAAACAATGATTGTTGAAGAGTGTGAGACCCACTTTCTCTGATGAACGTGTAGGCCCAGAGAGCGTTTGATTGCTCTTCTGCCTACACAATACCTGTCACCTGAAGACGTGACTGATGGTATGTGCATTTTGGCTCTGTAAGTAATAGTGAAGCATAAATAGGGAAGAAGATGCAAAGTTTGAATAATAAAAGAAAGGTTGCCCGTCTGATTTGATATCGGCTACATTTTGAGGAGTAAGATCTGCACTAGTTGATCCCGTCATCCTCTTTCCAACTTAGCTCGGTGTCGTACCATCATATTAAAATAACAACAATCTGATGATTCTATCTTGGCGTTTTTTTTTAACTTATCATCGAGTTCATGCTGAATATACTTTGAAACCCTAGATGGGTTTCTAAGAACAAATCTCTCTATCTATAATAGATACATCTAATAGATAGAAATGTATGTTAAAAAAAACTCTATCTGTATAAGCTTAGGAAAACCACACAATCCCGCCCACGCCACGCGCCGCCTGTAATGCTTTTCTTTAACCCACATACAGTTAATTATGTTGTACAAGTTAAGTTTAAAGCGCTCGTGGGTGTACTAAATGGCTTGTTTAACGTGTGATTGGTGTCAGTTAGTTTCGCGAAAAGTTTGTTCATATCAAAGTCATTCAGAGTGTGATTAACTGATCGCTCCGAGTGTACCTTAACAGATTATGCACCTAGCTGAAACATAAAATGTAGTTCAATCTCAATGCTCTAAACTTTAGAACTGTACGCAGTACTATTATTTATTATGTGGTAGTGCTATTATTTTGTTCTATGACCACGAGACGCGACCGACTGAATCCAGCGAGGGACGCGGTCGCTATACTTTGTATGAGTTTGCCGCAAGTCTCCTTCGCAAGTCGAGACGAGCAATCCTAGCAATAGCGGCGCGCAGCCATAGAGTCAAGAGGTTCAGTGTATTGTTGTCGTTCTCCCATACGATTAGGGTACAAATTGGATTGCGCTTGAGATTTTACGGTGGATTTGGTAGCTGTTTACGCGTTTTCTAAGGGAGTGAGTCTTCTGTACGTAGTGCCATTATTTATTCTGTGCCTATAGGTTTCCACTTTCGTCCTTAACAAAACTGTTTTTGTCTTAAAATGTTAAGAATAGATGAAATCAATAAATTAGGTAAACTAGGCTATACTTTGTATGAGTTTGAAAAGGTTTCAGGCACCTATTCAGAGTTGAAACTCGCACAGGAAATGGAAATTAAGCCTTTCTGACTCTACCGGTGCTGCGGAAATACATATACGCCCATTACAGAAGAGAACACCAAGATACTACGTTTTTTGAAGGGTTTATTTAAGAGCGATCGCAGTACGAGCAGATACATTCACTTCTTGCTGTAGTCATTTCAGTAGTTAACACAGTTACTATCAAGTACTAAGAAGAGCGGTAATAATAACGTAAATCACACACTTCCTGCCGAGTTAAAAGTCCTTCCAGCTCTTTATTGTTATCATCGAGTGCATAATTTGAATATTTGGGTCGTTGCTCTTTGTTTATGTTCATACTCTAAGAAGGGTTATTTCAGTTGTAGACGTAGTTGTAATAATGGCTTACAGGTTAACAAGTTATATTGTCCTTCCCTATCCCAGGTTCGAATACTGACTGTGCCAAACATTTGTGTGATGACTATAAATGTTTCTTATATCTGCTCTGGTATCTTGGATGTTTGCGGCGGGTTGATGACCTGTGTAGTGTATGAGTGTGTCAGTAAAGACACTGCCGTTGATGACTTCCTTGTCATTACAAACACTGCCGTTGATGACTTCTTTGTCAGTACAAATACTGCCGTTGATGAATTCTTTGTCAGTACAAACACTGCCGTTGATGACTTCTTTGTCAGTACAAACACTGCCGTTGATGACTTATTTGTCAGTTCAAATATTGCCGTTGATGACTTATTTGTCTGTACAAACACTGCCGTTGATGAATTCTGAAAAAGTACAAAGAAGTCATCCACGGCATCTTTCACTGAGTACAGGTTCTGTTTGTCTTTCTGTAACATAAGCATAACATTTTAATGTATTAGAAGTAATAAGTCCTTTTTTACGAAACCACTTTTTATATGACTGTCCAAAAAAGGAGTGTAATGTTTTCGGGTTTCATGTGTATTTCTTTATACCACCATAACTGTTAAATGCCTTTTAGATTTATATGGTATCGTTAGAATCTTAACATCATCCCGAGTAACATAGACTACTTTTTTTTATATTCAATTTGGCTCTAAAGTCAAATGCGAAAAAAAAACTTCGAATTTTATAATATTTTTGTTTTTAGTTTTTTAATCTAAATTTGCTCCTTGTTATCAAATTGAAGGCTTTGTTGAGCCTATTCCAACAATATATGGTTTATCGCCATAAAAACTTTTTAGTTCGTTTTTGGCAGGGCAGTCGTGGTTTTCTTTACTTTGATGATGTACTTGTTTGCTTCGACGCGGCGACGTTCTGAATAAATGATCCATATGAGTAATGTTTATGCCAAACGCATCAATGCCAAGCGCACTGCATCCGGCGATACTGCAATGTTCAATGTAAACCTGTCTGTATTCTGATTATTTTTTTGCGTACACATTTCATTTATCGCACTGTTTTATAGGTATTATGCAATTTAAGCAAATCTAAAACACAAAACAGGTTGTTTCGAACGTCGATGTTGTGATTTGTGGAAACGCAGTTTTTTTCTGATATTGGTATATCAGTTAAATGTGTTTTTATCTACCACATGCTGTAAGTTTGATAACAGCGTTTTGGTTACAATTTTGATTAGAAATAGCTTTTTGGTTTAATGTGTAAACCAAAAAGCTATTTCATATTTCTATAATTATTTATTTTAGCCTAGTCATCGTTTTTGAACTTTTTATAGACTACTAGTTTTCCCGCCCGCGACTTCGTCCGCTCGGACTACTGTTTATAGCGAAAATAGCATGCTATGTTCTTCTAGGATATTAATAACCAATGCAAAAGTTGGTATAGCACCACTCTTGATGTTTTTTGACATACTTGTTATTTCATTTCCATGGCAACCGTTTCTTAAAGCGAGTGATCAATAATTTTCCAGTTTTTCCAGTTTTCCCGTGGATAAACGCAATTGTCCGGGATAAAAAGTATCCTATGTTTTATTCCAGGATATAAGCTATTTCAATTCCAAGTTTCATCAAAATCCGTCCAGCCGTTATAGCGTGAAAGTTCCCCAAACAAACAAACATACAACGTTTCACTTTTATATATTGGTATGGATAAATATTGGCCCGATGCGGCGACACGTCCCCTAGAAAGTGGGCGGACTACGTAAGGTTTTCCTGGAGTAGTGCGGAATTTTGACTTTTCATGCAAACGCAGCTTCCGTTTCATGCAAATGTACCCATCAATTGACATAGATCGCGGTAAGATAAACCAATGCAAAAAATAAACTATTTACAAATATACAGTTTTCGGATTTCCCCCTTTACTTATGCTTTAAAACATTGCTTCTTGCCAAATTTCATGATTCTAGGTCGACTGGAAATACTTTATAGGTTTTAATTCCCTTGCGAGTCTCTAAATATGCGGCATAAACCGCCGTATCGTTTGATTAGGTTGTTCCAAGGGATTGCAGAATTCAGTATTTGGTATTAATTTCAACTTGATACTCGCGTTCCTGAGATAAAGGGTCTTGACAGACAGACACACAGACAGACAGACATACAGACAACGAAGTGATCTTATAAAGGTTCCTTTTTTCCTTTTGAGGTACAGAACCCTAAAAATGTAATATCGAAGCCAAACTTTAAAGAGAGATTGAGCTATTCCATATCCAAGCATGTGTTGATTTATTATTTTTTAGAAATAACAACTACTGATAATATAGGGCGAGATTTAGAACATACAAAATAGCGCTAGTTTAGGAAGGATTCATATCAGAACTATCGTAATTCTCCTATCAGATGTTTTCGCCATTTTGGCGTTGAATAAGTAGATACCTATGGGTAAACTATCATTACATATAGCCAACCCACGTTTTATATCGGAGTTTTATAGGATTTATTTAAAGTTAAACATTTGATTGCTTTACTAAAAGCACTCGTAGCTACCAGACACGATATCTGTTTGGTAAAGTAATTAAAAGCTCGTTTACTACTTTAGTTAGTGTAAATAAATCTTCCGTTACAAGATGTTTATCGGTTAGAAGCCTCGACCTGAGGCGTGTAGATGTTCATGGCAGATTATAAAAGTCTCAATCCATTTCTGTACAAATCCAGTCTAAAGAAATGTCGGTACTGACGTCAAATTAAATTAATATAGAAATGTGCTCAAAATGAGCCCAAAAGATGTCCAGAAGAGATCGCTTTTAGAGATTAAACCGCCCATAGTACCTTTTCCTTAGTATCAATAAAGAGTTCTATCATTTAAATAATATTTATAAATGTGATAAGAAACCAAGAGTATTTAAAAAAAGTCGGATTCAACACCGCCAAATTAAAGGTGAAGCTTTCAAGATATGCCGATCTGCTCCTACGCACAAGCTTTACGCACACACATTACACCAGGTAGCCGAGCGGCCGCCACAATGCAGCAACATCTTGACCTTGTTAGTCGTGTTAGTTCTGTCAAGTTCTGACGGAAAATCAATAACAATGCAGTCTTTTGTGATGAAATTGTGTATCAACCACAAAACACCACAAATTATCCACTCACGCACACTTTTGTTTGGCGGTGTAGATATCGTCTTTTTTTAAATCTTCTTGTAAGAAACTTAAAGATTTGGGCCGAGTGGGCTCGTCGCTCCTTCTCATCCTGCGGGAGCTGTGAGAATCAGAATAGGGAATTCAGACATGGTTAACAGCATTTTCCTGTTAGTATAAACATATACTGCGATCACCGCGCCGCCTGACAAGAATGGTGGTTATGAAAAAACCTCCCCTGTTGAAGAGGAGGCCCATGTTCAGCAGTGAAATTCGTCGGGCTGATGATGAATGAATAAACAAGCTCAAATTAAAAATATATATAACCCTATTATAGCTAAGAACCATATCGATCATATCAGCTTTCTAACAGGAAAAAACCGCATCCAAATCGGTGCATTCGTTTCAGAGCTACGATGCCATAGACAGACACATAGATACAGTGATACATACGTAACATACCCTAAACTTATAACACCCC
This sequence comes from Alsophila aescularia, assembly GCA_946251855.1. NCBI lineage: Eukaryota > Metazoa > Arthropoda > Insecta > Lepidoptera > Geometridae > Alsophila > Alsophila aescularia. Next base: position 37,995,025 of record OX276379.1, read on the forward strand.
TCTCTTTGTAGTTTGGGGGTTAAAAACATTTGGGACTGTAATGTCCTTGAACTTATTACACCGTCAATCCTTACATTGTGACGACAGCGATCGGTTCGATGCTCTTACGACAAAATGCATTTTGAAATTTGACCTTCAATACGGAGTTGCTTATTTTTGGAGAGTATCGACTTACTACATCTGTGTAATCTTAACTTGCATTATGGTCAAAAAATGTTGATAGATATTCCTAATGCGCTACAAAATCGGGGTAAAACTACCTGCTCCCTGGGCCCGTTGATAAATTCCGTAGACGTCTACGTATCAACAATGCTCTAGCATTGTAGGCTTTTCCATATACTTGACTGGGCTGCCGTGTAAGATGTCTACAAAACGTAAATTTTTCACTTAGGCCCACTTGCTCGTAAATAAAACAAAGTATCTAGTTAGTTAGTTATCCCAAAAAATATTGTTATCTCTTTCGCGCTACTGTCTGCGTATCCTACTTGTCTTACATTTTTAGTCCAGACTAGACACTAGCCCGGGGCTAAGACTGCTGTGCAAGTAGGCCTAAGTAGTACAAAGTGCGAACCTGCGAGTCAGCATGTTGCATCAAACCGATACGTTATATTATGAATAGTTTTCTTAGTTGTCTCTGTCTCTGTGGTTTTCCTATTTGTCAATTGTTGATAACGGCTCAAGACTGTCATGAACCTATAAACAAGTTGTACAGCGTAGTGTCATCGCAGATTACTCCTCATCTCTGCCTCTAATAAGTGGGGTCGGTGCTATGCAACATACCAAAACGTTAAGATAAAAAAAATGTGTTATCTATATCTATTTATACTTATAATAAAGCAGTAAGTAACAAAACGTCTGTACAAGGAAGATAATTTAAAAAAAAATATACTTAACATATTTCTTTAAATCTTATCTTTCTGTATATTCGCGCAAGTGAGGTTATTACTGGTGGATAGTTTAGGTTTTGACTATAAATCTACTGTACTTTGTATCTCATTCCGATGATTAGAAGCCGAGCAATCGACAAAACTATTGGATGGCTACACAAATTTTGATAAAATGTGGTATATTATACTTTTTTGTCTTTTTGGTTTAATGATAACCACGCGGGCAAAACCGCGGGCACAGCTAGTATTTATAATATAGTAACTTATACCAGTTAAAGAAAGTAAACGTACGTGTATTTATTCTGTGGTAAACGGCTAAAAAATGGTAGGTAATCAATCTGTAATGTAAACTGATGGGTTTTAAAATAGCATCAATTGAAAACAAAGTTACGTAAATAAGCGAAATCAATAGTGAAAAATTGTGTGAATAGCACCGTCGCCGGCCGCAAACACGCCGTAATCACTCGGTATTGTCCGGGCACAAAGCAAAACAATAACACACAGCCTTGGTGTTATTCATTCAGGCGTGACGTAGGCGTGGAACAAATGTTTCTACTATTTGTCCGACAAACAAATGTTACAGCGTTAATCGGCGGGCGCGGGCGCAGACGCGGCCGCGGAGTCGAGCGAGCGACGCGCTTTCAGTTTCTATTTTAAATTTACCTAATTACACATCTGCGATTGCGCTGCATACAAATCAAACGGCGCGCTGAACGAGGCCTGCGGGCGCTCCGCCTCCGCCGTGAAGATATGGATTCGCTTTATCGCAACCGATAATACATCCGATATAATGAACCTTGCGCAGTATCAGCACAACAATGTTTAGTTTTGAATTCTTGAAAAAGTGGTACCATGGTGCGTTGTTTTCACGATTATCTTGTGCACAGTTTTGAGAAAATATGTCCGCTAACTATAGTTGACGACGTTGACGTGTCCGTAAGTAAACAACAACAAGTGATCTGTAATGTGTGCTTTGTGGCGTTTCCAGATGGCGATAAGGAGTCCGACGGGCCGTCGGAGAGCGGCGACAACACGTCGGAGTCCACGCAAGCCAACAGCGAGCCGGCACAGGAGAAAGGTACTGCATTCCTTCATCCCGATCTGTAGTAATAATCATTTCAAGTACTGTTCTACAGAACATAGAGTACCGTCAGGTGTCGCTGTTTCGCCCGCATCGACTTTGAGGTTCAAATTCAAATGCATCTATAACGCTCCATAAACGTAGTAATGAAAGGGAAGATGCAACTTCTAATTATAGAATACTGGCTGCGCCCCGAGGCTGTGCCCGTGTGTATACTTTTTCATCCCCGCTCGCTCGTTTTGCGATGAATTTTCAATAATACCTTTATAGTGCACTCGTAGGGTACTCAAGGAATCTCCGAAGTGGGAAAGGAACTAAGGCAGCGAACCAAATTTTGTATGAAACCCAGTGTCGCATGTTTGCATATTATTCGAATGATATGTCATATCTGAAGCATTAAATGCACAAAAAGGTATAACTCGTGTATTCTTCACGAATATTACTATTTTAATCTATAAACGCCATGTGTTTCATAAGAATATACCTTATTGTACGGATGGTTTTCCTTCGCGTTTTTACGATCATTCCTTGGGACTTGACATAAATATGTACATCGACACGTATAGTCGCGGCGCGCCTATCACCCTAAAATAGCCTTACTAAATTAAACAAAAAAATATACAAGGAATATTTCCGCCAAATTTCAAATCCCTAGGTCCACCAGTGTAGATTGTGCGTTTTTTAAGTCTCGGTACTGTTATATTAGTATTTCTATTCTATGCAAAGTAGGTAAGTAATACTCATTCAGGAAAACCGGCCAAAGTTGTTACTTTTATCAGATGCGAGCTAAACTCGTTATCGAACGCTTACTATTGTTATGCAGCTGCTATATGATAACGTTCATGGTATGTTGCTCACCATAATTTATGAGCCGATAACTATGTACCTACATTTTTAATTTCATTAGTTACTAGCGACCCGCCCCGTCTTTGCACGGGTGTAAATTAGAAAAAAAAAAAAGATGTGAAAAATGTGAAGTTCTCGCACACTCGACCTTTAACTCGGCCGGGGGGGTCGACGGCTCGCTTCGCTCGCTGCCTCTCCCCTAGCTTCATTCAGGTCTCGTATGCTCATATTATATGTATATATATAAACCTTCCGTGAAAAATGATCTAACTATGGTGAAAACCGCTTCAAAATCCGTGGCGAGGTTTAGGAGGAGCGGCCAAACAGACAGATAGACAGACGCGGAAAGTGACTTTGTTTTATACTATGTATTAATTTTAAATATGTTATCTGCACACTGTTTATGACAAACTTTTGCATTTACACCTCACTTTACATAGTGACGTTACGTTCTAGATCGACGAAAGACATTATTCGTACAATGACCACGCCAGCTGTTATTCTGTCAGAAGTTGTAAAAGTAATGTGTGTTATATTTGCGCAATCGTGTTCGTGACGTTATATGGTATCACACTAATATGAGTTTTATAAATCAGAGAAGTGTAGCCACTGCCGTCAACAGGCCAATCAGAGCTTAGAGTTTTAAAAATGAATACTACTCACATCAAGCGGAAAACTTCGTAAGCGCGATGCAGAACCCCATACGTTAGAACTGACAGTCCATCCATACAAGAACTCATAAAATGCATAAAAACCGATTAGCACCATCTACCTTTTGAATTACTCCTTCACGCTCAAACGGCTGAACGGATTTGTATGACATTGGGTACCAGGATAGCTGATATCCTGGATTAACACAGACTACTTTTCATCATCATAATCCACGCGTGTGAAACCGCAGGGCGCAGCTAGTAAGTCAAAAATGTCATAATAGTTTCAACTAGATACAATCATATGCTGAAGTGTAGATAAATGTTATAATTCATAAAATGAACTGTAATACTCTAAAGTTGCCTCAATTTTTATTAATCCGCAGTTTTTAGTTGGAAAATTTATTATATAGCTAAATAGACCTGATCAAACTCAATTTGATGTTACCCGCTGACAGCTTGCAGATTCCATCAGAACTAAAAATATATTAAGTCACTATAAACATGCTGAAATTATTTGCAACTCTAGTGACTCGCCCGGCTTCGTAGCGCTAACACCGCGGCATTTTTCTTACTCTTAGCTATCTTACACCCGTCGCAACTTCTAAAAAAAACGCCAGTAAGCGTAATTCTTAATCTTTGGTATCAACCATCGTGGTGCTTTTTGACCATAGACAACTGCTTTATTACTCACGTACTTGACATAAGTACTTGTTATTATTTCGTTTCCATGGCAACATGTCATTGCTTTCCTTATAGCGAGTAATCGTAATTTTTGCTAATGTTTGTTTTAATAATGTGAACCAAGGTATAGTTCACATTATTGCAATTTTCGTAGTGATCTCAAAAATAAAATTCTGCCCATGTATTTCGCTGATAATGTAGCTTTCTATAGGTGATAAAAAAAAAAATTATTCAGTATTTTTTTGAGTTTATCCCTTACAAACAAACATACAAAAAATAAGCCGTCGCGGGATATCTGGCAGATGTGTAAACATTTTATTTGCCTCATCATCATCATCATCATCATCACAGCTCGTTTTCGTCCACTGCTCTGAAATAGATAGGTTATGAAATACTTCATACATGACATGTATTGTGTCATTAATACCTATCTTTCATAACAACAACACAAATGATACAAAGCTTACCTAGGTGCCGTATATAAAAAAATAGTCTTTGCCTAGGTGTTAAACTATTCAATTCATAGTAACTATGCATTATCAATGATCTTAGTCTAACCCCCCATTCCTATAAAAATGAAAAGAGTCGTTTTTCCAACGTCTCGTTACTTTTTGACGTTTTTTTGTATGGCGTTTATGTCATAAGCTGACGGACAGTAAGCGAAAACGGTTCATTTTAAGATACGAGTGTAGGAACCGGTCATTATTAGTCTTCTTTTTCGTCCCTTACCTCTTATCTCTTCTGATTCCCTTAGCGGCGTGGCGATCAATCGCCACGCCGCTAGATGCCAATAGATGATTACACATCAAATTAAAAGCTACGAACTAAAAAAATATACCCGATCGATCGATTGGTCTTTTTACCCAAGTACGGCGAAGCAAGGGAATGGTAATGAGTTTAACAGTTCTATGTATGTATATAAGTGGAGCTCCCACCATAGGGTCGCCCCTATTGGTCCGATTTTGACAAGCGAGGTATTAATCGATTCGTCTTCAGCGTAGAGAGAGCTCTCTCTACGGCCTTCAGGTATAGAGTAACATAGGCTATATTTTACCCGACCGTAGTCGGGGGTTTGAGTTTTTAAATTCGTCTTGTTTATATTAAGCATTTGACCGTCACATGACTTGCAAACTAATTATACTGACGCGATCCAAAACTCATTGTATTCAGTTTCAGGAGTAAAAAATTACTAGTTGCATTACAAAACACTATTTTTTTTCTTACCTATTTAAATTACGTTTCTAAAAATATGTAAGCATGCGTTTGTCGTAGCTGGCTGGTAGACTCGAGTTTTGAAATTTTAATGAGTGTGGTAATTCTTCCACGGATTGTTGAATACATAAATTATAGAATAATTGGTTGAAGGTCATACAAAATATATGATACACTTGTACTAACACTTGCAACATCTACACTAATATTATAAAGAGGAAAGATTTGATTGTTTGTTTGCTAGTAATGGATAAACTAAAAAAATACTGAACCGATTTTGATGTGTTTTTTTATGTTTGAAATCTGATGTGATCGAAATGCTTCTTAACTATAATGGGGGTGGGGGGGGTTATATTTATTTATTTTAATTTATGCTTGTTATTACTTACAGCCGTACCCGGATAACCAAATTAACTTTTAACTAGCATTAAAGCGTCTTATGATAATTAACGTTGATTGTCGATATTCCAGAGATCCTGGACAGCTTGCGGCCGGTGTCACCCGAGGCTCCCGCCAGCAGCAGCACCGGCCCGCAGCGGTTCCTCAAGATCAACGTGCGGCACATCACTGATGGACAGGTATTACTTACTTCACTTACAAATCTAATTAAACATCTATGAAAATAAAACAAATTACCAACTCCAAGACGCCTGCTAAGGGCTTATTCCAACACCAACAGCCGCCATAATGCTGCACGTACCAGAATTTAATTCACGAATTTAAACCATGTTTTCGACCTCAGTTTTTTTAAATTATTTTGAGCTCTCTGTCCCCACGGTTCCAATGTCCAAACTCCAAAAGGCTGAAATAAGTAATCTCTACCGAGTGACGTTAGTAATTTCGTCGTTTGAGTTACTTTGTCGTAGTCACTCTGTCTCAGGAAAATGTGATAGTGCTAGAATGTTAAGGCAAGTAGCGTTCGCACAAGGCCGCCGCGTCTCACCATCTTCGAACTGCTCTATTGATACGTTTTTTGTTGTCCAGGGGGTAGTGTCCGGCGTGCTGCTGGTGACGCCGAACGCCGTGATGTTCGACCCCAACGTGTCGGACACGCTGGTGATGGAGCACGGGCCCGAGTCGTACGGCGTCATCGCGCCCATGGAGTACGTGGTCAACGCCGCCATCTTCTACGACATCGCACACATGCGCACTCACCCGCCGGACCTCAACGCACACAAGTACGTACCTACAGACTCCGAGGCGCTCAGTAAACTGTCAACATTCGCAGACTATTTTTAACTGCAGTATGTTTAGAAGAAGAGCAGAAGAATAGTAATTTATTTTTTTAGCTTTTGCCTGATATTTCGTCCGCGTGGACTACTGGTTATCGCGGCAAAAAATATCCATTGTCCTTCCCCAGGGATAAAACTATGTACATACTAAATTTCATATAAATCGGTACAGTCGTGAAAAGGCAGCAAACAGACATACACACAGAGAGATAGAGTTGCTTTCGCTTTTATAATATTATAATATGGATAGAATCGAGATCGTTGGAATGTCATTCAATAGATTGGTTGTAGCTCTGGGCGTCTACTCGCAAAACGAAGAATATAGCGTTGCGGAGCACACGGAGAAATTTGGTATGGAGATAGACGAAGTCGCGGGCAAAATTCCTGGGGCTACAAGTTTAGAAGTTTATTCTAGCCTTGCTGCGATCAGACGGAAATCATAGAAACTGAGCAATTTCTACTGTTATCTCTAACACATCAATATAAATCAAAATTACCTCGCTTCACCGCGTGTCGAATGCATTTCCACGACTCAAACCATTTTGATTGGTGTTGCGCGTTCCGTGCAATATACTAGTGACAATTTTAATCAACATTAATTGTAGTAATGACCACGAAGCGTGAGTATAATTGCTGCATGTTTTGTTTCGTTGCAGAGCCGAGCATGCCGAGATCTACTATATGAATAAGTCGGAACATTCTCCCGGAAAGGACTCGCTTCTAGTCAAAGTAAGTCATCTTTTAGGACTTTTTGAATTCCAAAACGAGGTCGCTCTTATCCGACTGTATTTCCTTTTGAGTTTTTACAAATTCATACAAGTCGTCTCCACTATAAGCGGGCCATGCGCGGAGTTTTTATATTTCGCGGAGTTTTGGTGGAACACGAATCGCGCGAACTTAGTGAATTCTAATTTGTTCCTTTCATCGAAGGTTTTCAAACGTATCTCCGCGATTTCTAAATCGATTTGTATAGTTTTTTTATTTGAAAGGCTAGACTTTCAGTGTCATCATTTTACCTAATCGGTCTTCTCGTGGCCAGTTTCAATGCAACTTGATCGTTTAGTTTTGATAGTTAAGCTAGATGAAGTACATTTATTGTAGTCTCTTAAAAAATGTTTGGCCTTCTTTTTCGCCTAATTATGTTATAGTAAACGTAGTGTAGGGAGCTAGGTGGAGCGACGATATATGCAAAGTAAATGGCAGCAGTTGGAAGAGAAGACCCGAAGATCGGGCTCAGTGGCGTGCTTTGGGAGAGGCCTATGTCCAGCAGTGGACTGACACGGGCTGATGATGATCATGTAATATTATAATTAAAAAAATAAACCGTCGCGGGATGCCTGGCAGATGTGTAAACATCTAATATGACTGAGCTGAGGCGGAAAGAGTCGACGCGCTCGTGGCGCGCAGCGATGCGTCGCTGCGCCAATAGTCGACGTTCTCGCGTACCGCGCCATGAGATGTATACACATCAAAAACATATAATCGAAATAAATAAGATTTAAAAAACATTTAAGTGATATTTTGAAATTAGTTTAAGCGTGAAAAGACCCGTGTTTAACTTCAGACGCAAAAAGAGGCGTGTTATAAGTTTAACGTGTGTAATTGTCTGCGGCATCGTAGCTCCCAACCAAATGGACCGATATTGATGCGTTTTTTCTGATTGAAACCTGATGTAGTCGATGGTTCTTGGCTATAATTTATGTGCTGGGGGTTATTTTTCTGATTGAAACCTGATGTAGTCGATGGTTCTTGGCTATAATTTATGTGCTGGGGGTTATTTTTTTTATTGATCTTGTAATTTCTTCTGTGTTATAAACTCGAAGAAGAACTAATAAAAGTACTTAAATCAGGATGAAACGTTTCCCGAGCTGCAGGCGGCGGGCGGGGAGGGCGCGGAGGCCGACGAGCGGCCCGGCTCGGGCGACGCCGACGAGCGCGGCGGCGCCGCCTTCCCCAAGGCTTTTGAAAGAGAGCTGGTCACCCCTACTGCTCTACAGGTCAGTTTGGTTTTTATCTACACTCCTAGATTCACTCCTTTCGTCCTAGATACACTCAGATCGTAAAATTCGGATTATGAATTCAAAAATTGGTGGCATTTATCCACGCATGTCTCTAATAAGAAAATAGTACATTACTGCCGCGGTCTGTAATGACTGCGTTGCTGGCAGCGATGATGATGGTCGAGAGCGTAGCTAAGTTAAGTTCGAGGCCATCACAGCGCGGTCAGCAAGGGCTGCAATGATGGCCAAGCTTGAAGGCCGAGAACTTAACTAAGCAAAGCTCGAAGCCATCATAGCGTGGCCAGCAGGGCAGTCATTGCGGACCAAGGCTTGTATAGTGCTTTACTCAAACAATGCGTGGAATTTAATTAAAACCAGCTTAGTATAATAAGAATTTACTCAAACAATGCAACAACAACAAAAACAACAACGACAACGACAAATACAACAACAACGACCACAACAACAGAAACAAAAGCAGAAACAGAAACCGCAACAGCAACAGCAGCAGAAACAGAAACAGAAACAACAACAACAATCACGATCACATCAGCTTTCAAACAGAAAAAAAAACATCAAAATTGCATCATTCGTCTGGGAGCTACAACGCCTCTCTTTTCGCGTTCGGGGTTAACGAACCCACGGAATAAATAATAGTGCTACGACAAAAGACGACAATAATGGATTTTCAAAGGAAATTGCTGGCCGCAAAACACGACAATAATGAAATTCCATACAACTTTGCTGGCGCCTATTCAAGCAGCGCAGCAAGGTCGACTTTGCCCAAAGAAGGTTGTCGAAATAATGACCACACTACTAGTATTGTTTGAATAAATATATATTATAGCATTATTTTCTCAACAAATTAAAACATGCGCGCACATTTGCGTTGAACTGATGGATTTCGGGGCTCTAATTTACTTTGCATTACTCATTTATTATTAACTGTGTTTTTGTTGGTCAAAAGTCTTATTCTGAGAAAAAAATGTCTGACAGCAGCTCCTCAATAGAGAAGAATTTGACTCCACCTGACATGGAAACAGCAACGGAAATAACGAACAATCTTTTACCAGCAAAATAACTGTATTTTTTATTAAAAGTAGGTAGGTACCGTCCTATTGCATGAGTTCAGATAGTGTCTGACATTACTAACTAACTGCACATAACTAGGTATTAAAACACTCGTATGATCATATTAAAAAACTCGCTCGCTGTTCGTCTTTAAAATTCACACACGTGTTTTAATAACCCCTGTTATGCAACAGTTTTATAAACTACTATAACCATTTATAAGGAAGTATTTCTCAATCCGACTGTATTGTTGATAATAAACGGCGTACAATACAACCGAAGTTAACCGTAGTATTGTCATTAGATAGACCATTTTAGGAGCTTTTAAAAATAATCTGTTTTATTTTATGTTCCAGCAACAAACAACAGAAGAAAGGCGAAAGTCTCTCCTGGATCACCACTGGGCTATCCCCAGCAAAGACAGGATGTCCATCGATCAAGGAAGCGAGGTTAATATCTCAAATTAACTATATTATTGATGCCCTTCTATGGAGCACGCCCGGTAAGCTAGATGCCTTGATACTGGATTTAATTATTCCTATGCCTCCCCCCCCCCCCCCCCCCTTACACTACTCGCGCTCTTGTTCGTGTATTGCCTTGCTCGGGTGACTTCCGCATCGTGTCGATTTAAGCGTCGGAGCTAAAAGGCCCGAAGAATGATCACGAATCGAGGGCTAGAAATCTGCCCAGCAACTGAGATCCTCGTGAAGCCATCAAGAGACAAGGATTATGATTAGTGTTTTATTTGCAGGTATCATCAAGCGCCGACCAGTGCAAAGACGAAAGTCTCGACGTGCCGCCCGGTGCCGTGTCGCGCGCTGAGAGCTCGGAGGGCGGCGAGGTGCCCGACGCCGACGAGGCGCCGCCCGACGACGCGCACCACCTCGTCAAGCTGTCCTACCACGACTCGGGGATAGACATCCGCGACCCCTTGCTGAACGTCACGCCTGCGAACGCTAAGAAAGTAAGTCATCACTACAGTGGGGTACTAGTATAGTCGCCTGACACCGACTAGGTGCCCAACGCCGACGACGCGCACCTTCCTAAAATCCCAACCTGAAACTGCTTTACTAACTGTGTTCCAAATACACGGATTATTGACACAAAATTAACCTTCATACTAATTAAAAGAGGGTAGAATCAAATTAGTCTTCAATGTGCCAAAAATCCACTCGTAAACATTTCGCATCTTACCCTAATATTACTAACCCTCATTCCGATTGTAGGGCAGCCACGCGACATTAGACCACGAAGACTATCACCACGAAATAGACACGATATACGAGTCGGCCGACGAGTGTGGCTACCATAGCGACAGTGTCTACGAAGGCAGATCGTTTCTAGACTGTTTCGTAGTGCTGCATCCAGGTTTGGACGTGATGTCTACGACCTCTTCGCACGACGAGGTGAGGAGGCGACTTCAAATGGGAGTTACCAATGGACTTCTGTGATCGTCATTTGTTCAATCCTGGATTCTTGAAAGTCCCCGAGGACTGACTGCTGTGATCGTCATTTCTTTTTTATGTCTTTGAAGTCGGTGCTGATGTTCTTCTCATACTGTACTGGTAAATGTCTTCTTGCGATGTCTTCTCCTTTTTATTTTCTCATCTTTTACTGTTAAACGAAACGACCAATTATTATTAGGTTTGTATCAAAACTAGGGAGGCTTGTTGTATCAGGAGTTCTATGATCTCTTCGTTCTTTTTTACGGTGTATTTTGGCATTTATCATATCTTTTATTTCTTTCACAATCTTATTTGTTGCTTACGGAAGTACTTCAGTCTTCAAGGGACGGCGTTTTTATCTCTATTAAAAAATAGTGCCCACACAGCTTGAAGTTCATTATAAGCAGAAGATTAAATGTCTACGAACGGAAAAAATTAGCCATCGATTTCAGGCACAAAAATAAGTTATGTGCGGATTTATTAGGCCACGGCAGAGGCCTTTGGGCAACCTGAACACTGTCATGAAACACCAGATGTCGTCACGACCTCATTCGACACACATAAAGGAAAAAGAGGTTTTTACGAAAATCGTTCGTTGTACGTTTCAAAAATTGTTCATGAATCTTTATGAAGAAATCTTCCTTTATTTCACTGTTATTTTTTATCCCCGTTAAAAAACGTACCCTATACTAATGTTTATTGAATGCTTGCTTGTCGTATGAGGTTGTGCTGGCCTCTGACGTCAGTTTGTCAGGCCGCCCGAAAGCCTCTGACATGGCTTAACGACTGCTATTAATCAATAACAGCCGGGACCGACAGCTTAACGTGCCTTCCGAAGCACGGAGCGATGGAAAACCGCACATAACAAAGGTCATTAGTGCGGAGCCGAGGACCGAATCGTTGGATAACTATCTTGCACTAGTATCCGCTAGGCTGGCATCGCTCATGATGTGTATTCGATGCATTAGTGTCTTTCCTATTATGATAGTAGATAGTTTTTATTCCCGCAGGTGTACAGCGACGCCGACATCGTGCTGTCGGCGGAGTGGGTGCCGCCCGTGTGCCTGCCGCGCGCGGAGCCGCCGCTGTCGGCGCCGCCGCTCGGCGAGAACGAGCGCGCGCCGCGCAAGTCGGCGGCCGCCGTCTCCTTCTCGCTCGACGGCTCGCAGAAGGATGACACTACCAAGCCGGATAAGAAAAATAAGGTTACAATTAAACATCTACAAATTGTAAACAAGTTGCTTTTACGTACTATGTATGTATGTATGTTTGTAGGAGAAGTTTCATTCTGAAAATTCTTTAGAAAGCTACATTATTCTAGGGGGACGTAGGCTACTTTTTCCATCTGCAAAAAATGCTGTTTCCACGGGTAACGGTAGAACTACGTGCGGAGCTTTAGGGCAGAGTAGCTAAATATGTATAAAATAAAAATTGACCAAACAAAATAGCTAGTTGTTTCTGATTTCCTGACATTTAGGAGTTTCATCTATCTAGGTAGGGTTTCATAAGTATGCGGTAAGATATGAAAGTTTCCGCTGTAGTTTTTATGTGTAAAATCTTTCCGTTCGCTTTCCTTCCTGCAAACTATGGGAGTGATTTCGTGAAAAGCGTAACCAATGTGCAATTGGAAGTGAGTAACAGGAAGCTGCGGAAGCGCGCTATTTGATTACAATTTGCAATCTATGTGAGTTATTTTGTGAAAAGCGTAATCAATATGTAACCGGAAGTGAGTAACAGGAAGCCGGGAAAGCGCGCGCTATTTGATTTACATTTTGCAGTCTATGTGAGTTATTTCGTGAAAAGTGTGTAAGTGTAACCGTAAGTGTGTAATAGGAAGTTGTCCCCGGTTTCCTATCGCGCGCTATTTTGTCTCAATTACAAATTGCTGACCCTTGACACACACATAGGTAATTGGTTACTGACTGTACTCGAATTTACAGTGTACCTGATAACATAATTGACTTACTTAGATCATCTAATCTACAGGGCAATCCTTGCGAATTGAGACAGACTGACAGTCTTACCTCGGGTTTCTGAAACGTTTGTTAACGTTGTCAATAGATTAAGTCTATTGCTGTCTTTGTCATTTTTTGAGTGCCAGACAAAGGCAGCATTAGAATTAATCTGTTGTCAAAGTTAACAAACGTTTCAGAAACCAGAGGTTATTGTCGTGAAATTATAATGTTCTATATACATACAGTACCGTGACAAACTGACAGATTGACAGGCAATGCAAAGCCTAAACAAGTGGACACTCCTTAAGTACCCTGCGGTAATTTTTGGGGCGATAATTTTTGAAATTCCGTTCCTAAGTGTAGTGAATGGGGGTGGAAAAGTTTGCAAACACGATAATTGGCGGATATCCGTTGAATCTCTATTATAAACCAACTAGCATTCGCCCGCGACTTGGTCCGCGCGGACTACAGTTTATCGCGAAAAAAACATGCTGTGTTCTAAAAACTATAAAAAGTATAAAGATGCAAAAGTATAGCACCAACGCTCTTGATGCTATTTTGACAGACTTGTTATTATTTCGTTTCCACGGTAACGAAATAATAACAAGTCTTACAGCGTTCCTTACAGCGAGTAATCGACATTTTCCGTGGTTTTCCGGGATAAAAAGTATCCTATGTTGGTCTCTATATTGTACAGTACCTATTTACAAAGTTTCATAAAAATTTGGTCAGCCGTTTTGGCGTGAAAATTCCCCTAACAAACAAGCAGACAACGGTTTTACTTTTATGTATTGGTGCGGATAAATAAAACTGTCTCGTTTGCTAAGGAAGTCTTCTATCCTCCAGATGCTAAAGCGGCTCTCGTACCCCCTGTCGTGGGTGGAGGGGCTGACGGGCGAGGGCGGCGCGCCCCCGCACTCCGACTCGCTGCCCTCCTCGGCTGACAGCCACAACACCAGCGTCTTCTCCAAAGTCTTCAACAGGTATGTGCCGTCACAAATGTAACAAGTCTACGTAGAACTTGTAGATATCACACTCATTTTGAAGCTCCTACAGGTGATATATGTACGTGTAAAATTGATGTGTCTGACATGATTGGATTCGGGTAGAAAGTACAACTAACTAACCCTTTACATAAAACAATTGGATAAATAATTTGCTATTAAAGGACTTTTAACTGGTCTTCGGCACAGAATAAATAATGACGTCATCGGCCCACAGACCATAGGGTCTTATACAGTTTCTAAACTGTTTGGTAACGCGGATTCGAGTTGAATATTTTTTTTAATAGGCCTTTTAATTTTGAGGCACAGCTACGAGAGAAAAACCCTAAAAGTCGCGGCCAGTAATCAATGATCAAACCGTAGATAATAAATCTATAGAAAACTACAATGCAAGAAAAAAATGTTAGAATACTGGTATCCTAAATTGTCGCGTTTGAGATATTGGAGCTCAAAAATGGCGTATTAGTCAATATGTTATCTTATATCTATCCATCAGAAACGCAACACTAGGATACTAGACCGCAGGCGTTACTTTGCGGAAATCCATATTTAATAAGCATAAAACAAAAATAAAAATTGAAGAAGAATTTAATGCATTGTATATTTTTTTTAATTGCTTTTTCATCGGTTTGTGAGCTACCCTGAAAGTTTCAGCCGGATAGCTAATCGGGAAGTGCTCGAAATTTGAATTGCAAGATTCCAGGACACATAAATACATAGATACAGTTACATACAAGTGAAGTTAAATAAAAGCTTTTAAAAATGAACGAAGAATAAGTATCTAACTTACTTAACTAAGCTACAAGTTTGGCGGAAGTAAGATATAGTGTTCAACATTTTTCGTTAGTATTGAAGTACTCTATCAATTTATAAAAGTTTTATCTGTGGCCGCGACTTTTCGGTTTTGGTTCACTTGTGTAAAATGTATTATTTAATCTGTGGTCAAATGTAAGGTTCCCTTTATTTCGTTTACTTACTTACATATTATAGACTGCTCTAGCACACTGCAATAAATGCATGCCGGCAGCATTGATAGATAGTTAGATAAATACTTGTTGGCCCTTTGAATTACCAATATGTTGGTCCGTAGCACCATACGAATGACTTGGTTTAAACTACCTACTTGGACAGCTCGATACATTACTAGTGGAGATGTGCGAGCGGTCACGTATACGACGCATCCCCATATAGATTTCAATATATCTACGAGATAAAATCTCAAACATTGAATCAGGATGTTGTAATAATGCCGCATGTGATAAATATCTTAATATAACGTACGTCTAAAGGAATTTGCGAAGAAATTTAAATTAAAAAAAAAATCATTTTGTTGAAGCATTGTATCTACTTTTTAATCATATCTGTTCCTTAGCATCTGATAACAAAGAAATGAGTGTCATATCTACATTGAAATGTAAAAATATTATTATTAAATTAAAAATGTTAACTATATTTGTATAAAGACGCCGCTCACTGACAACAGCCACTTTGTGACATGTCGACAAACAACACCCTGAGCATTAACATGTCATACGACATCTGTAGCATTTACTGATAACAATGTCGCATTATCTAACCCAAATAATTGTTATCCAATCGCAAAACAAAACATTCAAACGTTGGATGATATCGATGTTTGCTTCGATCTGCGTTATCAAATTCTTAGATCAAACATTAGTGTCGATTCTGTGTGCAAAACATTTAAAAAAAAAACGAGCGAGCCTTATAGTAGACGCATATGATGTGTAATATCTGACTCTGACCTATCTGATCTTACTTTTCGTCAGAAACTCTTATGTCTTGATATCTCAGTGGGGAACCGTTCGGCTGATAGTCTGAAGTACCTGAGTTCTATTCCCAACTGCAGTGTTTATTTTGCACATTATAAAATTGATGTGATGGCTTCTAGCTTGATAGAACCTATGGAAACGAAAGGGACAGCAATAAGTTAGAGCTGCCGTTTTTATTTTTAAATATTTTGTGTCGACACCATTGCTGCTGGAAGAATGTCGAAAACTAATTACAATAACAAGTGACACACATATACACATGCTCGAGAAAGCGAAATTAATTATTGAAACGTATTGTTCATTGCTACCGTGGATGCTATCCGGATTACGTAACGACCCGCACCGTCCATTGGCGTACACGTACGTACACGCGCGCCCGCGTCCTCTCACGTTCCGTACGCGTAGCTCGCCAATGAACCTTGTGGAGTTCGGTACCGGTTTGTTCCTGAGTAAAACCCCTTCGGAAGAGGCGGCCCAGGACGGGTCCTCAGCATCGGGGTACGTGACGTCACACGCTCCGCAAACTCGATGTGTCAATATTTGTAATGTTTTAAGCCTTTGGAACGAACTTAGACCACAGCGACACACGAGCTTTGGCTCAACTTTGAACAGTTTTGAACAGTTTGTTTCGAAATAATTATGCGTGTTTCAAATTATCCCGTAGAAGCTTAAGAGGATAGACCCACGCGTGTTTGTTTTGCGTTCACTGCCCACGCGGCTTCTACAGGTGTTGCCTTACATTTTCCGTGAAATTTGTTTTTTGGGAGAAAACGTTTCTACCATACTAAAACATAACCAAATCCAATAATTCTGGTGTACTTTTATTAATCACAGAAAAAAATATGTTTATAGTAAAAAAAATAGCAGAATTTCTAAAGAATTTGAATTAATGAGTCTTTAAATACCGATATATTCTTGTAACAGATTTCTCAAGTTCGTGTACTGTTTAAATGAAAAATAATAATAAATTAAGAAAAAAGAAAAGTTATAAATGTAGGTTATTCTGTGTATAATAAAAATAGACCAGAATTATTGGATTTGGTTATATGGTACAAACCTTTTCTCCCAAAACACAAATTTCACGGAAAATTTAAGGCAAACGAAGCTGTAGAAACCGCATGGAACCCTATCCTCTTAAAATATTTTTTAGCTAGTTTGATGCTCAAATAATCTATACGGAAGCAGATATTGGTTTACTATTGACTAGTGATAGTTAATGTTCGTAGCAATCTTTATCTTATCGACCTTATGACATATGGATGAAAAGTTGCCTAAATAGATAATGTAATGTTTCCGTTGAATTCTACCTTCAATTTAGCAGTTAAGAGTCTGTTCAGAAAGAAAGCCGTCATGTCCAGATTGTGAACTACCGTTCCAATTTACATATTACAACCATAATTAAGAGCTGGTAACCATAAATACGGAACAGTCGCTCTATTGTATTGCCCGCTAAACAATAAAGGTAATAGGCACAACTGCGTCCTAAAATCCCACGACGGATCTCTTTCTGAACAGACTCTAGCATCAATAAACGCGTACAAGTTTAAATTGATTTATTTGTACTATTTGAGAATCTCCTACTATTGTGAAGTCGATTAAAAATAATTGTGTGGTTATTTACGTCTCTTAACAAACACTTAAAAATCCGCACATAAAAATAGTTATATGACGTCAATTCGACTTTTGTCGCCTTAACAATTTTTACGGTGTCGCGTGTGGCGCTGTGGTCGAACCGTTTAGCCTCCTTGTAATCACCGTTCTGTTACAATTAGCCATACCACCGGCATAAATGTGTTGTTTGTTATTATATTTCTATTGTCTTTTGTCCGTCAATTGTGAGTTTTGGGAGCGGACAGTAAAAAACTATTCCAAAGTTCACCGTTGCTTTTCTATAAATTTGACTGTGCTGGCATGTTGTATATGTGTTAGGAGGATTTAGTGATCATTTATTTAGATCCTATGTCTCTGTAAGGTCAACATTCTAAATAACCTATTTGCATATCTGTCATCCAAGATTAAACAAAAACATAAAGTAACATAAAGTTTTACTCTATACAGGGTGTTTGGTAGAGGAGTAGTGGGTTGGTTTGGTGGGCGTGTAGGTGGATCTATTTGTAAACTACATGGATCATGTAATGCATTTTTTAAATCTTATTATTTTATAGAATTTTCCGGAATTTTGACTCTATAACCATACAATTCTTTTTTGGACATGTTTCTGGTCATTTTTTTATTTATTTTTTATAATCTCATATTTTTTTCTTGTCTACTCATGGCCCGTTAAGATCCTCACAATACCTAAATCATTCGATTCGATTAAATAAAACACTTAGCGGGTTTTTTTGCATTTAGTATTTTCCAAATAGATTCACTTACAAGCCCACTACGTTTGTCTAATTCTCTACCAAACACCATGTATAACATTTATGTCAGAAGGTTATGACCGTTTATTACACGAGTTCCCAAAAAAGGACTAACGTTTTATGTTTGTATGTATGTATATGAGTTCCTTTCTTCCACCATAAGTTTTAAATGCCTGAACATATTTGGATGTATGGGGTATCGTCAGAATCATTACATCATCCCAAGTAACATAGGCATTCTTTTATGCCTATGTTACTTGGGATATGGCTCCAAATTCAAATGCGAAAAAAAAACCTCATTTTACAATACGGGTATCAAATTGAAGGCCTTGATGAGCACATTCCAACAATATATTGTTTATAATTATATTATAATTATTGATTATATTTATATTTTGTTGTAAGTTCTTTTTTAGCAGGGCAGGCGTGTTTTTATTTATTTGAATTTATGGTTTGTTTCATCTTGGATAACAGATAGGGTTATTCGGATCCAGTCTGAGTCATTACCATCTCATCGTCACTAGGTCTTCCTCATTAAAACAAAAGTTAGGTTGAGAAATGTGTAATTGTCACCATTAAACACGAGCATCGTTTACTCTTATTGGCACCCTTTCTATGTAATTCGTTTTTTGGCATGTTTAGCTTACAAAACGAGAATGGAATAGCATTGCGTGTTAAACAATAATGTTTCTGATATCAAATAAAAAAATATGTTTTGATGTTTCGTTTTACAGGTGCTGGAAAAAAAAACTCTTTTTTCTGCTGCTTTCTAAATAATAATGAATTCTTTTAATGCTTAAAGTTAATCAATTTTCTAGCTAAGACGCAAGGCGCACTGTTTTATTAAAGTTTAAAAAAAAACTGATATAGAGACTTTATATTTTAACAATAAAAGAGCGCTCTTGTAAGCTGTTGAAAAGAATTTTGACAGGCTATGTTTAAAGAAATACCCATTTTAATATCAGACAAGTTTATTGTTCCTTATTGTTTGTTCTAACGAATGTGTTGTGATGGATGCGTAGGCGCAGCTCCCTGGGTGGGTTCGGTCGGTCGCACACCAAATCGACGTCGAGTAGCTCGACGCAGCCGCGGCTCGACTATCGCAGCATGGTCTCAGTGGACGACATGCCTGATCTCTTCGCTTCCTTCGATAGTAAGTCAATCCTTGCTCAAAACCTTCTGAATTTAACATTTGTCTTTTTTCTTTTTATGACTAGCCTAGATCGATTCATTGCTCCATCAGCAACTCTTTATTTGCAGCTATTATGTTATTTACTAATGATCCGCCCTGTATTTACAAGAAAATATTTTTTAAATGAAGTATACGCGATTGGTGACGCTATGTTTTATACTAGGTATATATGATCATCATAATCATCATGTCAGCCTTTAGAAGTTAACTGCTGAACATAGGCCTCCCCCAAGGTAGGTATATAATTATGAAAAACTAGCTGTGTCCGCGGCTTTGCCTGCGTGCACAGCTAAAAGTGCGTTAAAAGTAAGCTATATGTTATTCCAGGACCAAAAATACCAATATACTCAAACTTCGTACAGACGTTTTTTATCGATTTCTCGACATGTAATCAACAGATTGAGACAACAAGTAACCCTGAGCTATCTAACAGTGAAAACCGCATCGCAATCGGTGCAGTAGTTTTAACGTGATGCGCGAACAAACATACAAACAGACAAACAAAGACACAATTTGAAATAAAAAAACATCTTCAGTAGCTTATTTTAAATAACCTAAGCCAATTTTTTTGTTTTTTTATTGTGCAGGCTTTTTGGTACTTACTGATTTATTATAAGTATAGATAGCAAAGTTGTAAGTAACACTACTTACAACTTTGCTTTGGTGGGATTATTTACTGTTATTGTCAACACTTGATCTACTAAATATGCCTTCAGAAATGTCAACGTTTGGACAGTTTTCCTCTATTTAAATTTCCTAATCGGCCGAATCTCGAATCAGTTATACCGACAAATATTTCTTTAATTGGCCAGTGTTTTCAAAAAAGTGACAATGGGGAGCTGCTATGCTGGATGCATAGTTGCGTCTCTTTTTAACTGGTGGTTGTATAATAATAAGCGAATATGCAATGTCACGTGCCACCATAACAGCTTTTTTCTTTCCAACAGAGCTAATCCCGCGTCCCGCTCGGCCGAGCGACGACCCGCCGCTGTACCTGCGGCTGCGCATGGGCAAGCCGGCCGGCCGGCCGCTGCCGCGTACCACGCCGCTCATGTCCTACGGACGCAAGCGCATGAAGCCCGAGTACTGGTTCGGAGTGCCTCGGAACAGGTGTGTATAATACATGTTATAAAAAGCCTGTATCAGTCCACTGCTGGATATAAGCATCTCCAGAAGCTCGCCCGGGACCCAATTTTCTTTTCCAACAGCTTAGCTAGCTTATCCGTTGCTACATCTAGTTGCAAAAAAAGTATTTATTGCCTTCATATGAAAAACAATATAATTACAAACATTCGTTAACAAGGACAACGATTTGACAAGGATTTGTCGGAATTAAGAAACAGGAAAAAGCAATCTGATAAAATATTGATCAAAAAGTCGATATGCGGCAGAGCACTTCGCACTCCAGTGGGTCGAAGTGTACAAGTGTACATTTTATTACTTATAAGTATAAAATGATAACTTTTTAAACTGGCGCACTATGTTACTTTGTTTTGAAACATTAGTTTTTTTTATGCAATTGAAAGAGTTGTTGCAGAGTCGCAGATCAGATAATAGCTCCGCTGTTTGATATAGTTGTTCTATTTCACGAAGGCGGGTTGTTCTTGATTGTGTGTTTAGATACATTGTTTCTGTGTGCGTAAGCTCGGAAGCAGCAGCTCGGGCGATACACTTACCCACACAGAAACAATGTGCACGTGCATCTACACACACAATCAAGATCAACCCTCCTTTGTGATATAAAACAACTGTAGCAACCTCACGTTACATCCGTCTCATTAATCCGTCTAATCTCATCCGTGTTAATGAACCTATTGTCTTGTTCCAGGGTGGACGATCTATTCAAGTTCCTAACGCACTGGGTGCCCGACCGGTACGGGCCTCTCGGTGACGTCACCGCGCAGGGGTTGGAACTAATCGACAGCGACACCGAATGGGACGACGACGAACCCAAACCGGGACAGAAGGTTAGCTAACATAACTATTTATTCAGACAAACATACTGCTCACAAACAAATATCAGGAGAGAGACAACTTTAAAAAAACGAGTGAAGCATAGCACATGGCAGCTGCATATGTGTGCGTGAGTGGATAATTTGTGGTGGTTTGTCTTTGATACACAATTTCATTACAAAAGACTGCATTGTTTTTTATTTTTTGTACGATCTTGGCAGAATTAACTCCATTAACAAAGTCTAGATCTTGCTGCGATGTGGCGGCCGACCGGCATGACATGGTGTGTGTATGAGACTTGTGCGTACGAGCGGATCGGCATATCTTGGGTGTTTCACTTATGATTTGGCAGTGTAGTATCCTTCTTTTTAAACATTCTTGAGATACAATATACAAATCAAGCGTAGGTTGGTCTATGACGTTAGAAAGGATTTGAGGTCAGCAAAATACTGTGAATAAATCATCGGCTCAAACCATTTGACGTTTGAGTACTATTAGTATTGATATTCAACAATTGCCTATCTTCGGAATCATTTGACATGATTATCCTGTCTTGAAGAAATAACCACTTTGTTACATAACTATTTTATACCTAAAACCCATTAACATAATCGGCAGTGGATAAATTAGGTCAACGGTTATATCCGTGATTCAATGCATGCCGCTGACACGTGGTATAAACGCTGTAGATACAGTAACTATTTGCTGTTTTTATAATGACCGTTGCTTAACCAACACACGTCCGTCTTGTCTAGACTCTAGTCTATTATTCATATACTTCAAATATATGGGGTTCTGTATTTCTAATCTGTTATGTGTTATTATATCTAATAGTTATTATAAAGTGTGGAGGAATTGTGTAAAAGATGGCATGTGTAAGAAGGGAGTTAATATAGAGATGATGATGACTGACATTTAAGTAAAATTATTTAATTATTTATATTCAGATTATTTAAAAAAAACAATAAAAAGTAAAGAAACTGGTAAATATATTATCAAGATAAATATATTAATCTATTATAACGATAACAGGGAGAGTTCCTCAAACTCAAATAAATTAAAATGAAACGAAAACTTACTTGAAATAAAACATTAAAATTTTATTATAACCTTTATTTACCTAAATAAATTAAAACAAATAATATTCTTATAAATAAAGTTCTTGAATTTTCCTCTAAAAATATTAAAGCAAATCCCTCTCTTCTTTACTTAATAACTAATCAATAATTGTAATAAAAGTACCATTTGCACCGACACCCCATTAAATAGTTGGATATGATGATTTATTTGTGTTACTGTAATAAAATACCGGATTAGATTGGGCTTAAATTTAAATGCCCAATCTAATTCTGTTTAAAACTATTTTAACATCCTTCGACTGACCTAGCGACCGTTCACCCACGACTCATTAATATTTATAACGGAAACTCACTGGAGTCTGTCGTAATACCAATAAATTCCTCAGCAGGCCTAGCATGGGGGATGGACAAATTATCTTTCCCCCGTTTTTATCTACTTCTAACGTGTGAGAAGTGGATAAAAACGGGGGAAAGATCATTTTTCCACCCCCCATGCTAGGCCTGGTGGTAGTACCAACTACCTACTTATATTTATTTCCTATATGTTTTGTGTACTTACTTAATTACTTTGTACTTATTAATAAAATAAAAAAGTCCGTGCGTCACCAATGGCCTGAGCTGAAAATCAGCGCTGTGGATTTTCTTCACAGTTTTTGATGCTGAGCTCAGACAGCACTGTACATGGCAGCGATCTTTGTACACAGGTGCACATAAATAAATAATATGTGAGAATAAATTGTTTCTTATCTTAACTACAACTACAATAATAGACTATGGGCTTTTCTAGAGAGTTGTGTACAAGATCGAGAAGCTGGGCAAAGAGCTCTATCCAATGTATAAATAAGTAGCTTTCACCCGCGATTCCGTCCGCGCGGACTACAGTTTATCGCGAAAAAAGCATCCTATGTTTTTCTAGGATATTAAAAAACAATGCAAAAGTATAGCACCAACGTATTGTATTCTTTTCGGCACCAACGCTCTTGATGCTTTTTCACAGACTTGTTATTATTTCGTTTCCATGGCAACCGATCCTTACAGCGAGTAATCGTTATTTTCCAGTACCCCGTGGAAACTTACAATTTTCCGCTATAAAGTGTCCTCAAGTGTGTTGAAATGGAGATAGCTTATACCCTAGAATAACGTATGTTATTCTAGGGTATAAGCTATCTCCATTTCAAATTTTATCAAAATCCGTCCAGTCGTTATCGCGTTAAAACTCCCCAAACAAACAGACAACGTTTCACTTTTATATATTGGTGTGGATTATACCATGATTATACCACGTTGTTCGTAAAAAATATAATTATATTACGATTGTTCATGGAAAATAATAGGAAATGTTTTCGATTTGAATGCTATTAGAATCTATTATGCGATAACTGATGAACACTTATAGTCATTGTAAATTGACTTCTTAATGGAGAAGAATTTCCAATCGACTGTTTTTTTGTGTTTATGCTCACTCATATCTCAGGGATTTCTGAACCTATTTGAACGTTGATTATTTTAATTTGAAAGGGTTGCTTGCTCTTCAGTGTGGCGCCATTAGAATTTCATCAAAAATTTAATCCATGTGAATCAAAAGAATATAATAAATATGGTAAATACGAAGTATGTATGTTATCACTCATCGTTGAAACGGCTGAACTGTTTTGAAGAAATTTTGTGTATAAATTCTTATTCTTATGTCTTGGATTAACACCTGTAATACATCATCATCATCAGCATTGTACACGCGGGTAAATCCGTGGGGTGCATGCAGCTAGTTATAAATAAAGGATAGTTATTGACTGAGCGAGGGCGAAGCGCGAGCGAAGCGTCTCCGTTTCAGCTTGGGCAAAAATGCTTTCGTATGTCCTTCCGGATCTCTATTCTCCTCTACAGGTCGCATTTCTCAACCGATCTAGACGAAACTTGGTATACAGGTTAAACAAATTTATAGAATATTTTTTCGGGGATTTTTGATTGGGATTTTACTTCCCCCAAAAAGGGGGCTATTGAATACCTTATTAGATCCGATTTCGATGGTTCTTTTTTATTTGAAAGGTAGTAACTTTAAATTGGTCTCATAATTATTTGGTGAAGATCTGATGAGGATCTTCGGCGTGATGAGCAGAATAGCTCCTCAAAATGCAGTAAATTTCCCACTTTTAGGTTTCTACCAGTGGAATCAGCCCTTTGCCCACTAGGTAGGGATTGATGGAGCACCTTAGTTATTAATGTTAGTTTTACATTAAGGTGACTGTGCACCGCTGGATTGCAAAATAGTTTGTACGCGCGAGGTCTACTCACAGATCCACTAGTAATATTAACTGCCAAAATAAAGTGCGTTGTCGTTTATAAACGAGATAACAGCTCCAAGAAAATATTTCTTCTGATTTTAGCAACAGCCTCAACCGCTTTGATTCAATGCCACCAGTTTTACGCTATATCGTCTAACCATCACTCAGTCTTATCGCGGATACGCAAGCAACTTTATTTACGAGCCGCTGGAATTGTTAATTGATAATTATCTTAACTACGCGTTTGTTTGATGAATGATTACTTGTTGTAGGACGACCGGACCGGCAGCACCGGCGATGTTTCCGATATAACACGAGAATCCTGGGAGGTAAGCTTTACTATGTAATATCTGTTTCATTTTGATTAACAAAGCTTTCGATACACTTTTTTATTGACGATCTAATGCATATCACATCCCACATACAGTACACATTGAACATGTTTTTTCGATTTACAAATCAATATTGAATGAATACCGTTTTTGGCACTGCAGGTATATTATTTGCATAATGACGTTAGCATGCGACAAGGACGTAAACAGAATAGTTATATGTTCCATATAGGTACATGTGAAGATGCTATGCTCTTTTGTGGCCTTCGAGTCTTTAATTGAACAACACATAACGGGCTTGTTTATTCGCCGCACGATAACAGGTGCATTGCAGGTTATAAAAGTATAAATTATTATCTGTCAAAGCTCTAGTTGATAAAGGTTATCAGACTTTAGGTATAAACAGTCCCCGGCTATTGTTGTGGCACATCGCGAGACAAGAGATTCTGGCTAAGATCACTTTGGTCACTGTACGTATATCCACAGTGCATCGATTTGTAGGGCATTTATAAACGACTCAAAATGGAGGTGTTCGTAATTATGTATGCACAATTTGTACACCGATTTCTTCAAAACTGCAGTTTTTTATTCGGTAGAGGACGCTGTCGAATTGTACCACAACATTTTTAAGTATTTTTGACCATTTTCAATAATAGTCATAATTGAAACAATTGGTGGAAAAAGCAACTTTTTACAAACGGTCTACAAAATATTCACGAAAAAATACTAAATAAAAAATGACACATATTACTACTCTCTGTGGCAAGTTGCACTGCAAATTCCCTCAACAACTAATTGGCCACCAAGATTCTGTGAACTGAGTGAGGTCATTGTGTTTAAATAAAGCTAATTTCAACCAAGCAGTAAGTGTCGGGTTTTATTATTTTGAAGATTCCTTTTCCTGCCATTTCATTATTAATTTATGAGAAATATAATGGCGACGGACGTTAAAAAACAGGACGCATCAAACATAGACAAAGATGTCACTATACGGAACATATCCAATATCTCTTTCATGTCGATGTACCGTTTCAATAGCCGGAAGTATCGAATGTGAAATAATTATTATGATAACAATTGTAATTGTTATTTAATTTGAACACATGTAACAATACACAAAGACACACGAATGATGCACTAATGTGGTGATGCGTAGCTGCTGAAGGCGCCGTACGTGAAAATATATTCCATAATGAAGAGCCAGGCGGAGGCGCTCGGCGACTCTCTCGGCGAGGAGCCGCAGGCGGAGGTACCCGCGCTCGCTCTCGGCCGCAGGCTGAATAACATTGCTGCCTTGCCAAAATACAAATTTAAAAAAATATGATTTGTACCCACGACATGACTTTGGTTTGATGAAAAAAAGCTATTCATCAAAGTCGTGTTCAGTAATAGACGTTTTTTTTTAATGTTTTGGAAGACAAATGACTCCATTTAGAATATGTTGTCATGGAGATGTCAAATATCCCGTTTCTAATGTTTATATTTCTAGTGTTCATGTGGGTATATATCTGAATATATAAATTTAAAATATATATGTTTAGAATTCACAAGTACAAAATAAATAATTTTAAAATACCGAATCGTTCAAAATATATAATTTCATTTGTTAGAAGTATAGAATACTGAAATTTAAAATATAGCACCGATAAAGCTTCCACTGTGGTCCTATCACCAAAATGTTTATTTTTTATTAATGAATCCTTTTTTTTATTAAAATAATAATTATAAAGAACAGTGCTTTTTTTTAAATTATTAATCCTGAATTATTTAAATTAAATTATTATTCAGCCAGTTATTTGGCAAGGCAAGTGTTATTAAGCCTGCGTCCCCTAGCGTTGAGCGTGTAAAGCACAATTAGTGGAATGTCCATGCACTGGCCTCTAGACGCGAAATTGAATGTTATCATGTAGTTTTTATGACATGAATGTTATAGAACTTTTATTACTATGTTTTCTTTCCAATGTAATTCCAATATAAAATACGCCAATAAAGATAGGCTAGCGAGTTTAATGCACTTTTATGTTAAGCTGTCATAGTAGTTTTATGTGGCTGTATACGAAGTAAGAACTGTACATTAAATGTGATATCCAACTGTGTTTATGCTAAATAAGACTAGGTACTTATATTATAGATTTAACAGTGATGACCTACTCACTAAATAGGATTCATTACAAAGGTGCAGATAACTTTTTATTTCCTCGTTCGAGGATTTGGCATTACACTTCTGTTCATCTGTATGCACAAGGTATCTTACTTAAATCTGTATGCACAAGGTATCTTAAGGGGTCTCTACATTTTACTTAAATCTGTATGCACAAAGTATCTTAAGGGGTCTCTACATTTTACTTAAATCTGTGTGCACAAGGTCTCTAAAGGGGTCCCTATATTTTACTTAAATTTGTATGCACAAGGTATCTTAAGGGGTCTCTACATTTTAATTAAATCTGTATGCACAAGGTATCTTAAGGGGTCTCTACATTTTACTTAAATCTGTATGCACAAGGTATCTTAAGGGGTATCTACATTTTACTTAAATCTATATGCACAAGGTATCTTAAGGGGTCTTAGGGGATATGTAGAGACCCCTTAAGATACCTTGTGCATACAGATGAACAGAAGTGTAATGCACAAGGTATCTTAAGGGGTCTCTCATTTTACTTAAATCTGTGTGCATAAGGTATCTTAAGGGTCTCTACATTTTACTTAAATCTGTGTGCACAAGGTATCTTAAGGGGTCTCTACATTTTACTAAAATCTGTGTGCACAAGGTTTCTAAAGGGGTCCCTATATTTTACTTAAACCTGTATGCACAAGGTATCTTAAGGGGTCTCTACATTTTACTTAAATCTGTATGCACAGGGTATCTTAAGGGGTCTCTACATTTTACTTATATCTGTGTGCATAAGGTCTCTAAAGGGGTCCCTATATTTTACTATGTACCTTCATTACATTCAAGAGTATAAAAACGAAAAATCGCGCCCACTGATGAAACCTTAATTAATCGATAGAGGACTTTAATACAAACGAAAAATGTTACAACACTAATAATACCCGAAAGAGTCGCGTATCTGTGTAATTGAAGATCAATTATAACATGCGCTAACATGCATTATAATATGCTCTATCCCTGAAGTAATCTATATCTCAGAAACGCGCGACACTGTAGCATACTAACATTAACACTAGTGTTCCAACATTTTTTGTTTATATTTAAATTCTATATCGATTTATTAAGGTTTGATCAGGGGCCGCGATTTTTCGTTTTTTTTTACTTATAGGCTTCGTCCAATATAAGTAGTATCGTCGATGTCGGTAGGTAGTAAGTAAGTACTAGTAAGGCATGCGACATTGCGTGGCCTTGGCTTGAGTAATCCGAAAGTTCACTAACTGGCTTTTTGCAAACTGGAACTACACGTTTTTGTTGAATTAGGTTACTTATTTGTTGACTATAAATAATTAACTTATTATTATAATTAATTACTCATAAGAGTGTTTAAATCATATAAATTACTAGCAACAATAAAAATCTCTAGGACCAGCAGTTTAGGCTAAGTAAGCGTTGATATATACACCACGAATTATAATTTTGTATATTGTGTCCGGGCTTGGACTAGCGATGTTCTAGTTAGTTACCTTTATTATAACTATATTTATACACAAAAACACCTCTGACATAAATTTTTAATCATTTTTAATGTTTTTTTTCGATTTTTAATGAGGGTATAATATATAAATGTTGCACAAAAACAAATTTTGTTATTGTTGGTTGGTGGATGGGAAATAAAGTTGCGTTGTCATTCGAATCAGTCTATTACTGTCCCAGAGCGGGCTGTGGGACAAAACAACAAAAGGTAAGTATATTATGCTTATAAACGTTTTGAACAATTTCGATTTTTCTTTCACGCTGTTGTGTGCGTAGTTACTATTATTTATTCTGTGGTCAAAACCCCAACAGCGCGAAATAAATATAAAATATATAGTCTTATTATACTCACACTTAGGTTATCGGTAAACCATGCCCGGGCACACTCTATATGTATAGATTTATTATTCAAGATTCATAACCACAGGTTTATTCAATAATAATGGCGATAAAATATCCAGGAAAATAAACAAGCTATAAACAGCACCATTGTCAAGTTATTATTACACGTGTTTATATTCTCTTACGTAACTAGCAATGTTATAATATAATTTAATAACTAAGCTGGATTACAATAACAACCAAATAACCTGAGGGTACTTGTATAATCATTTGTTTTTACCGAAAGAAGTTTTTATTCGTACTTGAGATATTTTTACACTGCTTGTTAATTCGTTAAATCTATTTAAAGGTAAATTAAGCAGGGATTAATTACTTTGATATACTTTTGACATTCTTTGGCATATTTCTTTTGACATACTTTCGATATATTTTTTATAACTTTTGACGTACATATTCCCAACTGCTCATTGGCGTGACAATTCCCAACGGCTCCATTTTCTTTTTGATAATTGGGTCGCATTAGTGTTTTTTGTTGCATATTTAAATTCCAAACTTTCTGTATGTGTATTTACACTAAAATTGAGTGTTAGTAGAAACAGAATAAAAAAAAAGCCCAACTAGTTCGAGCAAATCAAATACTGTTAACAACTTGCTTACATTGTTGGTTACTCAACATACATAGTAGTGATGTAACGAATATTCGCATGATTGTTGAAATAATGTTTTAGGACAAAAACCAAGTTTTATTAATTACTTTACTAAAAGAATAAAGATATCTACTTTATAATCAGATAGGTGGGGAATTTATTCTAGTTGAGTGTTAAACTCCTTTAGGAAGGTATATAATAACTCTCAATATTTTTTACATTTAGTATTAGGAACTTAAAAAATAAAACCAAAAGATGTGCTAACATTATTCATAATAAAACTCAACAAAACAATTTAACTCCCTCTATATATAGCCTTAACAACAAAAAACTGTTCGAAAGAAAGATAATGCATTTACCAGAGTATATTCAGTACCAAATTTCACTCATTGGGTTAATCATTTTATTTTACGGAATAAATCACTTTTCACAATTTTGAAACAACGCTCAAACTGATTTTCATTATTTTAAATTAAACAAACAATATAATTGAACGAAGATATCCAACACCAGGGCGTCGCTCGTTTTGTTGTGTTAACGTGCATGTATTTGCCTATAATTGGCGCTGAAAAATGGCGGCAAGATTGAAAAGTGAACATTCGCATTCGCGAATGTGAGTGACGAGTATTCGCATTCGCGTATGTGTGAAAATCAACAATTGTTACATCACTAATACATAGGTACTTATTTACGACAGTAGAACCGGTATTTCTAATAACTATGTAGGTACAAGACCCACACAAAAGACGTGCATGCAAATAGATGTGACACAGGTCACACAAGTGCTCCTGGCCCGTACGTCATTGAATAATGATGGCAAAAAGTGGCAGTTGCGATATGTTTTATTATAATAATAATTGTGAACAGATAATATTGTGTGGCACAATGCGCCCATCACTGATTATAATGTGTACATCACTTAGTGGGGAATTAACAGTTTTGGAGGCCAATGCTTGAATTTTGAGGGTTAGAAAATAAAACAGTTCGTTTAATTTAGAATTTAGTTTTTTAATTAGTTTTATAATAATTTAAAGTGAACTTAGAACGTTCTTCCCCTCCTTTTTGGAGCAAAATTCGAGATTATGTCGTCAGTAAATGAATCTGACGAAGATGTCTGCCTCGCAGGGTTGCCAATGTTTAAAACACTGGAAAATAATCACACTGCACAAAAAGAACCTAATTGTTTTATTTCATACTAGCTGGGCCCCGTGCCTTTGCCCGCGTACAAACTTTGCCGCCCCCGTTCACCTCCTTAAGGATGGAATTTCATAAAATACCTCGTTAGTGCAGGGTACTCAAGCAATATTTCCTCCAAATTTGAAACCTCTAGGTCGACTGATTTAGCCTGTGCGTTGTCTGTCAGTCAGTCAGTTAAATCCAATCTAACCAGGCATTAAGTTTTTTTTTTATGTTATTTTTTTATTAATATTTTGTTTTCTATTTATATTTTTTAAGGAAAATATAAATATAAAATAAGGAAAATAATCTCAGGGCAATAGATTTGCTGCCTCTATGATTTAATTTAATTGAAAACAAAGTCAAGTACCTACTTTAGTTAAAAATAATGAGATTTATTAAAAGTGTTTATAACAAATTTCAAACACTCATGATTATGAGAAATTGATTTAAAACATGTATTCTTTTGCTGTATGATAAAAAAACGCGTTTTGTTAGTTTAAAAATAAAAATTTGTTCCAACCCTGTTGCATCGACAGTGACACAAACGAACGCCAGAGAATTCGGTTTGTCTCGGCTAATTTTTGTGCTTTGTTCTTCTGATTCTCCCTATACCATGTTCCATAATCTTAGATATTTTATGTAAACAAAGAAATGTAACGATAAGTCACTATCAAAGTGACCTGCCAGTTGCCCAAAACATTTTTCACTTGCTAAAAATATTTTTGTTTCTATTTCCTCCGGCTTTGGTCTAACGCGGCACCTTTGCTGTAGTAAGAGCCTCATTGTCTTGAAAAAAGCGATGAACAATCTGTCTTATAGCAGTCAAGGTAAATTCGACAAATTTTTCCATAATGATTGTTATTGGCCCAGTCTTCAGAGACATAAATTCATCGCTGGTTTTATTCTCAGTAACAATCTTTCTCACAGTTAGTGCAGATATTCCCAAAAAAACTGCTGTTTTCTGGGCACAGTCTGCTAATGGCCAATATTTGTCTTTAGACCACGACTTATAGGTCTGCTTTAGGCATTCATCACCATCACTTTTTCCGATACACTCATACTTTTGCGAACACGTTTTTTTACCGGCAACAAATTGTGCTTTGATGTTGAGGGACCCGTCTCCATTTGACAAGAATAATAACAAATGTATCGAAGTTAACAAAAAGAAGATGAAACAACGCCTGCATTCCGTCTATACAAAAATTCTGACAGCAAAGTAATGTTATTATGGTTAAATTTAGCTGTCATTCCTAAGCCTGCGAAAAGTATGAAGGAAAGTTCAATTTGATTAATCATTGAACATAATACAGAAAAATGACTTCATTCTTTCAATCATAATCATAACTCAAAGTAACAAATGTGCCATAAAAAATAACTAGTTACAAAAATAAGGAATTTTGAAACTAGTTACGCGTACGCACGAAACTGCGTACAACCGATTACGGACAAAAGAAGTTATGACTTATGACCCACTCCTACGAATAACAAAATGGTAGAAATGTTTTGAATCCCTGCTATGTTCCCAGTCTAAGAAAAATAACAGCACGAATATTTTTTTTGCTCAGTCTAAATTTGTTTAGAATGACTACCATAAAAACTTAAAAACAATTAAATAATTCAAGAATATCATTATTATTCTTTCAAAATAAGTAAAACAATTTTCTATCTCAAATTATGGATTGCACGATTTGTAGGCAGATTTTTTGCAATGTTATCCCCTTTGTTTACATAAAATATCTAAGATTATGGAACAGGGTATATGAGGTCCCTGGCAACAGGGCCCCGAGCACGTGCTTCGTCTTTATAATGCTTGTGCATTATGTAACCCGCTCCTGGTCACACTTATCATAAATCTTCATTGTAACCTACAAGATTGTAACCAACGCTCAGCTCAGGATATAATGCTTTAAAGTTTGATAAACATGTTGATTGTTGAAACATCCTTGTCAATAACGATTCGTAAAGTTATCGAGGTTTTATAGATTAAAGTAGATAAATAGCAAAATAACAACATAATACTTAACAAAGAAAAATAATTACCAAAGAGCCAAATATAGGATTAAAATTGTACGTTTTTCAAAACCTTCATATTAATCTGTTGATTAATACTTGTATCGTCTAATTTCAACGAATCTCTACATTGTTTAACTTAGGAACGTGGTTGACTTGAGAAACATCTGGAATTACCCTAGAAACAGCATTTCATCTGTTTGTTTGTTTGTCGTATGAGGTAGTGCTTGCCTCTGATGTCAAGCGTTTGTCAGGCTGCCCGGGGACCTATAACATGGAACATGGCTTAACGACTACTATTAATCAATAACACCCGGGCCCGACATTTCATCTAAAGAATAGACACAGAACAGAACTTTAATGTATTCCTAATTCCAAAGAGTTGGTTATCGTTTTATTTGAAAGTTATTTATATATCGAAGCGAGATTGGATTGGAAGTATCATTTAGAATATATTGTATAAGAACAAGCAGTATTTGCATGTGGACCACGAACGTCGAGGACAGCTAGGTCGACGCTTGGCGCGTGCGTCAACGCACCTTATGTGTCGACTTTATTCCTGTGAGCGCTCGCTAATCAAACTAATACTTGTTGAATAGGTACTCAGGGGCCCCGATTGTTTCTAAGTCCAAACCCTCTGCCTGTTCACATCAGATTTAATAACATTGGTAGTCCATTGTTTCGTAGTACAAACCTTCTGCCTCTTCTTCCACATTGATGTAATAATATTGGTAGTCGATTGTGTCTAAGTCCAAACCCTCTGCCATTTCACATCAGATTTAATAACATTGGTAGTCCATTGTTTCGAAGTACAAACCTTATGCCTCTTCTTCCACATTGATGTAATCATATTGGTAGTCGATTGTTTCTAAGTCCAAACCCTCTGCCTGTTCACATCAGATTTAATAACATTGGTAGTCCATTGTTTCGAAGTATGAACTTTCTGCCTCTTCTTCCACATTGATGTAATCATATTGGTAGTTGATTGTTTCGAAGTACAAACCCTCTGCCTCTTCTTCCACATTGATGTAATCATATTGGTAACTGATTGTTTCGAAGTGCAAACCCTCTGCCTCTTCTTCCACATCTGATGTAATAATATTGGTAGTCAATTGTTTCGAAGTACAAACTCTCTGCCTGTTCACATTAGATTTAATAACATTGGTAGTCCATTGTTTCGAAGTACAAACCTTCTGCTTCTTCTTCCACATTGATGTAATCATATTGGTAGTTGATTGTTTCGAAGTACAAACCCTCTGCCTCTTCTTCCACATCTAACTTAATAATATTGGCTGTCGATTGTTTCGAATAACAAACCCTCTGCCTCTTCTTCCACATCTGATGTTATAATATTGGTAATCAATTGTTTCAAAGTACAAACCTTCTGCCTCTTCTTCCACATCTGATGTTATAATATTGGTAATCAATTGTTTCAAAGTACAAACCCTCTGCCTCTTCTTCCACATCTGATGTTATAATATTGGTAATCAATTGTTTCAAAGTACAAACCCTCTGCCTCTTCTTCCACATCTGATGTTATAATATTGGTAATCAATTGTTTCAAAGTACAAACCTTCTGCCTCTTCTTCCACATCTGATGTTATAATATTGGTAATCAATTGTTTCAAAGTACAAACCCTCTGCCTCTTCTTCCACATCTGATGTTATAATATTGGTAATCAATTGTTTCAAAGTACAAACCGTCTGCCTCTTCCTTCTCTAACATTGGTAGTTCCTGGTTCAATTCCATGCCATTTAATAATAATAATCGCGGGCAACCGAAATATACACCTAGATACTGGATATTCAATTAAAGTGGGGCTGGATAGAGTGTCTAGGGATTGCATTTGGTTGTTTTTAATAAGTCTTAGGGACAACTACTAAGCATTGAGTTACGATAGTAACATATACATCAATGCTTCTAAGACAACCCCATCTCTTGAATAAAACCTGAGTAAGCTCATAAGTTTATTCGAGCTCAGCCTTACGAAAGATTTTATTCTGCTATTTTCGTGTTGTGGAAACTTACCATCTGTTACCTGAGATCTGTTACATTATTCATAGGTGCTTATTTAACTTCACACATTCAATATTAGAATATGTTGGAACTGGCTTGTAAGGTCAACGGTAGACAGAACCTAATGCTGGATTTAACCACGTTTCCAATTTAAGGAATTATTATTTGGGTTTGTCTGAGAAAAATACTCTTTTATTGAGATAGACACACATCGTAATTACGATTACGTATAGGAAGTAGTGTGTAAGACAATTAAAATGGCTGTAAAACACGATACAATAGTAAGAATATAGAATTATTTTAATATAATTGTTTTAATACAAAATAGTAGAAAAAATAACATACAAACTTCTTTTTGTTTCCTGTGCAGCCTGTGCTGTCTACGACAGATGACAAATTCTAAGTAAAAACTAAATATTTCAAAATTCATGTGAATTTGAAACTGCTGCGTGCGGACGATTGTTCAATTAAAAAATACGCGAAACACACAGCTGAATAATGATAAAATTAAATGAAGATGTACGTATGTTATTAAGTTTTGACGTTATTGGTTATTTCTAGTTTAACCGGGTTTCAGTTGTACCACTATGTATTTACAGCTGTTGTTCTACTTATTATTACAAACGTTGCGTAGGTAGAGTCTGTTTAAAAAGAGAGTGGACTTGGCCAAAAGGAGAACTAACATATACTATTAGTATACCCTGGTATTGAACTATAATCGGTTTCTTTCTGTCAGTCTTGGCCACTAACTAATAAAAATGGTAAAGGGATCAAAATAGATCAAGCGCGCTATTATGTTGCTCGCTACAGAAAAATAAGTATTTTAGCATAGTTGCGCCACAGAATAAATAATAGTACAAGTAGTTGCGCCCTCAAATCCCAAGTCACTCTCTTTCTGAACAGACTCTAATCAAGCTAATAAAAATTTTAGAAAACCGAGACAGATATATAATCAAAGTCCGATATATTCTGACACTATTTCATCGAAAAGTGGTAGCAAGACTAGCAAGTACGAAAATACTTCCATCCCATCTGAGAATTCAAAGAGAACACCAGCATAGCAATAGGTACGCAAATAACATGGCATTTCCAAATTTCCAACTACTTTAATAGGCCTGAGCCGTGTCTTGAAAATAAATGAATTGGAATTATTTTCATGAAGTCCGTACAAAAATTATCACGACTGAAAATTACCGTTGAAAATTTACATATAATGACTTATTAAAAATGCCTAAACTTATTTATTACTTAATTACTTTGAAAAAATTAAG
This sequence comes from Alsophila aescularia, assembly GCA_946251855.1. Taxonomy (NCBI): domain Eukaryota; kingdom Metazoa; phylum Arthropoda; class Insecta; order Lepidoptera; family Geometridae; genus Alsophila; species Alsophila aescularia. The sequence continues at coordinate 38,031,192 of OX276379.1, forward strand.
TTAATAGGCACGTTGCTTTTTTGACGATAGTACAGTAGTCGCAGCGGAAGTATGTGTCTCGGATGTTATCTGCAAGTCGAAGCGCAAACTGCTATTTTTCAGGCGCAATCCCTATGTTGAAGGTGAAGACAGCATTGTATAACTGCCTCGCTCACTCGCTTACGTTTTTCGCATATTCTTACTTTATGCTGTTTTATCCCCACTGTGGGGACCCCACAGCAGTACCTGCACAATCGTTCACTGAGCCTAACTACACAAAGATATACATTGGCTGCGACTACTGTAAAGCTTCACATTTGAAATAAGCTGTATCAAACCTCTTGCTTTTCGCGGAACGCACATTGCAAAAAATACAAGCAATTGCTAAATTTCCTATCCTACTTATTGGTATTTGCTTATAATAAAAGAACTAGAAAGTCAACTTATTTACTAACACAGCCTAAATCGCTGAAGGACAAATGTTAGGATAGCCTATTTCCTATGGTAGTTATTAATGATGGAGTCCGCCACTGTGAAATGATTTTAATTTGGAATACCGTGGGTTGATTGTAAATACTAAGAAAGTAATGAAATACGTGCTTCATGGTTTTATCAAAATCTCCCCACGTGTTACAATGGGATTGTAAAACTCGCCAATTTTTTTATGATTTTGCTCTAACGCTTGCTCACATATTTCATCCATCTTAAAGATTTTGTTGTTGGTTGTGAAAATACTCTTTAGGTAAATAATAAAATAATTTTCATTAAAAAAACACTATAATTACGCCAACAAACTTTGTAGTGATTGAGCTGTGGCATACCAAAGCCGCACTCAGGTTTGCAGCGTTTTACAGCAGTCTGTATAATGCAATTGATGTCTTGAAACGAACTTTGGAAAATATTCTAAGCTGAATCAATTTTTTTTAATATTTTTTTTAATACTGGATGCAGTACAATCTTTGAGTCGTCGAATCCTAGCTGGGTTCGATGTATTGAAAACAACGGTCATCATTTTGAACAATTAATCAGTTATGGTTTAACTATTTTCGTTAAAAATGAGCTCTTTCCTTAAGTTTGTTTTGTCATTTCTTCCCAGAATTCAATCCTTATTAGCGACACTATCGAATGGTGTAATAATACAGTATGTGTTTTTTTTTCCAAAATCAACGTGTTCGATTCCTGCCTAGGAATATTGATTTTTTCAAAAATCCAAATATGCAGTTTTAGTTTTCATCAAAATCGGGCCGGAGACTCCTTTGAGTACTTTTCGCTATTCCTCATAGTTTCTGATTTAGCCAACCACGCCCACTTGAAAAATTCAACCTGTATAGTATTTTTTTTCGGAGTCTCTTTTATTTTCGGTACTGAAGCCAAAACTGTTTTTTTTTTTTCTTTTTTTTTCTGTCGGTCTGTCTGTCCATCTGTCTGTATCTTGGCAAAGCATCACGCCGAAACTACGCAATGAATTCAAATGAAACTTGGTATGATTTGAGTTCATACGTCGAGGTAGGAAGGACATTGGAAAAATTAAAGTGTTCCCGCAGGATAGGGGTTGAAAGTTATTTGAAAGAACACGTATCACGCTGTAACTACTGGACGGATTTTGATGCAACTTGGCACAGTCATCTATCTATACTTATAACAATGCAATAGGTACAAAGAAGTCCAATTAAAAAAATGGTCTATGGTACCCTAAAATAAGCTACAGAGCAATTTATTTGTTTTATTTCGTGTCTTTCTTTCTGTTTGTCTGTATTTTTGTGCATCACGTAAAAACTACTGGACCGATTGCTATGCGGTTTTCAATGTAGGATAGCTTAGGGTTTGACTTAAAAACTGTTGTAATTGGTATATTAATTTGGCGATTAGAAACCGAGAAATTGATAAAAAAAAATTGACGGCTGAAGAAATTTTGATCAAATGTTGGTTTATTGGTAATTTAGGTCCTGGAACTTATGGTACTTTAAATCTAGAGAAATGACCACGCGTGCGAAGCAGCGGGTACAATTAGTTTTAAATAAATGTTTTTTTATGATTTGCTCTTTACAATGCCAATACAATGCAATGTATATAAGATACTTTTCATTCGAATTGTAAGGTTCCAAATTCAAATCACATTATGTTTTAAGTTCTTTTTTTGATACTTACAAGTTATTTAAATAAAAGCTTTTTAAAAATTGGCGCGATTGTAAAGAAGGTGAAACAAAAGACGATGTTTGGTGTTATTTTAACAATTCCATATTTTATCATTTTAAACTTGTCGAACGATAGTGATTTGGCTCCGGAGTTTATTAAATCAGACGGTTTAGTGATGATTAATTTGTTGTTTTTTTTTTGGTTTTCTACTACCGCAAAAAAATAATCAAAAAATGAATACGAAACAGCCTACTAATAACGATTTTAATAAGTGGAGAACAATAAAAGGACTCAAGGCTGTGTCAGAATCTGTCATTTAGTTTATTTCCAACACTTAGCATCAACTCGAAAGGCAAGTATGATGATGATGATACCTATGATGCATTTATTCAATGTTCAGATCTGTTTTTTTATTGTCCTGCAGAAGGTATGAAAAGTAGAGTGTTCACCTGTCTTCATCTTTGGCGGCTTGAACCCCTCGCTTCACTCGGGAGACGACTCTACATACCTTTTTAAGACTGCCCAAAAACGGAGTGTAATGTTTTTAGGATTAATGTATGTTGTTATGTATGTATGTATGTAAGTTTCTTTATTCCACCATAACTTTTAAATGCCTGAACAGACTTATACGTATGAGGTATCGTTAGAATCCTTACCTCCCCCTACAAAGCCAATATATATATTTTTTGCTCCATTTTAAAATGCGAATAAAATATTTTTACTTCTAATTTTACAATATGGGTATCAAATTGAAGGCCTTGATAAGCACATTCCAACAGTATATACTTTATTGGCATAAGTTCTTTTTTGGCAGGGCAGGTTTTTTTTAGCTTTTAATCTAGTTTAGTGATTGTGTTAATATTTTTTTTTATATTTTTTTTATTACCTACTAGGCAATCGATGTACTATTTTCGTCAACAATACTGTGATAATAATATTTTGTGGACTCATCTAACGATGCCTGTAACTGTGTCAGCTCTCACTCTCAAATTCTCATTAATCCGTTTTAATTGTCGATGCCACATTTAGACATTTTAGTTCGGCCTTTCATTGTGTAGGAACACTAGGAACTATGATCGAATGATACCGGTCGGTGAAGCTGATACGCGCATCCGCTCTGCGATTGATTGCTATGAAAATACTGAAACTGAAATGACTGAACTTAGCCGTTCAATTAATCACTTACTCGTATTTGAAAACTTCATCTTGTTAAATAGTTTAAAAAAAGCCAATATAAGTAGAGTTGTCAATAATTAAATTTTATGTCTACTACTTACATTTTCTAGCAATTAAATTGGAAGTTTGCGCGCAGAGTAAAGAATGCCATACCCAAGTTATAAAACATTAGCGGGAAGAAATCTTCACAGAGTTTGAGTCATTGAAACCAATAGGCTGCACATTGAATACATTATGACGAGACAACGGCAGCCTTGCCCCCCATTTGCTGGGATTATTCCATTGTTTTTATTCACTAATATGGAAAAAAACATTTTTCTAATATCCGTTTAATGGTCCACTCGCAGCCACTTTATTTCCGCCTCCACGTCCGAATGTGTCTTAAATAAAGTTCGGTGCGAACCACTAGTTTATTGGTTTATTGGTTAACTCATTACGCTATGTATCCTTTTTTCTTTATGTGTGCTTATAACGAAAAAATAACGAGGTCTAATTTTAAGACAGATAATTTTTGAAATGGACAGACTCACATTGATCTCTCACATTCAATATCTCAACAACTCCTAGACCGAATTATTACAAACAGACGCCGATTAAGTTAATATGTAGTCCTTGTTTCGTTCAGGCGTGTAAATGTATTTTCATTCATAAGTATCTATCGGGTTTACAATTATTGCACTATAGCGATAGACTCATGAATTTGACGCTTGAGGAAATTCGATGTTGAATTTAAAATGAATTGTTTCTTGTTTCGTCGCAAACAAGAAAAACCCATAACAGTAGCGTCCAATTATTATTTGTTAAAACCCAAGCCTGGATTATTGCTTGTATCCATTACATTTGCCGAATGAGTTCACGCCGGCTAATGGATCTGTCACCGTATTTAAACTATATTTTATGACGCTTAATTAATTTGCATGCCGCGTTGTCTGCGAGCAAGGAGACGTTTCAATTAAAACTTTACGACTTGTGTGTTAATCCCGATTAATTGTAAACAGTATATGTGTACAAGATATCCCACTGGGCGTCTCTCCTCACCCGGTGGATGTACAGCATTTTATTTTAAGCTTTGGAACCGTCACACGTGTTGTTCAGTCCCCCGTGCAGTTTTAAAATTAACTGCATCTTGTGACAATCTTGTAACAGTTGCCAGTGCACGAGCTCCCTCCGAGATATTTGGTACTTGGTTTAATAATACCGCGATTCTAAACCTTGTAAAGGCAGTGAATCGCCTTGCCTAACTGAAGTTGTTTGCATTTCAATCGAAAAACGCTTACATTTTCAAGACCTTCAAAAGAGAAAGGTAAATGAAACTTGAGTCGTACAATACGATTATTGAATCTTCTGTTCCGAATGGCTTTTATTTATCAGATTTTTATCTTCCTACTATTTTTATGTTTTGTACAGTACAGTGGCAGATTAGAAAAGAAGCATTGGAAATTGTTTATTATTGATTGTGATGTGAGTCGGATGGCATTCCTGATTGGAGTTTCCCTGTTATTGACTCAACGTGGTTGGTTTGTTTATCGATGGTAGTAGATAAAGTTTGATCAATAATACCTCTGAGTCAAAATGTCGTTGTCCTTCGTTTATTTGAAATCATTATTCATGTTATGATATTCTCTACGAGATCAAACACCCCGGATGTTGTACGGGGAGTAGCCAGACGAAGCCCTTTGACATTATACCCAATGTAAACGACCTTAATGCAAAATGGACATGTGCATTCCTATGCCCAATTTCACTAAATGCCTTCTTCCGTACTCAACCATTGTGCGTTGTATTGGGACTAGTTTCAGCTTCAGGTTTCAGGCTATAGAGCTAGCCTTGTAATTTTATCGCGTACTCGTCCTGTGAGCCTTTATGCAGCTGTCAGTTCTCGGACAGTTGTCCTGATCGGAGTTATTTTTGTTTCCACGCTGCACATCATGCGAACGTCGCGCTGGTAGCATAGTAAAACAAGTTGTGGGTGTGCAGTTTTTGCTATACCAGTGACTAGCCGCGGCGTGGTGCGGTGGTGGGGTCGTGTAGCATGCCTCTACCTTTCTTTTTAACTCTAGTAGTTCTCGTGCGAGCGACGGACGACGCTTTGCTGTCATCGCCTCCGCTCCGCCGCGCCGCATACCACGAAAACATTTGACAGTGACTCGTAACCGTGGTGCGCGCTCGGCCGGACGGCAACTGCACGGACCGTGGCACGAAGTTTCCTCGATTAATATACGCTCATTAAACCGGACTCGAACTTAGATAAAAACGACTAACGACTTTAGTGTTTATAAGCAGACGCGCTCGATGCCACCGGTTCAGTGGTTGGTTACGAAACCTTGTAAACGCGTGGGTGATTTCTAAATTGAGCTTGCGGCGATTGTGATGTGTACGTTCGTGTTTTTTGCGGTGCATCGCCTCTACACGTTGTAAAAACGAGGCTCTCGCAACAAGTTCTTTGTTTTCATGAGTTGAGACGTGCTTTTGTTGTTAAATGCAGACTGTGAAGTGGATAGAGATGGTGCAGCTCGGGCCGACGACTGCCGAGAGGCGCTCGGCTTTCGACACCGAAAAGGTGAGGGGGGAACCGTTAGCGGGCTTCAATAACGCGGTCACAGAATTGATTTCATTACCTACATAACATAGCCTAATTAAAACTGTCAATAAACTCTACTTTTACAGCGAGTAATACGCGGTAGAGCGCAACAGATTCTTTCCGAAATCATAATTATATTCGTGTTTAGCTCTTGATAAAACCAAATATTTAAAAAATGATAATTGCTATCTATTAACTTGGGGGCAAATGTGAATGCTTGTTGACGTAATACGCAGACATCGTTGATTAACTCATTAACGAGTCTTGTCAGTATGGCCATGCATCAGTCACTGACGGATGCATGGCCATATGATTCTGTCCAGTTTGACGGCTGGTTGCTCTAGGGGCTAGTAACCCTAGGAACGAAATCAAACGGTCGTGGGTTCGAATCCTGCAAAGGGGTCATCGTTTGTATGATGAGCAGAAATGTTTGTTTCCGAGTCATGGATGATATTCGTATTTATAATTTGAATATATTTATATTTAACACAAAACTATATTGTTGTAAGAAACGTGAGGGTTTATTACTGCGAACACGTGCCGATGGAATACTTGATCGATTCTGGCATCGGCTTAATTAAACTCCTTTCATTATATTCACGCCAGAAGGAACCAAGGCTTGTTGCAACGATGACTACTTGTTTTACCGCATTCCAATCAATTGAAGGACGGCTAATAGGACAGATTTTGCATGTTACTTTTATGACAATGATATACAAATACATACACCATAGACGACTGCAGATACAGAATATTCAGAAAGCTTAATTAGGAATCTAGGTTTCTATAAATAGAGAGAGAGAGAGGCGAATGACCATCACAATGTGAGCAAGGTCTAGGCAGCAAGACTCGATAGGTACTTACTTGGTTAGCCGGATTTGTAATCGTGTATCTATGTATATCCGTACAAGGATGTGGTAGGCATTAAAACATCTCGCGTTTTTTGCCCGATCTTAATTATGTATGAGAGCATACTTACAAAAGTTGTTTCGGCATGCTTTTAAATTTACGTTATAGACTTAGAATGTACAAATTATAAATGTGGAATTCTAATAAAATATTCGCCTTTTGGAATGTTCTGAGTAAAATCGACCTGAATTTTTGAGTTGGTCGACTTGATGCTTTCAATGACTTTAAAATGTTGATTATTCAAATTACTTACTGGTCACAAATAAAACGATCAATTGGAAAATAATATGATGAAATTAAATAATTACCTACTATATATAAGGATTATCCAACCTCGACGTTTCTACTAGATACTCTGACGACCGCCTTTCAGAATTGCTGGATTAGTATATTTGTTAAGAACTAGCTGTGCCCGCGGCTTTGCCCGCATGGTCATTGCATTTAAAAGTAGCCCCGCCCCATACGTGTTATTCCAGGACCAACAATACCTATGCAATACAATATAGGCACTACATTTCTTCAAAATTCGTTCAGTCGTAACAGTGAAAACTGCATCACAATCGGTCCATTAGTTTTTAAGTGATGCGCGAACAAACAGACAGACACGATTTAAAAAATGTTATATTCTTGTTCAGTAGCTTATTTTAAGTAACCTAGACCATTTTTTTATTATCTTCATTGTACAGTTTTTTGGTAGTTACTGCTTTATTATAAGTGCGAATTTCCAATCGAAATACTTGGATATCTTATGTCGAGAAGTTGTTCATAACACCCTGATTTCATTAGTTGTTCTTGCATATATTTTATGAAGAGCTATTTGTTGATCAAAATATTTGAATTAAAATCGGCCCTTTTCAAACTATCATTGTTTAAATTACTCTACTACTTCACTACTCATAAAGTTCCGTATCTTGAACGTCATTAATGTAGATCCGAGCAGTCTGAAAGTAACGTTGCTATTTCTTTGTTATCTTCAGTTCCAATTTTTATTACTGATTTATTGCTGACCGGATTATTTAAGTTCGATATGGTTACGTTATGTAGGGCTGCCGGCTGGCTCGTAAACTTTAATGTTCTCATTGTTTTGTAATTAATTACCTCTATCCGGCTTTTTATATTATGTTCTAGATCTAGTGCGTATAATGGATTCTTTTTAAATCTCTCTTTAATAAATTTGATTGTTTGATTTGTAGGCCTTAACTATGACAGTATGAGATTCGGGAGAGTCCTGTCCTATACTGACGTACATGTTTATTGATTGATTATGATGAGGAGATTAGTGGACAGATGCTCGCGGAAATTACTGGTACTTATGAAATTACTGATACAATAGACAAGTTAAGGTTATGTTAAAAAAATAACTGCTCCTATATCCACCTGCTGAACTTCCGTTCTGATGAAAATTCCTAAACGTCCATCGCGTATGTTAGTACTTATGTACTTACTTAATAAGTGTTTATCAGTAGTTACTTATTTATTGCCGTCTTAAGCTTTGTAAATAATCACTAATCCGCGGCCTAAGCCTCCGATTGTTTCTTCACTGTCATATTTAATGCACCGAGATAAGAGCGATTATTTACGGTTATCACGAGTTTACCTCTTTTGGCAAAAGCCGACCACCAACCAGTACGTCCGACGCCGCGCCTGTGCCACCTACATGAAGCACATCGCTCTTGTTAAGAAAAAACTTAACATTATGTTAGTATACGGAAAATAATTGCATTACCACAAGCCACAATGGCTTTCGGAGGAATTCAACCTTAGAAGATCGCGGCTCAGCTACAGCAAATCGATCCATAACAATATCATAAAACAAACTCCGTCAACGTATTTATAAAGTCTACAGCTGCTATAGACACCGTTTCACCTGAATTTACATACGCGCCATTATGTTCCGTTTCATTCGACGTTTCGCGCGGAGGGTGGTCGAAAAAGTGCGGAAACTCGAGTTAATCTTCTTCAACATTACCGTGCAAAGGAGAGGCACTGTGCATTCTATACGCAGACGTGGCACCATACATTCAACATGCGACAGAGGCCCGAAGCAAGCCGGCTTCAGGCGCGGAACGATCCATTCCATATGCGAGGTGAGAAACCTTAACAAAAACATTATCATGTTGTTGCGATATCGCAGGTACATCTGTAGCCATTATGCGCAAATACATAAACACTGGGAAATCTCATATTAAGACATAGCTGCAATTAGCATTCTCTTCATAGTTTTATTTTGACTTTTTAATGAACGCCATAACTAGCGCGCCGCGGAGGCAATTAACGTTTATTTAATAAACTTATAATTGCATGAGGAAACCTACTTGTGTTCTAGTAACATTTATCAATTATAACGAAGCTTATGTTTGTCGTGTTAAAATATTTATACAATAATATCTTGTCTTATAGCGTAGCAAATTAAATAAAAGTGTATAATGTAGATCCGGTATACACTACACTAGAAATGTTATTAAAATTGACAGATGCATGAATAATGGTAATTAGAAGAGGTATAATAAAACTGACAATGACTAAAATAAATCTGCGCTAAGAAATGTAAATTAATAATGCTACTAGCTGGATTATTGTTCAGTCTACCTACGACTGCGGAAACACGATAGAATCCGCGAAGTTCTTTTAATTTAATGAGCAACAGTAGCCAATGCTTTAAACGACCTGTAAATAGCTATGAAGTACCACATTTGTGTAATGAGCTAAGAGTAGAGTGCACGTACCGCACTATTCACTGAATGTTGGATGTGAACTGTAGATTGGGAATGCGTCTCCCCTAGCACCCTTGCATCCCACCACCGCAACCTTACTCGTGTCGTAACCAGTCTCAATATCTGGTACGTACCCATGTTTTTGTCAGCACATTGGAAATAACAACGAAGTATATCGGTGTCGTAATTGCGCAACTGTTCAACAACACGAAATACCTACGCAGATACTTTTCTTTAATCTAATTTGTACTTAATTCTGTTGTATGTAGAAGTCGGCTAGTTTTCGGTACAAAACTTAAGGAACATCTACATTCTTATGAATTCTAAATCTTTTAATATCTATTGGGTAAATAGGATAGAAGAGAACAAGTCTTCTCAAATCGTTGTAGTTATTCTTTCCAATGTGCTTTTTTGTAACAAAGATGATGGATGTTAGTCCTGATCCGCATTCTATCTCTGTTCACATGTTTGGTTATCACTGTTCTATCACTCACTACGTGTTCATGGGCGTAGCTGTCTATGGAGGCATGGTCAAAACTGACAAATAGGTATATTATAAGCATTCCTTTGCAAAAAATACGACATTGAATTTATTGTCCCGTACTTTATCGCATTGGACAGAAATTATCAGACAGTGAAAGAGCCAGCTAGGATCTTTTACAAATTGAATTGTAGTAAAAAAATTGTTTGAACCGGGCCGTTATTATAGGTCTCCTTGACTGCTGCGCCAATGCGTAATCGCCTGTTTGAAAATTCCATCACTTGGCTATGCATCGATAAACATAATTTTGAAAACAAGTTTCTATGCAATGTTTAGCAACTGTAGACCAAAACAAAGTTGCATTGTTTTGAAAAAAACACGGCCTGATTTTGCTCCTTTATTAAACATAAGTTCTAAAACCTAGAAATAAATGTAGCACTTTAAATATAGATAGCGAGATGTTTTTTGCAAGTTAGAATTAAGATAATTCATTGTCATTAATTTGAATTTACCTACAGTTATAAAGTTCATGATGTTATTATTCTATCAATTTTCCTTTTAAAACTGTAATTAATTGTCTCATAAAGTGGATATTCAGAAGTGAGACTGTGCAGGGCATCTTAATCGTATGCCGCTAGAACTTTCTTGAATTAGAAAGAGTGGTCATCCTTTGCGAGTGAACTAATTCAAATAGATTCGCCACTAAAACATAATAGGCGTATCTAATACCTTTTGAAACAAAGATACGATTAATACACATTAGTGTACGCAACGCTATTGCCTATCATTATCGCCATAGAGTGCATACAAATCTGTTGTCTTTTTCATGACCAAGAGACGTCAAACAAGTTCATGTAAGAAATATAATTTAACGATTTTTAAGACCTAAGTACTCTTTAGACATTTGGTCACGAGTCACTAGATTTTGAAATCTTTACTGTTTTACGAATATTTATGTTACGAGTAAATTGTTTATATTCTTTTAACATGGAGTAACTTGGATGGAAATGCTATGTAAAGTATCGGCTTTTTATTTTTCATATATTTACAAATTTCTTTCGAACCAATTTCATCTTGAACTGCTCAGACATCCACTACTGGACAGTCTCAATAACTACCTTTCTGTGCTAGCTCTACCAAACTGCCTACCTGGGCCCCGATTCTGTATGCTATTGAACCGCGATAACGCAAGTCAATCGCTTGAATTTTTTTGAGAGTTTTTCTTATTTACCACTTAAAAGTGTTTTTTTTGTTTTTTATTTTCCTTTCTTTTATTTTTTATTTTCCTTTCTTTTATTTTTTTTTAATATTTCCCAAAAAAAATACTTCTAGCACTTTTAAGTGGTAAATGGGAAAATTTCTAGCGATCGACTTGTGTTATCGCGGTTCAATAGTTAACAGAATCGGGGCCCAGGTTATATAACTACTCGGGCAGTCAGAGCCAAGGCACGACATCCTTATCGGGGCAGCCACAAGTGCTACAACGTACCGACCATCTGTAGGCTCCCACGGACCACGTGTCCGACACATTCTATAAAAAAACCTACTAATTGCATTGTAGATTCGTCATTATCCCGCTGCACCTGAGTACACCGTCTGTAGACGCTCGCTTGGATCGAACGCATGAGCTAATGTAGCTTTGTTGTGTAGGTGCTGTCGATGAGCGATGAGCTGCGGCGCGCGCTGTACTCGTCCGGCGCCTCCGTCGACATGGAGTTTTCGCCGCCGGACCTCATCGGCCCTTCCGAGATATTCACCATGGAACACAGGTTCGTATTCAATGCTGCTCATGTTTATTAGATAAATGCAAACTCGATCGATATTTGCGTGCGTCAGTTGAGATAACGGTCAAACTAGGTTGCCTGTAGGTAATTCATACAAAATATGTGCACATTTCACGAGGCGAGGTAAGAGTTTTTTAAAGTACCATAGCAGCCTATCCTTTTCTTTTCTTCGCTAGGTCCCTGGGGGGTAAACATGTAACATAAGACTCTTAAAGGGTCACTGTATATATGTGCTTGGGCCGACGTTTACGGCTTCAGAGCACCAATACACAATGTCAAACTTTTTATGTTGTTGTCAGGGCCGCTAATAATATATACGCTTCTATCGCTCTCTCGGTTCATTTTGGCTACAGAAGTACAGAGCAAGCGCCAAAAAAATAACCCTTATTATAGCTAAGAAGCATCTCGATCACATCAGCTTTCAAACATAAAAAACGCATCAAAATTTGGTTGGGAGCTACCACGACCCCTGAGTGCGCTGATTGTGAACGTCATTTCAACGTCGAACTGTTCTATAGTATCTCGAGATACGTCGGCCTGTTAAACTAGCCTATAATTGAGGCCATAATAGGTCTTAAATTACAGGTAAGCTGTTAAAGTCATGAAACGTCGTAATCAACGTGTTTTGGCCAATTTGTTAAATGGAGCGGCTTTACCGCTTTAGATAAAGGGATTGGTCAGTCAGATTTAAGCCTTTATTAGATCGATTAGGTAGGTGTAGCTGTGAACCCGAAAACGATTAGATTTAATAGATTAGAGATAACGATTAACGGATGTTCAATAGATATTTTCATTTCCGATTTGCTTCTGTGTGGAAACTATACTAAAGTCAAAATGTTTCGAACAGTGCTGGCGTTTATCAAAGTAACTAGTATCTACATTTACGAACTAGAAAACTGTTTGATAATTGTTGATTTGCAATATTTTTGTAGTAATTAGATAGACTATTTATAGTAGTTTATGAAACGGTTATGCGATACAGTGGACGAACTAAACAACGGGCTTGTGGAAATTGTTCACTCGGTTGGGTCGGAGTTCTTTTGTGACCCACCGCAAAAATAGAACACAGAAACTCTATGAGCATACACTGAAACTTATGGCAGAACAAGACGAGATGAGGCTACAGTCTTCAGTGAATATGTCGAGTTATAGCTTGCTTAATAAACAGATCTCCAAGTCGATGCGACACGATTTGCGTTCCTATAATACTACTTGTATTAAGAACGCAATAGAGCGGAACAAGGGCTCCAACGTGTTTGCAAGAGATCTGTCTATTGGGCAAAGCCTGTTGACGAAGCTGAAAACCGACAGTGGCAGCATCGTTTCGTCGAAGCCAGAGATATTGAGTGAGCTCGAGAAGTTCTATGGATAATTATACACCTCATCGCGTAGTCCTCCTAGCACGACTAGCGATGCAAGAGCCCGTTTGACCCGACATTATACCGAAGATATCCCGGACGTCAGCCTATACGAGATCAGAATGGCTCTCAAACAGCTTAAGAGCAATAGGGCACCAGGGGAGGACGGAATAACGACAGAGATACTGAAAGCGGGTGGAACACCGGTACTTGAAGTCCTTCAGAAGCTGTTTAACTCCGTCATCCTCGAGGGTACTACGCCAGAGGAATGGCACAGAAGCGTAGTGGTTTTGTTCTTTAAGAAAGGTGATAATAGCCTCTTGAAGAATTATAGGCCCATTTCGCTGCTGAGCCACGTCTATAAGCTGTTTTCGAGAGTAGTTACAAACCGTCTCGCTCGTAGGTTTGACGACTTTCAGCCTCTCGAACAAGCTGGATTCCGGAAAGGCTTGAGCACCGTAGACCACATCCATACGCTCCGGCAGATTATACAGAAGACTGAAGAGTATAATCGGCCACTATGTCTAGCGTTTGTGGATTACGAGAAAGCCTTTGATTCAGATGAGACCTGGGCAGTGCTTCAGTCATTACAGCGGTGCCAGATTGACTACCGGTACATCGAAGTGTTGAAGTGTTTGTACAGCAAGGCCACCATGACAGTCCGTCTTCAGGATCAGAGCACGAATTCTATCCAGGTGCAAAAAGGGGTGAGACAGGGAGACGTTATTTCTTCGAAACTGTTCACCTCTGCACTGGAAGATATATTCAAGCTTCTGAACTGGAACATGTGGTGTTAACATCAATGGCGAATACATCACTCACCTTCGATTTGCCGATGATATAGTCAGCATGGCAGAAACCCTGGAAGACTTGAGCACAATGCTCAGTGACCTCAATATTGTTTCCCAACAGGTGGTACTTAAAATGAACATGGGTAAGACGAACATCATGTCAAATGCCCATGTCGTACCCATGCCGGTTTATGTTGGGAACGATATTATCGCAGCTGTTGAAGCTTGGATCGTCTGACCTAAGTAGCTATGTTTACTTAGGTCAGACGATCCAACTTTGACAAAGAGGTCAACCGACGAATCCAACTCGGATGGGCAGCGTTCGGGAAATTGCGCCATATCTTCTCGTTTCAGATACCGCAGAGCCTCAAGACGAAAGTTTATAATCAGAGCGTGTTGCCAGTGATGACATACGGCACTGAGACGTAGTCGCTAACTATTGGTATCATACACAAGCTCAGATTTGCGCAGCGTGCAATGGAGAGAGCTATGCTCGATGTTTCACTACGTGATAGAATCGGAAATGAGGAAATCCGTAAAAGAACCAAGGTTACCCACGTAGCTCTCAGAGTTTGCAAGTTGAAGTGGCAATGGGCAGGTCATATAGTTCGCAGAACCGACAACCGCTGGGGAATAAAGGTTCTCGAATGGCGGCCACGAACAAGCAAGCGAAGTGTGGGGAGACCCCCCACACGATGGACCGACGACATTGTAGCCATCGCAGGAAGTCGGTGGATGGAGGTGGCACAAGATCGCTCGTCATGGCGCTCTTTGGGGGAGGCCTATGTTCAGCAGTGGACTTCTAAGGGAATGAATGAATTAATTTGAATGATGAAACGGTTGCATAACGAGGGTTATTAAAACATGAAAGTGAGTTTCATAGTATCACTCGAGTGTATACCTAGTTATGTGCCGTTTCATACACTACTATCTACACTCAAGCAAAAGGAAATGAAAAATAAAAACACTTATTTTTTCTTTGCTGTTTTCGTGATGTGTCAGGTGTAGTCACATTCTCTTCACTAACACTGCTGTCGGGCATTTTTAATCAGGATAAAACTTCAGATCAACTAAAACAGATTTAAATTGGTTAGCTACTAATGTAAAGTAAATTATAGCGCCAAAATCCAGTCCACAGAGAATTCTCGCGCATAATACGGTCTAACACGCGCCGCCATAGTTAAATGGCAAAAACCCTCGTAGTACGGAGCCAAAACGGTGCTTTTATGGGAAACAATATATATTATATCATTGTTTAGTTCAAAAAACAGTGTTATAATGTTTTTTTTTCTATTAGAGACGTGTCGTGCGTAAAGTATGTCATTATGCCACCATTTTTGAGTTTTTAATCCGGATTTTACAATATGTGTGCAGATAAACATTATAATAATGTAAAAATAATAAAATAATTGTAACAGATTACAATTTTTATTTCCGCTGCGCTTGGTCAAGCACGCACTTTCATAATAACATTATCTCTAGTTATTTTAATAATTATTTTGGTGTAATTTAAATAGTTAATCAACCTAATTACTACAAATAATATTGTAAATATGCGATTACCTTAAAACAGATTTCCAGTTCGTTAATATACTAGTTTCTTTGAAAAACTCTCGCACTGGTCGAAACAATTGATTCTACGTGGCGGCATGCGCAAAGCGTCTGTTAAACGATGTCAGTATATTCCCTGAACAGCCTCGCTGGCACAGTGAGGGTTGGTGGATACCACGTGTCACCGATGGAATCTACTTCTTCACTTCACTTCTTGTTTTATGGCATTTGTGGAGTTGCCATTCCACAATTCCGCCAATGTCACGTAAGTCGTATTCCGAAAAATAAGGGAGAATACCAGAATGATATTAATCGGTAAAATATGGGAGGATCGAAGAGCTCCAAGTAGATTATTGATTGATTTGTTGAAATATGTTATGACTGTGTATATATATAATTATGTATGTGAATATAATATCGTATAAAGTAGGTATGGTATGGTATATATTTAATATTTATAACTTAATTTTATTAGAACTTATATATTTGAAGAGAATATTTACAAGAGGAGTATTTACAAAAGTTAACAGGGTTTTAAAGGAAATAGGACGTGGGATTTTTGGGGGGAGGATATCGTACAGAGATGGCCGATACTTCGGACAGTTAAAAAATATGTGGTCTATGTTACCCTCATCTAAGCCACATTCACACAATGAGTGATCCCTGATCCTTATTTTAGCCAGATGGACAGGCGTGCACGAGTGTCCCAGTCGAAGTCTACGTAAAGTGGATGTTGTGCTTTTATTGGCACCACGAAACTTAAAAAACCAAGGTTTAGGGGATATTTCTGGTTGAATATCGCCATAGAACTTACCCTTGATATTTTTAGTGATTTGCCATTCCTTAGACCAAGCCTTCGACATTTGTGGATTAACTGTAGTACAAAGATCGTGGCACAGAATTTTGAAATGATCAGTGGACCCAATATGAATAGCTTGCCGTGCGCAAGAATCCACAGTCTCATTACCAGAGATACCAGAGTGACCTGGAATCCAGGCTAGTTCAATGTTGATTCCTAGTCGATGGCATATAAACAAAGCTTCTCTTATTTTTAAATATAAGGGAATCTGGTTTTGGAGCGAAATGGGTTTGAATTGATGGACTGGAGACAGCTTTTTGAATCAGAAAAGATAATAGATTTATTTAAGTTATGAGATTGAACGTACAATATTGCTTCTAGGATAGCTAAAGCTTCCCCAGAAAATACAGAGGTTACTGAAGGGCACTTATAACTAAGGATAATCCTGGAAGAAGGAATCCATACTGCTGCACCTACCAAACTATCCTCTAATAATTTAGAAGCATCTGTAAATATAGTGGTCCAACCTTCATATTCACTATCTATTTTGGAGGAGAATAGTCTATTAGCTTCAGTACAGCCTTTTTGCAAACCAAAATCAAGAGTAACAGGAGGCTGAAAAATCAATGCGTCGTAGGGTAATAGAAAAAGTGGATTCGAAGGTAACTGAAAGATTGGGTTTGGTAAAGAAGAGAATTTGATAAAGCTACGGAGTAAACAAGGCAGTTTATGTAAGGATTGAACTCCTTGCAAGTTGACTATGGATGATAGGTGATTAAGTTTTGCGATAAGTAAATGGCAGGAATTTTGAAATAACTTATAGAAAAATCGGTCTGCAATCAACTGACGTCTCAGATGAGGAGGAGGATCTACACATTCCACCTGCATCGCGTTAATGGGAGACGACTTCATTGCACCTAGGATTATTCGTAAACACTTGGATTGAATTTTATTGAATTTTTCAAGGGCAGATTTATTACAGGGATCTAACAGGAATGAACCATAGTCCATATGACTACGGACAATTGCATTATAGAGAAGTTTTTGGGTATATGGGTGGGATCCCCACCAAACTCCTGAGAGTGAATATTGATATTCTTTTCACATTATTTTAAAATGTAGTCAGAATGAATGACGCCATTCATTCGGGAATCAAACCAGATGCCTAGGAATTTAACACTATTTTTTTGGGGGATTATCTCATTATCTACTAACAGCTCAATGTGGGGGATTATCCTTTTTTTTGTGAACACTACAACGCAACACTTTGAAGCTGATAATGACAGACCATGAAAATTTAGCCAACCATTTAGATGAAAAAGTGCAGCATTTAGACGACAAGAAGCTTCCGCTACAGTTTTAGCAGATGTATAGAGAGCGATATCATCAGCGTATTGTAATATCTGTGAGAAGGGCAGAACCGTACGATCAAGGTCATAAGTGTACAAACTATAAAGTAGTGGACTGAGTACTGAGCCTTGGGGCAGACCTTTCCAGACAACTCTAGGGGGCAAAAATGAATCTTCATTTTGAATTTTGATTAAAACGTGTCTTTCCATAAAAATGTTACAGATAAACCGAACAATCTTCTCAGGGATGGTCAGCTTGATTAATTTATCTCTGAGCACCGGAAGATTGACATTGTCATAGGCCGAAACTATATCCAAAAAAGCTCCCGCAAGAATTTCTTTATTTCTTAAGGAAATATTAATATCAGTGGATAAAATTCCTAAGCTGTCGAAAGTACTCATGCCTTTCTTAAAACCATACTGTGTTTGAGAGAGAATATTTTTGCTCTCTACTATCCACTCAAGTCTATGCTTAATCATATGTTCCGTTACCTTTACCAATACAGATGATAAAGCAATAGGCCTCCTGCTATTGGGATCTGACGGGTTTTTGCCTGGTTTTAAAATAGGGATAATAATTTGTGTTTTCCATTGTTCTGGAATAATTCCGTAATTATAAAATGAATTAACCAGGCTTAGGTAATTTTTTTTATAATGAAAGAGTAGGGAACACCATCAACGCCTGGGGATGAATCAGTTAGGCCATCTAAAGCAAGTTGTAATTCAATGAAAGAAAACTCAGAATCTAATAAGGAGTAAGATGGGAGAAGTTGCGGAAGAGAAGGGAAATAATCTGCAGTGGGAGCTGAAGGTGGCGCCAGTTTATCACTAAAAGAGTCAAGCCAAGACGTAGGGTCGTTAGAAGTTATGTTTTGTATATTGTATGAACCTCTAAATCTTCTGATTTGAGTCCATACCAGCGAAGGGGGGGTTGTTGGAGATAGGGTTTCACAATATCTAGTCCATCCACTTTTCTTTTTTGCTGATAGAAGCTTTTTGGCTTTAGCCGCTTTAAACTGGTAATTAAGAAAGTTAGCCATAGTCATATCTGAGTTATAAGTCTGCTCAGCCATTCTTCTAGCCTCGACAGAGTCTGAACAATTTGAATCCCACCAAGGAGTGGATACTTTGAACTTAGGAGATTTTTTCAATGGGATGTATTCATTAGCACTATCAATTATAGACTCTAAAAATTTTGAGTAAGCCTCTAAAGGATTACTAAG
Source organism: Alsophila aescularia (assembly GCA_946251855.1). NCBI lineage: Eukaryota > Metazoa > Arthropoda > Insecta > Lepidoptera > Geometridae > Alsophila > Alsophila aescularia. The sequence goes on from OX276379.1 coordinate 38,050,023, forward strand.
AGCGTGGTCATGAGTCAGGTGTATTTTTTTGTCAAGAGTTGAAGAATATGACGACCAATCAGCACCAGAAAGTCTATATTATAAAGAAGGGGACGGATTGTATGAAGGTAATGTTCTATTTGAAATAGTTATTAATATAGGATAGTGATCACTACCATGAATAGAACTTAAAGTTTTCCAAAAAATAAGAGAAGACAGAGCAGGAGAGCATATAGTTAAATCGACAGCACTTTTAGGATCTTGGTTAGGTCGAACTCTACGAGTAGGAGAGCCATCATTTACAACACAAAGGTGATGAGGCTATCATCAAAGATCTCTAATAATAAAAGTGAAAATGAATCACAGTGGCTAGAGCCCCATGAAGTATTGTGGGCGTTAAAATCACCTAGAATAATTACTGGGGAGGGAACCGAGGAAATAACTAACATGATGTCAGATATTAAAGATGGATTGGGATGAGGAACATAAATGGATAAAAAGGAAATGTCAAAAACTGTCACGGCAACAATGTTAATATCAGGATTAAAATGAGGGAGAGGTAGTTGAGAAAACGGGAGGGTACGCCTTATGAGTAGGGCACTACCTGCATACCCATCAGCCCTGTCGTCCCGGAGGCATGAGTAACCAGAAACTCGAATACGATACCCCGGTACCAACCATGTCTCAGACACGCCAATGACTGACGGGGAAAATTTAGAAATTAGAAATAATATTTCATGTTTCTTGGGACGAAGACTTTGACTGTTCCACTGTAGAACAGTGACTTGATCCATATTGACCGAGTAAAGAAATGATTGATGAAAGTTTAGAGGCAACGTCGGACGGTAAAGAGGAATTATTTTGGGATATAATACTAATAATGAGAGAGATAAGAATCTCTAGAAGATTGTTATTCATAGAGGGTGGAGGATTTTGTAAAGCGCAGCCGTTAGGCATTGTCGAAGGCTCAGGGGCAATAATTGCCTGCTGAGCTGTTTTGTCGTAAGATTTTCCTAAAGTAGCTTTAGGACGGGGAGAGGAATACACTGTTTTGGCATAGGAATTAGTGGCTGAAGAGTTTCCTAGGGAGCTAGAATGCTGAGAAATGGGGGGTTGGGAAGGCTCTTGAGCGACCTCAGTGTAACGTTTATAAACTTGTGGGAATCTATACGAGGCTTCTTCATATGAAATACCATCCTGAGCCATAACCATTTTGACTGACTTCTGTCTGTCCTGCTCCGGGCAGCACTTATCTATGGAAAAATGTTTGCCTGAGCAATACAGGCAGCAGATAGGTTCAGTTCCTTCACAAACATCACCTGAGTGAGGGTGAGTACATTTAAAGCACCGGGGCTTCGATCTACACTGAGCTTTTATATGACCGAATCTGCAACAGTTTAGACATTGTATCGTGGGGTACTGATATGTCTCAACACGCATAGATGTATGGAAAGAAAATATCCTGTCAGGCCACAATTGTCCGTGGAAAGTTAAAACTACGTTCTGAGTGGGTAACCAAGTAATTTTCCCATCGTCATTTATAGATTTTCGGTTCAGTCGTCGAGCTTTTAAAACTTCCCCACATCCGCGAGGAAGATCCAAACTCTTAACGAATTCATCCATTGAGAAGTCGACTGGGACATCTCGAACCAATCCCATTCGAGTAATGTTATATGTCGGTATCACAGCATTATATTTGTGTTGTTTTAGAAGAGGGTTTTCCAAAAATTATTTGGCGTCAGGAGCTGTTTTAAATTCAATTGAAATTTTATTTCGACCTACCCGCTTAACTCCGTCTACACATATGTTACATATTTTATTTTGGTGTAAGAATTGCCCAAACTTAATCGGTCGGATCGAAGTACCCGCTGCCGGGTCAGGTTCAGATCGAGATACTTGGACCACGAACGGCCCTTTATCAGTGGAATTGTAGGCATGAATACCAACAACCAACAAAGGGTGGGTATATATAGTTTGGATGGAAGCTGCGGCCATCTCAGTATTAGTTATGGTTTTTTTCGGGTTAGTATCATTAGAGGAGTCATCTAATCGCCGTTTAGTGGCAGATTGTTGTAAATTGTTAGGTGGATCCGGTGGAACTGGAGGAATTACCTCCATCTCCATTCTCCCAATAAATCGAAGAGTTAATTGAATCAATCAATAAATAAGTGTCGTAAAATACTAAAAATCTACTTGGAGAGACAATCAACCCACAACCATAAAAAAATAAAAGGTTTTCTCACTGACAGATTTTTCGGCTACGACAGGCGACGGCAGCCCGATGGAATCTAAATCCGCACCTAACTTTTTATCTATGTCACTAGCTTTATGACAGACTTGTTATTGTTTCGTTTCCACGGCAACCGTTCCTTGCAGCGAGTAATCGTCATTTTCCAGTTTTCCCGTGGCAACTTACCATTTACCGGGATAAAAAGTATCCCATGTTGGTATCTGTATTGTACAGTTCCTATTTACAAAGTTTCATTAAAATCGGATCAGCTGTTTTGGCGTGAAAGCTCCCCAAACAAATAGACAACGTTTCACTTTTAATATTGGTGTGGAGTGACTTCGTTGGATGGTGAAGCGGGCTTTGTTACTGCTCGGTCACCACCTCTCAGTTCTCTTTGTGATATTTAATAATGGGAGTCCTGGCTCCTGAAATACAGTTTTCACTAGTTTGGAAGCCTCTGGATGCATAATGTACTGTCTCGTATTAATTACTAGCTTTTGCTCGCGGCTATGCGCATAGACAGTTTATCGTGATGAATTTCCTTTCCCAGGGTTCAAATTATGTCCATACCAAATTTCATCATGATCGGTTCAGTCTGAGTTACTTTGCTTTTATAATATTAGTATGGATATACATATTTTTTGTAATCTTGTATTCATCTCATCATAACCATCATCATTATCAGCCCGTATCAGTCCACTGCTGGACACTCAGCCCGACCTTCGGCTCTTCCTTTCCAACCGCCTCCAGCCATCTTACGTATATCGTCGCTCTACCTAGCCGGAGGGCGTCCTACATTACGTCTGCCGAGTCGCGGTCTCCAATGAAGAACACGTCCCCAATGGTAATCGTTCCTTCGGCAAATATGACCAGCCCACTGCCACTTGAGCCTGCTAATCCTGTGGGCTGTGTCGATAACGATTGATCTGTAATAATGATGTTGTGTGTTGTCCCCAGGGAGAAGCTGTGCGGCGTGCTGCCGGCGCGTGCGCAGGGCTACATGTGGCAGCTGGCGTTCAGCACCAGCCAGCACGGGTTCTCGCTCGCCTCCATGTACCGCAAGATGCAGCGCGTCGAAACCCCCGTGCTGCTCGTCATCCAGGACACTGACAACAACGTGAGTACATCCTAACTACTAACCCCCCCCCCCCCCTCCCATACCTATAAAAATTAAACGAGTCGTTTTTCCAACGTCTCGTTCTTCTTCTTCTTTTTTTTTATTGGATGGCTTCTGCGGAGGCACTGGCCTACTAGCAATTTTGCCAATGTCAAGTGTATTATAGTTTAAAGTAATGTCACGTCACAGTCAATTATTGTCAAAGTCACGAATCAGTAAAATGGTGGACATTTACTGAAACTTCCGAGGGAGATTTGGAAAAATCACAAAATGCCATTTATTTCTGCGTTTGATTCTTTTGCCCGCACTCGTGCACGTTAACGAACACATAAAATCTAACTGTACATCACAACATTTAGATTTTTTTTCAAAAAAACCCCCCAACGTCTCGCTACTTTTTTTACGTTTTATTATGACGTTTATGTCAAAAGCTGACGGACAGTAAGCGAAAACGGTTCGTTTTAAGATATAGGAACCACAATAAGAGATCCTTACTCTGCCAGTAGGAGGATTGAATCATTCGAAATGGAACGTATGCCACCTTCACCCTCGGGTGTCATTTTTCCATATTATTATTTGTTAATTCTTTATAATTTTTTCAAATGTCAGAAATTATATAAAAAATAATGTAAATTACAAAATATAAAAGTGACAATGAGATGTCCCACAATCATCAAACAATAACTAAGTACGTTGTATAAAACAACGTGACATCATGATTGTCATGATCTCATCTCTTAAGTTATTCAAGGTCAAAGGTCGCCAAAATTGATTTTTTGCAAATATCTCAGTTTCTGTGGCTCCAATGGTGTTGAACATCTATTACAAAATTGTTAAGCAAAACATTTTTTTATGTGCTTAACCGTTTTTGAAATAGAGCTCGGGGAACGGGCAGCGCTCAGCCATACATACTGAGCTGAGCATGGTTGAGTGCTGCGCGTTCTCCGCGCTCTATTTCAAATTCTATGCTATAGTGTGTGCTTAGCGAAACCATATCAGAAATTAATTTTTCCAAAGGAAAACTGAGAAGAATTTGGAATGCGATGTAGTGGTTACGGTGGCTTATTGTGCCAAGAGCATGTGCCGCGCAGAGGACACGCACAGATAGTGCGGGTTCGAGTCCCGTCTGCAATACAATTATTTCCTGCAGAAAAAAATATAAGATAGCTAGATTAGTCACAGCGGAAGTTGACAAGAACAACAACATTGGAAGCACAACATTGGGATTGTGCCTGAAAAATATCAGTTTGTGCAGCGACTTGCAGACAACTTCCGAGACACAAACTTCCGCTGCGACTATAGTACGTGCGCCGATTAGTGAATGTTTTTGTTGTGATTTCGCTTGGGTTGGTCAATGAAGAGTACATTTGTGGAGAAAGGTATTTGAAGAGTGGGGTTTTCCGCGTATTGCAGGGTCTATGATATAGGGTCCTTGTTTGATAACAGCATTAGTTCCGCGGATCAGCCCGCGTTGTCATTTTTCTGGGATAGTACACTATGAATATATGTTATTCCAGAACCGATTAAAATTTCTTCAGCTGTCAAATCGTATTTTTTTATCTAATGCTCGGCTTCCGCTGGTAACATTGAAAAAAAACCCAGATCAAACCCTAAGCTATCCAACAGAGAAAACCGCATTTCGATCGGACTAGTACGTGATGCGATAACAAACAGACCAGACAGACACCATTTCAAAATATCTTATATTCTTGTTCAGTAGTTTATTTTAGTCCCCTCTACCGATTGGTTTTCAATTATCTTTTTATCAATTACAATCAATTTACAGACTTTCTGCTATATTATAAGGTAGTTTATACAGTTGTACATATTAGTGACTTACGATGTTACAATATGGATCCAGCCCCACGATTCAGAACTTTTCGATCACGAACCGAATCGATTCGATTGGATATTGTTCTCGTATCGTACATTTCGTTTCAAGTTATTCAGAACAATCAACCTGAAGATTCGATTGGATTTCGATTACAGTATCGTACCGTAGTCGAAACCGAATCGAATAGGTATATTATCAACTATTGCGTTTGTTAGTGTTGTAAATAACATAGATACAGTTTGCTGGGTGGTTGATAAAGAGGTGGACTGGGAGATAAGGGGAGGGGGGATGAGTAGACAAAGAGGGGGGGATGGGGAAGCGAAAATAGATTGGGATTGGAGAAGATCACTTTCCTCTTCCGCCCTCCTTTAAAAAAAAACATCTCGCCCATCTATTCTCAATCCTCTTCTCATTTCCTTGCGCCTTTTCTCCCCTCCCACTTACCTTACCTTTACCCCTCCCCTGCACTTCCCTTCACCCTCATCCTAGCTCCTAACACAAACAAACTATCGGATGCTATTTTGCTCTCGATAAGGGACCGAAGGAAACAATCGAATGTTCGGAAACTCTGTTTCGATAACTGCGTTGTGAATTGATTTACAGTAGTTTTAACCGTATAGTATGACGTCAGTTTCGATTTGATAAGATAAACAATTGTGAATAAAAAATATATTGAATCGTACGATATCTAGTCGTATCGAACGTCAAGTGAATTATTCAGAACCCCAAGTCAACTGAGTTATGGTGAGTTTCTGAATCAGGGCCTGGTGTGACTGTGATCACGAATATTTTTGTGTGACTGACTATGATCGCGTATAATTGTGGGACTGACTGTGATCACGTATATTTGTGTGTGACTGACTGTGATCGCGTATATTTTTGTGTGACTGACTGTGATAGAGTATATTTGTGCGTGACTGACTGTGATCACGTATATTTGTGTGTGACTGACTGTGATCACGTATATTTGTGTGTGACTGACTTTGATCGCGTATAATGTCGGTGTCCTCAGGTCTTCGGTGCTCTGACGTCGTGCGCGCTGCACCCCTCGGAACACTTCTACGGCACGGGCGAGTCGCTGCTGTTCTCCTTCCAGCGCGCGGAGGAGGCGCGGCTCGACACAGAACACAAGGACACCGAAGACGACCACAACAATGAGAAGGACGGTTAGTATCTCATTAATAACTAGCTGTGTCCGCGGGTGAAACGTTTCTGAGAAAGGAGTATCCTATATTGTTATTCCAGGATCAGGACTAGAAGTACAATATACTTGCATCAATAAGAAAACAGCCTTCAAATATTTTTTTTAAGTTTGCTCTGCAGTTTTTTTTAGTCATTGGATTGAAATTCAAAGTAGTTACACCTTAAAACCTAAGCTATTCAACAGTGAAAACAGCATCACAATTGGTCCAGTAGTTTTTACGTAACGCGCGAACATAGTAACCATTTAAAAAAAAATATCAATAGCTTATTTTGTTCCCTAGAGCATTTTTGTTACATAGTGCTTTATTATAAGTATAGATGAATTTTAGGGTCGAAATATTGACCTAGGTTTCAAGCGTATCGGACGCTCTTCATCGCGAGGTTTTTCGAATGTATACCTTTACGGTATACTTTCGATGAATACATTTTCGCTTTCTGGATTTTAAAACATACTCCATGCCAACCACGAACCTCTACAGATTTATGATGCCAACACGGTCTCTGACGTCAAGAGCGTTGTGTACATAATGTATATTTTCGAAATATGCAACGACGTCGGCCTTCTTTTAGTTAGTGCATCAGACAGTTCTGTTAGTACAACATGTAAAACATTAAGCAGTTTGGTTTCCAATACAAACAGCCGCAAGAGGGCGCTTTTTATGAGGGATTGTAAATAAAACATGCACTTTAAGTAAAACTAAAAAAATTACAAAGTCAAAAAATATTACTAAGTAAATTGACAGAATTGTTTTGTTACTGAGCTTTTTTTTTCTAAATAATCCGAAATGGAATTATTGTGACTGTGATGATTTAAAACATTGGCATCGTCGAGCATTTAGTATTTCGCGATTTTCGCGCATAATGGCATAATGAGAATTTGGCATTAATCGTACCATTCTACTTACTAGTCTTTGGCATTTTATGTTTTTGGTATATTGCGTCGAAAGGATTATAAATTATCAATATCCCATGATATATTGTTTTCAAACAAAACTTGACGGTTTACTTCAGGAAATTACAGAAGCCTTAAAAATATCAAAGAAAATGTAAAAATAACGCATAAAATATGTAAATGCTTATAAATATTGAGGCAAAACATTTATAGAAGCACGTGAAATCGATCCATGGGCCTCCGGGTTGTAGACCGGACACGTTTCCGCTACGCCGCTCTGCTTTGTGGCATTGACGTCGAATTTACGGTGCTTTTTTATAAGCGGATGTACTATTTTTATTCCTTTCAAATTAACAAAACTTTAGACTCTTATCCCGCAGGAATCCCTTATTTTTTCGGTATAAAAAGTATTATTAATTTTAACACATAATATAAACTTTGAATGTGCCAACTTACATAAAAATCCGTCCCGAAGTTTCAGCGTAATGTGTGTTCTTTTAAATAAATTTTAACCCCTATCCTGTTTTTTTTCGGGATAAAGTGATAAGTATTCTAAATGTTAATCCATAACATAAGCTATGATTGTGCCAAGTTGCATTAAAATCCGTCTGGTAGTTTCAGCGTGATGCGCGTTCAAAGAGACAGATAGGCAGACAGACAAAAAATAAAAAAAAAAACCTTTTTGCACTCCATATCGATTTTGAAGTTTATCTCAATTATAATTTTCAAAAAATATTTAATGTACCTACAGATTTAGCCCAGTTACAGTTTTATTATAGTATAGATTACATTATTTTCAGTAATATATTCATTTTTCTACTCAACGGCTAAGTTTTTTATCTAAAATAAATCTCACAGCAAGAAAATATAGTTTATTATTCACTGTCAAGACAAAATTTACCTAACTAAATTATTAACCTTCCAATAAAATAAATAACTTTTGAGACTTACGTCATCTAGTTCCGAGCTAAATTGTGTGTTCAAACAGCGCTCGCGATATTCAACCTTGTTACGCAGGCACTCCAGTGCTTGTTGCAGGTAGCGAATGGCAGAGTGTAGAGGCGGAGCTAGACTGGGAAAATTATTAATGGAGCCTGGCCTTAATCCATAACAGTAATAGACAAGCAAGCATTTGAAAGGGTGGTCCCATCCCATATAAAGTTCTCAAAATTGTTGAAATCTTTTTTTTAGTTAATCCATTTGTAGTCTAGTTTTTGTGCAAATGATAGTTACAATTATCGTATATCCGAAACTTTCAGATAATTATTTTAGATACGCAATGTGACTTTTTCAAACACATACGTGACATATGTGAAAGATTTAAAAATATGTGAATTTATTTAATAGTTTTAACTCTTAGTTTTTATTACGTACTTACATTGTAGCACACTTACGAAGTTGAACTTATCGGGCACGTGTTTTAAATGTTCTTAGTTGATGATAAGTGGTGAACATGCCACAACCAATCAAGCCTGCTAGATGGATATCTTAAATTTTCCGATGTATTTTTTATATATCTGGTATCTCCTATGCAATATAATGTGCTCTAACATAAGCTACCTGGCGCACTACCAGGCGCATAATGCGCGTGCGCACGCGTAGCATGTAGTGTACTAAACGCTCACACTTCAATACTTTAGAAAAAAAACGAGATTCGATGTTTTTTTCTCAATCATTCTGTTAGGGCTGACTTCAGTTGGATAAAGTTTTTTAGATTGGATCGTAATTACATTATATGATTTAGAATCATTTTGTAATAATTGTATATGTTTTAATTGTATTGAATCTGTTTGTAGAGCAACCCCCACCGGTAAAGACGAAGTTCAAGCACTGGGGCTGGACCGGAGACAACATGTACTTCATACGAGGCAGCAACGAAAACATATCAATTGGCGCGGGAGAGTGAGTACTCCTTTTATATTGAAAGTGATTGCAAAATAAATTGCATTGAAGTCGGCGAGAATCACGAGAAACGGTTATGTACACAGATAGTGTCACACTAAGTATCATCAAATAGCTTGTCGTCGACCGCCCCTGAGGTAGTTTCCTATACCTTTTAAATTGCAGTCTGTGATATGTTATTTTCCTTACTACTACTATTATTTATTCTACACTACCCCTACCACCACTGATAGGTAGGTCATACACAAGAGTTCACACGGTTCTCGAATGATAGATAGGTCATACACAAGAGTTCACACGGTTCTCGAATGATAGGTAGGTCATACGCAAGAGTTCTCACGGTTCTCGAACACATCCACGCTCTCATCGTGTAGATAGATAACACTATTGCACCAAAAAAAAAACAACAAATAAAAAAAACTTAATAAATAGTACAATCGGCGGTATTATCGCTAAGCAGCGATCTCTTCCAGACAACCGTTGGTAAAATTGAGACACATGTCCACATAATAGGTAGTAAATAGTTGCTGGTGTGCAATGTTTTAGTAACATAGGTACTAGAAAAAGATAACAAACAAATAAAACAAAAATGAATTTGAACAATACATAAATGGCAAGATAATGTTACAAAATATGTAAATAACATATAGTACTAAATATATACACTAATAAATATTTTATAATAATAATGCCGTATAGATAGTTAGTGTAGGTTGTAGGTAGAGTCTTCACCCATCATTCATTAATTCTACACGATGGGAGCGTGAATGAATGTGTTACCGTCTACAATGTAGACGTTACTCGCAAGTTCGCATGCGCGCGCGCATTTCGTGTAGGTATTGCGAAGCCGTTCGCGCTTTAGCGATTTCAATATTAATTGAATGAATGTTAGCTTTCCAGAGGCGGTTAATATAAAGTTATAGAAAAAGAAACAAGTTGTTTCTTTTTAATTTATTTGGCACTTCCTGAAGAGATTTTGATGTGCTGCTCGGTCTTATTTTCTAGGCACAGTACTCGAAGCACAAAAATATTCACATTACTTGTATATTTTCCTATCCACACAGATAATTTCTGATTTCTCTTTGTTTCTGATCTAACGTGGCGTTTTTTCATCAACACATATCACATAGTATTAAAACTATTTGACGAATGATTTTCGAGCCGTCTCGTTACTTTGCACCAATAATAATACAATCGGCGGCCTTATCGCTATCTCTTCCAGGCGAACCTAAGCTAGAAAACGTAAAACTTCACATTGTGTGAACATATAATAATGTTTTGTATTATTTGTTTGCAGCGGTAAATTCGGGCTGTGGCTGGACGGCGACCTGTACCTGGGGCGCACGCAGCGCTGCACCACGTACGGCAACGAGCCGCTCACTACGCGCGAGGACTTCATCGTCAAGATCATGGAGTGCTGGACCTTCATCTGAGCGCCGCCACCGCAAGCCACTAGCCGCCCAGGCCACGCTCCACTACTCTACTCTCAAACAAAAACTAAGCTTTAGATTATCTTATGAAATTTGCTACGAAGATTTGACACTTTTACAAGTCAACATTTTCGACTTTAGTACCGATGAGTCTGAAAATTTTGTACTTTACGGCTCGAAGCGACACGGACGGCGCGACCGACGCCGCTCGGTGCGGCCGGACGTAGCGACCGACGCCGCTCGGCGCGGCCGGACGTAGCGGAACGTTCACGCGCATCTCTAGTCAAACGTACTGAATTCTGACCAATGTTTCATCTTCTCCGAATTTAGGGGCGTGTTCCTAGCCGAGCGCCGGCGCCGGACTCGCGCCGCGCCGACCCGCGGCCGAGCACTGAGCGAGTGCATTAATCCTAGTCAATTGTCGTTCGTATGTAAGTGAAGTAGAGACGGCGAGACTCGCGGCGGCACTGGATCGACAGGTCGCGGCCCGACCCGAACACTGCGATCATGATTACGTGTCAATTCATACAATTAATATTGTGCATTGTTGTTAAGGAAATTAAAAAAAAACATATTTGTAATGATAAAAAAAAACACTATATGTTTAATGTTATGTAGAAGTTTATATGTAAAGAGCGTTATGTTTAGATGCCGTCTTTATGGTATATCCAAAAGAGCATGTCTATCCAAAGGTTGTCCGCCGACAGAGGCTGTTCGATGATACTTTGGCGATATTCGTAGACTTGTAATCTTGCCGAGCTCGGAAGCCTCGACGTTATACTCATCTGAATATACCCGCAGGGGCCGGTGAAGTTATCAGTATAATAAAGTGTATAATAAATATTATTTATGTTTTGTGAAGTAGATTTTGTATGTTATGTTGTCACGTCTGAATGTATTAAGTCATAATATTAAGTTAGTGAGCATAATAATTTATGTTACACTTTCACTGTGATTTGATTAATATGGTTGCATTTTGTTATTACATTAATGAAGTGATATCACAAATAATCGTAGCTACCGAGTTCCACTCTTCAACTTGATTCCTACAGAATAATGTTTCAACCTACAGAGTAAGTTCTATGTGAGAGAATACAATATATCAATGTTTATTCAGTAAAAATAATTTTGTGATGTGATGCTTGCGTACAGAGGTCAGTAGCCGATATATTATTAATAAAAAAATAGTAAATCTTTAATAGTAATCTTAGAGAGCTTGATGAATGTAATCGTCATTGTGCTTTAGTGATGTTAGCATGACGTTACTCTGATATCTGGTCTTGTATTAATTTGTCAGCTGATCACTGCAACCTCCGTGTTGGTAACCATAGTACTTGCAACTGTTTAGACATTTATTTTCATGTGCTGTTCATATTTCTATGTGAGATTAGTAAATATATATTTTTGTCGAACACACGCGCAAAACGCTTACAATGAAATAGATACACATTTGCAGACATTCCTACTCAAAGGCCCTAAAATCTGACCAGAAATAAAATTATAGCACGCGTGTCTGTCTGTAAGTCGGGTAATTTTGACACTGTTATTATTTATATACATCTGAAATATTAGGTTTTGATCTATCGGCATAATTATTGTTATAAATTTGTAATCAATTAGACTTGTTGAGTAGCAGTGAGGATTGATTATATTAATTATTTATTATGTTATGGTTTCGATCTTACGATTGCTGTAGCTGCATTACTTATTGGTGAATTATTATGTAATTCTAAGTTGTTATAATGTAAATCAAGCCATAATAATTGAGAATATATTCTTTTGAAAAGAACTATTTTATTTCATTTAATACACAATTAATAATATCTAGGTCTGTTGTAATTACGATGTCCTTCATCTTTATTATCATATTCATTGTCATTTCTTGATCTCCTGTCTCTGTTTCTCTCGAAAGGATGGCTGCGCCTGTTGAAGCGCCGATCATTCCGGCGGCCAGAGTTTTGTGACACCCACCATGTCTCCATTATTGGTGGTGCTGATGGTTCTGCGCCGTGGACTTTCATAAATTCCTCATCTTTTTCTGTATAGCGGTCTTTGAATTCCTCCTCACACTTTGCCAAAAAATCCTCGTCTGCTGTTGACAATGATTCTGCTGCTGTCATGACTACAAGTTGGACTGATTTCCGGGAATGACAATCACGGAATTTATAACTGTAAAAGAAAAAAAATATGTTTGGATGTGTTTAATACTTTACAATAAATGTATAAATACATTTAGCAATGGAGGGCAACATTATTAACTACTATGGGCCCTAACTTTGCTCACATGGTCATTTTTCCAGATCAAGATTGGTTTAGCCGTTTAGTAGTGAAAAGGTAGTAGAATTGTGCAGCGTGGCGCACGCCATCGAAGATTCCGCCGCCGCGACCGCCGGGCGTCGCATCGGCGCCAAAAATAAAGGCTGGGTTTCATCACTTTAAGCAGCTTTAGATAATTTTTAAAAGTCTGTGCCACTTGTACAGTAAGGCTTCGTGGTCTTGGCACCACTCATGTCTCCCTTGAGGGAAACCAGGAGATTCTGCTAGTTGTCTCCCCCGGCGCGGGTATTTAATGTGCTACCACTTTCTTAATTCTAGATCACTAAATTATATAAAAAATAAAGCAAAAATAAAAAAAAAAAGTTTGTTAGTCATATCCTAAAGATACTTTATGGTTTTGAGCTATAATTTTCCCAGAAATATATAAATCCTATCGAACATGTACCTCTCCCGCGCAACTTGCACACAAATGAGAGAGGCAAAAATTTTAGAGCAAGAATGCTTTAAAATTATTATTGTTGTTGAACGGCACGCTATTCTTTCGTACTTGTTCCGTCCGCTACGTCCTGCAAGCGCGGTTGGCAGCGACGCCCATGACATGTTTTCCACTCCGGGCACTTCCTAGTAGCTGATAATCCTATAGAATTGCTGGAAGTACTTTGGAGGACTTGATCCTAAAGATTATACTAAATCTTTCGAAACATGCTCTGCTATTGCCCTATGTAAGAAACAATGTATATATAAATCCTTGGCAGTTCAAGTGTGCAAGATTTATAAGGTGCATCCTCAGGGAATGTGCATCCCTTCCAGCAGCATCCCAAGCGAGGCAATCAAAATACTGCACTCAAAACTGATGTTTTTTCGACTTACTAGCACTTGGTCTAATACGCATTTCATCAAATATGCAGGTAGTCCAATATTCATGGATATCAAGTTCTATTAGACCTTATGATTTATGGATTGTTAAGTCCGATCATGGTGATAAGCTGCCACCGCGCCGCCGAAAATTAGACTGGTTGCCGCCGCTGGTCAGAATATGTGCCACTTTTTAAGATCAAATGCAGCATTTTTTATAGGTGTTATTTTCCTGTGTATATTTATCAACTACTACAATGACCAATACACCTGTCAAGCTCCATGATTATTATGGTAAGAGGTACCATAGTAACAGCAAGTAACAAAAGTGGACCATTTACCTAAAGTATGAGATTTGAAAAAGGGGGGCTAAAGTCTACAATTTATTTGAATGATTAGAATAAATAGACAAAATCAGAAAGGGAGCAAGTGGTGAACAGTACCTACTGATAAAATACAAAATCAGGTACAGTTGTGAAAAAATATCTGTTAAAATATTTAGCACCACATCAATTATATTATACATTTTACCCAGCATCAGGTTGAGCACATGATATCAGAACCAACATTTGGATGTTGCATTAGGAAAATACCATACAGCATAGGATTCTCCTGATGCAACAAGTGTGTTGGACTAGGCTAGGGGTCAATAAGCATTCCCAATAATGAGAAGTAGATATTTTAGGACAGAAGTATGATTTTGAAAAACTCAAGTTAATTCCTTAAAAATATCAAGGTACAATTATTACAAATGGCTTATCTGATGCAGTGAAGGCTACACTAAAACAGATATTTAGCAATTAAAATTTCTTTAAGGATTATCTTCCATTTAGGTATGATATGGTATCAGAATCAATAGCAACTGGGAATCTTATCAACATTAACCAAGATTATATTAATTAACACCACAGAGGCAAGAAAACACATTAACGAGACAACAGCACCACTGAAATCAAACAAGACAGACACAACCCCTTACCCACACACCTTACCACCCAAATAACGTATATTTACATGACTCGTCAATTAGGCTTGTTAGGATTAGCCCAAAAAATGTTCCAGGTTGACTGAGAAAATTAGGATCGATAGATTCAAACACCCAGCCGACAAGTGCACCACAGTCTGTGCAAACACACGGCTTCCAACGATAACCAGGGAACCAAGAATCTTCTTCGTCCCACTGCAAATCACATCCTTTTAATAATATTTCTTTTATTTTCAAATTTTAATGTATTAAGCACAATGTATCTTTTCAAGTTACCTCCGAGATTCCTACACAATTAGATTGGTTAGCAGTTATCATAGGATATGGAAGGAAGAAGTCGCTCATCAAAACCTGAATCAAAACTTCATCTTTTTTGAATAATGAGTCGTGGTAGGAGTATTGAGAAGATGGACTGATCTTAGAAATTATGCTGCTAGAAAATGTGATCTCATTTCCACAGCCTCTACATAATACAGTATCTGAAATAGGAAAACTCAGTTATTCAGTACATATTGCTGCACACCAGCTGATCTATTGGTATGTTTAGATATGACCTAAGCTTTTATGAGGTATCATACAAACCATGAAACGAATGTCCACTTGTGGTGTTGTTCTTGCTAGAAAACTCTATTTCTTGCAATGAAGCCGCTAGATGAACAAATAGAAGTA
Source organism: Alsophila aescularia (assembly GCA_946251855.1). Lineage (NCBI taxonomy): Eukaryota > Metazoa > Arthropoda > Insecta > Lepidoptera > Geometridae > Alsophila > Alsophila aescularia. Next base: position 38,065,396 of record OX276379.1, read on the forward strand.
AACTAAATGAACAAATCATCACAAATTGATAGTACAGGCAGATGAATGCAAATTGGAACTACACTAAAAGCAAAGAGTGTAACTATGACGGGGAATAAAATATAACAAGACACCACACCACAGTCAGCAAAGGGGCCGTTCGTTTTGATGCTAAATGATAGAAAATAACAGATAACGCTAAATATGTTTCGATCAGCGTTCCCTTTGGACATGACAGTTAAATTTGACATCGGAAAAGCGACTTTATGGACCAGGCTTTAGGGTCGTTTTTCATTATGTTTGGAAAGGATCATTCAAAGGCCGCGGTCCGAATCGAATTTTATTACGTAAACGCATTGACAGAAATCACTGCGGTCCGATTAAAAAAATGCTCTCAGCTCACAGTGCTGTCAGCGTGATTCTGAATCGGACCTTCTTTGATCGCGGATAATTTTTCTCTTTTTCGCGGACTCACTCGATCTAGCTCGTTCGAAGAGTGAGCTTTCTGCCTGTGCCTTCATCACTAATAGGGAGTTCAATTTTCTCTATTATTCTAAAAGCAGGTAGCAATGACCATATAGATGATCCGGGGATGTACTTATGTAGTAATTATATTTTTTAATCTCAACTTAACTTCATTTAATGGCTTGTGCGGGTTCTTTTATCTTTGCAATAATCAATAAAATTGGCGATGTTTGGCAGAAACGTCAAATTTGACATAAGGCTCACATGACTCACAGTGATTTCACGCAGGAGCATAATCACCGTAAGTTCAATACGGTTAAGTAGTTAAGTAAGTCATGACGTCATCTATGACCTCAAACGCGATATCGTCAGTCTGTCGTTAGCGCGCTCATGATGAATTGGACCGCTTATTAGCGCGATAATATCGATTATGGCCTAATTCAGACCGCGCCGAAAAATGGCAATCACAACAGCCCAAAACGCCATTTCATCATCTTGAATGCAGGGAATGAGAATGTAATTATGACAGTCAGTGAGTCAGTACCACAGATTAAGTATCAGAATAATTAACCTGTGGTCAGTACAAGTAGTATTTGTATACTTTTTTTGGCCATTTGTGGACGAAATTAGTGTTCTGGAGGTCAATTCTCTCGAAGTGATATAAATATCACGATAGATATATATCGAAAAATGTATGGAATTTTCGACATTTATCTACTGTGATAAATTACGTCGTGAGAATCGCCCTCCTGAACATTTTCGATAACCGTTCGTTTTGCAAGTTTCGATGACATGTTGAGATAGGAATATAGACTGTATTCCGTCAGGGATAGGGTCGTTTTTCATTCAGTTTGGAAAGGATCGGTAGTGTCAAAAGTTGCAAAAATTACAAAAGGGTTGAAAATGTTCAAAGAAAACGGCATGTTAAAAATGTACATTTTGAAACTGCCCACAATGCCATCTCATCATCTCGAACGCAGGGGTAATGTAGGTACAGCAGCAGCCCGATTCCATAACTTGGCTGCAATCGGATTATCACTTTTTTCATAGCAAATTCGACTCTATCGCAAGGCATTAGTGGCTGCGATACTGAGAATTCGATTGAAGCCAAGTTATGGAATCGGGCTGCAGTGCTATTACGCAGTGTTGATCATATCGGTTTCAAGCCGTCAAATTCATTAGTGCCTTGCGATATGATTAAGAGTGGAAATTGCTATGAAAAAAGTGACAATCTGATTGAAGCCATTAAAAATACACGTTAAATCTTATTGTCAAGTTAAAAACACGTTTTTCTCTGCAACTTTTACTCAATCCAATCTTCATGACATACTAAAAACAAAACACACACACCACACAAAAAGTATAAAAAACATAAATCAATAAAAATGGACAAATATATACAAAAAAGGCCGTAACACATAGTATTCTCTTTGCTAAAATTTAGAGTACTATTCTGTTTAACGTAAGGAGGCTGAATTACGCTTTCTGATAAAAGGTTTAACGCGAGTAAGTGTAATTAAACATCCTTTGCCTTATTAAACCAGGTGGAAAGTAAGCGTAATTCAACCTCCTTTGCTTTAAAAAACCGGGCGGGAAGTATACTGTTTTGACAATTTTGACGTCCGAACCGGAAACGTTATTTGTATTATCTTTTTTTTTACCCATTGGGCAGGCAACAAGGTCGATAAAACCCGTAGACAGAGAAACCACTAGACAACTAGATAGCTTCCATCGCAGTCATACAATAAAGAGAAGAACATATGCATATGTCTTGTGAAGAAATGAGACAGAACGATATCATCTTTTGTAGCAGGTCGCGTGCCGGTTTTTTCAAGGTCAGCACAGCTCTGTGCTAAAAAAAATGTGAGTTCGTCATAGTTTTGTATGGATAGTAAGAAAAATAATTCTGCTTGGTGTGTTGCCTGCACTCGAAATGAAAGTTTTTGAGACCCTAAAGAAAAACTGATCTCTATGAAGGAGATCGACCAGCTATCTTTCTGTCTAAATTATTTCAGTTAGACAAGAAGAGAGCAGGTCGGTCGGGAATTAATATATTTCATTATGGGCATATTTTTGCAATGTGTTCGCTGCGACACCGCGTTCTTATGTTGAAACGCACTATTTTAGACCATGGTCACCATAATGGATCAAGTTATACCAAAATTAATAATTATTTTATGAAGCATCGTGGTCCATCATGGATGACCATGGTATACATATAATGGTGCATGTCACCAGTATGTATGTATAATTTTTCATGGCTACCACCGTATATACACCGTATTTATTCTATTTATTTTACGCTGAGGATAGCCCACCATGGATGACAATGGTATATAAATATAAATAAATATATTCGGGACAATTCCACACCAATTACCTAGCCCCAAACTAGGATACCCTGTAATATGGGCACTAGATAACGGATAAACATACATAAATACCAATATCAACATCCATGACTCGGAAACAAACATTTCTGCTCATCACACAAATGAGTGCCGACAGGATTCGAACCCGCGACCGTTTGATTTCGTTCCTTGGGTTACTAGCCACTAGACCAACCAGCTGTCAAATATACTACTATTTATAAGTTATTATACTGTAAGCATTTTCAATACAAAATGTTTGTAGAAATTGTAAAAAAAATATTTCTGATGTTTCTATTACCCTTATCCACATTATACCCCTAAAAGACTCGATATTTTTATGGATCATGATCGTACAACACCTAGAATTATTCAAAATCTCGATTTAACTTTCTGACCATACATTTTTCGTGAATCTGTAATGTCTCTATAAACCATCAATACTCTATAATATACTTAATCTTGAATCTGGGATTGCTTAAACTCAGGGTACAAGTTTTGAAATGGCAGCACACCCCACTTGTGAGATAGAACCTATCGTTCTATCTCACAAGTGGCACAACCACCAAGTGTCTATTGGTTTTTCCGTCTACGGTAAAACAGATACTGCCTAAATTCTAGAACGTAAACGTAGGAAGGAAATGAAGTTTCTATTTATTTTTTCTTTTCATTCAGTTGTTGACCTGGATTTTACAAGCTTACATGTTATGTTGAAAAAAACGTAGAAAAATAATTACTTAAGTTCTGTAGATATAATATTTCAAGACGGTGCAAGATTTCTCGCATAAAATTTCGCCCTTGTTCTTTTAGTTTTTGTGCTCTTTAATTCGGTATAACTCGCGATTTGTACGTGGAGTAAACGTTTTACGATAAACAAGCAGACGTGCGCCCTGTCACAGACCACGCTTTTTGTCTATGGTTTTCATTTGTTGATAAGAGTTTTCGGCACGAGGGTTGTGTGGAGGCACCTTTAAACGTAAGCTGACTTACAACAGAATAGAAAAATACCAATAAACTGAGAAATTTAAATCAATTGGACCAGGACTAAACTTAATTTTAGTGTAGTTTAGTCTAGTTTGTGCCAACCGAATTGGTACCAATGTCAAAGGAGATGGTCAGAAGTGGTCTTACGTAGTATTTATATACTCTTTGAGAAGTAGTACTTTATTCCGAGAAAATTCCAGCAGCTATGATATATACCTCATTTAAAAGCGTATTTACTGGGCTAGATAAATGTATGTAATTAATATTTTATTGTTTTTTTTTTTTTTTTTTTTTAGCCTCCATTTCATAAACAAAAGAGAAAATATTTTCCTAGATATAAAGTTGAACGAAACTTTTAATATTTTCCATTCTATTGAGTTAGTGCGTTTTTCGTGCACTGGGAATAAAATAAAACAGATTTCTATATTTTATATGTTTTGCTATTTCAATTATTATATTATACCATGTGAATATAAATAATAATAAAATAACAAAACCTTCATAGCGCAATGTCGTCAAAAAAGAACCCTTGTGCTCGAACCTCTTTACGAATTATTAATTATTAATTATTACAGATTCATAATAATTCGTAAATAATTCGTCGCCCTTGTGAAGCCTGTAGAAAAATAACATAAGGTCCTGTCATCTGTCATCCATCAGCTGTCAGTGCCAGATCTACACACATTGTGCCGTGTTGAATGTCACTGTCGTCAGTAGTGTTAAATCAGAGTTGCCAGAGGTAAAGGATCTAGTGTGGCAAGTTTATTCTTTCTACCAAACGAAAAACAAAACTCAAATAAAAAAATGGAGGCATATTTTTTTGTTTTCATTTGCTAGTCATTATCAGAATAATATTCCCTTTCTTCACAAATATCTAATATAGCGATCGTACGATTACCTTGCCGATGACAGTCGATCACACGAACCCGCTCAAGTGAGTGAGCGCCGGGTGCGGAGCTGTCAAAATGGAGGGGGGAAACCCATTTGCCGGCAGCTACCTTGCGTAAACAAACCGTTTTTATGACCGCTTCATACGGTTGTTTATGAAACAAACGACTGTTATGTGTAGCTAAAAAAAATATACAATAGATTTGCAGTGTTATTTTAGTACATCTCTATTCAAAATATTTATAAAAACACGCTGACAGTTGAAGAAAAGTCAAAATGTATGGATTGATATTTTCAATAATTTTTGTTTGAGATCTTCAGCGACAACCTATAGTTTTTATCTGTATTAACAGATATGCCTTTCCAACAGATAAAAAATAAAATCATAATCGATTAGTTTTTTTTTTAAATAATCGACTAAAATCAAAAATAAATTTGGGCAAAATCATGAGTGATGTTTAAAAATTATTTATGGAAAATCTAGAGCTTATAAGTGAAATATAAAGTTAATATTGTGTTGCTTTATGCTATTACTAGTAAACTAGAATAAATAAAGAGCCCTAAGTTTGATAACTTTTAAATAAATCGATAACTTGTTCGGCTGGCAACTAGAGAAGCATGCCGCAATCGGGCTTTCATTATTTTGCAACTAAAAAAGCTTTATTCATACGAATAATTTAATCGATAGAGGTTGAAACAACGATAATTTTAATATATAACACTTGTTATCCCATGAACTTACGGCATATTTGCAGAATTTGCAAAATATTTCAAAATACAAATTATATTCAAAATAAATAATTCATATATTCACATGCTGTCATGTGAACTGTGTATCGTTATCGTTCAAGAAATACAATTAAAAGCATTATTTAAAAGATAGTATGTCAGTTGTGTCGATGTGTTGTGTTTCTCCGAAACTTTTGTCAAATCTGGAGATGAACCTAATATAAAACCACGAGATTTTATTTTGGCCGATTGTTATTGCAGGAGTAAACAGTGCCGCGGTGGTGTTTGTATACTTACTAAAGAATATTTAGAGTTTAATAAAATACCTTTGTTGCAAGATTTTTGTAGAGAGCTCACTTTCGAGTGCTGTGGGATAGAATTACCTAACCATAAGTGTGTTATTATCTGCATTTATAGAATACCGGCTAGCAATTGTAACATTTTTCTCAAGAATTTGGAGCTATTACTTAAAAAACTTAGAAGCAAGATTAAAAAGAAAGTAATAATTGTTGGCGATTTCAATATAGATTTGCTAAAATATTCTGAAGCCCTAACTGAATTTAAAAGAATTGTACTAAACTATAATTTTACAATACACATTACAGGTCCCACAAGGCTAACAGCTTGCCTGGATCAAATCATTAGTAACGTGCCTGACGCTAAAGGTAAAATACTTCCTCTGGGCTTGTCAGATTATGATACTGGACAATTGCTAACTTTTGAGGTCGAAGAAAAGGCTATGCCTTTTCGTCATTGGTTCATTATGAAGTGTGACTTCAGTCTTGAAAATATGAACAAGTTTTACAGTTGTTTAGCTAGTCTCTCGTGGCATGAGGTTTTTTCCATTGATGACACAAACCTTGCATTTGATACTTTCCACGAGACTGTAACACTTTTCTTTAAATTATACTTTCCTATTTTCAAAAAAATAATATCAAGTAAACCCAAGAAAGCTGCTTGGCTATCTAAAGGCATAAAAAAAGCAGCAGGCATGAAACGAAATCTCAGATTTAAATATTACAAAGACAGAACTAACAGTAGCAAAACGAATTATTTAAATTATAATAAAATCTTCAAAAAATGTGTCGTTTCAGCACATAAAATAACGAATCAACGCATTATTAAGTTTTCCCGAAATATTTGTAGTGCATCTTTGAAAATAATTAAGGACAGCACAAATTCTAATCAATCTAATAGGGATAAAATTCTAAATTTAAAATATAAAAATCAAATTATATGTGGGCCTGACCAAATTGCTAATATTTTCAATGAATATTTAATAAACTTGACCCTCAAAAATGACATTCAATTTGACATTAATAAATTTAATTCATATAAATCTAATATCAAAGAAAATAATAATAATATGTTTTTATTCCCTACAGATTGCAATGAGGTACTTAGAATGATTAAGTCATTAAAAAATACCTCATCGGTTGGATATGATGATATTCCCACAAACGTTATCAAAGCCTGTTGTGATATTTTTACGCCCATTCTGGCTCATTTGATAAACTTATCATTCCAACAAGATATTTTTCCAGAATCACTTAAAATGACTATTATTAAGCCAATATATAAAAAGGGCGATAAACAAAATCCTGATAACTATAGACCCATTGCGCTAATACCTGTATTCTCAAAAGTGTTTGAAAAGATAATGCATCAGCGAATAACTAAATTAATTCAAAAGCGCAATGTTTTGAATTCAGAGCAAAATGGTTTTCAAAAAGGAAAATCGACTACCTTAGCAGCTTTTAAACTTATTAGTAAAATAATTTCTTACATTAATAACAAAAAGCGAATTTCTACTATATTTTTTGACATGAGCCGGGCATTTGATTTCGTTTCACATGAGTTGCTATTGTATAAAGTAGAAGCTTATGGAATGAGAGGTCGTGTTCATGACTGGCTCAAAAGCTACCTAGGTGATAGGAAGCAATATGTAGAAATAAATGCAATTAATTTGGATAATATAACTGAAATTAAATCCAAATCTTCTATTAAGGAAAATAAAGTTGGTGTACCACAAGGTAGTATCTTGGGTCCCTTATTATTTCTCTTATATATTAATGACCTGCCTCAAGTAACGAATCATCATTGTACCCTCTTCGCTGATGATATTTCGGTAGTAGTTCCAGATAACATGAACGGTAACTATAACCTAAATATCAACGAAGCAGTAAAAAATGTTGTGGAATGGCTGAATGCAAATAATCTGCGAGTAAATATTAATAAAACAAAATTAATCCAATTTAAAAATAAACGAGCAAAAAAGTAGACCTTGATGTGATTTATAATAACCAGCCTGTTGCAGAAACAAACGAAACTACTTTTTTAGGAATTATACTAGATGACAATTGCTCTTTGGAGTCGCACATTGATAAAGTCTGCAAAAAGATAAACCGTTTCGCATACGCGCTCTATAGACTATCAAAAGTGTCTAACAAAGAAACTGCACTAAAGGCATATCACGGGTATGTAGGGTCTATATTAAGATATGGTATCTTGCTGTGGGGAAATTCAGTTCAAATTAATAGAGTATTTCTAGCACAAAAACAATGTGTGCGTGCCATTTTTGATGTGTGTCCTATGACGACCTGCCGGCCTCTGTTTAAACAGCTAAACTCGGTAACGGTACCTAGCCTATACATTTATGAAATTTGCAATTTTATTAAAGCTAACTGGACACTCTTTACAAAGAATTGCGAAAAATGTAACTTTAACACTCGTTATCCTCAAAAACTAGTCCTGCCTAGTATAAAAACGAGTCTATGTAGCAAAAACTCTTTTAGTATGTGCATTAAAATTTATAATCGCCTACCACAAGGTATGAAAAACATGAATGCTTATCAATTAAAAAGTAGTTTGCATTCATGGCTAGTGGATAAATGTTATTATTCTGTGAATGATTTCCTAAATACTAAACACTAGCTTTACATTCCTCGTTTGACTACTGTGTTTGATATTTCAAAATTGTATTACTTATTTTTCTGCTGACATTTAATTCTTATTTTTACTAAATATTTAATGAAGGACTACCTATGTAATTTAATTTTTAATTAGTAACGTATGATTTTAATAAAATTAAATTGTTTTATCTTTGCTCCTAAGTATATATTACGAGCGTGTAAAAATGTTGCATGCCAGCAATGGCTAATATGTTGGACTACTATATTTAACTTGACATCTTTATAACCATATATGCAATAAAGAATTGTATCATTGTATCATTGTGTCCATTAAATCAGAGAGATCATCATCGCTTTCAAGAAACAAATAAATTGCTTGACTATTACATGGCTAATGTTGATTTATCCCATAAATAAACGTATAATTGTAGTTGAGTGTAGTACAAAAACTCCGCTTATCCACAGATAGACAGATTAGCAAACTTTAAGGTTATTTCCTTGTTGTCAAATGTCAACCTCATCATAAGCACGCTTACGTTTGGTCCAAATTGATAGTAGACGCAGCAGCCATATGCGTGCAAATGTCTATTAGACATTTCCTTCGCCATTGGTGCAAATTGAAACGGACCACTAGTGAGCGCTCTGAGTATCATGAGTAATGTTGGCGTGAATCGGACCGCACCCCCAGGCGAACGCCCGACGACGCCATGAACGATTTCGAGTGATCGCGTGGGTGATCCGTGCGTCCTCGAACGTAGTAAGTGAACGTGCCCCCGATCATGAAGAGGGGCAAGTGGCATTTTACAGAACTTGGTTTCATTCAGATTGTCACTTTCTTTTTCTTCATGGCAATGTCGACTCTATCGCAACGCATTAGTGATATTGAAAATCGGATTGAAACCTAGTTAGATAATAGCACTACAGATTTTTAAACAGGTTATAGGTATTCTTTGTTAAGGTCTAGCGCGCACCACGTTATTTTTTTGGACACGATTATAAAATCATGCTGTAAAATATCGCAGAAAATTAACTGTGCGTACTGCGACGAGAAAATCGTATGAATTGTTCATTTTTAACATGTATCAAGCTATTTGTTTGTCTTGCCTTGCTCCTTCGAAAGAGGAGGAAGAATAAGAAAAGGATTCAATATTGGACTCATACTTTCACCGCTGAATTATATGTCAATGGTTTATTTTATTTGAAACACTATGATCTACGTATATATCCCAAAAAAGAAACTTTGGCTATTACAGAATGAAGATTCAAACATTCGATAAATTGTACTACCATCGTTTTATTCAATTATATGCACATGTATATGTATATGTTATGTATATGTTTTATTATGTATTTGTTTTCTAACTGGTAATTACAATAAAGTGTTTCGTATTGTATTGTTTCGTATAAATTACTCAGAATTGTCGGACCTCTAATTATATCATCCCATAAACGTGTCTTCAAATTGCGATCGCTGTACGATTTGGAGTTTTAATTCCACAATGGTGGTCTTGCTTGTACTTCTATAATTAAATGGTCTACGTCCATCGTCTCATCTCATCTCATTCTCATCAGTCAGACATGTTTACACTTGGAGATCGTAATGCCGACTGGCCCGGTATCTTATCAATATCAATTATCTATCGGTATTATTATCGCGGTGTGCGCGGAGCCATACAACTTCATATGCAGCAATCTATTTTTGCGACAATCGCGTCGTTAGCTGTCGCGGCCAAATGTAACAAACCACAATTTTTAAATCGCAGCGTTTTTTTTTTCGTATATGCGCGCACTGACATCTGACATGTCACTGTTCGTTACATTTTTGCGATAATATTATCGCGTCTATAATTTATAATGATGTGTCATAAAATTGTGGTGCGCGCTAGGCATAATGTGCCAGACACAAATCTCTAGTCTGTGGACAATGATGTGTGAAAAGCATAGATAAAAAACCTACAAATTATATTAACTGTCAAACAGCTGATGTAAAAAAACGAAGACACTATTATTACGTCATTTTTTTTTACGACTTCATCGGTTTGACAGTTACAATACTGTAATTTGTAGGTTTTTTGTCTATGCTTTGCACTTATCATTGCCAACAGAATAGAGATATTTTATTACATTGTAGGATCGTGTGTATTCAGCTTTCCACCTAGCGTCATATATTTATTTTACAGCAAAATAATCACACTTTAGAAGAACAGGGTTTGAAATATTAACATTCTATTGTATTATTAGGGCGAAAACATAGCAATTAAATAAGTAATAGTATCTATCTTTAAATTTGAGGTAAATTTGTTATCTACGTTAGTGATAACTCACTTGTTGAATCTGTGGTTGCAAGCGATTAATGCTTATGTGTGAGTTTTCAATTTGCATGTTTTGTATATTTTATATGTGTGTAACATTTTTGACGTTTATAATGGTTTGTTGACATTATTCTTACAGCACAAGCTTACACATTTTTTGTATGTAGTTATTGAACCTTCTACCATTAAGATAGAGCTTAATATTGTACTCTTTAACAGCAAAAGATAAAGTTTTTGCGTGAGATTTGTTTCTTTGTGTGCTGTGTAGGTACATTATAAGAGGCTGTGTAGATAACTTTACAGCACAAACTTACACCATTTTTGTATGTAGCTATAGAACCTTTTGCCTTCGAGATAGAGTTTAATATTGTACTGTAAAGAAGCAAAAGTTAACGTTTTTGCGTATGATTTATTAGTTTACGAGTTTGTACTATTATTTATTCTTTGGCTCTTTGGGAAGAAGTTTGAGCTGGAAACCCATATGAAATTGTTTAAAAATCGATTTTAATAGAAGGATATAAAATGCCCTATTGTATTTTTTCTAAATACCTACCCCATGGATTGCACTAAACATTACATGTAGGTACTATTCCAAGACCTAAAATACCAATATATCAACATTTGATCAAAATTCCTTCAGCCGTCAAAAAGTTTTTACCGAAGCTCGACTTCTGCTCATCGGATTGAAAAACGCACATATTCCCGCCCACACCGCCTCTTAATATTCAGTATTACGGCGAAGCAAGGCAAGTAAAACAAGGGTTACTATTGGACTACCAATATACAAAAAATCAACTGAATTGTTATGATGGTTTTGTCAAAAAAAAAAAAATTGGAGTAACTCCGAACAATAAAAAATCGCGGAAATTACATGGGGGCCCTTGGGAGTGCTCTACCCCGGGACCTCCACCTATCACTACTTCCTGGGACACCTGTATTTTTATGAGGGTATGTGGAAGATAAACCATAGCGTCGCCCCTTTTAGTCCGATTTTGCGGTCCGATGAAGCGAGGTGTCAATCGATTCGTCTTTAGATCTAAGTAGTGTCCTATTCATATTTTTTTAACCCGACTATGGCGAAGCAAAGGAAGGGTTATGTATTCAAACTAAAAAGTTGGTCAGATTTTGACAAGCGAAGTATCAATCGATCGACTTCATCGCAAGAGTGTCATAGGCTATTTTTTACCCGATTGTAGTCAGGTTTTAGTTTTTGAACTTATGACTTGTTTTTATTATAAGTATTATTATGATTTTAGTCCTACCCATATGGTCCAAACTAAACGGAATCCTGTAGCTGTTGCTGTTTGTAGGGTAATGGTAATAAAAGGTTCAGTTTAGTAGAACAAAAACGAAAATGTAATCACAACAACCTAGCACAGGTGTAAGTAGTAAGAGATTGAATTTAATAGGACAAAAAAAACGCAGTAGTTGCATATGATGTGTAACATCAGTTCAAGCTGTTATTTATAGGCAATGACCCGTCCACCCACCAGCTTCACCCACTAGTGGGTGCACGGGTAATTCTCATTTACCCCTCCTGCACTAGAGTTGGAAAATAACAAAATAGTAATTTTTTATCATCGCTCGATGCTGTTTTATCATTTAGGATAGCACTGTGCAAGCTAATTGGTCAAACGTTTCAGTAAACAGTTGACCAAGCGCATGCAGCACATTGTAACACTTTTCACAAAATCACTCCCACAAAGGAATTACTACTCTCTAGCTCCCATAGATTTAAGTAAAGTGAGAGGAAAGATGTTACAAATCAAAAATATTATACAAAATTATATTCAATTAGCATAATGGTCACAATAGCCAAACACAGACGACCTTCCTACTTTATCAATGTTCCTGAAATCAACACATAAGATTTCAGTAAACAACTCTGTCTAGATAAATGGTACAGGCAGTGGTGCAGGTCATATTATAATTAATGGTGTGGTGGTTATTTTTACAATACATCACTACTATCAGTCTACTTCAGTTAATGAAGATCATCAATGAAGTAGTTAATGAACGAGTTGTTAATAAAAATTAACAACTCATAGTTCTTTGAATGGAGAATCAACTATCTAGGGTCCATAAATTAATTATTTATTTATTAGCTGTCACACTTACTATAGTATACTTTGAATTTAGATATGTTTATCTGTTTGCCTGATGAAATGCATTGCAATATTACAGCAAGTCTTTATATTAAGTTCTCATCTAACTAACAGAAACAGAAACAACTGCCCATATTAAGTAATATGGGCAGTTGTATCTGGATCTGCAAACTACTGTCTTGCAACATTCCCGGTATTGGTGTTACCACTGCCTGGTTGACTATGTCTAATAGTATGCAGGTTTCTATTCGAAAAGCTTCTTGAATGACTTCTGTCTTATTTCTTCACTTCATTTCTTCACCTCTTGCTTGCTATGATTTTATAAATCTTCTGTGTTTTCATAAGTCTTCTTGCACTGCCTTAGCTCTCACTGCTTCAAAATTATTCATTCCAGTCAGACGAGATTTGCACAGATCACATACAGCAGATGAAGTCCTTGAACAAGTGCATTTTTCCATATATGGTTGGCATTAGGGTGTGTGTGGCCATGGCATTTCCGCAATCAGTTGGAGTTTGTTCAGTGATATCTGACTCAAATGCAGCCAATTCCGTTTTTATGTTTGCATTTGTCTCATTCATAAACTTATAAGAAACCGGACGACAGCAAGCAGTAGACGAAGTCTTGTCAGTTTGCCATACTGTTTCCACTCAAACTTTCAGTGAGTTGATGAGAGGCACAAGCCTTGCCATAAATACTTCACACCTTAAAGTGGTTTGTTGCTAATAAACAGTGACTAGATGCATCCCCACTTACTATGCAACACAACACAAGTCACGCACCTGCATTAAAATTATGATTAAATGATTCCATAAGTCTTTTAGCCATAAGATCTAAGAGTGCTTGCAGTCGTAATTTTACTGTATGTCGTGACAGTCATGTCTTTTTTCTTCGGATAGTAGGTACTTATTCTTCTCCTTCAGTAACATAATATGATTCCAGACCTAGAGATAGAGTGCAACTGCGTTCTGTGGAGAAATTTCGAGGGGTGTCATGCAGTGTGTGATGCAGTTCTATTTCTAGGAAATCTATGATCTTGGAGGCATCAATGAACATCTCAGAAAATCTGAAAATAAATCAATCACACAGAATATTAGTGAAAACTGAAGTTGAGAAAAGGAGCGATAATATCCCAACAAACAACGAAAGATAATTTTATTTGCGTTGGCTTGGCTGATCACTGGTACTTAACTACATTGCATGACTCAAAAAAACAGGCGAGGCGTAGTTACATTAATTAAACCATGAGACAATTGTAAATAAAATTTCGAAGTGTTTGGTTTGGGGTTTGGTACTTTGTGACACAGATTATAGATAAGGTTTGTTATGTGATCCACAGATTATTCATATAAAAGTAGTTTTTATTTGAATGCTCGAGACTCAGCTGTCTATTCACGAGCTAACACACAGACTTTATATAAAGAAAAAATAATAATAATAATAAAAAGGGAATAAAAAATTATGTGTATGAATAACGGCGGCCGTAAAAAAATGCATGCAATTGCAAATAGCCACAGCACAGACCACAGGCAAATAGCTGGAAATACAAGCTTCTTCGGAAAAATTACGCGTAATATTGCTAAATAGCCATATAAAAATAATTCAATATTTACAATTCTACAAGTTTTCAAGATGAGTGAGAACGTTAACATTGACTTGTCCGGAGAGATAAATGCGACAACTGAAAAGAAAGGCTTTCAAAAGTATGTGAATGATATGGAATCGTAAGTGTACTTAGAATTTTACGCTACGTGGTGTTTCCTGCTTGATTTGTTTCTGCTAACATGCGTGAATGAGCGATAAATATTTTTGCAATACATACTTTTTGGGACAAAGCACCACATAGAGTAAATATATATCAATAAGTAATTTATGGTTGAACTGGTTTTAAATAATGTTGGCTGATATCATTCAATAAAACAAATATGAATTCTGTCACTAAGTTAACTTATATTAAAAATCACTTTTATTCCCTGAATTGGGACCACTGTACAAGCTTTACCGTTGATTTTAGTAGATTTTAGTGGGGCAGGAATGTAGGCACAACTTCGAAAGCTTGACCCACGGGCGGGGTGGGGGGAAACAGGTAGGGGTGAGTGAGTACAACACCCCCTGAGAGTGGGGGGGGGGGGGGGCTAGATCTCACCCCTCTTTTGAGATATGACTTGAGAAGGACTGTACAATATACTGTATTTTTGGAGGGTGGAGGAGGTAGGGACGGGATGTAGGAACTGATGTATTAGAGGACCTCCTCTGTCAAGTGGGAGAGTATCATCGACAATTGTTACTTAGCAACTGTTTTGTTATTAGCTGTCTATATATGTCTACAGAAGTAAAAAAATGTTGTGTTCAAATATAATTTTCTTTATTGTGTGCTAATTAAATAATACCCTCTGAAAATGGATAACCTGCATTTATTCTCACCAAAAGTCCATTAGGTTACGGTCCCAGAACCATTCTGGTTCCTTTTCAGGTGATTTGGAGTATCTGATCTCGAATTGCAAAAATGCAAGGTGCTACCAATGTTAGTAGTTTTGAGAAACTTTCTGGCCAGGCCAACTATGGCACATGGGCCTTTGCCATGGAAATGTTTCTGACAGATGTGGATTTATGGGAGTGTACTAGTGAAAATTTTAAGCTAGATTCAGTGGAGGCAAAGAAAAGAGATGCCAAAGCTAGAAGTAAAATTTGCCTCATGTGCACGGAGAAGTTATATCCCATGATAATGCATGTCAATACATCGAGAGATACTTGGCTGGCGCTGAAGCAAGCTTATGCTGACAGAGGACTACTGCGGCGGCTTTATCTGTTGTGGAAGCTATTCAACGTCAAACTAACGATGTTCAACACTATGGAGGTGTACTTGGATGACATTCAGACCACGAGTCAGGCGTTGGCTGGTCTACATGATGAGTTTGTCGGGATTATAATGCTGGCGGGTTTGACAGATGCCTTCAATTCCTTAGTGATGACATTAGAGCATTCGAGCATTAAAATATCGACAGAAACTGTCATGGCAGCGTTGTTAAAAGAAAGTATGAGGAAGAACACAGCAGAAGACGACTCAGCACTTAGTCAAAGAGTGACAAAACCAAGAAAGTGGTAATATGTCATCTGTGCAAGAAGAAAGGGCACTATAAATGGCAGTGCAGACAGAAAACCTAATGACAAGAAGGTTAATACAACATATGATAAAAAGGATAGTAAAGAGACTTGGGCTGATAACTGCTATGTCAGCAACAGTCAGCAAAGGCGAATGGGTCATAGATTCCGGTGCTACATCACATATGACGCCAGACAGACACATTTTGGAGAACAAGGAACACATTGATTCAAAGGTGGTGACAACTGCGAACAATGATAAAATTGTATCCAATTTAAAAGGGGATGTGTTTGCCATGGGGCGTTCTATAAGGTTTGAAGATGTGCTACATGTACCAGGGCCCCGATTCTGTAAGCTATTGAACCGCGATAACGCAAGTCGATCGCTTAAATTTTTTTGAGAAATTTTCTTATTTACCACTTAAAAGTGCTGGAAGCGAAAGTTTTGCTAAAATTTTGGTTATTTTTTTTTTTTTTCATTTTTTTTTCCATTTTTTTTTTATATTTCAAAAAAAAAAACAATTCTAGCACTTTTAAGTGGTAAATAAGAAAATTCAAGCGATCGACTTGCGTTATCGCGGTTCAATAGCTTACAGAATCGGGGCCCAGGTTTGATGACTAATTTACTATCAGTAAGTAAGATGTGTAGTAAAAATTGTGTTGCTGTTTTTGATAAAACTTTTTGTAAAGTTTTTAGGAAAGATGACGTCACTATTGGTTGTAACGCTTTGTTAACAGCACCCCTGAAACAAGGTTTATATGTTTTAGATAAAGAGGCAGGAATGGTTCTAACGTCTCCTCCAGATACTACTTCTAGTGCTTTTCACTTATGGCACAGAAGGTTGGGTCATTTGAGTAGACCTTTGATGGAAAAATTAAAAGGTTTAGTAGATGGGCTGTCATTTGGAGCGGTGAGCATGGAACCGTGTGAAGGTTGCTGCAAGGGGAAAGAATGCGTCAAGAAATTTCCGAAAAGGAAAGGTAAGAATTGCTCGAACTAGTGCATTCGGATTTGGCAGGTCCAATGGAGGAAGAGTCCTATGGTGCGAATAAATACTTTTTGATTTTCGTTGATGATTTTAGTCGAAAAACTTTTGTATATCTGCTTAAATCGAAAACCGAAGTATTCGCGAAATTCATGGAATTTAAAGCACTAGTAGAAAATCAGACGGGCAAGAAAATCAAAAAGTTCCGTACGGACAATGCCTCTGAGTACGTGAATTGTCAATTTGGAGATTTTCTTAAGAAGCACGGTATCCAGCATCAGACTTTTGTACCGTATACACCACAGCAAAATGGGGTGGCAGAGCGAACTATACGGACTATTACTGAAAAGGCGAGATGTACACACAACGCTGGTCTAAGCATCTAAAAAATAGATGTCCGACCATGGCCCTGACGGATAAACTTCCAGAAGAGGTCTTTACGAATGAACGAGTTGACTTGTCGAATCTGAGAGTATTCAGGTCCAAGGCTCAGATAAAGGTTCTGATAAAGGATCATAGCAGGAAGAAGTTTGATCCAAAAACGAGTCCAATGATAATGACTGGGTATTCCAATAACCAAAAGGCGTACCGATTTATCAGTTTGGATAAAAACCCAACAAAAATAATTATTGCTCGAGACGCAACATTTTTTGAGAATGTGCCAATGATAAAGGAGAAACAAGATACCGTTTCGAATAAAAATTGTGTGGATATATATCTACAAAATTACATTCCTGGGTCTAGTCGTCCTACTACTGAACCAGAGGTACCAAGGTTAGCTGATCCTGTTGCAGTGGGGGTACCAGTGACTACGCCGAATGTCCTAAATGAACAAATTCAAGAAGACTCTAGACCCCTGAGTCCAATTGTCCATGTAGAAGTTCAAGAAAGCACGTCTACTTCAACATACGAATCAGATTCTGGAGAGAACTTCTTCGACTCTGTAGATTCAGAGGATCATGTGGCAGAAGATTTGCGAGATCCAGTGAACATAAATATTGCTGATCCTGTAAATGATATGGTTGCTCCTACTGAACGACGTTACCCAGTTCGAGATAGACATCCCAAGAGAGATATGGACATGGTCTATAATTTTCACATAGCTGATATTCCTGATCCTGTATCAGTTCAAGATGCCATGGAGCGTTCAGACAAAAAGCTGAGGTTGGAAGCGATGAACGACGAGTTTATCTCCCTGAAGGCCAATAATACCTGGGAGTTAGTTGATCGACCTATGAACGCAAACGTCGAGCGGAATAAGGACAAGCAAGAGATCTGTCTGTCCCAGAAGACATACATAAACAAGATCATTGAAAAGTTCGGGATGCAAGACTTTAAGCCAGTTAGCACACCGATCGAGACAAATCTGCGTCTGAAGGGGACAGTGGAATTATCGCTGTGTTATAAAAAATGTAACAAACCTTTGGTTGATTATGCCGACGCTGATTGGGGGAATGGGCCTGATGGGAAATCTTTCTCTGGTTATATCCTGATTTTCGGTGGTGCTGCGATAAGTTGGCAATCTAGGAAACAGCGATGTATAGCACTGAGTACTGCTGAAGCCGAATACATCGCTATTTGTGAGGTTGCTAAGGAAGTAGTTTCTGTTAATGGATTATATGCTGAACTGACTGACCAGACAGACACTATTACTATATTTAGTGACAGTCAAAGCGCTAGTAAGCTAGTGTATACTCCTGCAATAGGGAAACGGTCAAAGCATATAAATATTAAGTATCATTTTATTCGAGAGTTGGCAGAGCAAAGGTTATCTGTATTGATTATTGTGAAACAACCCTTATGCCTGCAGATATGTTAACAAAGGGAGTTGCAAGGCAGAAGCATTTGTTCTGCTTAAAAAATTGGGGATGATGTAATATAGGACCTCCTCTGTCAAGTGAGAGAGAGTATCATCGACAATTGTTACTTAGCATTTAGCAACTGTTTTGTTATTAGCTGTCTATATATGTCTACAGAAGTAAAACAATGTTGTGTTCAAATATAATTTTCTTTATTGTGTGCTAATTAAATAATACCCTCTGAAAATGGATAACCTGCATTTATTCTCACCAAAAGTCCATTAGGAACCCCCCCCCCCCTTGAAGAAAAAGTTGCGAAGCCCCCCCCCTCTTTTTTTTCCATCCTTACTTTCAAATTTCCTCCAAATCCATTGATTAAAGGTGAGGTGTGGATGGGGGAGGTGAAGGGCTACCCCCTGGTACCTCTCTCCCCCCACTGAGATGCTACGTTTATGAGATATTTCAGTTTTAAGTTTATTAAAAATCGATCCATAAAATATCTTTGGCTGTGTATCTTGGGAACGGGTTTGAGCTGTTTTTAATATTTTGCTTTCTGAAAAATATAAAGTGAAGATTTTATGTATGGCCCCAAAGACTAGGGTAGGTTAGGTTGTACTCCCTCCCCCCCACACACGTCCCCCCCCCCCTCGCCCCCCTAAAATCGTGGGTCAAGCTTCCGAAGTCGTAGCTTGTACCCGCGGGGTATGAAGCCGGTTTATATTTTTTTATTAGGTTAGGTACGTTAAGTAACTTTAGCTGCGGGCCCCAAATTAGGCAATGCTTGCCTTAGGGATCTTGCGGATCCAGGTGAAAAGTATTACCAAAAAATTATGATTATGTTTGTTGATCTGTACATGTACTTATTCAACCAAACATTTGTAATCTACATTGAAAATTAAATTATAATTAGATTGTGAAACAATGCAAATAACTAAAATTGTTAGTAGGTTATTATATTATTATATAAACTAGCTGTACCCGCGGCTTAACACGCGTGGTCTTTTCTTTAGGTTCAAAGTACCATAATGTGCTATTCCAGGACCAATATGCCAACATTTGATCAACATTTCTAAAGCCGTCAAAAATACTTTTATCAATTGCTCGGCTTCTAACTCACCAGATTGAGATACCAATTACACCAGTTTTTAAATCAAACCCTAAGCTATCTAACATGAAAACCGCATTGCAATCGGTCCAATAGTTTTTACGTGATGCGTGAACAAACAGAGCGAGTAGTTTCATCGTATACGTGTTCTTTTTAATAACTTTCATCCCCTATATTGCGGAAAACCTTTCTTTTTCGGGATAAAACGTGTCCTCCATTTTAACCCATCATATAAATTAAGACGGTGCCACGTTGCATCAAAACCCGTACATAAGTTTCAGCGTGGTACGTGTTCTTTTAAATAAGTTTCAACCCCTATCTTGCAACAACCCATTAATTTTTCGGGTTGTAAAGTATCCTATGTCCGGGTGCGTGATTTGTTCCTTGATGTAAAGGAGTATTAATTTTACGGGTTTATAATGTTAATAATACCGTGAGTTCAAAAGTCTCAACTACTGAAATATAAAGTAGACCCATTACCATGGGCTCAGTAAACACCACCTTTGACAAGACTTTTTGTGGTCTCGTATGTTAACGAAAACAACCATATTTTAAATTTCGATTTGGCTTCAGGATACGAACAATTTTTAGGTCATATAATTTGCAGACTGGCATGGAGGACAAAAAGCTGGCGGACTCTCAGGACAAACGCTTCCATGAGAACTGCTCGTTGTGCACGCTCCTGCTCAATCGTGTAGGTTTTACCTGCTGCTCCCTAAACCCCGATGCATTATTGAAGAAGCGATTGACATAATGATATGTATACTAAACTTCTTACCTCAGGGCTAGCAGCGTGTCTTAGTGTTTTTACTAGAAAGATGAGCTTGCGAACTCTTTTTGATAAAACAGTGATTTGTTTTTTGAATGACAGGTTCTGATCAGTCACAACACCAAGATACTATGTGCAGGTTACTTTTTGTATGAGATTCCTCAATAATGCAATCACTGTTGTGGATCTTGAGTTGTGTTAGAACAGACCTGTTGGCTCGAGTAATGTGAAATACAATAAAATTTGTTTTCTTAACGTTTAGAGTTTACATCAAGCCAACGGATCAGCTCCGACATTCCTCTTTCAGTTGCCTTCCAAGTGTTTTTCCAGTCGTCTCCATGAAAAATCGCTACTGTGTCGTCGGCGTAGCAAATCAGCTCAGCTTTATTCTGAGGATGTCATCCATGTAGATGGTGAACAAAGTAGGAGCCAGAATGCTGCCCTTTGGGCTTTAAAGATAATATTTAATTCTCTACTTGTGTAATCTGCCACCCTAACAAATTGGCGTCTGTTGGTTAGGTAGCTTTCAAACCAGCTGAGAGCGCTTCTTCTTATGCCAAAACATTCCAGCTTTTTAAGAAGGATTGGAGTTGACACCGTGTCGAAAGCTTTGGCAAGATCGAGGAAGACTCCCATGCATCTTTGCCCAACGTCCAAATGAGATGACACAGTTTCAGTAAGTAACTGAAATGCATCTTCAGTCGATTTGCCACGCCGGAAACCGAATTGTCGCCTCGATAGCAAGCAATGTTTCTTAAGGAAGTCCACTAATATCTTGTTCACTACTTTCTCTAGAATCTTCGATAGTATGCTGAGAAGAGAGATGGGCCTGTAATTGTTTTGACTTGATTTAGGGCCACTTTTGTGTATTGGAGTAACTGCAGCCATCTTCCAGCATTCCGGAAATACTCCATTTACCAAGTTTAGGTTGCATATATTATGTGTTAGAGGCTCTGATATATCCTTGGAATATTTTAGAACAAGTGGCGTTATGATATCGGTGCCTGGAGCACTATCGGATTTAAGGTCTACAATAATTCTGCTGATTTCGTTGCGGTCCACGGGAGCAAAAAATAGAGAATTGGAACATTTACTTCCGAAAGTTAACATCTTGCAGAACGGTTCTTGTGTGGTTTCCAATCTATGCAGTATGCCAAGTTGGCCCCCATATTAGCAAAGTGTCTATTGCAGCTGTTCACGGACTCCTGTGGTGAAATTTCGCTGTGTAAAAGTTCATGATAGTCTTTAGTAGGAGGAGGTATGTGACATATATCCTTTATTGATTTCCAAAGCTTCTTAGGTTGCCGTGGTTTTTTAGTTAGCAGTCTGTTATCGTGTTCTATCTTGAGCTTATGCAAAAAATGATTACAGAAGTTCGTGTAACGTGTGTAAGTTTGTTTTAGTGTTACATTATTTGGTGATAATCGAAGCCTTAAGTGCCACATGGTCACGATTACTCATACATCTTATCCAACCAGCCCCCCGATTCAGAACCATAGGATAACGAACCGAATCGATTCGATTCGATATAGTGAATGATAAATGTATTGAATTGAACGATTTCAATTCAAACCGAATCCACAGAATAAATAATACCTAATCGATCGACAACTGAGTTATCGAAAGGTTCTGATTCGGGGGGCTGGTGTGATCCAGGGCTTGAGGTTGAATTTTGATCTACTAACTTCACTTTGGTCCGTGTAGTATTTTTTTGGATACAGTCAATAAAATTTTTGTTGAAAGCAATAACTGAGTCGTTGACATTGTCTGAATTTAAGATAAGGAGCCAATCAGTGTTTTTCAGTCGCTAGCTATTTCATGAAAGTTCGTCTTTGTGATAAGTCTGCTCATTTCCCTGGCCTTCCGCTTATATAAAGATAGTCCTACCACTACTATATTGTTACGCCGGTCGATATAAAATAAAAGTGTTAATTTTTGGTGTAATTGGCATACATTAATTTTATCCGAATCCCAGCTCATAACAATATCATGGTCTGTTAAAGAGCTCTTGTAAACCAGAGCGCGCTAACGGTGGTACATGAACACGTATAGACGTTTAGCGCGACCGTCGCGTCCGTATTCGAATGGATTGAAATAGGCATCCTATGTGCGTCTCCGACAAGAAGAACAAGTGGGGCTTAGAGGTCTCCAGAAGATAGTGGACCGGTTGGAGATTGGAGTGAATCCCACGAATATTCCCAAGATCCACTTTGACTGTGAGGACGTGCATCTGCCGTCATAACTACGACGTTGGAGAACTTGCGCGGAGACTGCGGGGACGCCCGAACCCCCCTGAAATAATTAATTAGTTCCTCACATCGGTCGCCAGCCGGCCTATTAATCATTTCAGGATTTTTCACAAGCGGCGGGACAGCCTTTAGTAGCTGGCTAAACTACTACTTGGGCCCCCTACAACTTGCAGTCGGCCAGCAGAGAAAACCGTGCTTCGGATCCCGCTGCCCTCCGAAGCAAGGCCTCCAATAGTGAAACACCATTATTCCGATCACGGTCCACCCTTCCAACACAACTGTATCCTATAACTCATCCGGATGGCTTCCCTCAACATAATGATGGAACACGGCATGTCGTTTGGCACCAAGGCTTTGACCAGAGGGTGGTAATATAAAAAGCCGGCGGCCGAAGCTTACCACCAGGTGATTCGGTTGCTCTTTTGGCAGCACCCGAGGGTCATCCTACGGACACGAGCAAACAATAAACCCTCAAAATCTATAACTTAAAAACTATATCAAAGGTTATCATAGTAACTATGAATACTTTGATAACATTTGATTATAAACTCCGAAATAAAGATTAGCTTATCATCTAAACCTAACCTACCCTTATCCCACTATTATGTGGGGTAGGTACAACATGTACTTTCTTCCATTTCTCTCTATCAGCCGTCATCTCAGTATTCCCTCCATCCACACTTTTTTTGGTCTTTCTCTGTGCTTGTTACCATTTACGTTCATTTTTAACACTCCTCGCTACATGACATTCCTCTTTCCTCATAACATGCTTATACTAAGGTAACCTTTTACTTCTTAATTTTTCAGTCACTGGCGGCGGCGCTACTTTCAAACTTCCTCTGACATACTCATTTCTAATTTTATCCATTTTTGTCCACTCCACATATCCATTTCAACATTTGCATCTCTGTTGCATGCAATTTTCTTTCATGGGACCCTTTAGTGGCCCAACACAACACAACCAACACACAACTGGGATATAATAAAATCTATCTGTTTTAATTTAATACTTGTAAGGCACTTCCCGTAGGTTATAGTGCGGCGAACATGTCCAAATATAGGAAAAAAAAACAAAAAATATATATTAAAAAACTTATCTCATAGGGGAGGAAGAGTTTAGCCCCTCCACTCTCAGGAGGGGGTAAAGCTTGTACAGTTGAGCCCCTGAATTAGATATAACATGTCATGACTCATAAAATAGGTGCCTTCATTTTAAGTATGCTTTTGTTACAACAGCTCACATAAGTGTGGGTTAAGTCAATAATATTAAAATTTTGTACATAAAAAGGTTAATGCAGCATGTACGCAGTGGGGCAGCACCAGCACTGCTCATGACTATGCTCTCAACTCGGCGACCATGGACTCAGTTTGTTGCAACTGACAATTTTAAGGTAATTTCTAAGAATAATGTTTTTATCATCATCATCAACCCATATTCGTCCACTGCTGGATGTAGGTCTCTTTCCATATTCGTCCACTGCTGGATGTAGGTCTCTTTCCATATTCGTCCACTGCTGGATGTAGGTCTCTTTCCATATTCGTCCACTGCTGGATGTAGGTCTCTTTCCATATTCGTCCACTGCTGGATGTAGGTCTCTTTCCAATTAATGCCACTGAGACTGGTCTTCGGCTCATTACGTCCTGTTTCTGTGCGCCTCCTTGCACAAGTAGTCGCTTGAACCGGTTGGTGGGAGTATTTTACTGATACAAATTTTTAACTAGCAATAGTAGGTTTTCCTGTTGCTAGAGTACATTCTTCTTCTTCTTCTTACGTGTCCGCGGCACAACAATCAAATTTTATTTTTTATTTTTGAATATAGTTTTCATAAAATCTTGCCACCGTCACCCCGTCCATGGCATTACTTATGCAGGTGTTAGGGCAGAAGAGACAAATGGGACATCGTTTGGATGGTCCATGTCTCTACCTATAGTAGGAACCTATATCCATACCTCATGACCTTGCCTTCCATTAGACCTTCAAAATGTTGGTTATGAAAAGAGCACCTTAGGCAAGTATTGGAGGACAAATTCCCATGTCTCTACCTTTAGTAGGAACCGAGATCCATAGGCTCATGACATGACCTGGTCAGCCGCCACCTCCTTAACTCAAATCCTTTTTGGGGACATGAAAAAACATGAAGAAAAGTTATTTAATTGATTCAATAGTTTTAAGCGGGAAACGGAAGACTGATTGCCGCATAGATTTCCTAGTACTTAAAAGGCGGCCAATGAGAGTTGTACCGTCACACCGCCTAAGTACGTACAGTGGTCGCAGCGGAAGTATGTGTCTCGGAAGTTATCTGCTAGCCGCTGCGCAAACTGCTATTTTTATACGCTTTATATTAGCTTCACTTGTATGTTTGTAACCGACTCCTTTGGACGCTATTTTGACCCACTTTAAACCTGTCAAAGACCGATGACAATGCAATAATTCGAAGAAAAAAAGAAAAAAAAATAGTGTAAATAAGAAAAAAATGTTTTATTTAAAAAAAAGCGTGTGGTGCTTCTCATATCTCAATGAAATATTTATAACTATTGACCCATGCACCCCACGCATTTTTTTCTTATTTACACTATTAAAATTTATTTTCTATTTTTTAGTTTGGTTTTCTATATAAAGCGTGTTTTTTATTTATTTTTATTCAGGCGCAATCCCAATGTTAAAGGTGAAGACAGCATTGTACAACTGCCTCGCTCACTCGTTTACGTTTTCCGCATATTACTTTATGCTGTTTTATCCCCACAGCATTACTTGCGCAATCGTTCACAGGAGCCTAACTTCACAAACATATAGATTGGCTGCGACTACTTTTATGTATGTATGTTCCTTTGTGGCGCTCTAGAGGCCAAAAGTGTCAAAAGTTTCTTCTGTGGTTAAGTGGGGTATCATTCAATAAGTATTTGAAAATCATCTAAGTTTCTGATATCATTTTTCATTTCGAATGACCATTTAGGATCTACTTATAACGATTTAAAGTTGGTTAGCAACCATTCTCACTTAAATATTAACCTCGTTTTAGTTTTGTTCGCTATCTATTTTTTAGCACTTTCGATTGTGTTCTGTTTATGTGATACTAGCACTATATGGATCACATGTACCACATTACACTAATACTGATTACTGATACACGAATTGGAGCATCAGAAACAAGACTTAGTATCTTGTTTCTGATGCTCCAGTTCGTGTATCAGTGCCCACTTGCACAGATGTCTTAGCCCTGGTCTAAAGTGTCTAGTCTAGGCTAAAAATGTAAGACAAGTAGGATAGAGACAAACGCAGACGCAGTAGCGCGAAAGAGATAACAATATTTTTGTACTAACTAGATGCTTTGTTTTGTTTTCGTGCTTAGCCCCAGGCTAGTGTCTAGTCTGGGCTAAAAATGTAAGACAAGTAGGATAGAGACAAACGCAGACAGTAGCGCGAAAGAGATAACAATATTTTTGTACTAACTAGATACTTTGTTTTGTTTTCATGCTTAGCCCCAGGCTAGTGTCTAGTCTGGGCTAAAAATGTAAGACAAGTAGGATAGAGACAAATGCAGACAGTAGCGCGAAAGAGAACAATATTTTTGTACTAACTAGATACTTTGTTTTGTTTTCATGCTTAGCCCCAGGCTAGTGTCTAGTCTGGGCTAAAAATGTAAAACAAGTAGGATAGAGACAAACGCAGACAGTAGCGCGAAAGAGATAACAATATTTTTGTACTAACTAGATGCTTTGTTTTGTTTTCGTGCTTAGCCCCAGGCTAGTGTCTAGTCTGGGTTAAAAATGTAAGACAAGTAGGATAGAGACAAACGCAGACAGTAGCGTGAAAGAGATAACAATATTTTTGTACTAACTAGATGCTTTGTTTTGTTTTCGTGCTTAGCCCCAGGCTAGTGTCTAGTCTGGGCTAAAAATGTAAAACAAGTAGGATAGAGACAAACGCAGACAGTAGCGCGAAAGAGATAACAATATTTTTGTACTAACTAGATGCTTTGTTTTGTTTTCGTGCTTAGCCCCAGGCTAGTGTCTAGTCTGGGTTAAAAATGTAAGACAAGTAGGATAGAGACAAACGCAGACAGTAGCGCGAAAGAGATAACAATATTTTTTATACTAACTAAATGCTTTGTTTTGTTTTTGTGCTTAGCCCCAGGCTAGTGTCTAGTCTGGGCTAAAAATGTAAGACAAGTTGGATAGACACAAATGCAGACAGTAGCGCGAAAGAGATAACAATAGTTTTGTACTAACTAGATACTTTGTTTTGTTTTCGTGCTTAGCCCAAGGCTAGTGTCTAGTCTGGGTTAAAAATGTAAGACAAGTAGGATAGAGACAAACGCAGACAGTAGCGCGAAAGTGATAACATAATTTTTTATTCTAACTAAATGCTTTGTTTTGTTTTCGTGCTTAGCCCAGGCTAGTGTCTAGTCTGGGCTAAAAATGTAAAACAAGTAGGATAGAGACAAACGCAGACAGTAGCGCGAAAGAGATAACAATATTTTTGTACTAACTAGATGCTTTGTTTTGTTTTCGTGCTTAGCCCCAGGCTAGTGTCTAGTCTGGGTTAAAAATGTAAGACAAGTAGGATAGAGACAAACGCAGACAGTAGCGCGAAAGAGATAACAATATTTTTTATACTAACTAAATGCTTTGTTTTGTTTTTGTGCTTAGCCCCAGGCTAGTGTCTAGTCTGGGTTAAAAATGTAAGACAAGTAGGATAGAGACAAACGCAGACAGTAGCGCGAAAGTGATAACATAATTTTTTATTCTAACTAAATGCTTTGTTTTGTTTTCATGCTTAGCCCCAGGCTAGTGTCTAGTCTGGGTTAAAAATGTAAGACAAGTAGGATAGAGTCAAACGCAGACAGTAGCGCGAAAGAGATAACAATATTTCTACTACTAACTAGATAAGTACTTTGTTTTGTTTTCTTGCTTAGCCCCGGGCTAGTATCTAGTCTGGGCTAAAAATTTAAGACAAGTAGGATAGAGAGACACACGCAGACAGTAGAGCGAAAGAGATAACAATATTTTTTTACTAACTAGATACTTTCTTTTGTTTTCATGCTTAGCCCCAGGCTAGTGTCTAGTCTGGGTTAAAAATGTAAGACAAGTAGGATAGAGACAAACGCAGACAGTAGCGCGAAAGAGATAACAATATTTCTACTACTAACTAGATAAGTACTTTGTTTTGTTTTCTTGCTTAGCCCCGGGCTAGTATCTAGTCTGGGCTAAAAATTTAAGACAAGTAGGATAGAGAGACACACGCAGACAGTAGAGCGAAAGAGATAACAATATTTTTGTACTAACTAGATACTTTGTTTTGTTTTCGTGCTTAGCCCCAGGCTAGTGTCTAGTCTGGGCTAAAAATTTAAGACAAGTAGGATAGAGAGACACACGCAGACAGTAGAGCGAAAGAGATAACAATATTTTTGTAGTAACTAGATACTTTCTTTTGTTTTCATGCTTAGCCCCAGGCTAGTGTCTAGTCTGGGTTAAAAATGTAAGACAAGTAGGATAGAGACAAACGCAGACAGTAGCGCGAAAGAGATAACAATATTTCTACTACTAACTAGATAAGTACTTTGTTTTGTTTTCTTGCTTAGCCCCGGGCTAGTATCTAGTCTGGGCTAAAAATTTAAGACAAGTAGGATAGAGAGACACACGCAGACAGTAGAGCGAAAGAGATAACAATATTTTTGTACTAACTAGATACTTTGTTTTGTTTTCGTGCTTAGCCCCAGGCTAGTGTCTAGTCTGGGCTAAAAATGTAAGACAAGTAGGATAGAGACAAACGCAGACAGTAGCGCGAAAGAGATAACAATATTTCTACTACTAACTAGATAAGTACTTTGTTTTGTTTTCTTGCTTAGCCCCGGGCTAGTATCTAGTCTGGGCTAAAAATTTAAGACAAGTAGGATAGAGAGACACACGCAGACAGTAGAGCGAAAGAGATAACAATATTTTTGTACTAACTAGATACTTTGTTTTGTTTTCGTGCTTAGCCCCAGGCTAGTGTCTAGTCTGGGCTAAAAATGTAAGACAAGTAGGATACAGACAAACGCAAACAGAAGCGCGAAAGAGATAACAATATTTTTGTACTAACTAGATACTTTGTTTTGTTTTCATGATTAGCCTCAGGCTAGTGTCTAGTCTAGGCTAAAAATGTAAGACAAGTAGGATAGAGACAAACGCAGACAGTAGCGCGAAAGAGATAACAATATTTTTGTACTAACTAGATGCTTTGTTTTGTTTTCGTGCTTAGCCCAAGGCTAGTGTCTAGTCTGGGTTAAAAATGTAAGACAAGTAGGATAGAGACAAACGCAGACAGTAGCGCGAAAGTGATAACATAATTTTTTATTCTAACTAAATGCTTTGTTTTGTTTTCGTGCTTAGCCCCAGGCTAGTTTCTAGTCTGGGCTAAAAATGTAAGACAAGTAGGATAGACACAAATGCAGACAGTAGCGCGAAAGAGATAAGAATATTTTTGTACTAACTAGATACTTTGTTTTGTTTTCATGCTTAGCCCCAGGCTAGTGTTTAGTCTGGGTTAAAAATGTAAGACAAGTAGGATAGAAACAAACGCAGACAGTAGCGCGAAAGAGATAACAATATTTCTACTACTAACTAGATAAGTACTTTGTTTTGTTTTCTTGCTTAGCCCCGGGCTAGTATCTAGTCTGGGCTAAAAATTTAAGACAAGTAGGATAGAGAGACACACGCAGACAGTAGAGCGACAGAGATAATAATATTTTTGTACTAACTAGATACTTTGTTTTGTTTTCGTGCTTAGCCCCAGGCTAGTGTCTAGTCTGGGCTAAAAATGTAAGACAAGTAGGATAGAGACAAACGCAGACAGTAGCGCGAAAGAGATAACAATATTTCTACTACTAACTAGATAAGTACTTTGTTTTGTTTTCTTGCTTAGCCCCGGGCTAGTATCTAGTCTGGGCTAAAAATTTAAGACAAGTAGGATAGAGAGACACACGCAGACAGTAGAGCGAAAGAGATAACAATATTTTTGTACTAACTAGATACTTTGTTTTGTTTTCGTGCTTAGCCCCAGGCTAGTGTCTAGTCTGGGCTAAAAATGTAAGACAAGTAGGATAGAGACAAACGCAGACAGTAGCGCGAAAGAGATAACAATATTTCTACTACTAACTAGATAAGTACTTTGTTTTGTTTTCTTGCTTAGCCCCGGGCTAGTATCTAGTCTGGGCTAAAAATTTAAGACAAGTAGGATAGAGAGACACACGCAGACAGTAGAGCGAAAGAGATAACAATATTTTTGTACTAACTAGATACTTTGTTTTGTTTTCGTGCTTAGCCCCAGGCTAGTGTCTAGTCTGGGCTAAAAATGTAAGACAAGTAGGATACAGACAAACGCAAACAGAAGCGCGAAAGAGATAACAATATTTTTGTACTAACTAGATACTTTGTTTTGTTTTCATGATTAGCCTCAGGCTAGTGTCTAGTCTAGGCTAAAAATGTAAGACAAGTAGGATAGAGACAAACGCAGACAGTAGCGCGAAAGAGATAACAATATTTTTGTACTAACTAGATGCTTTGTTTTGTTTTCGTGCTTAGCCCAAGGCTAGTGTCTAGTCTGGGTTAAAAATGTAAGACAAGTAGGATAGAGACAAACGCAGACAGTAGCGCGAAAGTGATAACATAATTTTTTATTCTAACTAAATGCTTTGTTTTTTTTTCGTGCTTAGCCCCAGGCTAGTTTCTAGTCTGGGCTAAAAATGTAAGACAAGTAGGATAGACACAAATGCAGACAGTAGCGCGAAAGAGATAAGAATATTTTTGTACTAACTAGATACTTTGTTTTGTTTTCATGCTTAGCCCCAGGCTAGTGTTTAGTCTGGGTTAAAAATGTAAGACAAGTAGGATAGAAACAAACGCAGACAGTAGCGCGAAAGAGATAACAATATTTCTACTACTAACTAGATAAGTACTTTGTTTTGTTTTCTTGCTTAGCCCCGGGCTAGTATCTAGTCTGGGCTAAAAATTTAAGACAAGTAGGATAGAGAGACACACGCAGACAGTAGAGCGACAGAGATAATAATATTTTTGTACTAACTAGATACTTTGTTTTGTTTTCGTGCTTAGCCCCAGGCTAGTGTCTAGTCTGGGCTAAAAATGTAAGACAAGTAGGATAGAGACAAACGCAAACAGAAGCGCGAAAGAGATAACAATATTTTTGTACTAACTAGATACTTTGTTTTGTTTTCATGCTTAGCCCCAGGCTAGTGTCTAGTCTGGGTTAAAAATGTAAGACAAGTAGGATAGAGACAAACGCAGACAGTAGCGCGAAAGAGATAACAATATTTCTACTACTAACTAGATAAGTACTTTGTTTTGTTTTCTTGCTTAGCCCCGGGCTAGTATCTAGTCTGGGCTAACAATTTAAGACAAGTAGGATAGAGAGACACACGCAGACAGTAGAGCGAAAGAGATAACAATATTTTTGTACTAACTAGATACTTTGTTTTGTTTTCGTGCTTAGCCCCAGGCTAGTGTCTAGTCTGGGCTAAAAATGTAAGACAAGTAGGATAGAGAGAACTACACAGACAGTAGCGCGAAAGAGATAACAATAATTTTTGAACTAACTACTTTGTTTTGTTTTCGTGCAAGTGGACCTAAGAGTTTAATTTCCTAATAACAATAAGAATAAAAAAGACTGAATAAATATGATTTCAATTTCGTATTGTTATTTTTTCCAGGCACCAGCATCATTACCGCGGCTTTCAAGAAGATTTTACCGCAATGTAGAGTACTTTCAGGCCAATTACTTGATAGTATTCTTAGGCTTATTTGCATACTGTCTGTGAGTAACAATCAACATGTACATATTTATTGCTGTGTGTAAAAGTATGTTAGTACAATATATAAAAGTAAGATCTTCTTTACAGTATCACAACACCACTGCTGTTGATTGCGATGGTAGCAAGCTTCTTTGGGTACAGAAAATTGACGTCTGGACCAAACACTTGGAAAGTATGTTATAGATTTTTCTTTATTGTTTATAGCCATCATTTAAAAGGTCAGCAGAAAATTGCAGATTTGGTCAGCTCTAAAATATATTATGTTGCTAAATTCATGGATTTGGGCTGCTATTTATGTTCAACAGTCAACGCAAAATTGATCAGAAATACTGCCATACATTCGCAGCAATATACATATTAAAGAAGCATTTCACAAGCCAGATTTAAAAAATAATGTGGCATCATAGATAGATCTAGTAAAAGAAGGGAAGATACGGCGCGCTCTAATATCACGTGGACTAGGTACAACTACATGCAAACACCCCCACACAGCTACAGTTATAATGTCGTGCTTCATGTCCATCAACAACAAAAATACATAAATATACGCACTAGTGCGAATGAGATAACCATAATTGCCACTGCTAACATGCGCAAACGCCTGTGACTAAAACTGTTTGTGACTAAAGCCAATAAGGTGCGTTGCACCTAATTTTTAATTTTGTTTATTAGAAATAAATCCCCAGGGATTCTACAGTGATTGTTCTTGGCCAGGGGATCCGTGTGGTCAAAAAATCCAAATGAATCCCCCAGGGGAGCCAAGTGGACGGAGGCAATTTATGTGATCCACTCCCAAGGAGCAAGTACTTGTACTCTAATCCTCCCACTTAATTTAATCTATGGTGTGCATACATTTATTTTTACAGCAACAACTGTTTAACACATATAATGCCGTACTAACAAATGAACTAACTGTATTTTTTTTTTTTGTAAAATACGGCCATGGAATGTGAGGAATGTCTTAATTCACTATTTTCGTTACATTTTACATAATGTAATAGTGAAATAAATAAATAAATAATGGTGGCTGCCATATATGGCTGACGCGGCGCCACTGTAATAAAATTCTCAATGGGGCCGCGTCAGTCATTTTGTCAGCCATATGATTTCAAAAGCGCGCGAAACGAACGCGTCGCTCGCCGCCGCCGGCGCCATTTTGATTGTTTAGCAGCGTGTGTTTGCCCCCCGCGCGTCATTTGTCGCTGTGCATCGAAGAAGACTGCAGTAAATAGTTGTTCCGTTAGTGATTTAGCAAGTTATTTGTTACTGATTTGTGATTTTCAACAAAAAATGGAAGATTTTGATGATGATTTGGACTACGAACTATCGCAATTAGATTTAACAGAGTATAATCAAGAATGTAACACATTATCAAATAGTGATGCTACACAAGTATTTGACGTTGATCTCGATGATACAGTATCAATCGCACGGACCAAAAATCATCATCGATGGCAGATTTTATCCGACAGTGAAGATGATCAGATTCCCGTGTTACCAACCTCACGAAATACTGAAGTATGGTTCAATCCGTTGGGTAAGCAACCAAGTATTATTCCATATACTGAATGTCCTGGGCTTAAGCCATTTTCATTGCGATCCAGCATGAGTTCAGCTAAACCAGCAGAATTTTATTCATTGCTAGTACCTGATAGTATATTCGAGTACATAGCCGAAGAAACAAATCGCTTTGCTTTACAAACCTTGAACAAAAGTGCAACAAAATCATACCGAATGCAGAAATGGATGCCAACAAATTGCCATGAAATTAAACGGTTCTTTGGCATTTTAATTTGGATGGGGATAGTGAAACTACCTCAACTATCTTTGTACTGGAGCACTAACAAATGTTTTGAACAGCAATTTGTCAAGTCCATTATGAGCCGAAATCGATTTGAACTCATTTTGAGGATGTTGCACTTTGCCAATAATGAAATAAATCACAATAAGGACGACCGATTGTTTAAAGTTAGACACTTATTAGATATGCTAAATGCTAATTTTAAATGTCATTATACACCTAATCAAGAAATGTGTGTTGACGAAAGTCTAATCCCATTTCGTGGCCGCGTTATTTTTAGGCAATACAATAAAAATAAGCGACACAAATACGGGATAAAACTTTTTAAGCTGTGCTCAAACCCAGGATACACTGTAAAAGTGCAAGTTTATGCTGGCAAAAATTATGACAATGTCAATACTACACCGACTAATGTTGTCCTTGCCTTGTGTGACGATTATCTAAATAAAGGACATACGGTTTGCACAGATAATTGGTATACCAGTTTGGATCTGGCACGAAAACTACTAGCAGGACAAACTCATCTCATAGGCACACTTAGAAAAAATAGACGAGGTTTACCTCAAACAGTTGTCCAAACCAAACTGAAGACAGGAGAATTCTCAGCTCAAGAAAATGACGATGGAATAACAATTATGAAATGGAAAGACAAGCGGGATGTACTGCTGCTGTCTACTAAGCACTCCGTAAGTTTCAGAAGAATAACTAAAAAAGGAAAAGAAAAAATTAAACCGTTGATTGTGGTAGATTATAATCATGCAAAATCAGCGGTTGATCTGTCAGACCAAATGTCCTCTTACACGACCCCTCTTCGGAAGACAACGAAATGGCCCAAAAGATTGGCGATGGAGTTATTATTGAATACAGCGATTGTAAATTCATATATTTTATATAAATTAACAACCAAGAAGAAGCTCTCTGTCGTCCAGTTTAGAACTGCGTTGGTTGACTACCTCGTGCATACAGGAGTCTCGGAAACTAGTGCCTCCTCTAGACCTAGGCGAGTAAAGCATGAATTGAAGAAAAGACAAGGATTGGCCTCTGCCTGTCGTAAATATTGTGTGAGGTGTTATAAAGAACACTGTGCCCAATTTGGAAGAGTTCATGCTCGAAATAAAACTAAAAGAGTGGTAACATACTGCGAAGATTGCCCGAATGAGCCACACTATTGTATCAGCTGTTTCAATTTAGACCATAGATATGTTTGAGTTTAAACGTGTTTGAACATGATGATTGATGTAGATTTGATTTATTATTTTGCCAATGCCAACTTAAATATGAATAAAAGCAATTAAAACATTTACCTATAAATTTTATTTGCAAAAACCAACTATTTTTGTAATCACTCTTTTGTTTTCGAAACTTCCACTAACAAACTTGATATTTCTCAAAATGTAAGTAAAAGTATCAATGCCATCATTATAGTTATAATTTACCAGGCCTTGTCAACCATACTACATACAGTTTAACATCAAAAACGTGGCTGTCGACGAAAAATCGCGCTTTCAAAACAAGCATATTCCGTCAGCCACATATGGCTGACACGGCCCAATTGGTTTGGAAAATGTCAGCCATATGTGGCTGACGAGGCATTATATGTGTTAAGGGTATAAATAACTACCTACATAGACTAAAGCGTGAGCTTTGCTTAGCTCCTGCCTTAGCCATATAACCTACCACATCCAAATCATGTAATTCAATTTGTTTAATCGAATTATTATTGTTTTGTTCTATGTAATCATTTTCCGGACCGCGTATTTCTATTTTGGTGTTCAATAGGGAGGCAATACTGCCTTGAAACACACGCACTGGTTACGCTAACTCCCTTTCCAAATTCGTGTTCAATTCAAGGCACGCGTCCTCAAATCGCGCACTGGTTTGCAAGGAGCATGCGCTTTAATTGAGCTTTTTAAACTCGTATTCAATTCAAGTCACGCGTCCTCGTCACCATTTAAATGTCAAAATTCACTAAGTCGGTTATATAATAATTTACTAGATTGTAGGTCTTTTATTCTGTTTAAATAAATGAAAACAAAACAATTAGTTTGATAGAATTACGCCTAAAAAACTAGGTAGGTTAGGCTGAACATGAAAACTGTTTACAGACAATAGTCTGTTTGCGACTGGCGAAGTGGCAAGACGCGATGCGCGAACTTCAAGCTAAGTTCCATGCATCGCCTTAAACATGTGTTCGGAAGAATAGTTTTCGTTGCAAACCCATGCGCGACTGGAGGGCATTTGCGTTGAATTGGACACGAGTTTGAAAAGGAAGTTAGTGTAATAAACCCGTGCTTGTTTCAAGGAAATACTGCCTCCTATTGAACACGGGAATGGAAACATGCTATTATTATTGCACCTGATTTTATTTTATTGCCAACAAAATCTTATTAATCTGCTCGAATTATGCTTTTTTTTGCCGACTGATTATTTAAATGGTAGACCAATTAATTACATAACAAATACATAACATTTAGGCACAAAAGGATGGTGGATTTCCTGCGTAAAAGTATCCTAATAAGAAAAAACAAATTTCATCAAAATACCTTTAGCCAAAATATTTTTAACAATTACTCGGTTTCTACTTATCAGATTACATATCAAGTACACCATATTTTAAGTCAAATTCTAAGCTATCCAAAAGTGAAAACCGCATTTC
This sequence comes from Alsophila aescularia, assembly GCA_946251855.1. Taxonomy (NCBI): domain Eukaryota; kingdom Metazoa; phylum Arthropoda; class Insecta; order Lepidoptera; family Geometridae; genus Alsophila; species Alsophila aescularia. Next base: position 38,101,411 of record OX276379.1, read on the forward strand.
AAACTGTCTGTATAATATTTTTAGTCTAGTTATATTTTATTATCTTCTTTGTGTATATTTTAGTTACTGCTGTATAATATATTATCTTCTTTGTGTATACTTTAGTTACTGCTGTATAATATAAGTGCCTATAGATATAGATTACTGCTTATAATTAAAATAAAATGTGTTTCAGCCCAGGGTAAGTTACATTCGCAAAACACTAAATACCTACCTAGGTACATCATTTAAGTTTTTATTCCAATATTCTTTAAAAAAAAAGAAGATCTCAGGTGTTCAAGTACTCACTGCTTCGTGATTGTCGTTCTCCTTTTCCAAGTTTTTTTGTCCTATAAAACAGTTTGGTGTTCTGTGGTCCTATCAGCTAGTTTTCACCTATTCTTACTTCATCTTTCCTGAATATTGTTAGGTTGGTAGCTGGGAATTGACCAAGTCACAGCAGTACGTGGTGGGCGCCGCCGGGTCGATGGCGCTGTGCTGGCTGGCCGGCGCGGGCGCTGTACTCTTCTGGGTTTTAGGTGAGCCCCACTATTCCCTTGCTTTTTACCTATTTTACCATTCAGATAAAACATTATATCATGACTCGCGCCGTCCAGTCAAAACCTGAGAATAAAAAACAATAAAATAATAATATGTTATTTACTTACTGTAAAGCATTTCATACTCTGCAAGTCTGCACTGCCTGCACCCACAAATGCATGTGGTTTGTGGTGGCGTTTTATAAATATTACCACAAATATAGGTATGTACCTGCATGGATTTAATGTTGACCTTCAATGCGCAGAACTCATTTTTAGGGTCTGTTTAGCGGAGGGCGACATGGGCGGCGCCAGCGCGGCGGCTGAGAGTTAGTTGATATAGCAAGCGGCCAGGGCCCCAATTTTACTAAAACCATTGTAATAACAATTATCAACAATTTTCGCTTTTACCTCTTAAAAGTGGTAGAAGCGATTTTATTTGGAAAATTTTCAAATTTAAATATTTTCAAAAAATAAAAACTCAAAATAAAAAAAAAAACACAAATTTTTCACTTCTACTACTTTTATGAGGAAAAAGCGAAAATTTTGGGAAAATTGTTGATAATTGTCATTACGATTGTTTTAGTAGAATTGGGGCCCAGGGGCCTTGCTCTTGAACACAATTCCAATCGGTCGGTATTGGAATTATGACAATTCGTACTCTTGAACACACTTGAATGCCAATCTAGCGCCAAATTAATTCAATATTGTGCGGATATTGAAAGAACTAAATGGTATTGGCATTGAAGCTGATCTTAGCAAAATCGGCACTCTTGACGCTGTTTGGACAGCCGCGTATTGGGTTAGGTATTGCGTTGAAATCGGAATTAACACAATAGCAAATTAGTAACTTTTCCGTGATTAAAATCCAGTTTTGTGCGTTTTTAGATCATTTTGTGACAATATAATGGCACGTTTGGCTCTTGCGTTCAATATCCGACGTCGAAATCATGCATTACAATTTCAACAAAGGCGAACCGAGCGTCGGATGATGCGTTATATGGACAAGGCATTTTCTATGAGTGAACATATTGTTATCTATCTGTTTATTACCTCTTCATGGTACTATTGGAGATTTAGATGTAAGTACCTAAATAACTGAAAAATATATAAAATAAAAGTGTTAGTTAATTATTTTTGTATTAAAGTATTATGGCACATAAAACTAAAAATTTGAAATTATTTTACATAGGAATTCAGCTATTATTTATTATTATACGTAAGTAGTATTTAGGCTACCTACCAAAACTACAGTAGAGAACCTTTTGTCAACATATACAAAATAGCATTGCCTAGACGCATACCTCTTTAGGTAGGTAAGTCTTAAGCAGTCATAATACTTCAAGTATGTTTAACATTTCACTTAAAGTACTCACACTTCTGTTATAAAATAAACTTACTTGTAGTAAATCTCTGAATAAAGGAATATCAAATCAATCAACAAGTATTTTAACAACAAGGTAAAAGTTACATTTTAGTCTTTATAAACCTCAGTCTAATAAATATTTTTTATACAAACTTAACAGTATTGTATGAATGATGCCCCCGCCCCGCCCCGCGGTTTCATCCGCGTGAACAATGATGAAAATTGATGATGATGATGAAAAGTAATTTATGTCTTTTGTCTTCTAGGACCAAAGGTCCGTTATACCAACAAAAAAAAAACCGTTCTGCCGTTTGGGCGCGATGAAGTAACAGACATACACACTCACAAACTCGCATTTTTAGTGTGAATTGTAATTAGTGTGATACAAATAAAGCTCTGAAGGTAGGAAAATCAAATCAATCAACAAGGTAAAAGTTGCCCACAACTAGTATAGTCTTTAAAAACATCAGTCTTAAGTAATGATACTAATATAGTACAGTAGGTACATGAAACCTAATCCAGTTATTTATTATTATTACTTAAAAATGAAATAAGAGTTATGCACACGATGCCTTTTTCATGCGCTGATAACGCGCGCTTATCGCAAGACGCGCTGCAAACGCATTGCATTCGCACCCTTGTGTAGTATGTAATTTATGGACGTTGAGAGGAGCTTATAATACTTCCTAAGTTTATAATTTGTGCTCCATCCACTTCAAATTCCCATCCGTACCTATCCACTTCTCTTGTAATGTTTTGTTTTGATTTGAACTTTTTTTACGTCTATTAGTCATAGGCAACGGACACGCACCATTCAGCCAAAAAAACATAAATTTATTATTAAACTACTATTTTTTTACTTGAAAAGGAAAATATATATAGTTTTGTGAATTAAACTATGTTTTATTATTTTCTATCAATAAAAAGCTACAGTTTTTAGACTTTTTAAGGGTATTTAGGGTTGTTTTACCGATTTACGATAGATGTGAACGTCCCGATTGCTGAGCCTAAAGCAACTATCTTCATGGTACCACAGAATAAATAATAGTCATGGTACGGACAAAATCCTTCGCCAATACCATCGCAATTCTAATTTCAATCCAATGTTAACAGGATTGTTTTCAAGGGTACAGTGATTACTCAATATTGTGTTAACATTGGATTGAAATTGACATTGAATAATAATTAGTATTGCGTTCAAGAATAAGCGCGCAGGACATGATATAGAAGTAGTGTTATGTGGTAGTGTGAGCTCGAATCGCGAAAATTAGTCATATACAAGTTTATCATCGCCTATTTATACACTGGTGGCTCAGTGAGCTGTAGACCTCGCGAGCACCAACTGTTTACACTAGTGGCTCAGTGAGCTGTAGACCTCGCGAGCACCAACTGTTTACACTGGTGGCTCAGTGAGCTGTAGACCTCGCGAGCACCAACTGTTTACACTGGTGGCTCAGTGAGCTGTAGACCTCGCGAGCACCAACTGTTTACACTGGTGGCTCAGTGAGCTGTAGACCTCGCGAGCACCAACTGTTTACACTGGTGGCTCAGTGAGCTGTAGACCTCGCGAGCACCAACTGTTTACACTGGTGGCTCAGTGAGCTGTAGACCTCGCGAGCACCAACTGTTTACACTGGTGGCTCAGTGAGCTGTAGACCTCGCGAGCACCAACTGTTTACACTGGTGGCTCAGTGAGCTGTAGACCTCGCGAGCACCAACTGTTTACACTGGTGGCTCAGTGAGCTGTAGACCTCGCGAGCACCAACTGTTTACACTGGTGGCTCAGTGAGCTGTAGACCTCGCGAGCACCAACTGTTTACACTGGTGGCTCAGTGAGCTGTAGACCTCGCGAGCACCAACTGTTTCTCAACTCAAATTATGTTTATTACAGACAAATTTTAAGGATAAATAAATAATAGTCTAAAAAAAACAAAAAACACGCTTTATATAGGAAACCAAACTAAAAAATAGAAAATAAATTTTAATAATTTTGAATTAAAGAAGAAAAAAAAGTTTTATTTAAAAAAAGCGTGGGGTGCTTTTTAATATATTATCGAAATGATAATCCTTCTTCTCATATCTGTCAATGAAATATTTATAACTATTGACCCATACACCCCACGATTTTTTTGAAATATAACATCTTTTACTTATATAATTCAAAATTATTAAAATTTATTTTCTAGTTTTTAGTTTGGTTTTCTATATAAAGCGTGTTTTTTAGTTTTTTTAAACTAGTATTTATTTATCCTTAAAATTAGTCTGATTAGAACGTCCATTTAAAATGATCTCAAACTTCAGGTGCCACAGTGACCGTGGTCGCACTCCACGCCAGTTTCTTCGATGCCGAGGCGCTCCCGGCAGCCGACAACCCTGAGCAGTTCCCGATGATCGAGCAAGTCTGACAGGAGCTGCCGCTGTACCTGCCCCCGCCCCGCCCAGGGACTCTGTTGCCGCCAGAACAGATACTCCAAATGCATTATAATTATAGGGGATCATTGACAAGCTCGTGAAGCATCACACTGACAGATCTGACGGTCATGCGTACTCTACGAAACTCACTTTGCGCTTTGGCAATCGTTTATTTTCTATTCTCATATTAGAAGAAAAAGTCAGGCAGAGAAGGAGGCCAAAAAAACAAATACAAATTCGAGTCAGCTTCCCGATTCAGAATCTTTTCGATTTAATTTTGTTCGATTCGATTTAATTTGTCGAATTTATGGAATCAAATCGATTCGGTTCGTTATCGAAAGGTTTCAGAATCGGGGGGGCTGTACAGAGACTGGCAAATAAAGAGTCGTGCTTTCAGAATGTGTATGTGTGTCTATTACAGTGTATATAAAAAAACACACACAATCGCAGGCTTGTTTCAATAATCTTAGCTTCGAACATCTATTAATTAATTAATATTGAAATATTGGACCATTATGGTGCAGTACAATAAGGTCTAGAATAAAAGCGTAAGATATTGTTCGGCAATTAGTAATTACGAAGATGCTGAAACGCATACACAGTAGTGAGTTTCGTAGTACCCTGTGGTTCATTGTCATAGTCCCCACCAGCCCCCCGATTCAGAACCTTTCGATTACGAACCGAATCGATTCGATTTTGTGAAGTAAAAATGTATTGAATTGAACGATTTCAAACCGAATCCACAGAATAAATCACACCCAATCGATCGACAACTGAGTTATCGAAAGGTTCTGAATTGGGGGAAGGTTATCCCCACCAAAGTTTTAAATACCTACTGATGACAACTGATCCCACCACCATGACTGTATTCCGTGGGTAGTAGAAGAAAACTCTTCTAGATCCAGAGTTATCACTGTACCGTTGATATTTTTCCTAATTAAGCTGTCTTATGTTGGATTATTACTGATTAAGTTGGAGTTTAATAACTATTCTTTGCCACTACTATACGTAGTGATGTCGAGTTTAATATAATATGATTTTCCAGGAATGTCTTCAAAAAAATAAAATAAAAATAATCTTAAAAATAGCCGTGAGGCTATTGAGGGTTATAAAGGCCACTATAATGTTGCACGTGGTTCTTACTACCCTGTGGAAAACGTTGTGCTGAACATTATGTATATATGTTACCGATTGTAAGACTCAATAGATTACTATCTGACGGATTCTATTTCGTTTTATTACAATCTGACGAAAAATTGTGAACGAACTTGCACTTTCCAATATTACTGACCAATCAGTGCAGTTTTACAATTAATTCAAATTCTGCGATTCTATATCTACCGTCAAATTTTGAACTTGCCCTTGATTGACAAACCTAGACCAACCAATCAGGAAAAGGTTTAAAATATAACAACAGGCAAGTATCAGTAAAATTTTAAAACAGCGCACTGATTGGTCCATCAGCTAGAGCAGTGGTTCCCATTAGTTTTTCCTGCGAAGACCTCAAACTCGCGTACCCCTTATTGCAGGAATGATAAATAAAAAAATGAAATCAGTTTTTATTGACATTTATTACCATCAAAATACTCTAATGACGGTGAAAATTTGTTTAATGTGACAAATGTGCATGTTTTTTTTTTTGCTTAACTACGAAAAATTGGTTGTTTTTGGTCAGCTTCAGTCTCAAGTCATCTTTGAGTTGAAGTCTTTGACGAAGTTTAGTTTTTAAATTTGTCATGGCCGAAAAATCGCTTTCTCAAAGGTAGGTACGTCGTGCAAAAGGCAGTAAATCGCTGATATGATAAATGTCTTTTAGATCAGCCCAAAAATTACCCAGTTATTGCTCTGCAAAACAACTCTTGAGTCTGGTATTACATGAGATGTCTATTAATTTCTCTCGATCAGAGATGGGTAGGTGGTCGGTGGAATGGTTCGCAAAGGGGTTGCTTACCCAGTTCCATTGCCACGATATTTCTCGGAAATAACTGCGAAACGCCGCCGACAGATTCTGCAAGTGGCATTGACTAATTTTATATTTTCAATCCCTGACGAAGAAGTAGTTTGCAAATAATGTTTTAGATTTAGAAACTGGTCTTAAATTTATCAATCAAAGAGGTCCAAAAGGTCATTTTTTGATAGTTGATTCAACTTTCTCCTCCATAGCTACTGCAGTGCAAGTAACATAGTGAATATGGTTGTATCCTTGCCTTGAAGTCCCAAATTCAACTCATTCAATTTGGTGTCACCTGGCTGCCCCGCGCCGCGCTGGCGCCGGCCGCGGAGCGCGGGGGACACGGGAAGGAGCGCCCGGTGTCCAGTTTAAAACTAACAGTGCTTATTTACACCGATCGATAGAAAATATTATTTCGGCGATGCGTGTTACACAGTAAGTACACTGATCGGTTAAAACATATATTTGTTTTATCCTTTATTTTCCTACTGCTGGGCAAAGGTCTCCCCCATTTCCTTCCAGACATCCCGGTCCCCTGCAAAGTCTGACCATCCCTCTTGGAAGGCATCAAGGTCATCCCGCCATCGCTTCCCGAGTCTGCCTCGACGACGCCCCTGATCAGGCACCCATGGCGTGACGACTCTTGCCCAGCGATCTGGGTGCATTCGGGTCACATGTCCCGCCCACTCCCATTTGTTTTTTTATTGATTAAATTATCTTAGTCAAGATATTTCCGCGCGTACCCCTTGCTGCAACTTTGCGTACCCCCAGGGGTACCACTAATTGGGAAACACTTAGCTAGAGAATAGTGTATCCGTTCACGATTTTTCTTTTGTTTACAATCTAACGAAGTAGGATCTGTAAAATTGTATCGGTTTTTACAATCTAACGGTAACATATACATTAATAGTCACACAATTTGAAGCTATCTAGGTATAGTGCTTAATTTTAAGTAATTGTAGTTAATTACATAACACTACTGAAACCTATGGGAATAATAATCTCAAATTGGTAAATATTCTGTGGATCTAGAAAGTGATTGGCCAGTTCATTAAAAATGTTTTTACAGACTATGTCTATTGTATGTTTGTTTGTAGTAGTTTTATTATAATTATTACATCTCATAATAATTATTTAGATCACATTATTATGGGTACAACTATATTTAATTTTTAAAATAATGCAAATGTAGCATTTACAAAGTTTAATATCAATTTATTTTATTTTTACATATAATAGTTTCACTAATAGCATTGTTAGGTGAAACATTTGTATACCCACAGTCTAATAGCTTGAAATTATGTGTACATTTAATAGTTTCACTAGAGTAGGAACCAATCTTTATGACGGCTGAGAAGTTAGGCGCAAGGCGCTGCGCAATAGCAAATTTTAGGTGTAAGCGGGCTTTGGAGAGGTGAGAGGCCGGGGCACACCCTCCCGCTAGCCCACTGCATCCCACGCGCGCCCGCCGCATTTGTGCTTGTGTGCACACTACATCCGTACGCTGCACACATGCATGCGATTCTGTTCAAGTACAGTCTAGTTAGTTATTTTAAAGTTGTTTTGTTACCAACCAATACAATCCATCAACACGATATCAGCATTTATTCCGATATTAATATTGTTGTGTTGACGTATGTTAACATAATTTCATGATTGGTTAAAAAATAATGAGTTAAGTGTCGACGCTAATTTAGCTACTAGAAACATAGCTGTAGGTATAACATTTTTTTATCATTCCATTATTTGTATGTAGGTACCTAACACATATTTTTAAATCATTATATTATTTGTATGCGACATGTAAGTAGGTATAGTACTTGTACTATTATTTATTCTGTGGTATGGTTTATATAGTTTATTACATATGTATGTAGGTATATTCATTTTTATTTTGCATGATTTATTGTATTGTTTTGCACCACCGTCCTTTTTTCATTTGTAATTTCTGTCCATCCAAAGGTTGTCTGGAAGAGATCGCTTTTAGCGATAAGACTACGTCACGTTTTGCCTATTTTTAAATTAAATTATTGTATACTTGTTCCATAATTTTGGTGTAATAAAGTGTTTCTTATTATTAGCATGTTCTATAAGTAGGTAGTAAAAAAATTACATTAACAATTGCGAACCTTACTGTACCAGCGCGAAGTCACACTCGCAGCGCACTTCACAGCCGCCATAAAGATTGGTTCCTACTATAATAGCATTGTTAGGTGAAACATTTGTATACCCACAGTCTAATAGCTTGAAATTATGTGTACATTTGTATACCCACAGTATAATAGCTTGAAATTATGTGAACATTTTTTATACAGTGGTACTGGAAACTCGACGTATAGGGCAGGACGTGGTAGCGGTGCTTATATGCAACAAATTTAAGCCCCCCAATGTATGGCCCAAAGTTAATAGTTTTTGAGATATTTGCAAATTAGCATTATTTAGAAAAATACCCGATTATGGGCGACTAAATAAAAAATAAATGGATGACTAAATAAATAATAAAAAAGAAATGGCAAGTTGTATGTCATTGGAAGTATTTTTTTATTTGAAGGTGACTTGATCATCAATAAAATGTTACCAGTATGCCTAATAAACTTAAGATTACATGTAAAAAACATCACTTAGTTCAAAAAAACAATATGACACTAAATGTACAAATTACTAATAAAGTTCCTCGTTTCATAAGCTATCCAAAAATGTATAAAAAACGATTTTTTTACTAGAACAACATAATCAAATTTAATTTTAACTACCACAGGATGGTGCACGCCTATAGCACAGAATATATACACTAACGTGAACTATAGTGAATAACCTAGACCGACCGGTTTTTTACCGGATTTGACCATTGCCGGCTATGGCAAGCTCCCTGATTGGTCGCTATTGTTACTGGTTACATTTTAAATATTTTAATGATTAATAAGTCACCTTCGAATAAAAAAATACTTCAATGACATTTAATTTTCCATTTCTTTTTTATTTAGTCACAAACTGTGGTCACAAATGCCCTAGGCAAAATGCCAAAACTAGGTATTTTACTAAAATTTCTAAATTTCAAATATCTCAAAAACTATTAACTTACGGCCATACATTCGGGGGCTAAATTTGTTGCATATAAGCACCCCTTACCACGTCTTGCCGGAAATACGTCCAGTTACAAGCAGCCCTGTATAGTTACTGCTATTTACTGCAAAGCATTAATCAATTATTTATGTAAATAAGTTCTTAGTTTTAATAAATTTAAATAAATGTTAAAATTATTAGTTGTTTTTTTTACAATCTCAAGAAAATGGGACGAGAAATGAAATAACTAAAAGTTGTTACACAAAATTCATTTTGTTTAATACATCTATGGCTTAAAAACAATAGAAAATCAAAGCAACTTTTATAAAATATATAACTAATATAAAGTCAAACAAACTTGACTACACTAATGTTAAATTCAACTCATTATTTGTAAAAATATGGATATATGCAAATAATCATACTTAATATTTTGTCAAATGAAAAATAAGTGTACGTCAGTCAGTTCCTCCCAGGGGCTCGACATAAATAAATACTTAAGTAAATTATAATAGTCACAACTCTCTCACTTCAGTGCCTAAAATATGACATTGAATAAATAATAATTTAGAAAAATTATGTTCATATATTATTTCACTACATACATATAACAATATAAATTTAATGTTGACTGAAAAAAACTATTCATAAATATATTCATGATACACAGCTAACTGCCACCATGACTGAATAATGTATAACAGAACATACTTATATGTTTAGCACATATTTTCCAAAACTTAAAAGGGACTACTACTACTATGTATACATGCACTGTATCATATCATAATCGCCCTAAGTGGGATATTGCATATAGTCAAGCTTGCATTAAGTATGGAAAGGCTTGAATGCATCTAAAACAAATGTGCATTGTGGTGGTCTTCTAGGTCAAAAGATCACAATATAATTGGTACAAGAATTTAAGTAAATATACAATAATATTGGTAAAAATATAATTAATATTGTCAATAAATATTTGATTTTGTATCCATATGTAAGACATCATGCAATCATTTGATTTGTTAGGCTAATTTTAAATATGAAAAAACCTAATTATTTTTAATTGTTCATCACAATAAAAAATAATTTGGATTCAACTGCATCAGAAAGTAATTATTATTTATAAATGTAAACCATACATCTCTATATGCCCAGCATTTTTATTGTCTAGGGATCATTCAGGATCAGCAATATATAACCCTCTCCAAAGACAAACAGGAAATCAATAATCATGTTTCATGTTGACAAGAAACATGTAAATGGGTATTTTAAAAAAGCAACAAGAAATTTGTGATACTTTGTGTGCTTTTTTATATTACCATTAAATAAATCTGTCTTACTATACATTGCACTAACATTATAATTTATATATGTGACAAAGATAAAACTCTGTTCTGAACAACAATTGTATAAAATCTAAAATATAGGAACATTGTACATCATATTTTCAATAGTCAATCAATATTTTTATACAAATATCCCCTGGAAGACAAAAGTATAGAAAGTCTATGTGTATAAAATATGAATTCATACATTAAATGTTGAAATAAAACAGATCACAACATTACACCATTGTTAATTCTACTCAGTTCCATGTCAGCAACAAGTAAGATCTCATCCCACTTCTGTGACGGAGTGTGTGGTGGGGTGGTGAGGCAGAGCTTTAGTTCTTTGGAAGTGGTGGGAGTTGTGAACTCCAGCTTCCGTTTGGACTTCCCAGCATACATGTGACATAGTGACACTCTCTCATTGTCTAAAGCAGTCAATGGTGTAATTGGAGATGGCATTGCAACCATCTTATCAGCCTTTTTAGGTTTGTATAGTCCTATATATTTAAATACTGGTTTCTTTAAAATTAAGTTACCAGAAACCTTCTCTATGAGACCAATAGAAATAAATACATTAGCAATGTCGTACAGCCTCCTCACTTTGGACTTGTGTTGGCGCTCCTGTTGTTCTGGTGACAGTGCAGCCCTATTCTTGTTGGATGTGTCTATCAGGACTCGCACGGCCATCTCCAGGTTTATTAGAGTATTCTGGAATAGAAAATCATGGTTAATGGCACAGAATAAAAGCAGATAAGTTAAAGTTCACTATTAATTCCATCACAGTTCCTTCAATTCTGTCTCAAGATATATTTTATCTATACTTTGCTACTTTTGCAAAATATATGCAAATTGATTGTACTTACTACAGGTAGTTTAGGGATTCAAATCCAAAGTAATAAATGGCTACTAGTTTTTGAAGATACTTACAGGTGGTTCAACCAAAAAGAGCATCAGGAACCTCTGTGCCAGTACTCCTAGTGTCTTGTGTTTTGGTGTTGGCGGTTTAGGAGCTTTTCCTCGCAGAACATCCGACAGCCTCAAAGTTTCTCCTTGTTTCTTCAACATCTTCAAGAAAGCGTTTAAGCGAGCACCTCCATGCCATAGATATGTGTTTTTCCTCTTGTGTACTGCACACTGCATTGCTTCAAGTATGTTGATTATGTCATACATTCGCCGCTTCTCCACGCCTAGCCTGCCTGCAGTGCTGTCCAGCTGAATCTCCACAGTCCCATTTCCGTAAAGTGGATACAGGTTGAGGAATCTACAAAAATAATAATAATATTATGATCGGCATTGAAATAACATGAAATGTAAATGTATATTTAAAGTAGCAGCGAAGAGTTACCTATCACATAGAATTTGTAGCGACTTCTCTTTGCGCTGCACTGTGCTCGGTGGAGGCGTGGGGTACTGTAGCGCAACATTGGTCAGGAGCTTGAGGTTAGCGGTCGGCGACACATAGCTGGACGAATTTGTGACCTCGGTAAGCACGTAACGCTTTGGCGTACTAGTAATGTTGTCATCTTCATACATTGTGTGATAACATTATGCAAAAATCATTAGCACAAAATATTCGCGTATTTTTTGACAGATCACACTGATCTAGATGGTCGCCTATTTTCAACAATTATACGAATTATTAATTACAATCAGACTATTACACACATAAAAGTTTAATTCACTTGAGAATACACACAGTATTTCAGTATTTTTCAGTGATTTTAAATTTATGACCGAAATAACCTCATGGTGTAAACAATTTTGACAGATAAATTTGCGCGCGAGCGAGAAGTGAACGGGACAGACCTTTTCATTTTCATCAGCCGCAAAGCGCATGCGTGGAAGCCATGTTGAATTCAATTATTTCGAACAGTGTCAGGGCGGTCGCACTCCGCAACAAGTACAAATAAATTCAAGGACCCAATATTCGGGTCTGTTCAGTCGAGTGTCAAGCGTGCGCTCGATGAGTCGCGCGCCTTGTACTTAGCGATAGAGCACCTACTTACGTAAAGTTATTGACAAACTTTATTCGTGTTTTAATTATGAGTACCAAGAAGAAAGCTAGAAAGTACTGCATAGCATTCGGCTGTTTGAATAGTGATAGAAATGACGAATTGTCATTCTGTACGTTTCCAAAGGATATTGAAAGGTAATAAATTGTAATACGTATAATAGGTCCTAGTTATGTAGTTAGATATTGATATTTTTTTATTACGTAGGTTCCTATAGTTTTATGTTATTTAATTTGTGTTCCATACCGAAGCTACGCATATTTTAGGTAGAAATAAAGTAGTTTATTAAATCGATCAACGTAATTTTATAATTGATTATAGTAGGTATTGTTGATCGGAAAATGAATTACTGTGCTGACTTAGTAAGTAGCCTACAACTAATTGGGAATTTATATAATATATGTCTCGTATAATACCTACCTACCTACTTTTAATACCTTTTATTACGTAGGTAGCAATTTATTTTTCACTCATTAAAAAGCATGGAATTCAGACAGGCACCTTTATTCATCAAAGTGCAATACCTATAGGATATAATCATAATCAACCAACGACACGTAGGTAGGTATCTCACTAAAGTTATCGGCGGTCTGAAAACGGGATAGGTAGGTAGTAAAAATGAGGTAGTAGGTCTATTCTGATAAGAATGTCATTGTATGTAATAGAACTATTTTAATTTATAATAATATGTAATAACATTATTACTTATTTATTCTATTACAATATCTAAGTCATAACATATCACAGAATAATTAGTAGTACAAGTACCTAGTCATAATGTCTTAATACAACCCTACCGAGCGAAAAAGGGACACAAAGTATGAAAAATGACCTCAAAAACGGACGTCTCCTTTTTATTTTTTTATAAGGTAAACAATTTAAAATGCTTGAGTAAAACTCCCGAATGTCAAATGTACATAGAACCAGAAATATGGCCATTTCATTTTATTTTCTATGGAAGTCAGAAAAAACATAGAAATAGCTGTACTATGAAATATACTTAATAATTCTTGCTTTTCTTTTTGGAATATAATAATATTATAAATAAGCTTTAGTATATTATTATAATTTTAGCTCTAATAACAAACGATTTCTCTACCATTTACCTTATTTTCGTAATTATTTTTTTACTCTTATTTCTTAACATATTTGGATTTTATTTTTAAACGAAAATGTTAATTAGATTCCTTCTAATATTCCATTAAAATATCCAGTACTAATCACGTAGGAATCGAGAGTTATTAAGGATTTAAAAAACTGACTTAGGGTTGACACCAACTCTAATAAATTGTGTTTTATTATTTTATCAATATAGGCGATTAAATTTATATGTTTTGGTCGATTTACGAATGCCTAGTTATGGATATATAAATTAAAAACAAGCTCTTAAAAAAAATATAAATCTTAATAGTACGAGAACATCATATTTAATTTTACTGCAAACATAAATTTAAAATTATTGTATTTTTATTTTTCTATAATGGTTCGGAGGATAATTCTTGGATCTCTAATGAGGACATTTTATATAGATTTTGGCCCTGTACTAAAAAAGCTTAAACTCAAGCCTCTCCCTGTCTAGATTTTAGAGCTATTAAAACCATATGATGCTCCAACAGAAGAGTAAGAGTTAAGTAATGCTAACTATGAAAATATTAGCCTCATAGAGTACAATGATGATGAAGTTATAATATCAGAAAATGTGGATTTCCCTGAGACTGAGTAATTTTTTTCAAGCCGAAACCGATGGTAGCCTTTACTTTACCATTATTTATATAACAAGAATACCCCAATACTCATGTGTTATTTATTATATATTCTAACCTTATCTAAAACCTTTTCAGAAAAACAACAATATCATTATTGTCATAGTGAAAAAATACATTAAATCAGTCAACTAGTTTTTGAGAAACATTGTACAAACAACTGGATCGGAGATCTTAGAAACTTTTTTTACATGCCATCTATTTTAGAAACTTCCATCCATACATACATACATACATGAATCTTATGAGCATTGAACTTATTTTTTGGACAGTTGTGTTTATTATAATCAGTGATCGGAGTAGGTAGAATGATTTTTCGTACTTACATCATGTCAAGACATGGACATGCCTTTTTTCCCCGGAAAGTTCCGATGTTTAAGGGATTGAGTTTAATATTATTAACATTTTATATTATGTATTAAAGTAGTGATTTAGTAACTACTACATTTTAAATTTAAAGGAAGCGATTATTAAACCTTTTAAATTGATTTTTATTTAACTGTTGAATAAAAAATGAATGTTAGTTTTTTGTTTGCTCGCTATGCGTTTCCATAAACTTCGTCCTATTAAATTAAAGCTTTGGTGAGTTGCTGTGTGTAAATTCATAACATTTTCTACGCACTTTGTAGCAGGAAAACACGTTTCCCACAAGTAAATACTTGAATGTTTACTTGTGAATTGTAAAACTAACAAAAAATCCCTGTTATAACAGAAAGAGTCCAGTCCAAAGTACAAACTCATGATCAGTTAAACGACTTTTTTGTAGTCTATCTTGACAGTACAGGTAAAAATCCAAATCGTTTATTGTTAATACAGCAAAGAAAGAAATGCACTCTACGAACCGAAGTAAGCGAAGGAGATCTACCTATGATGTGAGCGCGCGCGCATTGTTCTGACAAACAGTAAATGAGTCATCCAGGATTCTCTGTTCTGATTGGTCTCAACCGTTGTATGAATAGGGTATAAGATAAGGTGACAAAAGACCCTTCTTGCCAAGTTATAGGTACCTATTATTATTAAGTGTATCTATTACTAATCTGATCCGTTTATACTTTGTACGGCTTTTACTTAAAGTCTTTGAACACCTCAGTTATTTTTATAGAATGCCGGTCACCTATGCCGCATGCCGCCCAGGGCGTTGAAAGTGTTAAGAAAAAACAAACATACCCTACCTTACTCTTCCATGTAATAATTTTGAAATCCCGGAAAAAATGTATCAATCATTTTAAAATGCCGGAATCACAGAGGCATGTCCATATTAGCATGTACGTTTGAGATCATTGACCCTAAATCATTCTATCAACTCTGATCACTGAAAAAATATATAAATGTGACACCCCTAAAACCAGAGAAATCTGGAAAAAACTTTAGAAGCATATTACTCTGAGATCCTATCAGATTCAGATTTGATATTTTTTTTACAAATTAGTGTAGTTTTGCAGAATATGCCAACGCAAATATAAAATCCAAATATAGCAAGAAAAAAGTTTAAAAAATAAATACCAAAATTACATTAATTCCAAATATCTTTCTTTTTATTGGAACAATAATGATATTGGTTTGATTAATAAATTATAAAAATAAACTAATATGCAATGACAATAATAAATATAGTAAAAAGTAAATTTAAACATATTATATCGAAGAATAAAGTTTTTTTTAAGAAATAGCTATAATAGTCATAAATCTGATTCTATGAACATCTGACCTTCGGGAGTTTTACTCATACATTTCAAATAGTTTACAGTATCTATTGAATAAATAAAAAGGGGATGTCCGTTTTTAAGGTCATTTTCCATACTGTGGGACAGTGCGATTCTGAAACGGTTAGAGCAGTGGAAGTTCTCGCGCGTTGTGATACGGTGCACGCGGTGGGCGAGCGCCTTCTAGGTATATATAATTGAAAGCTCGCAGCGCCGTGCGAGTTAAATTGCACTTTATAGCGTTGTAGCGAGAGTCGCTATTTATTTAAATGACTTTACTCAGTTAGCCTTCTGTACCTGTACTATTATTTATTCTGTGACAGTGTGTAAGTTTTTGAAAGAATTTACGAACCGGAAATCTGTTATCGCATAATTCTTTGCAAACGATTAAACTACCTAAAACTATTAAAATTACATCAAAATAATTAGGTACTATAAATCTATAGATCATGTTTTTCATTATCAATCATGGACCATGGATTATTCATCTGAGTTATCAATGTATGTAGGTACATACGTGCGTGCGTGTCTTTGTGATCGTGTCAAGTGGAAACAAGAAGTACATTACAATTATTTTCATATAATTTTAATATTTTTTGGTAGTTAAATATTGTATCTACCTAATTACAACATATAACATATATATATTATAGAGTTACTACACCTGAAATCCTCTAACATTGCCCACTTTTTACACTGTGTAAGCCACTGTCTAAAAAATAAGGAGTATTAAGCTGCATTTGACATAAGGTTTTATAATTTAACCGTTTAAGAACCGATAAAACTGGTCAAAATGTAGATTTTTGCGTAGATTCTCTAAAAATAAAAGAAAAAGAGGCGTGTAAAGTTACGCGTTTTTGTACCCAAATTTATCACCCTTCATTTGTAAAGCCATTTTAAGACGGAGGCTGGTTTTAAGACTCAAGCGTGAAAAAGGAACAAGGATGCGATCCAGAACATAAAAGTAAAATAAAAGTCATTAATTTGTTCATTAGTGATCTGGGCAATGCTAGGCTGGCTTTTATTTCAACATTCATACAGATATGTCATAGGAGTCAGGGCTGTGCCATCAAATCTACTGAAATACCGTTGGGCAATGTTAGCACTGTTAATTCTGTGCCACACTGCCTAAAATTTCCCAAGACCATAACTTGAAAAATAAAATAAATTTGTTTGATTAAAATCAATAAATCTTCATTATTTCAATAGGTTTTTCCTATTTCAATAGGCAGCCAGTCATAATAAAGTACCCTACGTAGTTTTTGCGCTCACGGAAAAGTTTATGATAATGAAATTTACACCACTTTCACACACACTACTTCGACTTAACCTGTTGACTAAATGAACGGGGTGAGAAACTAATGTACCAATATCAGCCAGTATAAATAACGTAGATTCCTACTAAAGAGTAAAAAGTCAATATAGGTACATAATATTTATTTTGAAAAATAGATTTAAAGTTATTTTTTTGTCCGTGGGCAAAGATTGGAAGGGTGGGTAAAGTTTGAGGATTTCACGGTATTGATTATATAATATGTATATAGTAACTAGCGGCTTCGCAGGGATGTAATTTAGAATAAAATGAAGTGAAAAATGTGTGAAGTTCTCGCACACTTAACTTTCACTCGGTCAGGCCGCCGCGCCGGTCGCAAATATTACAATACAAGTACAAATATTATACCTATTGCGGATGCAATATTGAAGATAATTCAGTAAACTGTCAAGCGTGCTGTTACACCCCAACCTTGTTAGCCCTAGTGCTATCTTGCAGCTTCATTTAGCCTCATCAGCAATTTTGCTGGTTAATGCTACTTTTAATTATAATTAAATTCAGTCTGACTCGAACCATCATCCAAAGCGGTTGCCAATAGAAATTATAAAAGAAATATTGTATTATATATATTTCTTCAAGTCTATTAAATAGTTTAAAACAGGTCTTTTTAAAAAAAAAAGACATTTTTGAAAATCCATATGACATTTTGGTGGCAGCGGTGGGATCCGGAAATCCCCAGTGCCAGGCACCGCTGCGTTGACTCGCTCCGGATCCTCGTCCTAAAAAAAAATTAAATATAGCAAATAAGTGTTTTAAAACTTACCTTGTGTTAGTGAATATAACATAAGTGCTTTATACTCACCGTGTTATCCTTGACGTATCGTCACGGAAATTCTGTTAGGTCCTGGAAAGGATCTGCTCCTATTCGTCCTAAAATACTCCGGCTGAGTGAAGATCACTCTAAGCTCCAACTGCAAGAGACCAATAAGCATTTTCCGTGCTTCCATCCAGCTTCGTAGTCCTTCATCGTGGTATCCTGCATCTGAATCGAAAACCAGAATCCAACATCCAAAATCATCCAAGAATCGACGACTGGAAAGTCGTAAGCTGCGACGCACCTTATCTCGTCAGAATGTTCCCAGAATCCGCCGTCTGCTTATCGGTCGCCCACGCATTGCTCGTACTGTGAGTCTTTAGTCATTGTTTTGACTAGGTTGAGAAATTAGGGTTTCGTTAATTCTTTTATTGTATTTTAAAATCGTATTCAAATTTTTTGTGACTTGTTCTTTTAGTTTTGGGGAATTCCACAATATGTTACAACCCTTAACAGCGCGATTTCTTGACATAAGTAAAGAATTTGGATCCATCTCTCATTTGATAGACAATTGCAGTCGACGTAGTGCCTAGATAGGAGGTTTTAGAACAGTTTTGAAACAGATTTTTGGTACTTTAGACGAGAATGACGCCCTGAAGTATGATCAAGCAATAGAATCCTTGCAAAACAATGAAAAACAATTAATTTCATTAATTAAGGGAAATATTCTAGTTACAACATCAATCATAACATCTCATAATAATAGAATAAAGAAAATAAGAGAAAATGATAATATCTTGAATGAAGCTATCGATAAATTGTCAGTTAAAATAAATAATATTTCTGAAACAACTAATGGGCTGCAAATACTTGCTAATATTTTTTGAATTTATTCAGGGGATAGGTACTTGGGAAACTTGGCTGAGCAGGGGCACGAGTTTTATCAAAGGCCGCCTCAATATACCAGCTATTGTTTGCACGTCAGCCACCCTTATTACGTTGTCAAGACCTCGGTAAAGTGCTACGACTCTTCCTTTTGGCCACATTCCTCTGGGCAACGCTCCA
The DNA here is from genome assembly GCA_946251855.1 of Alsophila aescularia. NCBI lineage: Eukaryota > Metazoa > Arthropoda > Insecta > Lepidoptera > Geometridae > Alsophila > Alsophila aescularia. The sequence continues at coordinate 38,120,679 of OX276379.1, forward strand.
TCCACAATCATGACTATGTCTCCAGTCTTCAAGTCGGGACGGGCTCCCAAGCCAGCTCTTGGCAGTAGGTAGGTACTCTCTGCACCATTTGAACCAAAAGTAGTCAGCAAGATATTGTGACTTTCTCCAGTCGCTTCGTCCAAGTAATGCTCCAGCATCAACAGCTAGTGGGATGGGTCGATAACCAGATGACGACCCCAAAATGAAGTGAAATGGAGTTAATGCTTCTTCAAAGTTTGAGTCTGATGGAATATGGGTCAATGGGCGGCTATTAATCAGCGCCTCCGCTTCCAGTAATACAGTGTGAAGAAGGTCGTCTTTTGGAGTTCGGTCCTTCATTGTGGCCTTCAGGGCTACCTTGACACTTCTTACAAGGCGTTCCCACGATCCTCCCATGTGAGGAGATGCTGGTGGAATAAATTTCCAATTAATACCTCTATCAGCTAATTCCCGGGCCATTTCTTGTCTATAAACTTACTTGAGAATGTTATTGGCCCCAACAAATGAATTACCATTGTCTGAAGTTATAGTATTTGGTGTTCCTCGGCGTGAAACAAATCGTCTTAGAAACATTACTGCAGCATCCGCTGTTAAATCTCGTACAACTTCTAGATATATTGCTCTCGAGGTCATGCAGGTAAATAGCGCAACATATCTCTTCTCACGTCTTCTGCCCACAGAAACTTGGATTGGACCCATGTAATCAAGCCCTACGTGTGTGAAAGGACGTTTGTTAAAGGCGAGACGCTCTGGTGGCAAATCTCCCATCGGTGGGTTGAATGGGCGTCTTTTTAATAACGCACATGTGGAACATGCATTTGTTACAGATCGGACAGTTCCCCTCAGACGAAGCAACCAGAAGCGCTGACGAAGCTCATTTATAATGGTCTCATGGTTCCCATGTGCTGCTTTTCTGTGGTAAAACTCAATTAATAGCCGTGCAGTTCTGTCTCGACTGTCCAAAATTACTGGTCGTTTCAGGCTCTCAGACACGTCTTCGGCAGCTCCTATCCGACCAGATAATCTAATCAGGCCATCTGAATCTAAGACTGGAGACAATTTCCTCAATGGACTTCGGCGATGAACTGGTAACGACGCTCGAAGCTTTGCAAGTTCATCCGGAAAACTCTCCAACTGACTTCTTCGTAAAATGTGCAATTCAGCCTCCATCAGATCAGAAGAGTTCAGATATGGTGACAATGGGATTCTTGATTGATGAGCATGTGATGTTGATGGTTGATTCGGATCACAAGCCAATCGTTTGTTTTTTTAATTTAGAATTTAAAATTTTGGCAAATTGGTGCGCGCGAGCGGTCGCACGAACCATTCGCATCCAATCACTAAATCGTGTTGGGTCTGGTGGGATTGGAAGAAGAGAAGGTGACAATTCGTCTGCTTCCGATAGCACGTTGATGACATTCAAATCGTTTTTAAATTAATTGCGAATGTTTTCATCTTTTGGAAGATGCTGAACCTCTGAGGGCCACAAATCAGGTGAAGATTTTAGAAAATCGGGGCCTTTTATCCATCGTGTTGGAAAATCTTTAACTAAACGTGTTCCATCATCAGCCACATTTAAACTAGTGGGAACCCAATGCCACTCAGATACTTCTAAATTTTCTAAAATCTCCCCAACCCTGTTAGCTACGAATGGCTTCAAAGTTCGCGCATCTGTTCGAAACCAACCCAATACATTCATAGAATCAGTCCAAAAATATCGCTTTATTGGACTCCCGACATGTTCTGATTCTATGGTAACAGCTAAACGCATGCCTATTAGAGCTGATTGAAGCTCAAGCCTCGGAATGGATACTGGCTTCAAAGGCGTTACCCTGGATTTGCTCGCAATGAGCGAAAGTTTCACGTTATCGTTTACGGTAAAACGCCAAAATGCTACGCATGTATACGCCAATTCACTTGCATCACTAAATATGTGAAGCTCTCGCTCATGATAAGAAGCAAATTGATACCAACGCACAGAATGGAAAATTACCTTAAAAACGGACATCCCCTTTTTCTTTATTCAATAGATACTGTAAACTATTTGAAATGTATGAGTAAAACTCCCGAAGGTCAGATGTTCATAGAATCAGATTTATGACTATTATAGCTATTTCTTAAAAAAAACTTTATTCTTCGATATAATATGTTTAAATTCACTTTTTACTATATTTATTATTGTCATTGCATATTAGTTTATTTTTATAATTTATTAATCAAACCAATATCATTATTGCTCCAATAAAAAGAAAGATATTTGGAATTAATGTAATTTTGGTATTTATTTTTTTAAACTTTTTTCTTGCTATATTTGGATTTTATATTTGCGTTGGCATATTCTGCAAAACTACACTAATTTGTAAAAAAAATATCAAATCTGAATCTGATAGGATCTCAGAGTAATATGCTTCTAAAGTTTTTTCCAGATTTCTCTGGTTTTAGGGGTGTCACATTTATATATTTTTTCAGTGATCAGAGTTGATAGAATGATTTAGGGTCAATGATCTCAAACGTACATGCTAATATGGACATGCCTCTGTGATTCCGGCATTTTAAAATGATTGATACATTTTTTCCGGGATTTCAAAATTATTACATGGAAGAGTAAGGTAGGGTATGTTTGTTTTTTCTTAACACTTTCAACGCCCTGGGCGGCATGCGGCATAGGTGACCGGCATTCTATAAAAATAACTGAGGTGTTCAAAGACTTTAAGTAAAAGCCGTACAAAGTATAAACGGATCAGATTAGTAATAGATACACTTAATAATAATAGGTACCTATAACTTGGCAAGAAGGGTCTTTTGTCACCTTATCTTATACCCTATTCATACAACGGTTGAGACCAATCAGAACAGAGAATCCTGGATGACTCATTTACTGTTTGTCAGAACAATGCGCGCGCGCTCACATCATAGGTAGATCTCCTTCGCTTACTTCGGTTCGTAGAGTGCATTTCTTTCTTTGCTGTATTAACAATAAACGATTTGGATTTTTACCTGTACTGTCAAGATAGACTACAAAAAAGTCGTTTAACTGATCATGAGTTTGTACTTTGGACTGGACTCTTTCTGTTATAACAGGGATTTTTTGTTAGTTTTACAATTCACAAGTAAACATTCAAGTATTTACTTGTGGGAAACGTGTTTTCCTGCTACAAAGTGCGTAGAAAATGTTATGAATTTACACACAGCAACTCACCAAAGCTTTAATTTAATAGGACGAAGTTTATGGAAACGCATAGCGAGCAAACAAAAAACTAACATTCATTTTTTATTCAACAGTTAAATAAAAATCAATTTAAAAGGTTTAATAATCGCTTCCTTTAAATTTAAAATGTAGTAGTTACTAAATCACTACTTTAATACATAATATAAAATGTTAATAATATTAAACTCAATCCCTTAAACATCGGAACTTTCCGGGGAAAAAAGGCATGTCCATGTCTTGACATGATGTAAGTACGAAAAATCATTCTACCTACTCCGATCACTGATTATAATAAACACAACTGTCCAAAAAATAAGTTCAATGCTCATAAGATTCATGTATGTATGTATGTATGGATGGAAGTTTCTAAAATAGATGGCATGTAAAAAAAGTTTCTAAGATCTCCGATCCAGTTGTTTGTACAATGTTTCTCAAAAACTAGTTGACTGATTTAATGTATTTTTTCACTATGACAATAATGATATTGTTGTTTTTCTGAAAAGGTTTTAGATAAGGTTAGAATATATAATAAATAACACATGAGTATTGGGGTATTCTTGTTATATAAATAATGGTAAAGTAAAGGCTACCATCGGTTTCGGCTTGAAAAAAATTACTCAGTCTCAGGGAAATCCACATTTTCTGATATTATAACTTCATCATCATTGTACTCTATGAGGCTAATATTTTCATAGTTAGCATTACTTAACTCTTACTCTTCTGTTGGAGCATCATATGGTTTTAATAGCTCTAAAATCTAGACAGGGAGAGGCTTGAGTTTAAGCTTTTTTAGTACAGGGCCAAAATCTATATAAAATGTCCTCATTAGAGATCCAAGAATTATCCTCCGAACCATTATAGAAAAATAAAAATACAATAATTTTAAATTTATGTTTGCAGTAAAATTAAATATGATGTTCTCGTACTATTAAGATTTATATTTTTTTTAAGAGCTTGTTTTTAATTTATATATCCATAACTAGGCATTCGTAAATCGACCAAAACATATAAATTTAATCGCCTATATTGATAAAATAATAAAACACAATTTATTAGAGTTGGTGTCAACCCTAAGTCAGTTTTTTAAATCCTTAATAACTCTCGATTCCTACGTGATTAGTACTGGATATTTTAATGGAATATTAGAAGGAATCTAATTAACATTTTCGTTTAAAAATAAAATCCAAATATGTTAAGAAATAAGAGTAAAAAAATAATTACGAAAATAAGGTAAATGGTAGAGAAATCGTTTGTTATTAGAGCTAAAATTATAATAATATACTAAAGCTTATTTATAATATTATTATATTCCAAAAAGAAAAGCAAGAATTATTAAGTATATTTCATAGTACAGCTATTTCTATGTTTTTTCTGACTTCCATAGAAAATAAAATGAAATGGCCATATTTCTGGTTCTATGTACATTTGACATTCGGGAGTTTTACTCAAGCATTTGAAATTGTTTACATTACCTTATAAAAAAATAAAATGGGGACTTCCGTTTTTGAGGTCATTTTTCATACTGTGCAACATGGTATTATCAAATCCTTAATTTGGGACTCAAGCAACAGCCAAGCCGCCCACTGAACTTGTTGGTCCCTGGGTAGTGAATCATTCCAGCCTACACCTAATCGCCAGGCTTTCTGTAATAAAATTCTTCCGTGAATAAAAACAGGGGCCAAGGGATCGAATATTCTCATCACTAACGATAGAGCATTACTTTTTGTCAAAATGGGAGGATTATTAGAATCCGTATCCGACCGAAAACTTAAATTGTCTGAGCTTGGGTCCCAGATTAAAACTAAAGTGCGAACAGGAGCGTCGTGCATATCTCCTATTGGTACCGCTTTACTAGAGACTGCCCGCAATTCTGTAGGAATTTTTACTAAGTGCTTCGGGGACATTAGATATCCAACATCTCATTTCAAACTTGGTTTGCTGATGTAAGTTTGTTATGTTGATGGCAATTTGTGACGCCTTGTCAACATCGTCCACGCTTCCAACGTAATCGTCCACGTAATGATTTTTACTAGTAGCTAGAGCCGCATCGGGATATAAGTGTGAAAATGCATTTACATTTTTATTTAAAACAAAATTTGCGGTACACGGACTTAATGCAGCACCAAAAATCAAAGAACTCATTCGATATTCTTTAATGGGAGAGTGAACTTCTCCATTACGCCACAAAAACCTTTGCATATCCCTGTCTTCAGCGCGTATTTTAATTTGAGGAAACATTTCCTTTATATCGGCCATTAAACCTATTTTCCCCTCCCGCCAACGAAACAAAACTCCTAATAAAGATTGCAGAAGGTCGGGGCCCGTTAGTAACATAGAGTTTAATGAAACACCTTGAGTAGTTGCTGCTGCATCATGTACTACGCGCAACTTATTTTTTTGGGGATGAACAACGGGAAAATGCGGCAGGTACCAAAATCTAGGCATATCTACAAGTGAAACAAGATCAACATGAGTTGTTAAACATTCTTCTGCGTACCCCTTTTCTAAAATTGCGTCTATATTGTGCTTATATTCCGTCGCGAATTTATTGTCTTTAACCATCCTACGCTCTAATGTTTTTAATCGTGATAACGCCTGAATATAATTATCCGGGATCTTCAAATGATCTTCACGCCAAAGCATACCTATTTTGCACCTACCATCAGGCCATCTATGAAAAGATTCGTTTAATATTTTAAGCGCTCGATCATGTAAAGATCCTACTGAAGTAGACCGTTTACTTATACCTATAGCATCTAATCTGTACTGCTGTTTAACAAAGGTTTCTAAATTACACATATTTTCGTCGAGTACGACTGCTTCAGTGACCGCAATCTTATCAATAAATTGAACTGGTTTTGCACGACTGTCCAACACGCCATACAAAGACCAACCCAAAGCAGTGCGCGCAGCCACGGGTTGACTAGTTGTTCCAAATTTAATTTCCAGCGAAACGGACAGGTACCAGTTCGGATTTCCTATTAAGACTAAGGGCTCAGTTTCCTCGTAAACCAGTTCATGAGCAATACCTGTCAAAATATTCAAGTTTCATCGCGTCATCTATACTTACGGATTGGGTACCTAGATATATAGATGTACCACAAAATACGATAGAGGAAGCATTGTCTATTGTAAATTCCCTATCCCTATGCTTGCCTCGAATTTTAAATGAAACACGATGAACTTTGTCTTGACGGTTCATCCCTGCACCTTTCCCATAAAAATCTAGTTCAGGACCCGTGACACCTATACGTTCCGAAAGCTTAGAATCTATCAGTGTAACACTGGCACACTCGTCTAAAATTGCTAATGTCTCTACACTGCCTAATGGTCCCGAGACTATGACTGGTATCATTTTTAGAAGTACTTGCTTACGATGTTCACGAGATTGGTTCCTCGAACACACTAAAACCTTACCTCTTTCAGAATCAAGATGAACGTCCTCTGGTTTTGGAAAAGGCTGAACTTCAGGTGAGAGTTGAACAGAACCTATTTCTTCTATTCTAACCGTATTTACAGAAGCGGATTGAACTGAAGTTGAACCTTTCACAGTAGCACCATGCAATAACGGGTGGTGGAAACGGTTACAGCTATTGACATTGCATCTATGATTGCAAGAGCGCCAGTTGTGTTTTTTGTTACTTAAACAACGAAAACATCGACGAGTTTTCGTTACAAACCTCAACCTATCATTAACTGACATTGAACCAAACTTTTTACATCCGGTCAAGGTGTGATGTAAATTACATAAGTCACATTTGAAATTGTCACTATTGTCATTACTGATGACAAATAAATTTTCCTGACGTATGTTTTTCTTGTTGTCTTGTTGAGTTGTGGTTGGAAATAAAAGGCCAAACTTTGAATGATTTTTACCTTCAGATCTAAGAAAGTCCGAAAGTAACTCGAGTTTCGTGCAGTTTGATGGATGTTCTGCAGCATATCGAGTCCACAAAGCACGCAGAAGTGGCGTCAACTTTCCCAACAAAATATTAAATATTTCGGGTGAATACAGATATGGAATCAGATCTAAATGTTTGATGACCGCTACTAAATTATGTACTTGACATGCAAAATGGTTCAAATCTTTAAAGTCGCTTTGCAGTCTAGGCAAAGCTTTAGCTACCGCCAACTCTTGTAAAACTATTACCTCCGGCCTTGCAAAACGTTCTTCAAGAGCTTCCATTATTTCTTCGGGTGTGTTCGATGTAATTAGTACGGCTGTGACAGACTGCGCGGCCTCTCCACTAAGTGCACAGCGAAGACGCGACATATTCTCAGCATCCGAAAAACTGCCCTTTGTGACGTTAAGTGCTTTTTGAAACGAAATCCAATGTAAAGGTGAACCATTAAATATTGGCAATGAAATGAGATTACTTTTATTTTTATGCTTATTACCTAAAGATAATATTATCTCTGCTAACTATTTGATCTCCAATTGTTTAGAGTTAGATGCGATTGTAGCAGGAATCCCCACTGGTGGGGACGGTCTGGTGGGGATTTCGGTAATAATCCGGATGGATCTGTAGATTATTCGAATTAGGATAGGTTGATACCGCAGGCACTGTAACAAAGTCAGGACATCCCGCAGGTACAGCAGACACAAGTGGGACATCTGCCGCCTGGTGTGTAGACGTTTTCATAGCTTCGTTATTCTGATCAGGTAAACTGCAAACCCAAGAATGCACACGATTGCTACGAATACTACGTTCCATTTCTATAGCAGCAAGCTCAGCCGCCAATGGTTGGCGTTGAGCTTCTTTATGTTTTTCTAACATTTTTTTTCTCTTTTGAGCAAGTTCATTAAACATCTCCGCCTCTAAATTAACTACAGCCTCGGCATGACGAGCCTCAGCTTCAAGACGGCGTTGTCGAGTTGAGGTGGAAGAAAACTGAGTGAAAGTTGGTGTTACCGATCTTGTACGCTCTCCTTCGAAAACATGCCCCTGAGAGGCTTCAGCAGAAATGGCGGTAGAAGACGCCGCTAAAGCTTCGTCGTGTTGTCTCGATGTCCCGGTTACCATGGCGGTGGAAGGCGCCGCCAGGATATCGAGTGGTGTGATGAGGTCTGCAACGGGTGCGACATAGTAACAAGCCGCTGGGCCCGCAGTGGCAGTAGAAGATGCCACCGCCTGGTCCACGGAACCTACGGTATCAATGGCGGTAGAAGACGCCACCGGAGGATTCCGCTTCTTAGTTGTCGACCTTAAAATCATCACAAACGTATAAACGGTCTGTAAAAAAACGAGAGGACCAAATTATTAAGCGGGGAACTGCTCTTTAGAGCGAAACTATCGGTCAAGTTAAAAATACACGTTTTACTCTGCAACTTTTACTCAATCCAATCTTCATGACAAACTAAAAACAAAACACACACACCACTCAAAAAGTATAAAAAACATAAATCAATAAAAAAGGACAAATATATACAAAAAAGGCCGCAACAGTAGGTAATAGAACTATCAAAATTTATAGTAATAAGTGATGTAATATAGGACCTCCTCTGTCAAGTGAGAGAGAGTATCATCGACAATTGTTACTTAGCAACTGTTTTGTTATTAGCTGTCTATATATGTCTACAGAAGTAAAACAATATTGTATTCAAATATAATTTTCTTTATGGTGTGCTAATTAAATAATACCCTCTGGAAATGGATAACCTGCATTTATTCTCACCAAAAGTCCATTAGGTTATGGGCCCAGGAACATTCTTGTTCCTTTTCAGGTGATTTGGAGTATCTGATCTCGAATTGCAAAAATGCAAGGTGCTACCAATGTTAGTAGTTTTGAGAAACTTTCTGGCCAGGCCAACTATGGCACATGGGCCTTTGCCATGGAAATGTTTCTGACAGATGTGGATTTGTGGGAGTGTATTAGTGAAAATTTTAAGCTAGATTCAGTGGAGGCAAAGAAAAGAGATGCCAAAGCTAGAAGTAAAATTTGCCTCATATGCACGGAGAAGATATATCCCATGATAATGCATGTCAATACATCGAGAGATACTTGGCTGGCGCTGAAGCGAGCTTATGCTGACGGAGGACTACTGCGGCGGCTTTATCTGTTGCGGAAGCTATTCAACGTCAAACTAACGATGTTCAACATAATGGAGGAGTACTTGAATGACATTCAGACCACGAGTCAGGCGTTAATAAGCATAAAAGCTGGTCTAGATGATGAGTTCGTCGGGATTATAATGCTGGCGGGTTTGACAGATGCCTTCAATTCCTTAGTGATGACGTTAGAGCATTCGAGCATTAAAATATCGACAGAAACTGTCATGGCAGCGTTGTTAAAAGAAAGTATGAGGAAGAACACAGCAGAAGACGACTCAGCACTTATGTCAAAGAGTGACAAAACCAAGAAAGTGGTAATATGTCATCTGTGCAAGAAGAAAGGGCACTATAAATGGCAGTGCAAAGACAGAAAACCTAATGACAAGAAGGTTAATACAACATATGATAAAATGGATAGTAAAGATACTCTCGGGCTGATAACTGCTATGTTAGCGACAGTCAGCAAAGGCGAATGGGTCATAGATTCCGGTGCTACATCACATATGACTTCAGACAGACACATTTTGGAGAACAAGGAACACGTTGATTCAAAGGTGGTGACAACTGCGAACAATGATAAAATTGTATCCAATTTAAAAGGGGATGTGTTTGCCATGGGACGTTCTATAAGGTTTGAAGATGTGCTAGATGTACCAGGTTTGATGACTTATTTACTATCAGTAAGTAAGATGTGTAGTAAAAATTGTGTTGTTGTTTTTGATAAATCTTGTTGTAAAGTTTTTAGGAAAGATGACGTCACTATAGGTTGTAACGCTTTGTTAACAGCACCCCTGAAACAAGGTTTATATGTTTTAGATAAAGAGGCAGAGATGGTTCTAACGTCTCCTCCAGATACTACTTCTAGTGCTTTTCACTTATGGCACAGAAGGTTGGGTCATTTGAGTAGACCTTTGATGGAAAAATTAAAAGGTTTAGCAGATGGGCTGTCATTTGGAGCGGTGAGCATGGAACCGTGTGAAGGTTGCTGCAAAGGGAAAGAATGCGTCAAGAAATTTCCGAAAAGGAAAGGTAAGAGAGCAAAAGAATTGCTCGAACTAGTGCATTCGGATTTGGCAGGTCCAATGGAGGAAAAGTCCTATGGTGGGAATAAATACTTTTTGATTTTCGTGGATGATTTTAGTCGAAAAACTTTTGTATATCTGCTTAAATCGAAAACCGAAGTATTCGCGAAATTCATGGAATTCAAAGCACTAGTAGAAAATCAGACGGCCAAGAAAATCAAAAAGTTACGTACGGATAATGGCTCTGAGTACGTGAATTGTCAATTTGGAGATTTTCTTAAGAAGCACGGTATCCAGCATCAGACGTCTGTACCGTATACACCACAGCAAAATGGGGTGGCAGAGCGGAATATACGGACTATTACTGAAAAGGCGAGATGTATGATACACGATGCTGGTCTAAGCAAGAAATTATGGGGAGAAGCCGTTGGATGTGCGGTTTATCTAAAAAATAGATGTCCGACCATGGCCCTGACGGATAAACTTCCAGAAGAGGTCTTTACGAATGAACGAGTTGACTTGTCGAATCTGAGAGTATTCGGGTCCAAGGCTCAGGTTCTGATAAAGGATCATAGCAGGAAGAAGTTTGATCCAAAAACGAGTCCAATGATAATGACTGGGTATTCCAATAACCAAAAGGCGTACCGATTTATCAGTTTGGATAAAAACCCAACAAAAATAATTATTGCTCGAGACGCAACATTTTTTGAGAATGTGCCCATGATAAAGGAGAAACAAGATACCGTTTCGAATAAAAATTGTGTGGATATTTATCTACAAAATGACATTCCTGGGTCTAGTCGTCCTACTACAGAACAGAGGCACCAAGGTTAGCTGAACCTGTTGCAGTGGGGGTACCAGTGACTACGCCGAATGTCCTAAATGAACAAATTCAAGAAGACTCTAGACCGCTGAGTCCGATTGTCCATGTAGATGTTCAAGAAAGCACGTCTACTTCAACATACGAATCAGACTCTGGAGAGAACTTCTTCGACTCTGTCGATTCAGAGAATCATGTGGCAGAAGATTTGCGAGATCCAGTGAACATAAATATTGCTGATCCTGTAAATTATATGGTTGCTCCTACTGAACGACGTTACCCAGTTCGAGATAGACATCCCAAGAGAGATATGGACATGGTCTATAATTTTCACATAGCTGATATTCCTGATCCTGTATCGATTCAAGATGCCATGGAGCGTTCAGACAAAAAGCTGTGGTTGGAAGCGATGAATGAAGAGTTTATCTCCCTGAAGGCCAATAATACCTGGGAGCTAGTTGATCGACCTGTGGACGCAAACATCGTAAAGTCAAAGTGGGTTTTTAAACTCAAGGTTGGAGCGGATGGTAGCGTGCAGCGCCATAACGCCAGGCTGGTCGCTAAGGGCTATTCGCAAAAACCAGGCATAGATTTTTTCGAAACGTTTGCACCAGTTGCCAAAATTTCGTCGATTCGTCTTCTACTTGCACTGTCAGCTGAGAAGGACCTAAGCATACATCACTTAGATGTGACTACTGCTATCTTAAATGGAGATATACAGGAGGAAATTTACATGGAACAACCAGAATTTTTCGTCCAAAAGGGGGAAGATCGCAAGGTTTGCAAGCTAAAGAAATCTTTGTATGGCTTGAAACAAGCGGCTCGATGTTGGAACGAAAAAATTCATACCCACATTTTGAAAATGGGCTTTACGCGATCCAATTATGATAAATGCGTTTACACCAAGATAAAAGGTGAACTGTTCGTTGCTATTGCACTGTATATTGATGATTTTTATATATTTACCATTAATGAAGCTGCAGCTAAAGCAGTTAAAAAGCAGATTGAAAGTTCTTTCAAAATAAAGGATCTTGGAGTAGCAAGAAAGTGTCTTGGAATGCGGATTGAGCGAGATAAAGACAAGCAAGAGATCTGTCTGTCCCAGAAGACATACATAAACAAGATCATTGAAAAGTTCGGGATGCAAGACTGTAAGCCAGTTAGTACACCGATCGAGACAAATCTGCGTCTGAAGCCTGGACCAAAGAATGACGATACGCGGTATCAAGAGATTATAGGATCACTCATGTACCTGGCGTGTTGTACTAGGCCAGACATATAATTTGCGGTTACGATGTTGAGTCAATTCAACAACTGCAATGATTCGACTCACATGGCGGCGTTGAAACGCGTGATTAGGTATCTGAAGGGGACAGTGGAATTATCGCTGTGTTATAAAAAATGTAACAAACCTTTGGTTGCTTATGCCGACGCTGATTGGGGGAATGGGCCTGATGGGAAATCTTTCTCTGGTTATATCCTGATTTTCGGTGGTGCTGCGATAAGTTGGCAATCTAGGAAACAGCGATGTATAGCACTGAGTACTGCTAAAGCCGAATACATCGCTATTTGTGAGGTTGCTAAGGAAGTAGTTTCTGTTAATGGATTATATGCTGAACTGACTGACCAGACAGACACTATTACTATATTTAGTGACAGTCAAAGCGCTAGTAAGCTAGTGTATACTCCTGCAATAGGAAAACGGTCAAAGCATATAAATATTAAGTATCATTTTGTTCGAGAGTTGGCAGAGCAAAGGGTTATCTGTATTGATTATTGTGAAACCACCCTTATGCCTGCAGATACGTTAACAAAGGGAGTTGCTAGGCAGAAGCATTTTTTCTGCTCAAAAAATTGTGGATTAAGTGGGGATGATGTAATATAGGACCTCCTCTGTCAAGTGAGAGAGAGTATCATCGACAATTGTTACTTAGCAACTGTTTTGTTATTAGCTGTCTATATATGTCTACAGAAGTAAAACAATGTTGTGTTCAAATATAATTTTCTTTATTGTGTGCTAATTAAATAATACCCTCTGAAAATGGATAACCTGCATTTATTCTCACCAAAAGTCCATTAATAAGTAGTAAAATAATACATTATTACATATTTTTTTATTCTGTTACAATAACTAAGTCGTCTCATATCACAGAATAATTAATAGTACAGTATCAAGTCATATCCTAATACAACTCTAGCGAGCGAAAAAGTGACAGAATGATTCTTCTATACTTGTACTATTATTTGTTCTGTGACTCCGTTAAGCTACGTTCAGCAGTGCGATTCCCTAAGCCAATGCAATTTGTTGCAATCAGATTTTCATAGCAATATCGACTCTAACGTGACGCATTAAGTGCACGTGATAATGGAAATCTTTTTGCAACAAGATAGGTAATTGCCCTGTTGGTCTCGTATGCTCGTTTCGCTCAGTTTATGTATCTCAAGGTTTAGCCTACGTAACGTAAGCCTTTTAAATTTATTTTTCGGCAACTTGGTTGCAATATATTGTTTTTTTCTACTTTCTTAATAAGGTAATTAGGTTTTATTATATATATAAAACCTTCCGTGAAAAAATATCTGATGGTGAAATCCGCAAGTAAATTGTAAAACTATTTAACTTCCTTTTAATATTAAAATTACACCAAATTAATTGTTTAACCGCTCGATTGATTCTATGCGCTACAGTCACTTTTTTTGTTTTCATTGATCATCGCAACTAACGCTACAGTCACATTTTTTGTTTTCATCGATTATCGGACCACTCGATAGCGACGTAAATTTTGCCACTCGATTTTGAACATTATTGACCTCAATAATCATTCAAATCTAAGCGTGTTTATATAATTATTTTGCTTCGAAACCCACAACATAAACACTTGAAATATGTGCCGTACCTATTTAGCTCCATAAATCACCAGTTTGTTTATCTAAGCGCTCAATGAAGTGGTCATAAAAACTGTTTGTTTACGCAAAGTCGGTGCGGCCAGATGTGTCACGTAGACCTTCTTTTTTTTGTGGGTTGACAATCAGATACCTGTGATCTCGGCACGTACCCAATAAAACCCCAGTTTGCAGCCAGATGTGTCGCGTCGACCTTCTTTTTTTTGTGGGTTGACCATCAAGTACCTGTAGTCTCAACGCATATACAATCAATTACCAGTTTGAGGTTAGATGTGTTGCGTCGGCCATTTTTTTTTGGGTTATCAGTTTGGTCCTGCGGTCTTCAGCGCGTGGACAACCGAGCGGATAACTATTTAATTACTACAAAACACTGCAATTCAGCAATTACCATAAACATATTTCCAGTTCGTAAATTCACTACAGTTTCTTTGAAAAACGCTAACACTTTTCGAAACATTTGAATTTAGAATGGTTATCACATGGTCACCAAAGCACAGAATACTTCCAAATGGTTAAATCAGAAATGAAAATAAAAAGACCAGTAGCCGTACCACGTATGTGGTTTCAATCAGATTGTCACTGTCAAGTGCACATAATGCATCGCGATAGAGTCGAAATTGGTACGAAGAAAGTGTCAATCTGATTGAAACCAAGTTGTGATTGGGGACCAGCAGTGCTATTTCGCATTATTGATCATATCGGTTTCAAGCCGTCAAATTCAATAATGCTTTGCGATAGAGTCGATTTTGCGATGAAAAAAGTGACAATCTGATTGAAGCCAAGATAAGTGGTCGGGCTCCAGTGGCCCGCAGTGCGATTACGTAATGTTGATCATGACGGTTTCAAGCCGTGAAATTCAATAATGCTTTGCGATAGAGTCGAAATTTTGGGCCACTGAACTTCTTTTCAATCAGATTGTCAGTCAGAGTCAAAATTGCAATGAAAATCAGTTTGTAAGCAAGATCGGTAATAGCACTACTGTTCGATAAAAATTGGCAATATTCAACCACTCACAGAGAATCACAGAGTACGCTGAATAATCGATTAAATTAATCGACTATATGGCTGTGTGGCGACTCTGCATTCATCTAGGATTATTTCCGTTTCCTAGAGATTCAGTTTTTATAACCAGCTATTTAGCTCTAATTTTATTGATTCTAACATTCATATCGTAGAGAACTAGGTCTTTAGCCTTGATTCAATTGAATTTAAATTTAATTCTGGAAATTTGACACGATGGTTGATTAACGTAGTTAATTATTAAAACTATAAATTTATAGAAATGTATGTTGAGCGGATGTGAAACAGCTGTCTCCTCTATGGTCGGAAGTATTTTTTTTATTCTTCCAATTTTCTATCATGGCTGGCCCGAAGCTTGATTGCTTTTCTTGCAAAAGTGAGCTTGGTTTTCTTTGTAGGCAAAATCGCTAGTGTAATCCTTTTATTTACGTTTCGCCGCGTCTGGATATATTAGTTATCTAGTTTAAATTGTAGTTTTCTTGGGAATATAGCTATGCGTCTGATGTAAATGAGTAGTGATTTTCAAAACAAAATGAACGACGGAGACTGGATTTGCGGCGACTCAAACTGCGGAAATATTAATTTCGCTAGAAGGAGTGCATGCTATCGTTGTAATAAAGAAAGACCGGAGGCTATGGCTACGAAAAAACTTGGTACTGAAATCGGGAAATCTGCCGCGGAAAAATCTCGAGGCTTATTCAACGCGGACGACTGGCAATGTAACAAATGTGCGAATGTGAACTGGGCCCGGCGGTCCACCTGCAATGTTTGCAATGCACCCAAATTTGGAGAAGTACCTATTTTCTCAAGTCTAATAAGAAAGTACATAGGTATTGCATGTTTTGGTTTCTGATGCTGTCTATCTATGTTTTGTAGGTGGAAGCACGCACCGGTTACGGCGGCGGGTACAACGAGCGCGGCGTAGTGGAGTACCGCCGCAGGGAATCTTCCTCTGATGATGAATACGATGAGTTCGGGAGGAAAAAGCGCAAGCGCAGACCAGATGAGAAAAGAGACACTCCAGAGAAGGTAGGAAGATTCTCAAGTTACTCCATGTTTTGTTCCTTTAATTCATCCCTAGTAATACAAAAAAGTAAATTTCATTTTCATTCTGAGTAAATTAACATATTTGATTAATATTTCCAAATTCTCTAACAGCCAACATTTATTAAACATTTTTTTCTAACTAAATATTCAGGGTATAGTGGATATGAAGCTAAGAAGAGTTACTTTCTAGCACATCATTATTAAAGTGGAGATAATTTTTCCTGCCTTCAGGTTGGCATCACTGAAGGAGCAGTATTCAAAAATTTGCCACCAACAAAGCCGCAAATGGAATTGAATGTGGAGATGGTTATGCCAGCTCCTGCTCCGAATAACAAAATGAACGAAAATAAACAACCAATTAAAATAAGCGGTAGCCTAAGCGACGGATCTGTGTGTGATGTCCCTCCATACACACCAGCATACAAGAGAAATCAGACACATGGTCATAATCAAAATCAGACACATGGCCATAATCATAATCAGACACATGGTCATAATCATAATCAGACACATGGTCATAATCATAATCAGAACAGATATTTAAGACAGAATCAAATGATTCCTAACTTTAGAGGGAATGGGTTACAGCGCAAAAGACATGTCAGTACTGGTGAGAGAGAGCGCACTGCATCATCTGGCTATGAAACAGGGCCTAAGAGAGCCAAACATGAGAATTCTGAATCTCCAGTTTTCAAGACTTATAGCAATCCTGTAATGGAAAATATGGTAACATCTACCAATGATGTGGTGTACAAGTTCAGTGGATCAACACCAGCAGAAAGTTTCCAAGTGACCTACACCATTGAAGAAAGAGTAAAAGCTGCTGCTTTTGCCATCACATACAACAACTGCAAAATTAGTACAGAGAGATTTGAATCAGTATTTGACAAACCAGCTCCGGATTTCAAGACAATATTTGCTTGGAGACAGCGCCTCTTGAAAACAGGATGTCTAATTGATGCACATTTAGATGCAGACAAGAACAGTTTTGATAAAACAATGCATTGCCCAGGTGCAAGGATTCCCAATACTGCACCATTGAATAATAATACCAATAGTGAAGAGATTAAAGAAAAAGTTATTAAAAAACTTCCCAACCCTGAAGAAATACCAATCGTAACAGACAGTGAGGATGACTGCACTGACATAAAAAAGTCAGGGCCATCTCCTCAAAGAAGTGTTAGTGTTGAGACTCTGTTGCTATCTGGAGTGGAACAGAACACTCAAGCACCAGGCAGTATGGGTGCTCATAGTGAGGCTGAGGGAAGGGGCTCTCGTGCAAGGAGTCACTCTGCATCAACTCATCAGAGATCCCGCTCCAGCTCAACTGACAGTGAAGAGTCTAAATCTGCTGATTCAGATTCGGAAGATTCTAAATCAAAACATTCTGCGTCGATAAACCCTCCAGTTGCTCCAGCAAAACAGGCTACACCTGATACAGATTCTGACTCCGTTTCATACAATAGTGATGAAGATAACTTCTTGTCTCGAAAATTTCCAGAAGGCAGGAAGTTGCGTCGGAAATTCAAAAAACGTGTTGCTACGGTGCCTGAAAAACCTACAAATTATACACCAAATGATGTGCAGCCTATCAAAGGTTACAGTACAGCTGGACCAATTGAGAAACCTCCATTGGCCACAGGTAACATCTACACGTCAAATTTACGCAATATGAATGTAAAACCTCATAACATTTTAGCAGACACAGATGGGTGTTCCAGTGAATATGTGCCCACAAGGTTTGGAGCAAATGCCAAGAAAAACTACCAGCAGTTCAGAGACAATGTCAGGAAGAAAGGATTTTGGGCTAAAGGCAATGGGACAGCCATAGGTCCCAAACGCAACAGCTTCTCAAGTGAAACAAGCCCATGTCACAATGAACCAAAAAGACCAGCAGTTGAAGCAACCAGGGGTTTATTCTCTAATACATATAACTACACCTTGCCACAGAAAACAGTGCAAAATAATTGTGCAAACTATACAAAAGATGAATTTAACAAAACTATGAACAAACAATACTTAGCTTTTGATAAGCCATTACAACAGGCAGCGCCACGTATTAATCATATAACATCAAGCCCAAAAGATCCAATGTTCTTGCCGCATTATCAACGCCAAGTAAAACCACCGATTCCAAAAGCTCCTACGTTCCTGCCACATGATAATCAAGTCAAGCCACTAATTCCAAAAGATCCTTCATTCTTAAATCGTGACAGTGAAATAACACCACCAATTTCAAATGATTCCATATTCTTTTCTGCTAATCAAGAAACACCACCACTTCCAAAAGATTCTGAATTCCCGGCTTGTGGCAAACAAGTCAAGCGTTCTATTCCAGGAGATCCCATGTTCTTACAACACGTTAATCAAGACAACCCCCCAATCTCAAAAGTTCCTATGTTCCTACAGCCGGATAATCATGTATCACCACCAAAAGATCCCATATTCTTTCAACCACCTCTTCCAAAAGATCCTGAATACCTGCAGCATGATAATAAAGTCAAACCACCAATTCTAAAAGATCCTCTATATATGCCACATGATAATCCTGTAACACCACCAATTCCAAAAGATCCCCTATGCATGCCTGATAATAATCCAGTAACACCAACAATTCCAAAAGATCCTGTATACATGACTGGTAATACTCCAGTAACACCACCAATTCCAAAAGAACCCGTATACATGCCTGGTAATAATCCAGTAACACCAACTCCAAAAGATCCTGTATACATGCCTGGTAATAATCCAGTAACACCACCAATTCCAAAAGATCCCTTAGATATGCCTGGTAATAATACAATAACACCACCAATTCCAAAAGATCCCGTGCACATGTCTGGTAATAATCCAGTAACATCACCAATTCCGAAAAATTCAATTCCCATGTTCCTGCCACACTGTAGTCAAGCTAAACCAAAAGATAATACTGCTAGCATATTTGCAGTAGTGCAGTCAAACTCTTCCAATAAAAATAGAAGTATAATGGATATTTTCGATGGCGGCGATCTAATAAACAACAGTCCCGAAAGAAATGATAATTTACAAAAATATGATACTGTGAGGAAAATGTATGAAACTGAATGGGACGAGGATGACGACGCCCTGTATGGAAGTATTGAATCCCAAGGAGGTGCAGAATCTACAAAGCAATCTTCATCCGCGGAAAGTACAGGATCTGTTCAAGCACAAAGCCCTATCGTTAATATGTATACGGCTAACATTACTGAGAATTCTTCAACTAAAAATATTATGGATATTTTTTCTGAGAAAAAAGATTTATTAGACGGACTAATGCAGGATTTTCAAGTTAAACCTCATGGAGGGCAAGAAGCAATGTCTCCACTAAGCACTGGTATGTCAATGTGTTCTGAAGACCAGCTGTATTCTTCTGCTAGTGAAAGTCAAGCTCATTTCACAAATATTGATCTCAACATGATACCAGAACCAATGCCGAAAGAAATTTCCGAAGAAGTATTGCGTATGTCGAGCCTTCCGGATCACACCAACAACGAAAGCACTCCTAAAAGTTCGCCTGTCAAAGTAATAAATCCAGCAAAACGCGTTCAAGTTCTCGAATCTGTAACAATTCATCCCAGTGATAAACAAAATCTGTTTCCTGAGAAGCACTTCCCTAAAATAAGCCCTCAAGGAGTTTTAAAACCAGTGTCTACAATTGGCCAAACAACGGTCAGTTCAAATGAGGATACCAAAACCATTACCGAACCGGTGGAGGAACCGGCAGAAAAACCGGTGGAGTTGTCAGAACCAGCATTACCGGCAGAATCACCGTCGCGCACGCCTGCGCCGCAAGTGGATTTGTCCAACTTGCTGGCTGGAATCAACACCAACACACTGTTGTTAGCTCTTCAAAACTTGCATCAGTTATCGCAAAACTCCCAAAACTCGCTAAACAGCTCCTTCAATAGCAACCAGAATGATCAAGAGCCTAAAGCACAGTCCGAGGATAATCCCAAAACTTTGGAGACCATCAACCTGACAAATGATGAGTGGGAGAAGGAGTCGGACAGGGATGGCAGCATCGAGCGCCAGCTAGAGCAGCTGGACGGCGACCCCTCGGCGACTCCTTTTTTAAGCGATATCTTCGACCCAAGCCCTGTGAAAACGTCGAGTATTGCCAAAAAACTGAATTTAAACTTAAAAAGCCCTGAAGAGAAATCGGAGCAACAGATACCCCATCTGAACGAAAACGCGCCCGTCATAGGGAACTTTAAAAGTTTCGCATTGCCTAAACCTCTAATATTGAATAGGCTCAAACTAGCCGTAAAAAATAACGAGAAACCTAATAAGTCCGCCGATGGAAAAAGGAAGAGAAAGAAGAAGGTTGGTATAAATGAGACACTTCGGTCATCACACACACTTGATGCTGTTTGTGTATGTTTATTGATGGTTTTGTTTTGTTTCAGGGGAAGGCATCTGGTTCCCAAGAGGGGGAGGGAGGTGGTGACGACGAAGAGGAAGAGTCGGGGGACGAAGCAGATCTGTCAAAATATGACCTTTGGGGCAGTGAGGACGAGAGAGATACCAAAAAGACCGGTAACTTCCTATACTGAATCCAGATAGCCTTTGCAAAATGTGTATCAGGAATAATCTTATTCGCCGACGTTTTCGGTTCTATTTCATTGTCAGTTTAGTGTCTTTTGCAATCCAAACATTCTGGGATATAAGTATGGGATATAAAAAAAAAATAGCCGTCGCGGGACGCCTGGCAGATGTGTAATTAATTGGCCGAGGTGAGACGGAAAGAGCCGATGAGCCACGAGCGTTCGCATGGCCCGCATCGCCGCGCCAAGAGTCGGCGTACCGCATACCGAGACATAGAGGTTTACACATCAAAAGGAAACTTAATCTCCCCCATCTTCAGCTTTTCCTACATCCTCGGGAGTCGTCTGAACAGATATACCTATAGGAGTCTCAATTTTTCGCTGAAAATCCTTAACTTGCTTGGGCTATTTGGAAGAGGACAAACTTTTATAAGTATGATAAATTAATATTAGACCAATCTCTACTTGTGTTAAAATTTGTTATGAAAATGTTTTTCAGATTCTGCAGAAAAATCCAAAGAAGGTGAGAGTTCTAAGGACAATGACGAAGACAAAAATGGCAAATCGTCCCCTGAATCGAAGAACAGTAAGAGGTTGGTCCTAGATGTGGTTAAACATTTATTTCTTTTATGACGATTCCATTTTCCGCTATTAATGGTCAGTTCTCTTGTTTGTGACATGAAAATATATATATTAGTAATCGATTTTCCGCAAAGCTAAAAGCCGAGGACGCGGCCTTTCCACCTCATTTCTTATTATTTGATTAATTGGCTTTATCATTACTGTAGTTTTTTGTTGACGATTGGCACGAAATTGCTGCAGTAGATAGCGTAATTAACAGTTGCGGTAAAATCTTTTATTATACGACGAGCTGTCCCGTAGTTTTGCCCGCGTGGTAATTTTCCTGGCATAAAAGTATCCCAAAAAATGTTATTCCAGGACCAAAAGTCAATTTCACTCAACCGTTAAATAGTGTATCGATTGCTCGGCTCTATTCATCGGATTGAGACAGTACACCCGCAGCCCGATTACAGAACTTGGTTACAATCGGATTGTCACTTTTTTCATAGCAATTTCGACTCTATCGCAAGGCATTAGTGATATCGATACTGACAATCCGATTGTAGCCAAGTTCTGTAATTGGGCCACAGTTCTTAAGTCATAACCTAGTTTTTACGTGATGCCCGAACAGACAACCAGACAGACATGATTTAAAAAAAATGACAAGTTTATTCTTGTTCAGTAGCTTATTTTAAATATCCTAGACCAATTTCTTCTTTGTGCACACTTTTTGTTGTACTGCTTTATATACCTACCCAATTTCGTTCAGCCGTGAAATTGTTTTTATCGATTGCTCGGCTTGTACTCCTCATATTGAGATACCAAGTACACCAGTTTTTAAGTCAAAACCTAAGCTACCCATCAGTGAAAACTGCATAGCAATCGGTCCAGTAGCTTTTACGTGATGCGCTAACAAACAAACAGACAGACACCATTCAAAAAAATGTTACATTCTTGTTCAGTGGCTTATTTTAAGTCCTTTTTAAAATCTATCTTCATGGTACAGACTGTTTTACTACTGTGTACTAAAGTGGATAGACCCACGCGGCTTCTGCGAGTTCTGCCTTACATTTTCCGTGAAAACGTTTCTACCATACTAAAACATAAACAAAGTCTAACAATTCTGGTCTTTTTAAGCATACATTTTTAAAAAAAATTGTTTTGCTATTTAACACGTAAATCTTTTTTTTTAATGAATTTACTACTTTGACTTTGACTTGTAAGTATAAATATATTAACGTATTCATACATTTTATCGCAGAGTACATTTCGTTGTTGTTTGAATTTGTTGTTCTCGTAGTTGTAACTTAGTTTTCTTACATTACAGATCTAGGAGCTCGTCCTCATCTTCAAGTTCGTCTTCAAGCTCCAGTTCCAGCCAGAGCTCCGGGCATGGGACCAAAAACAAGTAAGTGTGAAACCATATCATCTATCACAAACTTTAGTTGAACAATCCTTTATACACTTTTTTGATGCCTTTTAAGACCAGGCTCCAATATTTAACTGTTTTTATTCCATATGCTGGGTCAACCAAAAACCTGATAAATGTGAAACTTAACATATACGTTTTTGAGATCTTTATCTCCCCGTGATCAAGACAAAAATGTGATTAACAGAATTTAATTCAATACATGTTCTTATAAAAAATTATATAAAACGTTATTTTTAGTAATATATTCATTTTTCTATTCAATGGCTAAGTTTTATCTCTAAAATAAATCTCACAGCAAGAAAATATAGTTTATTATCCACTGTCAAGACAAAATTTACCTAACTAAATTATTAGCATGCCAATAAAATAAATAACTTTTGAGACTTACGTCATTTAGTTCCGAGCTAAATTGTGTGTTCAAACAGCGCTCGCGATATTCAACCTAGTTACGCGCACCTCAGTGCTTGATGCGGGTAGCGGGTGGCAGAGTGTAGAGTGCTAGCGTGGGAAAATTATTAATGGAGCCTGGCCTTAAATTGTTCTTAGTATAATCGAATGTTAGCAGGAAAGCTTTCCCTATTCAAATAAACAGTATTAATTATTTACTGTATTGTTGGAATAGTTTCAACATTATTTACAAGCTTTTTAAGTATAAATAATAGAGTTTAATAGAAATCTGTAGTGCCAAATGGATATGAGGTTAAAATAACAGCTTTTAATGTTAATAGTTTTTGTCTGGACTAGACTACACTACCTGAGGGAGTATACAGGGTGGCACTATATTTTGGGGCATTAATGGCTACCTCTTTACTGCTATAGTTAGATTGCCCTGGTCCTATGCAACAGAAATACATTTTGAAGAAATGGTTCGGTCTGCATGATAATTGATTTAATTGTTTTTTCATAACAGGGAAAAAGGAAGAGAAAAATAAGAGTTTTGAACCCTTTTGAACTATTTTTGTAAAGTGTCGGCGTTTTTTTGACCCGCTGCTAGAAAATCTAATGATGTTATTTTTTATATCTTCAAATTGGACCTTTTTAACACTAAAAGTGTGAACTCAATATAAACAGGGTGCCTAAAAATCAAGCGGTCCTTCATACATAAACCAATCATTTGTCGACTCTTACAAACTGCTTTTTATTTGAGATTGGTTAGCCTCTTAAATAGTTGTTTGTTTTGTTCACGGCACATGGACAACGTTGTTGAGGTTCAACTCCGGTAGTGTCGACTTAAAGGTAGGAAGCCCATTAGATGTTACCTTCCTTTGTGTCCACCGCGAGGGTTTCGCCAGACCAGACTAGCATCTCGTTGTGTTGTGTCTCAATACAAATATGTAACGTAACGTTATTGAAATAACGTTCATATCAGCGCGCGCTGCAATGTGACTGTCAAAACCTGTGCGTATGAAGTTTGTCACACTCCGTACATTCCCCGGCTTCTCGCTCCCAATTTGCTTGCCGACCGTTTGACTTGACTCATCTCGCAAACATGGTCAACGTCATCAGAAAACATGAAGACAACATAGATAAAGATGTGCTGATAGAAGAAAGCAGATAAAGACTTTGGTCACGGTAACAAAAGTCACCAGTGCACTAGCGCGCATTGGTGACACCCTTACAGTGCGAAATGATGAGCGAGGCGCGTGAGCCCTTTTTCACTTCTGATCGTGAAAATCTATTGTTAGAAGTCATAAGAAGAAGCATATCTATGTTAGAACATAGATATACAGTAGTCGCAGCGAAACTTTGTGGTTGTGAAGTTAGGCTCTGTGAACGATTGCGCAGGTACTGCTGTGCGGATAAAACAGCATAAAGTAAGAGCGTGATAGAATATGCGAAAAACGTAAGCGAGTGAGCGAGGCAGTTATACAAAGCTGTCTTCACCTTCAATATTCTACTACTATCAGATAACTTCCGAGCCACAAACTTAACGACTACTGTACATTTATATTTGCTACGACAACCAATATTTATATTTTTAATTTTTATTGTACACCTTTTTTGCCTATTATGGAAATAAAATTATTCCTATTAATTTTTAATGAATTAGGAGTGGTTATTCTCATTAAAATAAGTATAAAAAAATAATTAAACTTTAAAAAAGAAAAGGGCGTGTTTTTTTTTCATG
The DNA here is from genome assembly GCA_946251855.1 of Alsophila aescularia. Lineage (NCBI taxonomy): Eukaryota > Metazoa > Arthropoda > Insecta > Lepidoptera > Geometridae > Alsophila > Alsophila aescularia. The sequence continues at coordinate 38,145,436 of OX276379.1, forward strand.
CTTTATTATCGAGTTGTGAGTTACCCTGAAAGTTTCAGTTTTCGGAAAGTGCTCGTAATTTGAGTTGCAAGATTCCAAGACAGAAATACTTACATAGATACATATGAGTGAAGTTAAATAAAAGAATTTAAAACAGACAAAAATAACATACTCGTTATTACTGAATACTTTTTTTATTATTGTGTTTAAACTTGGTTTATGATTGTGTTTTTGTTGTTAATCTATTTGAAGTCTGTTTTTAGGTTTAAATGTTAGTTTTCTCGTTTGTAAATCGCACATTCTTCCTTTGTCAGATTCGATGATTTCAACCTGAACAGCGAGCGGGAGTCGTCGCCGAAGGTGCGCAAGTCGCGGTCGCGGTCGCCGCGCGCGCGCGCCGGCGCCGCGCCGCAGAGGCGCAAGTCGCGCGACAGTCGATCCGCGGGGGAAACAAGGTCTGTATTAGCTCTCAAATTATAGTAGCACGCAAAGAAAACTACATACTTTGTGACTGTGGTAATGTGACCATCGCCTTTTAAACCGGGCGCAATCCCGAAATCAGCTAAAAGACGAATAGCAAAACGTCAAGCACGACGTAGTGAAACAAATTTATGCAAACCAAAAAAAAAACAGTGGATAGAAAAGTATACTTCCTAAACAAATAAACGAACATTCAGAAATGTGTCCTTGAAAAAAAAAACATAATTTTACTACATGAAAATAACTTGTTGTATCGCTGTTGTCGTTATTTTCAGCGATAGCATTTTTTTAAAAATAATTATGTAGCTACCCTATTAAACTAGACAAATAACTGAAAACTTTTTTTAATTGAGTTTTATTTATTGAGAGATCGATAGAAAAGCACAAAATTTATCTAAATTCGACTCCCGAGTTGCATCCCCTCTCCCGTTCACACTGCACCTGGACGAGCAGGACAAACATTCGAGAGCCTACTCCGCCAGCGAGAGCGCGAGTGAAGACACGTGGTTCCTCTCATCCCGGGTGCTATGAGAACCAGCGAAGGGAAATCTGAAAATGGCAGCATGCACCTGTGTACTATCACCAGCTACTGCGTTACCAATATACCTGCCAAGCGCGGGGATTATGGCGAAACGATAGGCAAACAGCAAGATTTAAATAGTGCTTATACTGACAGACAACGCACAGCCTAAACCGGTAGACATAGATTTGAAATTCGCGCCCTCGCTGCGGAATTCCTGAGGATGGACGTCTCTAACGTCTGAACACCGGCCGATTTGTTCGACGGAATTACCCGTGAGTGGCAGTCGTAATATATATTTTCATACCACCTGCTCGACAATGTCCAATTACATATCACGCAATCTCAACGTAAAGCAAGTCGCAATCCCTCGGGATATAATGTTATATGAAACACCCAAGAGATATAATGTGATTTGAATTTGGAACGTTAAAATTCGTATGACTCTTAGCGTAGCTACGGGCATTGTAAAGAGAGTATTCGAAAATCTAACTGGACACCATAGGCAGAACAAAAAATAAATAAAATATGCGCTATTGTAAAGAGTGTGAAACAAGAGACGGGGTTTGGTGTTATTTTACACAGTAATGTGCAGTTGTCTATGGTATTTTATCATTATCAAGTTGACACAAAAATGTTGTCGAGCGATTGTGATTTAACTTCAGAGTTGATTTAAGAAATCAGACGCTCTGGGATTATCAATAATCTACTACCGGAAAAATCAAAAGATAAATACGAAAAAGGTACAGTATACCGAGTTTATTAAATGGAGAACAGCAAAAGGAGTCAAGGATGTATCCGAATCAGTCCTTTTAGTTTATTTCCAACACTAAAGCTAAGAAGCCTATGGTGCATTTATTGTTTTTATTGTCTTGCAGAAGGTATGAAAAGTAGATTATTCACCTCGGGAATAAAGCCTGTCTTACGTCTTACGTCAAGGGCGGCATATTGGACGCCTCGCTTTACTCAGGACTCTACATTACTTTGAGTCCCTCGTTAGGCTCAGGGTCCAATATGCCGCCCGTGACACAAGACACTGCTTTATCCCCTTGGTGCATAAGGTAAAGGAAAACACATGACTGCCCTGCAAAAAACGGAACTATAAAGTTTTTATGGCAATAAATGTTATATTGTTGGAATGTGTATCAAGACCTTCAATTAAAAACAATTCAAAATCCATAATATGTACTGTAAAATTCGAAAAAATAATAATAATAATGCATTTGAAAATGGAACCATACTGCAGCTACATAGTATTTTTAATTAATAAAAAATAACCTTTGTTACTCGGGATGATGTAAGGATTCTAACGATACCCCATACATCTAAATCTGTTCAGGCATTCAAAAGTTATGGTGGAATATGGATACTCACATACATACACTCCTTATTTGGGCAGTTGTGCAATAAGGACACATTTCAATTTTACCATGTTTTTATTAAAGTCACGTTTCTTGTCTGTCTGTCGTTACGGGTGAAATCTTGCAACTCAAATTTCGAGCACTTCCCTATCCGCTATCCGGCAGAAACTTTCAGGGTAGCTCACAAATCAATGACAAAGCATTATAAAAAAAAGTGCTTTTTAGTTTTTTTTTTTCAATACTTTTGCTGTTTGTTTAAACTAATGCTTCACTATGACAACGTCCTATATCCGTTTGCTGCTTGTTTAAACTAATGCTTCACTATGACAACGTCCTATATCCGTTTGCTGCTTGTTTAAACTAATACTTCACTATGACAACGTCCTATATCCGTTTGCTGCTTGTTTAAACTAATGCTTCACTATGACAACGTCCTATATCCGTTTGCTGCTTGTTTAAACTAATGCTTCACTATGACAACGTCCTATATCCGTTTGCTGCTTGTTTAAACTAATGCTTCACTATGACAACGTCCTATATCCGTTTGCTGCTTGTTTAAACTAATGCTTCACTATGACAACGTCCTATATCCGTTTGTGTAAATTCTTAATTCATACTATTGCTGCAATGATTTTATCAAATCACAAGGTCGCTCACGTTAATTTATATAGCAACTAGCTGCGCTTCGCGGTTTCATCTCCATTCCAAATTTCATCAAAATCCGTCCAGCCGTTATCGCGTTAAAACTCCCCAAACAAACAGACAACGTTTCACCTTCATATATAGGTATGGATAATGTGTACTTGTTAAAGTTGCATAATGGATTGTGAAACGCACCTCATAAAACCTCTGTCCTTCATTCAAATAACAAAACATCTCCGCTATTTGTCTTAATTTGAGTAAAATACATCGTTCGTTTGCAGAAGTCACGACAAAGAGTGGACGCGTGACCGGGAGCGGCGCGACAGGCCGCGCGGCGAGCGCAAGGAGCGACGGTACAGCCGCGACGGCAACCACTACGGGCCCGGCAGCGCTCGCGGCAGGCACCGCTAGACGCCAACCACCCTTCCATACCGAGCGGCGAAATAACACCATTCAAAGGAAGGTCAGATCAATACTGTGTTCACATTTTATAAACCGCTATCGCATTTTCCGTACCATGCGTTATATTTGTAAGCGAGACTTGGCATTATTCTGCCATTGTGACTATTTACCGATTTCTGTACATAAGGTAAAGATGTATGATAAATTAATTGGTCAAGTTGAGTAAGGATCTTCGATTCTATGGCGGTACAGTACGGCCGATTAGTTGTGGCTGCGCAATGAACATTTATAGGAACCAAATGGCGGAATGAGGCGACGTGCACGGGGCTGTGGTCTAGGCTAGAGATGCATTGCGCAGCCATTTGCACGAAGTTCAGAATGGCCACGACTTATCGGCCGTATTGTAGGGGACTTTCTAGTAACCCTCTGGATATTCCTAGATACAGCTAACAGCAGGTATGTAGTTATAGCTAGGCTGGTTCCATACTGCCGCTTGCGACTGGGCGCGGGTGGAAAGCGCGCGCTGATACACGGTACAAATAAACTTCGCGCGTTTTCATTCCGGATAGAGGAGTACGTGAATATTGTAGAGATCGTCTAGTCTAACACTGTACGTCCCTCCAATGTGTTTACGCTCACATGAAAAGTAGGTGAATACACACAAACTGGTCATCTTCGGGTGCATTCCGAGACATGGTAAAATCGATATTATCGCGCTAATACGCGTACCGAGTCACCGTAACGATGTCCCTTGTGACGTCACGGATTACGTCATTACATTCGCTATTTTGCGACTACACCGACCATGCCCCAAACCGATATCACCGTGAGCGCTACTTTGACAGTAGTGATACACTGAGAATTAGCAAAGAAAACTGTTGTTTGAATTCAGTTGTGTGTTTTTTTTCTATTGTTCCATAGACTACCTTTCCCACGAACAATTCATTGTATTTTGAGCAAATTTTGAGGTTATGTTGTTGTGAACTTGTAATCACGTTCACAATAGTTCCGCATCCCGTCAACACTCAAACTGACATAAGCGCGTATCTGAATCGGAACGCAAATTGGCACTGTGATCACTCATTGGTTTCATCGTGTCTCGGAATGCACCCTTAATTGGTCTTGCAGTCATAGAATAACTAATAATGTTATCGCCGGATCTGTTGGTCTGCATAAATGACGCGAACGCACGACAGAGCGGACGTGTCGTTCCATGCAAAGCGCGCGCTCCCCGCCATTCAATGCCAGTACAACTGGACTAATCGCACGACTAGTTGACCTCTTAAGTTCGCGGACGAGTCCAAGCTTACAGTAAAATCGCCGCACACACACAAGTATTGCAATAAGTATTACCTCTCACACATTGAAACAATCAAGTTTAGTGGAGGAGCGTCCATTTTAAGATTAGATGATCTCTACTAGTTGCGGTTTATTGCCTATAGAAAAAAAGGCAACAGGGAGTCAAGAGCTTAGTTTAAAAACTACTAAGTTTTGACAACATTGATTGAGAATGCGCCCGCGCCGCGCTACCCAGCACGTGGCTAGCGCCCGCGCCGCGCTACCCAGCACGTGGCTAGCGCCCGCGCCGCGCTACCCAGCACGTGGCTAGCGCCCGCGCCGCGCTACCCAGCACGTGGCTAGCGCCCGCGCCGCGCTACCCAGCACGTGGCTAGCGCCCGCGCCGCGCTACCCAGCACGTGGCTAGCGCGGCGCGGGCGCATTAGTGTATAAGCGCGTAAGTGTAACTATTGAACCAGCTTAGATAAAGTTCAGGCAGCATTTGAACACAGAAGTGGGAAGTAGGAGTGTTTTTTAATTTCATATCTACTAGTTTCTTGTAAAAATATGATGTTATGATTTTGTTACTCTGATTCAGCTACATACAATGCCAATAAAATAATACAACGACATTAGACTGATTTATAGTTTTCACATTTTAACTTTGCCTGTAGCGAAGCGACAATCAGTGGGCGCATTTCAAAGGATGAATAAGTTGTTGGACGCTTTTATAATTTACCGTAGCACTGCACTGTTAGTACAGTCAATAAATAAGTTTTAGAGTATGTGAGCAGGTACCTAGGCGATTCCTTTTTTTTCCTTTATTCAGGGTGCTTAGGAAGTAAACATACTAAAAGTCCTGACGTCTAAGAGGCGAGCCGGAGTTACCCGAAAAATAGTAGGGGAGGGAAGGAATAGTATGAAACTGACACTTGCCAGTTGTCAGTTCTATGTGGACGTCCAAAGCCGTAAACTAACTCTGGGTGATCGAGCGATATTCGCACGGGTGATCCGTGAGTCCTCGAGCGTAGTAAGTGAACGCACCCCAGTAGTGTCAAATCAGAGTTGCCAGAGGTAAGGTACCTAGTACCTAGTGTGGCAAGTTTTTTTTTTTCTACCAAACGAAAAACAACTCAAAAAACTAAATTTTCTTGTTGTTTTCATATGCAAGTCATTATCAGAATAATATAATAATATCCCTTTCTTCAGAAATATCTAATATCTTAGTACCAGCTTCCGTACATCTCTTTTAAATAATCCCCGACCCCGACCCGATTGAGAATTAGGAAAAAGTGTATAGAATAAAAGTTGTAGAAAATTTTATGAGTTTTCAATTAGTCTCAGAAACCTTTTCCCTACAACTCACTGTTTTTGAGATAAAAGTGGGAACTTTGTGCCCCCTGTCCACTCCGGCTCACCTACTAGACGTCAGGACTTTTAGTATGTTTGCGCACTATAGCGCGCAAACTGCGCGTGCGCGTGGCGGTAAGCGACTGGTTATGGGCGTCACAGACGATGAAGTTACTATAATATATCATGTTAAGATAAAATATCGCTCGCCATACAATTTATATAAACCAACACAAAACGGCGAAGATAGTGACGCCATTTAATTTGGTGGCAAATTAAGATTTTTTTCGCGCTCTTAGAGCGTGATGGAATATTATAGCATTTTCGTCGTCTGTGACGCCCTTTAATTTGGTGGCAAATTAAGAATTGTTCGTGATAAAATATTATAGCATAATCGTCGTCTGTGACGCCCTTTAATTTGGTGGCAAATTAAGAATTGTTCGCGCTCTTAGAGCTTGATGAAATATTATAGCATTATCTTCGTCTGTGACGCCCTTAGAGTGTGAGCACTGCGCGCATATCGGAATGCCCCCACAGTTTCTTCAGAAGAGAAAAGTAGCAGCTATTTTTGTTTAGTTTTTTGAAGAGTTTTAATACTACGCTACAATAAAAAGCGTTGGTCGTGGATCCCTGAGGAAACACTGCTGAGTGAAATCTAACTCCTTGTTCTAAAAATAAATCTGCTTGCATACAATACCGTACCCGTAATGTAAAAATATAGCTGTATTTATACCAGAGTATAGTATAAGAATAGGTACCTAATGATTAAATGAATATTGTAAAAGCGTAAAGGTGTCTCTCCACTGTCTTTGGATTCGCGTGATATTTTGTTGATTACTTTACGGATTGTCGATATATGTATAGAAAAGACTGACCGACAGTGTGGCGATCACTTTACGTGAAGATGTCGATCGACAACTTAATTTTTTGTATTTTCAAGAATATCGATGTTAGCGTATAGGTAATAATAATTTTGCTTAACGTTTATGTTCCTCGTGTTATGTGATGAACCTTGGCATATTCGTCACCTTATTTTTGCTCCTTAGTGAGATCATACTGTATCTGCTCTCTTTAGGGAGTTCCTTACTTGTGAAGTCCCACTGACATAGTTCTGTTTTCATTAAAAACTCATTGTATTTTGAAGTTAGGATGTCATTATTACAGATTAAAAAGTCTATTTCCTATATTAAGGCATATTTCGTGTCTTGCTGATTTGATCACGCTCGTGGGGTTGGCCCGCGTGCGTGGCACCTTCAATGCACCTTTTCATATCTGTATTTATTATGATGCGTGCTTAAAGAACGCGGGACGCGGGACGAAACCCCCGCTCGGGGCATCCGCATGCGTGCTCAAAGGGGACAACATGTGGCCTTGTCTTCTTTTTCCGTCTCTAAAACGTATGTAAAAACTAGCAACCCGCAAAAAACTGAAGCTCGGCCTTGCGTGTGCTCGCAGTGTGACATTTGCGGGCCAAACCCGCATGCGTGATCAAATCCGCATCACACTAAAATCCGCATCACATAAGCTCTTAGGGCTAGCATGTTTTACTTTCCTTACTGAACTTAAATTAGCCCTTTTTTCTTTCTCTTTATAGCAAAACTCAATCTATTTACTAAGTTTGGTTTCAATTTTGTGGTTTCTGAATGTAAATAAAACTACTTTTGTATGAAAGCGTGAATTTCCGAGACCCTACGCAACGCCCTCCTTTTGTTTCATCTCGTCAACAAAATGTGCAGAAATGTGTGTGTGATCTCCAATCTTTAGTTTGCGTGATAATCAGTGTTATTTCTGTAAATATTATAAAATAGATGTAGATTTATATAATTGCTCTGCAGAAACATAGTTGATACGAATTACTAAAAGTTGTATTACTTATTGCCGTATTCAAAGACGTGAATTAACTTTTAACTAGCTTTAATTAGTGATTGTTTGGATTTTGAAAGGTTTAATGCTAATTAGCGTTAGTTGACGTCTCCGGGTGCGGAAATTAGATTATAATGTTATAATTTTCTCGTGTAGTCAGGATATGAAAAGACAATTGTTACTTTCTTCGATACGATTTATATGTAAGCAAAATTCGGTAATCGATTTACCAATAAATCATTCATGAAATATACAAGCGTTTATTTATTATACACACTTTAATACATAAAGAAATTCTAAGGAAATATAAATAATGCCAATAACAGAATCTATAAAAAAAACGAGAATATAACACAGGTGTTCACAATTTTTCATTTACCGCTTTGCTCTGAAAATAACAATGCCACATTATAAAATTAACCTTTGTCCATTGCGATAAAGGCATCTTTTATTATTAGGGCGTTCGTTTTGAATAAAATGCCCAAAAATTTGGCGTTCGGTATAGAATTTTGTGGGCGAAATTAGGGTTGTGAAATGTTTTGGATCACAGTTTGGTTTTCATCAAAAATGACATTGGTAGCGATTCGGACATACACTAAACTAAACTTAATTTCTTCAAATGTAATTTAAACCTTGTTCTTAACAAGGTATGTTTGCCCCTGGCATCTATGCCTCACTCACTAAACTATCACTAAAGTCTGTCAGCGTAAAATCAACTCTGTTTCCACGCGGTGAGACTCCCGATTTGTCCAAACGCTGTCTCAGAACGTGTCCGAATTTATCCAAACGCTGTTAGACAGCGTGTTAAAAACCTGTTTTAATTACGTTATTTTATAATACAGGCCTGGGGCCTGATTCCGTAGAGTTAAATTGAGGTTCGGTTAATGCCACTTGGACCATTCATTGCCACCGATAACTCGTTTCAAATTCACTAAGCTCAGTGAGCATATGAAATGACGTCATGAAGGCGATGCGCACTCAACCAAACGGAAACTGACATTTTACTAGGAAATACAAAACCGGTAATTCAAAATCAGAATTCACAAGGAATTCAGTAGCAATGAGTTTTCGTCAACCGAAGAGCACCCGGTGCGTTCATTGCATTTACTATCTAGCAGTGTTTGGTTAGTGAAGATCATTGATAATGCATAGTTACTATGAAACTTATAGTTCTAACACCTACCTAGGTACACTTTGTTTCATGTTTTATCGTGCCATGAAATTGTGTTGTTTTTGTGAAAGGTAGGTTTAATGACATGTATGTATGTATGTATGTGGTATTTCATAGCTACAGTAAGATTTTAACCCTAAAATAGAAAAATACCTACTGGTTTTAAAATATAGTAATTTTCTTACAAAGCCTAATTATGTGAAGTTCTACTAACAACGAGGGGTCAATGCAAATATAAGCAAAACGAAATCAAGTGTAAGTATTAAATATCATGTAATAATGTTATAATTTTCACATAAATTGAGATTTACACTATCCTATGAGCTCGAAAAGCGGAGATCTATACATTCTTATGAACTGCAGTTATGTGTGCATCCACCTGAAACAACAAACAGTGTATAAGTTATTAGTATAATCAAGTAGATTCAACATTCAATATAGTTTTAGGTACTTATCTATCAAGTCCTAGGCTGTTATTATCAACTGTCGAGCTCCCATTTGTCCGTCTCTCCAAGACGATAATTTTTGTAAATCTACAACTATACAACTAACACTATATATAATTTGAAAAGTCCTATTTCTGCTAGAAGTATTTGTAGGCTAGGTTTAGCTTAATTCTGCCGCACAGTTACCGGTTTCCCGGTATTAGTGTTGATTGCGGGTGCTTGATGGGTGCGCGTTAACTGTTTAGTGAATTCCAATACCTTCACGACCTTCAAGCGCACCCGCAATGGGTGCTCGGTGGCAATCACTCAACCTCACTCCATAAGGAATCAGCCTGCTGAAGTCTTCCAGCAAATAACGCGCAAGTCGGTCGTAGAAATAGGTACAAGAGAAAAATTTACTACTTTTAATTGCTACATTTTATAATTCTGTTCGATTTCTGCTGAAAGTCTAAAATATGCTGTTTTACTTAGGCACACATCTCAATACTTTTTAATTTGCAAAAACCTTATCCAATTACTATTTTACGATATTTACCTCCAGCAGCGTAACAGTGCCAACAGGGCTGATGTCTAGGATACACAACAGTGCCAGCTACAGTGAAAAATAAACAGCTACTGCCATTGTAAACTCGCAATGAAAGTATCTCGACCCTGGTCACACAATGAGAGTAGATGCTATGCCCAGGCAAGTAGGTACTGTCCGAGAAAGCTCCGTAAACCATATATCAAACTTTATTTAGATTCGGAATATACACTGTTATACTGAATTTAATTACCAACTGGTTCCAAACACTTGCATTCCTGAAATAAAAAATAAGATCCACTTTTATATAGAATAATCCATTCCAATATATAAAAGCCAAACGTTGTCTTTTTGTTTGTTTGTTTGGGGAGCTTCCACTCGATAACGGCTGGATGGATCTTGATGAAATTTTGAATGGAGGTAGCTTATACCCTGGAATAAAATATAGGATACTTTTTATCTCGGAAAATTGTAAGTTTCCAGGGGAAAACTGGGAAATGTTGATTGCTCGCTGTAAGGAACGGTTGCCATGGAAATGAAATAACAAGTCTGTCAAAAAACATTAATAGCATTGGTGCATGATTGGTGCTATATCTACTTTTGCATTGGTTTTTAATATCCTAGAAGAATATAGGATGCTTTTTTACGTGATAAACATTGTGGGCCTACCACACGCACAAGCTTCACCACAGTTTTGCACGCGCAGGCCGGTTTGTACACGGAACACCGTGCGTATAGTTGATAAAAACTGTATCACGCGCCAACCCCACAGCGCGGCTTGCGCACTTTCGACTTGCTTGAAATTTTGCCTGCGCAAGCCCGGTCTGCGCGTACTTGTCTGTGCGTGTGGTTGGGTGTTCAGTGTTCACACCGCAGTCGAGGCTAATCGGTCGTTCGGTGAGGTACGTGGTCGTCCGTTACTCAAAAATGACAGATTTGCGTACGTACAATCGCGAGTTCATGTCTGAATTTATAAGACTATACAAAACGTTGCCTGCAGTCTAGAAAATTAAATCGAAGGATTATTCTGACCGAAACAAAAAGAACGATGCCTATGACAAAATGATAAATAAAATGTAAGAACATAATCTATACAATTATTCGCTTATTATGTACATATCCTATCTTTATTAAACGGCTTTATTTAGCTTGACCGGTTTGTTGTTGTTTGTTTGTCATATGAGGTAGTGCTGGCTTCTAGAGTCAGAGTGTTTCAGGCCGAGGGCCTCTGACATGGCTTTGTTGTTGTTGATTTTTGTTTGTTTGAGTCAAATCTAGTAATTGAAGTTTTACCACCTTCCTTTTGACCGATTGATCTGAAATTTGGTATAGATGACAATTTATTCAGTATTATTGTAAATCCAAGATGGCCGCCGCCACAAAATGGCGGATTACATTTTTTTAAGCACCTCAATCTTTGTATCAAATGAAAGGGCTTAACTAGTAGAATACAGTACACCATTGAAATTCCAAATTCAAGACGGCCGCCACCACAAATGGCGGATTATTTTTTTAGTCCTCAATCCCCTCAATATCAAATCAAAGGGCTTTACAAGTAAAACACAGTTCACTTTAGAAATAATGAAATAAAAAAATAATAAACTTGTAAACAAAACAAGTGTTTTTTTTTGGTATAACGGTTTTATATGTAACAAACAAAATTGGGGCGTAGGCGTAACCTGAGTAATATAAATTCGACTCGCCACACGATTTTATAAAATATTTAAGCTGTTTGTACAAATAAAACAGCTAAACTTAAAAAAAAATAAAAAATTACATGTATTTTTTATACCCATTGCATTTGTCAATTATTATTGAATTCTTTTTAGGTCGAACCTGAAGCTACGAAGGATACAGTTAAGTTTTTGTTTTTTTTATCCACTTTGATCGTTTACGCTTAGACTTTTGCATTGTCTTTCTTTTCACTAGCAAAGACTTGAAAAATAATAGCAGTAGGAATAGTTCTTCATTGGGAAACCTTGTTTCCACACCGACGATTTCGACAAGAATGTGACTTGCGCGTACTTAACTGTGCCGTGTGGCGGCGACGTGTTCATTATTTTCATACGAAAAGCTTGCGCAGACAAAACTGTGGTGAAGCTTGTGCGTGTGGTAGGTCTATTAGTCCCCGCGGACGAAGTCGCGGGCGGGAAAGCTAGTAAGTTGATAAAATTCGACACTGCGATAATAAACCGTGTATACTCGTATGTCGTAGGTTAGGTATATTGTCAAAGCCGCGATATTATAATTTATCTAGTGACGTTATAATTGCACGGTTTATAGTCAATCGGCTCCATTATGTGTCTATTTATTTCTTGGCCAATATGGCGTCGGCAAGCAACAATATTGTTGGTGTTTCTCACAATTTGATTTGCGTTTACGCAAAAAAATAGTACAATGGAAGAGTGAAGTGACAAAAATAATGTGAATTTAGCTGTGACTCGTCTGTTTGCAAACTACTATGTTTGACAGAATTGCGCCTAAAAAAACTATACCCTGTTCCATAATCTTAGATATTTTATGTAAACAAAGGGGATAACAGTGCAAAAAAAACTGCCTACAAATCGTGCAATCCATAATTTGAGATATAAATTTGTTTTACTTATTTTGAAAGAATAATATTATATTCTTGAATTATTGTATTATTATTAAGCTTTAACTTTTGCATGATAGTCATTCTAAACAAATTAAGAATGAGCAAAAAAAATGTTGTGCAATTATTTTTCTTAGACTGGGAACACTGCAGGGATTCAAAACATTTCTACCATTTTGTTATACGCAGTCTTACGTAGTATTTATTAGGGCATGCAAAACTCGAGTAGTTAAAGTTTTTCGAGTTTTCAATTTTAAAAACCGGGTTTTCCGAGTTTTTCTTTATTTAGGCCTTGAAAGAACTATTATTAGTGTGTGTGAGTAAAGAAAAGGCTGAAATGTAATTAAAATATGTTTTACTTTTGTGATTTTTTAGCTTTACCAAGAGAACTCAATCAAGTAACATTTGGTATATGTACTACGAGTATTTATAATCAAAGTAACATTTGGTACTAGTAATAATAAAAAACTGACTGTCCGTCTCCAAAATCGGAGCACGAATTCTATCGAATTGCAAAAAGGGGTGTGACAGGGAGACGTTATTTCTCCGAACTGTTCACCTTTGCTCTGGAAGATGTATTCAAGCTTCTGAACTGGAACAGATATGGTGTTAACTTCAATGGCGAATGCATCACTCACCTTCGATTTGCTTATGATATAGTCATCATGGCAGAAACCCTGGAAGACCTAAGCACAATACTCAGTTACCTTAATATTGTTTCCCAACAGGTGGGTCTTACGAGTAAAATGAACATGGGAAAGTTGAAGATCAGTTCAAATGTCCATGTCACACCCATGCTGGTTTATTTTGGGAACGGTATTATCAAAGCTGTTGATCACTACACTAAACCTCATCGCGTAGTCCACCTAGCACGGCTAGCAATGCAAGAGGCCGTTTGACCCGACATTATACCGAAGATATCCCGGGCGTTAGCCTATACAAGATCAGAATAGCTCTCAAACAGCTTAAGAGCAACAAAGCACCAGGGAGGATGGAATAACGACAGAGCTACTGAAAGCGGGTGGAACACCGGTACTTAAAATCCTTCAGAAGCTGTTTAATTCCGTCATCCTCGAGGGTACTACGCTAGAGGCGTGGTACAGAAGCGTAGTGGTGTTGTTCTTTAAGAAAGGTGATAACACCCTCTTGAAGAATTATAGGCCCATTTCACTGCTGCGCCACGTCTATAAGCTGTTTTCGAAATTAGTTACAAACCGTCTCGCACGTAGGTTTGACGACTTTCAGCCTCCCGAACAAGCTGGATTCCGGAAAGGCTTTAGCACCGTAGACCACATCCATACGCTCGGGCAGATTATACAAAAGACCGAAGAGTATAATCGACCACTATGTCTAGCGTTTGTGGACTACAAGAAAGCCTTTGATTCAGTCGAGACCTTGGCAGTGCTACTCTCATTACAGCGGTGCCAGATTGAATACCGATACATCGAAGTGTTGAAGTGTTTGTACAACAAGGCCAATATGACTATCCGTCTCTAAGATAGGAGCGAATTCTATCGAATTGCAAAAAGGGTTGAGACAGGGAGCAGTTATTTCTCCGAAACTTCACCTCTGCACTGGAAGATATATTCAAGCTTCCAAACTGGAACGGATATGGAGTTAACATCAATGGCAAATGCATCACTCACTTTTAAGAGCGATGGTGGCCTAATGGTTCTATAGTGCAATTTAGAATCCAACGATACCGGGTTAAAAACCTAGGCTCCCGCACCAATGACTTTTCGAAGTTATTGATTAATAGCAGTCGTTAAGCCATGTCAGAGGCCCTCGGGCGGCCTGACAAACTCTGACATCAGAGGCCTCATACGACAAACAAACAAACATCACTTTAGATTTGCTGATGATATAGTCATCATAGCAGAAACCCTGGAAGACCTAAGCACAATGCTCCGTGACCTCAATATTGTTTCCCAACAGGTGGATCTTAAAATGAACATGGGTAAGACGAACATCATGTCAAATGCCCATGTCGCACATGGGTGCAAAATGGGCATTTGACATGATGTTCGCAAAAACAGGATAAACCGGCCCATGGCCGGTTTATGTTCGGAGCAATATTATCGAAGCTGTTGATCACTATGCCTACTTAGGTCAGACGATCCAACTGGGTAGATTCAACTTCGACAAAGAGGTCAACCGACAAATCCAACTCGGATGGGCAGCGTTCGGGAAATTACGCCATATCTTCTCGTCGCAGATACCGCAGAGCCTCAAGTCTAAAGTTTATAATCAGTGCGTGTTGCCAGTGATGACATACGGTACTGAGACGTGGACGCTAACTATTGGTCTCAGACATAAACTCAAAGTCGCGCAGCGTGCAATGAAGAGAGCTATGCTTGGAGTTTCACTACGTGACAGAATCCGAAATGAGGATATCCGTAGAAGAACCAAGGTTACCGACTTAGCTCCCAGAGTTTGCAAGTTGAAGTGGCAATGGGCAAGCCATATAGTTCGCAGAACCGGCAACCGGTGTGGAATAAAGGTTCTCGAGTGGTGACCACGAACAAGCAAGCGAAGTGTAGGGAGACCCCCCATACGATGGACCGACGACATTGTATCCATCGCAGGAAATTGTTGATGAAGGTGGTACAAGATCGCTCGTCATGGCGCTCTTTGGGGGAGGCATATATATATTTCATCATATATTTCATCTATATTCAGCAGTGGACTTCTAAAGGCCGACAAGATTATGACGATGATAAAAAAAAACTTCCCATTTCGTAGATAACACATTTAGATAAAGAGAAGGTACATTTCATACACACACAAACACACACACTCTGACAGTAAAAACTAACTAGTGGTACAAAATGATCAATAAAATCCGCCGTTACCAGATGACTCGTCTCGTAGTCAGACCGCAGCCTAACAAGTAACAATATATTGCTCCCTAATACCTAATAATTATTATAGGTTGTGGTCAGCCTGTCCAATTAATTCGCTCAATAGAGTAGACATAGGGAAACATTAAGTTTTGAGAAGTTTGATTCGTTATTAATGTTCTGGTGGTAGTATTTTACATAAACCATCCAGAAAGAAAAACCTCGAAAAACCCGGGTTTTCAATCTTAAAAATCCGAGTTTTAAATCAGTCGGTTATTCGGGTTTTTCGGTTAATCGGGTATCCGGTTTGCATGCCCTAGTATTTATATACTCTTTGATACGCAGTTTCGTGTGTACGCGTAACTAGTTTCAAAACTCTTTATTTTTGTTGGCACATTTGTTACTTTGAGTTAAGATTATGATTGAAGGAATGAAGTTATTTTTTCTGGTTTATGTTCAATTATGAATCAAATTGAACTTTCCTTCATACTTTTTGCAGGCTTAGGAATGGCAGGCAATCATAATGAAATTACTTTGCTGTCATAATTTTTGTATAGGTGGAATGCAGGCGTTGTTTTATCTTCTTTTGTTGTTAAGTTGGATACATTTATTATTATTCTTGTCAAATGGAGACGGGTCCCTCAACATCAAAGCACAATTTGTCACCGGTAAAAAATGTGTTCGCAAAAGAATGAGTATATCGGAAAAAGTAAAAGTGAGGAAGTCGTGGTCTAAAGACAAATATTGGGCATTAGCAGACTGTGCCCAGAAAACAGCAGTTTTTTTTGGGAATATCTGCAGTAACTATGATAAAGATTGTTACTGTGAATAAAACCAGCGATGAATTCAGTATGCCTCTGAAGACTGGGCCAATAACAAACATAATGGAAAAATTGGACGAATTTACCTTGACTGCTCTAAGACAGATTGTTCATCGCTTTTTACAAAACAATGAGGCTCCTACTACAGCAAAGGTGCCACGCCAGCAGCCCGATTCCATAACTTGGCAACAATCGGATTATCACTTTTTCATAGCAAATTCGACTCTATCGCAAGGCATTAGTGGCTGCGATACTGAGAATTCGATTGAAGCCAAGTTATGGAATCGGGCTGCGGAGCAAAGCCGGGGAAATAGAAACCTGGCATGTCACTTTGATAGTGACTTATCGTGACATTTCTTTGTTTACATAAAATATCTAAGATTATGGAACAGGATATAGGTAGGTTAGTTAGGTTGAACATGAAAAATGATTATATTTGTCTGTTCGCAAACTACTATATTTATTGATAGAATTGCGCCTAAAAATCTAGATAGGTTAGTTAGAAACATAACATGAAAAATGTTTATAAATATTTGTCTGTTCGCAAACGACTATATTTATTGATAGAATTGCGCCCAAAAAACTAGGTAAGTTAGTTAGGTTGAACATGAAAAATGATTATATTTGTCTGTTCGCAAACTACTATATTTATTAATAGAATTGCCCCTAAAAAACTAGATAGGTTAGTTAGAAACATAACATGAAAAATGTTTATAAATATTTGTCTGTTCGCAAACGACTATATTTATTGATAGAATTGCGCCCAAAAAACTACGTAAGTTAGTTAGGTTGAACATGAAAAATGATTATATTTGTCTGTTCGCAAACTACTATATTTATTGATAGAATTGCGCCTATAAAACTAGGTAGGTTAGTTAGGTCGAACATGTTATAAATATTTGTCTGTTCGCAAACTATATATATATACTAACTATATATTTATTGATAGAATTGCGTTTAAAAACTAGGTAGGTCAGTTTCGCGAATTACTATATTTATTGATAGAATTCTAGAGTCTAAAAACTAGGTAGGTTAAGTTGAACATCAAATATATTATGAAGTGGTCACTGATTGGTCCATTTTCGAATGTCAATTTTGCAATCATACACTAGAAATAAATAGACAAGTAAATGGAGCGATTGACAATATACCCTGCAATTATAATTTCACTAGTTAAATTATAATATCGCGGCTTTGACAATATACTTGCGACATATCTAATCCTATCTTGCTGTATTTTAAAATAGAAAGGTCTACTTTACACAAATCCCGAGCTGTTTATTTCAACATTACTTACAGGGCTAACTCCAGTTTTCTCCGCTGGCGCCTCTGAACTCTGCCTTTTGGGAGGTGATTTTGGGGTGCAAACAGCACCAGAGTCCACTGCTCCAGCTTGAACAAAGATTTCATACGTTTTTTGAAGAGTCAGAGTGAGATATATGTGTCATCATCTGCAGTGTAAACTAATTAGGTTTGCTTTATCTGCACTCGGCGCGGGCGCCGACACGGCGGCGTTGCACCTGCTTGGGTGATAATGGTGACGAGCCTTTGCTCCGGTCCTTGAAGTAAAGGCAGGTAGGTACCTAACTACGCAAGAAATCACGACGGTCCGACGCTTAGTTGCCGCGTCAAAGAGCAACAAACAAACACACTTTCGCATTTGTAATATGTGTGTGTGATTACTGATTACCGAGGTAGAGTTAAGGTGTACCTTCGGGTTGATCTCCTTATGGGAGAACCCCTTAAAGTGGCTTTAAACAGTCTGTTTATCTAAGTATTGGCATACTCATATTGTTCATTACCATTAACGAATTAATTGCCTCTTTTTCTAAAAGTATATTAAAGGTTTATCAAGTATCGGGGTATCCAAGATGATCCCTGGGGTATGGGAAAGATGATCTCAGACAATTTCCAAAGAAACGAAATCAAAATCATGATTGAGTTATTATCAAAAAAATAAATAACATAAATAGCATCGCAGCCTCATTTTTATGGCACTTATGAAAAAAGCAATCATTTGTTATCAATTTTCTTTAAAAAATATTTAAAACTAATTAATCAGTCTGGTTTTCATCCTACGCTCAAGCGACACTATTTTCTAAATAAATAAAATAATTCAAAAATTTGCATAAGGTACCTTAGGTAATTCTAAGGGATCATTATGTACCTACGCATGCAGAAGGATCGCTTCGCCCCAAACCTAACTTGTACGAGTATTTCAAGTTACATTTGTATGTTTTGTTCTGCTTCCATACTTCGTTTATGAAAATTAAGCATTTTTGTAGGCGGCAAGTACAACAGCCATTACATAAAAACAATTACGAAAACAGTTGCTTATCCTCAAAGTTAGCCTTAACTTGAAGTGGTCTTTTAAAGCTCTTGTATTTGGTAGTGCCCATCATGATGGAGTCCGATGATTTTTATTGTTTACCCCCGTCGCGAAAAGAGAGGGGTGTTATAAGTTTAGGGTGTGTATCTGTCTATGGCATCGTAGCTCCCAAACGTTCGGACCGTTTTTAATGTGATTTTTACTGTTTCGAGAAGACCGAGATGGTTCTTAGCTATAATTGGGAGGAGGAGGGGTGGGGATCGTGTGCTATATACATTTTTAATTTGGGTTTGGTAGTTCATAACATTATGAAAGTAGGTACCACAGAGGTGTTATTGTTTATTAAGCCAGCCTATGACACCCGGACAATCGAGACGTAGGTACCACAAAGGTGTTATTGTTTATTTAAGCCAGCCTATGACACCCGGACAGTCGAGACGAACTCATCGATTGCGATGTGTGGAAAAATACAAACCTACATACGCTGCTAAAATCAGCCCTCCTTTTTGTAGTCGGGTAAAAAAATCAAGATTAGTAAATACTGAAAACTAAAACTGGCTTTATTTTTGTAAGAAATAATATGTCTATGCCCTTAAAAATGAATTGGAAATTTCAGTATTTAAAAGACAGATCTATTGCCCCTAGTACTCGTAGAAGGCAAGTTTCAGCAAGCTTAACCCTGTTAGGCACCTCCTTTTAATACATCAATACCTCTGAAGAACTTACCTGGGCCAATGCTAGCTGCTTCCTTGGTTTGCACTCGGTACAACTGAAAAAATGGATGCGTGAACTGATAATTATATTTTTGGGCATCGACAAAATAGGCATAACTTTTTTCACTTTAACACTGCTAGTTCTGTGC
Source organism: Alsophila aescularia (assembly GCA_946251855.1). Lineage (NCBI taxonomy): Eukaryota > Metazoa > Arthropoda > Insecta > Lepidoptera > Geometridae > Alsophila > Alsophila aescularia. The sequence continues at coordinate 38,164,896 of OX276379.1, forward strand.
AGTAGGTATTCTTTGGAGATACATTATTATCGATAGAGATACCTACTAATATCTTCATATTGTAGCCAAAACAACTTTGTCAATTACTCAATTGGAGTCTCTGAAAAAGAAACTGACAAACTAAAGTGCTCCACTTGCAGGAAAAACTGTAGAGCTCAAGGCATGTACTTTATCATATACCTAGCTGCACGTAAGTCTAGCGTTGAACGAAACGTGGCGGGGATCTTGGCACAGTCAAAGTTTATATAATGTGTTAAAATGTTGAATACTTTTTATTCCGAAAACTGACTGTGGCAAGATCCCCACCACGTTTCGTTCACCGCTAGACTTACGTGCCGCTAGCTATACTTGAGTTTATTTTTTATCTTTGCTTCCTTTACGAATACATTCCTAGAAAGCTATGTTTGGGATCTCTTTGCGATAAAATATAAAATTCGAATCCTGCTAATCTGAGATCTATGGATATCTTCAAAGGAACTAAAGTTACCGACATAGCTCTCGAAATTAGCAAATTGAAATGGCAATGGGCAGACCTCATAGCTCGTAGAACCGATAACCATGAGGAGGAAAGTTTCTCGAATGCCGACCCTGGATTGCTACGCTTCGCCTGCAGGTCCAGGGATCTCCTAATAGGATGTCTTGGTCACAGGGTGGACCGATAACCTGGTGAACACTATTTGTGACTCTCCTTGGCGGAACCCTCCGTTCAGCAGTAGATGTATACCGGCGGTTATGTTGTTGATGAATACATTCCTAATTACACAATCCTAATTAAATCCACAATTACAGGCGATGATTTGTGCTTACTCTGCCGTCGTCACCGGCAGCCAATCCGGAAGACAATGGCAGCACGTCGGGACCCCACTGCTTTATGAAGTGTCCGAGGCGCGCCACGCGCTGCGCAGGAGTGGTGGTTGTGTGCGACCCGCCGCAGTAGCGATTGCACGTGTGCTTGCCTGCGCTGGACCTGATCATACCAACATGAAAATGGATCTCAAACGCGGCCACAGAATAATGGAAGTACCTTGGAAGTGCAAGGCGCGGCTCGGTGCAAGACTTACGTATTAAATTAATCTGTGGCCAGACGCGCGTGGCCTTTACGAGTGTTAGTTGGTTTGGGAACAGACGACATCACGCATACGGCGTACCCAATATCTCGCCGATGATGTTTACGAGTTCATAAAGTTTAGGGTGCATTGAATTGGCAACTACTTACCTACTTAAACTACGGCCTGTCCGGGGGTCGTAGAGTAGAGATTTGGTTATAAATAGGAGGATACACATTTTAAAACTGAAATATTCGGGTCAAATAGGGGCTAGGGGCTATAGGCTGCTATAGGTAGTGGATGGATTTTTGAGACGGGACAGTAAGGGCAGGTACCTTAACCGTTATAGTTACAGGAAAACGTTCCAAGGAGACCATCCATAAGTTTTTGAGATATTCTGACAGATTTTGGAAAAAAAATACAGTCAGGAAGAAAATAGTAATTTTAAAGAAAAACTTTTTTTGATGCCAATTGATCTTGTTTCTTGTAAGGATCAAAAGTCTCTACTGGACCGACTGAGGTTTGAGTACTAGAAATGTCAGAAATTGAGATAAACTTTTCCCATACATTTTGTTCGTAATTACCTTAACTGTTGTAGCTACTAGAAAACATTCTTAGTAGACTCTCTTTAACTTTTGACTTGCGTTCTTGCAAAAATGTACAGCCATAAAGGAAAAGGGATTTTTTCTAGTTACATCAGGGTTTCCTATCTTGAATTTACCTGACTTGTTGCGGCTGCTTAGGTTGAATCATCTGCTTGTCTATATTTTCCCAATCATGCATGTTCCGCTGAGGAAGTTGGCTCGCTTGAGTTTTGCGGATTGTGTCTGTCAAATTGTATCGAACAGTTATAAAAACCATGCATAAGTTACCTACTCAAAATTAATAATTATCTAAACTAACGTAAAAAAAAACCTAGATAGATGACAGAACTCTAAGTAGGTAATAACCACTACGCAAACCAACTCTAAAATTAACGTAAAATAAATAAAAAATATGAAACGATTATCGGTTATAACCCCCTACGATAACCTAACCAACAATGATCTAAATTAAACGAATATAAAATAAATTAGATAAATGAAATAACTCTAAGTAATAACCTTGCTAAATAATAAACAAACTAGCGTAAAACAATAACCTACATATTTTTTTGAAAATCCATATCGCCCTTTGGTCTATCCGAAGTAAGGGTAATAAACAGTATTATCCATTTCAAATTCATTATCACAGTAATATTCCTCATTTCAAGGAGATCAATTTTTCCCTTTACACTATACTTTTATGACGAGTAGTTAGAAAGTTATGGTTTTAGAGGAGAGGATTTTAATTAATTCTGCCTGTCCATTTTCGTACCTAGGTACTTTTTTTTTTTTTTTTATTACGGACTAGGCAATCGTTTGACCACGATCTCACCTGATGGAAAGCGATGATGTGGTCGAAGGTGTAGCACGCTTGCCTAGTAGATACCTATTCACTCTTGACTTGAACACACCGGGGTTATAATTTACCGGAAACACTGACGAGGGCAGGGCATTCCACTCCTTTGCAGTTCTTATAATAAATGAAGAAGAAACGCTTCGTTCTTGTGCGAGGTATTTCAACCATGAAAGGGTGGCGCTTTGCTGATCGTCTAGTCGTACGGTGATGGAAAGGTGATGGGGGAATCAGGTTGTGCAGTTTTTGTGCATACTCTCCATAGTGCAATCTGTAGAATACCGCCAGGCTTGCTACCTCACGTCGATGCGCCAGACTTTGAAGCTTACTCTTTACCAGAGTGTCATCCCCAATGAGCCTGATAGCACGTCTCTCAATTGAATCCAAAGACTCGAGCTGATACTTGGCAGAGGTGGCAGCAGTACTCCATACAAGATCGAACCTGTGCTTGATAAAGATTCAAAAGCTGTCCCGGTGTGAAGTAAAAAACCTTTACCGCCTAACCTTAGACAAAATACCAAGTTTTTTTGCAGCTACCTTGGCTTTGGATTCAATATAAGACCCAGAATTCAAGTTTGATGTGAGTTCGACACCCAAAAGCTCCAAATGGTCGCCTATTGGTAATGTTACACTTTGGAAAGACGGAGATCGGTGTAGAGGACTCTTTTTAGCAGAAAACAAACACGCTTGCGTTTTAGTAGCATTAAACTTAACCAGGTTAGCATCGCCCCAATCGGACACGGCTTCTAAGGCTAAATTTAAACGGTCTACTATAGCCTCTCTCTGAAACTGGACAGCGTCACAGCTGTCTTGAGCATTGGAAGTGTATCTCTCAACTACAGTACTATCATCACTTAGGTTATTCTTTGGCTTAGCTACTCGTACAAGCCGGGGCGGATCGCTAGTTAGATATCATCAATATCATCATAATTTCAGGCTTTCGAAGTCCACTGCTGAACATAGGCCTCCCCCAAAGAGCGCCATGACGAGCGATCTTGTGTCACCTCCATCAAACGACTTCCTGCGATGGCTACAATGTCGTCGATCCATCGTGTGGGGAGTTTTCCCACAATTCGCTTGATTGTTCGTGGTAGAACCTTTATTCCCCAGCGGTTGTCGGTTCTGCGAACTTTGTGGCCTGCCCATTGCCACTTCAACTTGCAAACTCTGAGAGCTATGTCGGTAACCTTGGTTCTTCTACGGATTTCCTTATTTCGGATTCTATTACGTAGTGAAACACCAAGCATAGCTCTCTCCATTGCACGCTGCGCAACTCTGAGCTTGTGTATGAGACCATTAGTTAGCGACCACGTCTCAGTGCCGTATGTCATCACTGGCAACACGCACTGATTATAAACTTTCGTCTTGAGAGGTATCTGCGACGAGAAGATATGGCGTAATTTCCCGAACGCTGCCCATCCTAGTTGGATTCGTCGGTTGACCTCTTTGTCGTTGTACCCTCCACTTCATCGTCCGGGCGTTTCGAGTGTGGAGCGTACAACTGTATGACTCAACGAATCCCGTTCGGTAATTCTGAGTATAAGGTATGCCACCCTGCTTGAAACGCTTTCGATCTTCACACTGTGGTTGACGAGGAACTTGTGGACGGGAAACCCGATACCGTGTTGGGACTGCTGGTCGCCCTTCCGGTAGTAGAGTAAGTTGCCGGAATTGAGGGTCATCGTATCCTCTCCCTCCATAGTCACCACGCTTGGCAGGCGGATTGGTGGTGACCGCAGTGTTACAAATATATACTCGGAGGACGCTGCAGCCCATCTTCCGGTGTGTATTCCTTTAGTCTCCTCTTACGACATCCACGGGAGATTGGGAGAGGTCTTATTCTAAGCCGAGACCGCCACGACCAAGTTACTTATAAGAAGTTAGTTAGATATAAGAAGGCAAAATTTATCAACAAGTCGAGTAAAATCTGTGCAAATCAGACCAAGTTCGTAGCTGAGATAGGGTTTCATAGACAGCGTGCCCAGCAAGGGCTTTGAGATGGGCACGTTGGGCCCCGCATCCATCTTCATCACCGCATTTGCATCGCACGATATGCAGTTCACATTCCTGAACAAATAACACGCATTCAACTTGGGAAAAATAATGTAGTTACTACTTAACATAGGTAACCTGAATAACGGCAACGACAACCATCTGCACCTCAAATAAAGATCGATTAGGATCAAATAAAATAAAAACTTTACTAGGTTTAGAGAGCCAAGTCTCCCAACAGCACTGATCTCTGTGGATTTGCACTGCCGTACTTTCATTTGTGCCTATTCAAAGCGCCCCTACCGAGCGTCCATCGAATTAAAATTGACATTGTTTCATCTCCTGTAGTTAGTCACAGAATAAATAATAGTACAAAAACGTTAGTTCTGTAAACGCTCACTACTGCTATCAGCGCCAAAATGATGATAATAAAATGCACTCTGCGAAGTTCGTCAACAGCCTGTCGAGAGTAAGGAGCCTGTCTATGCCCAACACACACGTTCGTCAACAGCCTGTCGAGAGTAAGGAGCCTGTCTATGCCACATTCGGAACAAAACTTAATGTAAACTTAATGTACCTACTGTAGTCGCATCGTAAGTTTGTGTTTCGGAAGTTGTCTGCAAGTCGCTGCGCAAACTTCTATCTTCTTCAATCTCAATGTTGAAGGTGAAGACAGCATTGTATAACTGCCTCGCTCACTCGCTTACGTTTTTCGCATATTCTATCTCGCTACTACTTTAAGCTGTTTTATCCTCATAGCAGTACCTGCGCAATCGTTCACAGAGCCTACTTCACAAACTCAAAGATTCGTTGCGAGTAGGTACTATATATTCGTTCAGATAAATTTTTCCCTTTGCGAGAGTTAAAACTCGCTCCCAGACTACTCCTTACCTCTCTTAGTTTAAATCAGACCTTAATCAACATAATCGACCGCTTTACCATCCTGCACTAAGTGAGCTGGTTCGTGATGATTTCTGAATAGTTCCTTATTGTTCTTACCTGAGCAGCTTCCTCTTAGTCCCGGCAGCTTCAGCCTCCCGTCGCAAGGATGCCATCTGTTTAAGGTGCTCCTGCAACTGCTTCAGTTTACTGTTGAAGAAGTCCTTCACAGGACATAGCTCAACCTTATCTAGCTTAGTCTCAATCTCACGCTGAACGTCATCGAGCGCTTGTTGCCATAGTGCTTCCTAAAAATATAAAAATTAGAGATTAAAGGAATTAAACTACTTAGTTGTAATATTTGAAAAAATTATACACAAAAGACTATCTATATACCTCGATTCTATTAACTTCTTATTTGCAAGACAGTATGGTTTTCGTCCACTGAGTAATACTTAATCAGCCACAATAGACCTTGTTACTAACATGAAAAACAACATTGACTCCAAAAATTTAGCACTTGGAATATTTGTTGATTTAAAAAAGGCTTTTGATACGGTCAGTCATGCGTTACTTCTAGATAAACTTAAAAACATTGGAGTAACAGGAAATGCTTACAATGTTTTTGAATCGTATTTAAATAACAGACATCAGATATAGTATGAAAGCTCTCCATTACTTGTCACATGCGGCGTGCCACAAGGATCAATCCTGGGTCCATTGCTCTTTTTGATCTACATCAATAATTTACATGAAGTGGGAGCTCAAGGACATTTCACTTTATATGCGGACGATACCTGTATTTTCTATTTTGGCCGAACACTTAATGATATGACGCAGAAAGCTCAACAAGACCTAGATCTACTTTTTGACTGGTTGCAACAAAATCTCCTTACAATTAACACCTCAAAAACATGTATATGTAATCTTTTCCGCAAAAAAAACCGCAAAAACACGAAAGGTACTTGGGATTGATACTTGACAGCAAGCTTACGTGGAATGCACATATACAATACATACATACAACAATACATTAAGCCTAAAATCACTAAATTGACTGGAGCTCTGCGTAATGTGGTTAGCTGCCTCCCTAAGCAAGTTCGTATCAATATTTACAACTCTCTAGTCAAACCACATTTAGACTATCTAGTAGAATTATGGGGTAATGCAGCCGTATCCAACCTTAAAGATGTTCTAATTGCACAAAACAAGATTATCAAAGTTCTATTTCATTACGATTACCTAACATCAACTAAAAAGCTAAGAGACAAAACTAATGAATTTAAAACAAAAGTACATATTCAAAACTTGCATACTAATACGTAAAATTATAAATGGTGAAATACGTTCTGATATAAAGTTTATCAAAAATAAGCAAGTACAAACTAAAACACTGAGAAATTCTGAAAATGTATACCTCCCTTTTCCCAGAACCCAATGGACACAAGAATTTGATGTATGAAGGAGCTAAATTGTACAATAAATTGCCTAAAACTATAAAAGATATATCATCAATGAATGTTTTTAAAAAAACACTTAAGGTTAACGTTATAAACAATTACTGCAATAATTAGGAACAAAGTGTCATTGCCAAACTTTGTCGTGCCTAACATTGTATTAAAATTTTGTTTTATTCCCTTATTTATAAAATTGATATATCTTATGAAGCATACCGCGGTATATGAAGTGGATAATGGAAGACGGAAAAGCTAAAATTATAGTACCTACATTACTGAGAGCGTAGCTAAGTTAAGTTCTCGGCCTTCAAGCTTGGCCATCATTGCAGCCCTTGCTGTCCGCGCCATAAAGGCCTCGACCTTCGGTCTTGGCCTTCATTCCAGCTTGGCCATCAAGGGCTGCAATGCTGACCACGCTGTGATGACCTCGAACTTAACTTAGCTACGCTCTCGACCACCATCATCGATGCCAACAACGCAGTCATTACAGACCAAGGCTTGTATTGTGCTTTACTCAAACAATGCGAGGAATTTAAATAAAACCAGCTTAGTATAATAAAAATTGACTCAAACAATGCAACAACAACGAAAACAACAACGAAAACGACAAAGACAACAACAACGACCACAACAACAGAACAGAAACAGAAACAGTAACAGAAACAGAACATAAACAGAAACAACAACAACAATCACGATCACATCAGCTTTCAAACAGAAAAAAACCATCAAAATCGGTCCATTCGTCTGGGAGCTACAACGCCTCTCTTTTCGCGTTCGGGGTTAACGAACCCACGGAATAAATAATAGTGCTACGACAAAAGACGACAATAATGGATTTTCAAAGGAAATTGCTGGCTGCAAAACACGACAGTAATGAAATTCCATACAACTTTGCTGGCGCCTATTCAAGCAGCGCGGCAAGGTCGACTTTGCCTAAAGAAGGTTGTCGAAATAATGACCACATCACTAGTATTGTTTGAGTAAAATAAATTAAATAGAGATTACCTTAAGACTGGCAAATAAATAAATAAATTTACAAATATGTTACAGTAAAACCCTATTCCTAAGAAAATTACCTAGTCATCAACCATCAACTACTGCATCTGCATTTATGTTTGGTATGTAACAGATTTAGTTAGGTAAAGATTAAGTTCTTGAATGTTGTCTTATTTAAGTGAAATTTTGTAATTTCTTTAGACAATAAATATCTTTAAACCGAACTTACTTACTTGTTCATTTAGATTAAAACCAAAGTCATAGTTTGTCTTTCATCTATACATATAAAGCAGTAAGTAACAAAACGTCTGTATGTTAACGATAATTTAAAAAAACTGTCAAGGGCACTTAAAATAAACAACAAGAATATAACATTTTTTTAAATAGTGTCTCTGTTTGCGCATCAACATCAACCTTCTGGACCGAATGCAATGCGGTTTTCACTGTTGAATAGCTTAGGTTATGACTTATAAAATGGTGTACTTGGTATCTCAATCCGATGAGTAGAAGCTGAGCAATCGATAAAAACTATTTGACGGATGAACAAATTTTGATGAACTGTACTTTATAGGAAACTTTTGTTACTAGATTAGCACATAGGTTCAATTTAACCCAGATAAATAACCAAGCGGGCAAAGCCGCGGCCGGCACAACTAGTGTTCATATAAGGTTAACTGAGTAAGGGTAAAATAAATACTTAAACGTGCAGTCGCGTCGGGCACCCTCGTTGCTTTTATTATCTCGCCGATGACCCGCAATTGCCAGTTGACACCACAAAAATAAAAAACTATATATAAACTATAATAGTACTCCATGGGCAGCGGATACTGCACTGCACGTTATTATTGTCGATTTTCTGTTATTTCATCTAGAGTTAATAGTGAGAGGTGAAAATTAACAGCTGCAGTAAGGCTGCTTAGTGCTGTGTTCCTGGAGGAAAATTAAAAAAAAATACATGAAAGTAAAATATCGAAATCTGAAAAGTCGTAAAACTAAAGTGGTTTGCCATGACGTACTGTGGAATACAATGTACAGTTTTTTAATTAGATTTCACAAATGCTTACCAGACTTCACAAATCACACTATTCTATGAAGAATTTCTTAGTTAAATTCCTTGGCAAGAATTCAGAGAAAATCTCAGCGTTAATGATTGATCCAACTTCTTACTAACTTGCACATGAAGTTTGCCAAGAGCATGCTCCAAGCCTTTCGAAAGATCATCGCAAGCCATCTCGAACTGGTCGTGTGACACCTTCCTTGCCAACATCCGAAGGTCAGCCTTCTCAGCCATCACTTCAGCCATATCCTCTCTGTCCATTTTGATGATCTTTAGCAGTTCTATCTGTTCTAGAAGAGCCTAGAACGAAAATTGACACGAGGAAGGTGACGTCGATAAAGTTCTCGTAAGCTGGCAACTATTTTAAAAGTCAGGGCAGACTTAACTCAGAACAGTGAAATTTAAGGAGAAATAGAAAATTCTACAGTACCAGCAAAAGGATTATCCAATTATAAATAACCAAAATCAGTAATTTCTCAGAACTAATAGTGATAAGTTAAATTTACGTTGGTGTTACTTTGTCGACCTTCTTTCTCCGCAGCTAGCTGCAAAGCTGTCTCGTGGACTATCTTCAGTTGTTCTTGCATTTCTTGTACAGTCTGGAACAGCTGCATCAAGCCTATTGCATATTAACATAATCAGTCACCATTTGATGAGAAATTGTTTATTTTTAAGTATCTAATAATACCTTCAAATTCATAACAACGTAGTCATCAATATCATCATGTCAGCCTTCAGAAGTCCACTGCTGAACATAAGCCTCCCCCAAAGAGCACCATGACGAGCGATCTTGTGCCACACCTCCATCCACCGACTTCCTGCGATGGCTACAATGTCGTCGGTCCGTCGTGTGGGGGGTCGGTCCTTAAAATTCATAACAACGTAGTCATCATCATCATCATCTCAGCCTTCAGAAGTCCACTGCTGAACATAAGCCTCCCCCAAAGAGCACCATGACGAGCGATCTTGTGCCACACCTCCATCCACCGACTTCCTGCGATGGCTACAATGTCGTCGGTCCGTCGTGTGGGGGGTCGGTCCTTAAAATTCATAACAACGTAGTCATCATCATCATCATCTCAGCCTTCAGAAGTCCACTGCTGAACATAAGCCTCCCCCAAAGAGCACCATGACGAGCGATCTTGTGCCACACCTCCATTCACCGACTTCCTGCGATGGCTACAATGTCGTCGGTCCGTCGTGTGGGGGGTCTCCCCACACTTCGCTTGCTTGTTCGTGGTCACCATTCGAGAATCTTTATTCCCCAGCGGTTGTCCGTTCTGCGAACTATATGGCCTGCCCATTGCAACTTCAACTTGCATATTCTGAGAGCTATGTCGGTAACCTTCGTTCTTCTACGGATTTCCTCATTTCGGATTCTATCACGTAGTGAAACACCGAGCATAGCTCTCTCCATTGCACGCTGCGCAACTCTGAGCTTGTGTATGAGACCAATAGTTAGCGACCACGTCTCAGTGCCGTATATCACCACTGGCAACACGCACTTTCATCTTGAGGCTCTGCGGTATCTGCGTAATTTCCCGAACGCTGCCAATCCGAGTTGGATTCGTCGGTTGACCTCTTTGTCGAAGTTGGATCTACCCAGTTGGATCATCTAACATTGTGACGAGGTCAAAACCTTTTTCATAATAATGCTCTTTTGATCTCTTAATTCTTTCATAATCCATTTCTTTTAATTTTGATAGTTGGCCATTATTGATTCTAAATACAAATATCCTGTCATTTTTTACATTGATTTTTGGAGCAAAAGGGAAATATGATATAAAATACATAAATAAGTTTATAACTAGTTGAATTACACTTGTAAATATATAAACGATAATACCTACATAAGAGGTTATTTTAATCCGCATCGTCAAAGTGCAAAAGTCTGATCATCTCCTCCTGTTCCTGTGCTTCCAATAGTTCCTGTAATTCTGTTGTCCACTGAGGCTTGGTCCCTGGGCTGGTGGAGCAAGCCCAAACCCTGGGACCGCCTCGTGACAACCTGTGTAGAAATAGTGATCAACAGATTCGATAATATCGTTCCCAACATAAACCGGCATGGGTAAGACATGCGCATTTGACATGATGTTCGTCTTATCCATGTTCATTTTAAGACCCACCTGTTGGGAAACAATATTGAGGTCACTGAGCATTGTGCTTAGGTCTTTCAGGGTTTCTGCCATGATGACTATATCATCAGCAAATCGAAGGTGAGTGATGTATTCGCCATTGATTTTAACACCATATCCGTTCCAGTTCAGAAGCTTGAATATATCTTCCAGTGCAGAGGTGAACAGTTTCGGAGAAATAACGTCTCCCTGTCTCACCCCTTTTTGCAAATGGATAGAATTCGTGATCTGATCCTGAAGACGTACTGTCATGATGGCCTTGCTGTACAAACACTTCCAACACTTCGATGTACCAGTAATCAATCTGGCACCGCTGTAATGACTGTAGCACTGCCCAGGTCTCGACCGAAACAAAGGCTTTCTCGTAATCCACAAACGCTAGACATAGTGGCCGATTATACTCTTCGGTCTAATGTATAGTCTGCCGGAGCGTATGGATATGGTCTACGGTGCTAAAGCCTTTCCGGAATCCAGCTTGTTCGGGAGGCTGAAAGTCGTCAAACCTACGAGCAAGACGGTTTGTAACTACTCTCGAAAACAACTTATAGACGTAGCTCAGCAGCGAAATGGGCCTATAATTCTTCAAGAGGGTTTTATCACCTTTCTTATAGACTACAACTATGCTACACATCACTACTAGTATGCTCCCTATGCTCCTGTGCCACGCCTCTGGCTTCGAGGATGCCAGATTTAAAAAGCTTCTGAAGGACTTTAAGTACCGGTGTTCCACCCGCTTTCAGTATCTCTGTCGTTATTCCGTCCTCCTCTGGTGCCTTGTTGCTCTTAAGCTATTTAAGAGCCATCTGATCTCGTAAATGACGTCCGGGATACGCATTGACTTGGAGATCAGTTTATTATCAAGCTGTAACTCGACATATCCACTAAAGACTCCAGCCTCATCTCGCCTCGTTCTGCCATAAGTTTGAGCGTATGCTCAGAGAGTTTCTGTGTTATATTTTTGCGGGGGGTCTTAAAGAACTTCGACCCGACCGCGTGAACAATTTCCACCAGCCCGATTTTTTAGTTCGTCCACTGTATCGAATTCGGTAAGGATTTGGAAGCGATTTTGGAGTTCCAACTGAAAGCTCTCGGGGTTTTGGATTTGGGCAGGACTTGGGCGAAGAGTAGATCTCATCAAACGAGACCTCTCGAGCTTTACGTTGATATTCAGTGAGCCTCTTACCTTGCGGTGATCACTGTCGGTCTTAACCCTGTTGATCACAGAGACATAATTGAATATATGCTTATTGGTCGTCCAAATGAAATCTATCTCGTGCTTATGACCGCCAGGGTGCAGCGACCTCCATTTCCTGGACGGGCGCTTCTTCAAAAAGGAGTTCATCAAAAGAGTCCCTCCTTCTTCATGAAGTCGACCAATCGCTGACCCTTTTGATTCCTCTGTCCAAATCCAAACTGTCCCACTCTCAGTTCATCGCCATTCCTCATGCCCAGCCGTGCGTTTAAGTCCCCCATTACCAGTGTGAAGTGTCGGTGCCAGGAATAATGGAGCCGCCGGGGACTGGGGGCCATCTTTGGGGTGTGTCTATTATATAGGGGGGGGGGGGGGTACAACGTAGTAGTTGTTGTTGTGAATTAGAAGGTATTATTATGTGAAGGTTTACCTTGAAGGTCTTTAATAAGGTCTGGAGAGAGACCTGAACCTGCAGCGGCAGCGGCAAAACAAGTGGGGCCGCCAGAGCCTAATACCTGTCTTGACAGATGGTCCATCTGGTCTTGAATTGAGCCGATCTGTGGAGGTTTGTGGCCCCTTACTCACATGTTACCATATGAAATATGACCATATCCTATCATGTTTATCGTGTGTACGAGACAAGTAACATGATGGGATCCAAATGATAGTTTAATTGGTTTGAATATTCATTTAATTAAGTAGGTGTAGGTACTTAGTTTACCGAGCGAGCGCGAAGCGCGAGCGAAACGTTAGTTGTTTAGACGTTTTAGTCGTCGGGATTTTTGATTGTAGGGGTACTTCCCCCAAAAAAGGGTAAAAAGGGGGCTACTGAATATCTCCGCCATATTAAATCCGATTTCGATGGTTCTTTTTTATTTGAAAGGTAGTAACTTTAAGTTAGTTTCATAAAAAAATTGGTGAAGATCTGATGAGGATCTTCGGCGTGATGTGCAGAATAGCTCCGCAAAATGTTACATTTCTCACTTTTAGGTTTCTACTAGTGGAATCATCCCTTTACCCACTAGGTAGGGATTGATGGAGCACCTTGGTTATTAATGTTAGTTTTACAATAAGGTAACTAGATGGCGCTATTGTGCACCGCTAGATTGTTTCCAAATTGTACGCGCGAGGTATACAGCTCACAGAGCCTCTAGTATTATATATAACATTTGTATCTAACGAAACCTTACTTTTATTCAATGCATACATAACAACTAATCGTTCTACAGTAAATATATACCTGTTCTTGTGCTGTATCATCATATTTGCCAACATCTTCGCAACATATTCTAAGACGATACTCAATATCGTTAATTTTATCAACCATTGCAGCAAAACCGGAACAAGCGGTTAAGGGTCCTGAAAAAACATTGTAATGGTAAAGTTGTCACAAGATTACATTCCTACCTAGGTACTTCCAGGTAATAATGAGCGCAAACTTACAGGTGTACCATGAAATACAAAATAAGTATAAATTAAAAAAAAACTTTTATGAGCATTTTTTTTTTGTTTAATCTTTTTGACAAATTTTCTTCCATTTTTTAGGAGTACCCAGAAAGTTTCAGCCGGATAGCAAATCGGGAAGTAATAAAGCAACAAGAACGAAAAAGTCTGCACAATAATGATAATTAAAAAAATATGTCTACTCTAGTGTACTTAAAATAAACTACTGAACAAGAATAGACCATTTTTTAAATCTTGTCTGTTTGTTTGTTCGCGCATCACGTAAAACTACTGGACTGACTGCATGTGGTTGGATAGCTTAGGGTTTGATTTAAAAACTGGGGTACTTGGTATCTTTATCCGATAATTAGAAACCGAGCTATCGTTAAAAAACTATTTGACGGCTGAACGAATTTTGAAGAAATGTAGTATATTGTACATTATGGGTACATACTTTTGGTCCTGGAATAACACGTACCTATGCAATGATGTTATATATAAAACCTATGGGCTACTTTTAAATGAAATGACCACAAGGGCAAAGCCGCGGGCACAGCTGGTTAAGGGTAAGGGGTGGTTGGTGGTAGTATCTATTTATCTAAATAGATACTTATCTAAATAGATATCTATTTATCTAAATAGATACTTACATACATACAAGTAAAGTTAAATAAAAGCTTTTAAAAATAAATATCATGCGTAGGTTACCTACCTACAAAGTAGATAACATTTAACCAAATCCGTGAATTAACCACTTTTTCACCTGGTGTTAGTGACGATATGATTAATGCTAGTAAACACGTTAGTCTAGGCTGTATACTTATAAAGCGTTTTTCAATTGGTAGGTACACTCGAACCGTAGACAGAGTAAAATTTCTACGGACTCGGACTCCGGTAAGACTCGGACTTTGACAACTTGGTTAAGCTACAGATGTGAAATTTGGCGGGAATACTTTGGGGATATTTAACCATGGAACATTACACAATTTAACAACGCGTTGAAATTGTTAAAATGTACCTATTATAAAAATCTGTGCTCTGTTCGCCTAACGTGCCGTGCGCTGCGTCCAATTTATGGTCTTCGGTGATGAGGCTCATTTCTGGTTAAGTGACTTCATAAACAAGCAAAATTGCCGAATTTGAAACTAGAATCCACGGGAGATTCATGAGGTGCCTCTATACTCCGAAAATGTCACTGTTTGGTGTGGATTTTGGTCCGGCGGAATCATGGCTTAACGCCACTCGACTATTTTCTGCGGGGCTACGTGAAATCACTGGTATGCAAGACAAACCACAAAATACTGCCGTCCTGGGGCCTAATTCTCTAATTTTAAGACGCTAATTCCACGCCGCCTGCGTGGAATTTGTTCGTGATTCCATGCAGGCAGCGTGGAATCGGCGTGGAATCGGCGTGGAATTCGCGTGGAATTGGCGTGAGTGGTCATACAGAATCCAGGCCCTGAAGGCCTAAATAACTCGCGTTCTTCATCAAATTGGGCCTCATTTTTGCGAAGATGTCATCCAAAATTGGTCTACTAGGATGCGCCACCTACAGCAGAGCCACGGTGGCCATTTGGCCGAAATTATATTCCACACATAATATCATCGAACGCATATTAAAAAAAAAAGAAGAAATTGTAGCAAACTGACTGTTTTATTTAATTTTAAGTTCAAGAGCTCTTAATGAAAAACCCTTTATGTATACTCGAGAGATAAAATTCACATTTAGATGGAACGAGATCCTGATTTGTAGAGGCTTGCCTGCAGCTGGTGTTCCTGCGCCTGCACATTCACCGCCGATGCCACCACTAGCACCACCACCAGTGCCACCAGCAGCACCATCAGTTCCACCAGCAGCACCATCAGTGCCACCATCAGCGCCACCGTCAACGCCTCCGCCGCCCGCGCCCTCTCCACCCGCAGCGCCGCCGGGCCTCCCCGGCACAATGGCCAATGGCGTTATTGGTGGCGCCCGTGATGGCGGAGGAGGCAGTACTGTACCGAAAACATTCAACTAATATAGATTTGTAGTTCGCCCAGACTGTTTGGCTTTTGACTCAAAGTTTCATAGCGTAAAGTAGAACAAGAAAAGTATTTAAATAAAAATCAAATTTTTGACCTTTTAGATAGTCACACTATAAAAGTGTGTTGTTGGCTGAGGGTTGTTCAGTAACTCCATGTCTGAACAACCCTCAGCCTCATAAAAACTTCAAAATTATATTGATTATTAACTACCTAGACCTACTTAGATCAGATCAAAGTTATCGTCGAACTTGTAAAAATACATACAAATGCCGTTGTACTCAAGTTGATTTGGAGACCTCGCTTCGCTCGTTCATCTAGGCGTAGCGATAAAATATGATGAGTCATAAGCTCTCTCTAAAAAAAATACCAATCGACAGCTAACCGATAGCGGGGACCAACTGCAGGGCCCCGATTCTGTAAGCTATTGAACCGTGATAACGCAAGTCGATCGCTTGAAACTTTTTGAGAAATATTCTTATTTACCACTTAAAAGTGCTAGAAGTGTTTTTTTTGGAAATATAAAAAAAAAATATGGAAAATAAAAAACAAAACGCAAAAATTTTAGCAAAATTTTCGCTTCCAGCACTTTTACGTGGTAAATAAGAAAATTTCTCAAAAAAAATTCAAGCGATTGACTTGCGTTATCGCGGTTCAATAGCTTACAGAATCGGGGCCCTGGTGTGTTGGTAGCGGTGTGATGCGAAATAAAGGACGAATGAGGCGGTACTAAATGTCTTCATCAAAGAACATTATTATTAGGTAGGCATTTGCCTTCACTTGGCTACATTGTAGTAAACGCCTATGCAAGTATGCAATAAAATAAAATTACAGATTCATTCCTCAATTCATATGCTTACCTAAATCAGGCTTCACTTCCTTCATAGCCTCGTAGAAGGAATCTGACAGCTGGTCAAAATCACCACGTAAGCGTACTGTGTGTCCCATTAAGTTATTCAGCTCTTCTTTGGTGGCGAAGCCTTCAAGTGAAGGGATATTGGCAGAACCAACTCCTACAGAGGCGAAGGTGGGGGCGCCAGCAGCACTAGGGGCACCAGGGACACCAGCAGCACCAGCAGCAGGGGTGCCAAGGTGGGCGGCGACAACACCAGAGCGCGGGGTGCCCGCGCCGGGAGTGGCAGCGTCGGGGGTGGCACCAAATTCGCTTTATAATAGTAACAAAAATATAATAACTATAAGTAGGAGTACAAGGTAATAGGTAGTTCACCGCAAACCCCTCTCCTCTCTGGTAGGCTTTTATTCCGAGATCTATATCTATGTATACATAAAAATCAATTGCCGTGCGTTAGTCTCGCAAAATCTCGAAAATGTTTTGACCAATTTGTTTCTTTTTGGTGTAAGCGCGTGAGCGTCTACGTTCGACGTCGTCGGCCTCGTCTATTCCCGTTGTCCCCCACTTTTTATCCAGACAAAGGGTAAACAGTATAATAATAATTTAATAATAGTAATCATTTTGTGGCATTGTCCCTCACTGGGGGACAACGCTACTAAATTATTCTCGTTATCCCCCAGTGGTGGACATCGGGAAGAAATGAGTTGCACCAGTGGTGGATATCGAAACTAAATATTACCGTTTCTTATCTAGAGTGACAGCTGTCAAAGTGACAGGTGACAGATATCAAAGTGATATGTCAAACGTCAAAGTCATACGTCAACACCTGTCAAGATCTCATCGATATCTTCGTTTTGGATGACAGCTGACAAACTTAAAAGGGCTATAACTCTGAAACTATTGATCCTAGACTAGTAGTTTATTTACAGAAGTGATAGATCTCATCGATATCTTCGTTTTGGATGACAGTTGACAAACTTAAAAGGGCTGTAACTCTGAAACTATTGATCGTAGACTAGTAGTTTATTTACAGAAGTAATAGATCTCATCGATATCTTTGTTTTGGATGACAGCTGTCAAACTTAAAAGGGCTATAAATCTGAAACTATTGAACTTATACTACCTAGTAGTTTCTTTACAGAAGTGATAGATCTCATCGATAACTACGTTTTGGATGACAGCTGTTAAACTTAAAAGAGCTATAACTCTGAAATTATTGAACCAATACTACGTAGTAGTTTTTTTTACAGAAGTGATAGATCTCATTGATAACTTCGTTTTGGATGACAGCTGACAAACTTAAACTCGGAAACTATTGATCCTAGACTAGTAGTTTTTTAACATAAAGGATAGATCTTCTGATTCTCTGTCAAACCTCAAAACATCCAGTATTGACAGCTGATGTCAGAAATAACAGGCAATGTCAAAACTACAATCTATGTTAAAAATGTCAGGCAATGTCAAACATGACTGAAAATTACAAAAATGACATGCGGTGTCAAAAATGACAGGTCATAATTTAATATAAACAATGAGAAATTGCAGTAGGGTCATTATAATAGACCACACTTAACAACGGACAGTCTTACCTTCATAATGAGGTGACCTGTTTAAAAACATCGATTAAATTGAATGAATCGATACGGACTTCAAACATCTATGAATTGAATGTATTTATTGTGAAAAAGTACTTATAGGTACTTAGATAATTATTTCCATTCCATTGAAAATCATCTATAATCAGTCAAATGCCTATCCCATTATTATTTTTTATCGTTCTTTTTTGTATGGGAGCCTGGGCTAACTGGTACACGATGTCATAAAACAGCAAAATATAACGTAATTCGAAGTATTAGACTAGACTATCGAAGAAGATTGGTATTATTACTAGACTAGTAACGAGTGTATAAAAAGCCAATCATTTTTTAAACTTTATTATTTACTAGCTGTGCCCGCGGCTTCGCTCGCGTGGTCATTTCTCTTGGTTTTAACCTAGAGAAATTACCACGCGATTATTCCAGTACTTTTAAGTACTCTATGTGCTATCCCAAGATCTAAAATAAACATTTGATCAAAATTCCTTGCGCCGTTACAAATTTTTTTATCGGTTGCTCGGCTTCTAACCATTGGATTAAGATACCAAGTACCCCAGTTTTTAGGTCAAATCCTAAGCTACCCAACACTGAAAACTGCATCGCAATCGGTCTAATACGTTTTTACGTGATGCGCGAACAAACATACAGACACGAATTTAAAAAATGTTCTATTCATAGACCTTTTTTTTTTAATTATCTTCTTTGTATAGATTTACGTTCTATTGTCTCTCCTGTGCCTGCAGCGTTGCTCGCGTGGTAGTTTTTCTGGGATATAAGGATCCTATGAGTTATTCCAGTACCAAAAGTACCAATATAGGTACCTACCTACCCGTGTTAACAACCTTCAGTGGCAATCCGACATGGTCGTGATAGGTTAGAAGACGAAGGCGGGAGCGAAGCGTAGCAAACCTTTTTGCACTCCATATCGATTTTGAAGTTTATCTCAATAAAAAATTTCAAAAAATATTTAATGTACAGATTTAGCCCAGTTACAGTTTTATTATAGTATAGATAGATAGATAGATAGATAGATAGATAGATAGATATAGATAGATTGCAACACACCGCCATGTTATCACATTAAACTGACAGAAATGTCAGTATCAATATCAGCAATTGGCAGCATGATAGCATGCACAGCCCCCGATTCAGATAATAAACCGAAACGTGTTCACCGTGCGATCGTTCCCTTTCGGTGTAGCCATACTTAGAAAAAATAAAAAGTGGGGTAATATGTGGGGATGAGTTTTGGGGAAGAGAGCGAAGGTGGGGGAAGTTGAGGGTGGGCAGGAGGAAGTGGACGATTGGTGGGAATGTCGGGGAAGGCAGCGGGAAGAAGGGAAGGTTTGGCAGGTGATGCTAAGTGGGTAAGACTGAAAGGAAGGGTGGGAGCAGAGTGGGAGAAAGGGGGAAGGGTGGTGGGAAAATAAAATGCAAAATGCTGATGCAAAAACTGCCTTCAGTAGCTGTCAATGTCAAATAAGTGTCAATAAACGTCGTTGTTTTTTGGTAATAGTCATGGCGCTATGGTACCAGGGTTGCAGATTTTTTTCAAAAATAAAAAATGGTTTTTCAGCGCCACTCAGTTTTTTTTAGAGTTAAATAAATCTTTATATATTTTTATATTTCTTCGAAATGTGTACAGCCTATAGCCCAATTTGTGAACAACTCCTTTAGAAACAAAATAAGACAATTAAATAATATAACAAAAAAAATGCATTTATTCAGTTGAACTATTAGTATTATAACTAGTATTGTCATCGTCATCACTGCTGTCCGCACTCACAGATATTATGAATTCATTTTCAACAATATTGACTATTTTCACATTTCGTTCAAAATCATGTAAATTTATTTCTTTGTTTTCTCGACGTCTTTTCTCCAGTCTTCTGTGGTGACTACTGCACATGCAATTTATAGCAAAACTAGCATTTTTGCAGTACTGAAGGGCGGCTCAGTATTGTTACGCGCTGCATGACCCTTTATTTGTTCCCAAATAAGCTCAATAGTGTTATACCGGTAGTGGTAGGGAGGCAATCGAATAACTTCGTGTCCATGCTCTAGGGCTAGTTCATTGATTACTTAGCGAGCCTTGGACGGCTTTGTTACTTTTACCAAATTCAACAACTCAACTTATAATAAAGTTAGACTTGCTTCCACACCATTTCTTTCCAGCCACGAGACAATTTCTTGCTTGTTATTTGCTTGAGTTGGTGTTTTATCAAATTGTACAGAATGATACGGAGCATTGTGCATTATAATTTTAGATGGGTTTTCTAGGCTGACTAGCAGCTTTTCAAACCACTCATTGAAAACCTCAAAGTAAATTTCCACATGGTTATCACTTGTAATTTTAGAAGAGAATGCGAGTAGGTAGTTTGGAATAAATCCTTGAGAAGCTGAGCCCGCGTGGCATATACTCGTAATAAGACGGGCTCCTTTTCCCGATGGAACTTTAGAGGTGGAGGCCGCTGTATCATCGGTCCGTGTCTGGAAAATCGTATGGTTCGCATTCAACCATGTTTCGTCAATAAACACGACATTGTCCCAATCTGTTATTTTATTTACTGGACGTAAGAATGTTACTCTCTTTAAAATAATATCGTAGCGTTCCAGCGGGATTTTCCGCTTGTCAGATTTTTATATCTACAGACCGTTCACTATAACTTATCCCTTTCATACAATGTTGGCACTACTGACTTTCAATGTAATGACAGTTACCGCCATTACATGTAAGTAAAATAGAGTTGCCAGATCTCGAAATCGATACGAAAGGTATCCCAATATATTATATTTGATTTGATGATGATGATGATGATGATAAAAAAAAAGAAAAAGTTAAACAAAAAAAAACCCTACCTGGCTGATATGATAATGCCTGTCAGTTTCTACTCATTTAAAAATGATATTAGGAATATAATATATTGTTTACATTATAAAAGCTTATGTCATTTTCTATAATCTGTCTCATCTACGAGTTCCTTAATTTTTGGGACGTCATGTTGGGAAAAATCTGGCAGCCCCACTACTCAGGGCTACCAATTCCTGAACTAAGGGACTTTTTATAGAGAACGGACTCGTAAAGCCAATTGATTTCCAAACTTTTGACGGTGACAATTTACCGTCAGAAAATAAGCCTGCGTGTTTTAACGAACCAATTAGCTTTTTCCGTGCAGGACACTCTTTTCTCGAATAATATCCATAAATGTGGTTGCGGAGTTGTTAAATTGATAATCATCTGCATCAATTTGCGGCGGAGCGCTTTTGCGCCCGCCCCACCGTCCGGTGACGCTGTAGAGGTCAGTTATAGACCAACAGCTTCTCTCGTTTGTGTCTCCGGTAAAAGAGGCCCACCGTTAACAGATTCACGATCGAAATAATCGAACAATTTCACCACTTGTTTGCGAGATTGACTATTTAGCGGTTTCCCTCGTTTCGACATGGTAAAACAAAAACAACAGTACAAACCGTTAAGCAATCGGAGTCCAAATTATAGCCAGGTATACGTCAGAGTAAGATCAGTCCAATAAGAAAAGCCGGGTCAGAAGAAAATAACAGAGGGCACACCAAAAATGCACAGTTACTTGACACAAGGACAAAAGACTGTGTCATGTAATGGCCATGTGGCTTCATGGACAGGCTCTAGTGTTGCCAGGAATATAACAAGAGATTTAAAAAAAGGACTTAAATTGGTAGTTTTATACTAATTGATTCATTGAAAATAAATTCTCATTTATTTTAGGCGTTTCTTTCAGTATCGGAAAGGTTTATTATAAGGTATATTTATAATTTACAAGCCGCGAACTTTAGCATGCTGTCGGTACCAAGCTCCTACCGCGGCATTCAATTCAACTTATCGACAGATCAATCTTTTGTTTTTTTTGGGTAATATCCCCCAGTGTTTAAAAAGAAAAAGGGTTCACCGACGTAACTTTGTAACAATGTTCAGTTTTTTTAGAACAAAAACCGCAACCGATCGTCGTCGACGACGGAGTCCCCCTTAAAGTTGTTCACGAATATGTCTATCTCGGGCAGACTGCAATTGGGTAGGAACAATTTCGACAGGGAAGCCGATAGGAGGATTCGCTTGGGATGGCCAGCATTTGGTAATCTACGTCAGGTCTTTTCGTCGTCCATACCACAGTACCTAAAGACGAAAGTCTTCAACGCGTGCGTTCTACCAGATATGACCTACGGAGCCGAAACGTGGACACTCACAGGGAAGCTGGTCAACAAATTTAAAGTCGCTCAGTGAGCTATGGAGTGGCTCTGGCTCAGAGTTTCTCTAAAGGATAGAATCCGAATGAGGAGATCCACCGGAGAACAAAGGTAACCGACATAGCTCAAAGAATTAGCAAGCTCATGTGGTCACATAACTCGAAAAACCGACAACTGTTGGG
The DNA here is from genome assembly GCA_946251855.1 of Alsophila aescularia. Classification (NCBI taxonomy): domain Eukaryota; kingdom Metazoa; phylum Arthropoda; class Insecta; order Lepidoptera; family Geometridae; genus Alsophila; species Alsophila aescularia. The sequence goes on from OX276379.1 coordinate 38,187,403, forward strand.
GTAAACGAGTTCTAAGAGTGGAGACCGCGTTTAGGCCATGTGGAGTGACGACTTGAGAAAGGCGGGTGGTAGTGACTGGATGAGCAGAATCGAAGATCGGGCTCAGTGGCGTTCACAAGGAGAAACCTAAGTCCAGCAGTGGACGAATACGGGTTAATGAGATGATGATGACATATTATTGTATTATTTCTTGGAGTTTCTGTTAGAATTGTGCATTTTCTTTTTAATTGGAATGGTGTTTTGCATGAATTTTTGTGTATTTTGTGGATGAGGAATGAGGAAGCAATTTTTTCGACCTTTCAAAATTGCTTTTTCATTTTTCTGCTTTTGTTTCCTCATTGTATGGATACAATCAACGACGCCGGCGACCCGCCGCCGCTATTTCTGGGGCAGCGCTCATCTCTACCTACTGCAAGTAGTAGTATGGAAATCTATTAAAGCAAAGGTTTTTTTGTAATTTTCTTTTGTATCCCAGTTCTGTTTTTAACTTTTATACCTGGCAGAGACTACAGAAAAGGATTTATTACTTTCTTATTGAATGAATATAGATTTAAAAATAGAATTTACTTACTATTTTTTAAATATGAGCGCGACGGAATAGGCGCGGATTTAAAATTAAAAATATAAAACTGAAAAAATCCTAATTTACATAAAAACAATTGTGATATTACTTTTTAGTGGAAAGAAAAGCAGATTACTGACACTCGCTAAGTGACTTCCTGCTGCACTCTTGTTTTTAGACGCTTCTAAAGTTAGGGCTCAGTGCAGCAATAAGTCACTTTCCGCTCGATGCAGTAATCTACTAGTACATATTTTCAAAACTGCAAGGCTCATATGGGATTGGACGTGATAATCATGCATCCCGAAAGATGGGCAAAGGTCGCCACACATTGAGTAACCAAATTACCCAATGAATATGACCGACGAAGGCGACACTAGGTTAAATAATAAAAAAGGCAATTAAAAAGGGTTTGCGGTGATCTACCAAAAGCATGGTAGCTAAGAAACAGTATGCCGAATTCAATACCCCTTCGTAGTACTTAGATTATACTATTTTCACTAAAAACTTACGTCATAGGTAGATCTAGGTGGTTCTGAAGCTCCGTTATCTCGTTGATGAGGTCTTGCACCAGTGAGCTGAGCTTGCCGATGCCGATCTCTGCCGCCTCCAGGCGTGATGACACGTTCAGGTTAGTCCACATATCCGATATGGCGTTAATATTCATTTGCGACCTGAAAATCAGACCATAATATAATTACTAGTTGTGTTAGGTAATTTTTCTGGGATTTTAGGGTTCTATGAGTTATTCCAGAACCAAGAGTACCAAATAATTTCATCAAACTTCGTTCAGACATCTTATCGTTTTTATCGATTGCTCGGCTTCTACTCATCGGATTTAAATACCAAGTACACTACCAATTTGTTACTTCGTTATAAGTAATTATAGATTACAAGGATAATCATCATGAACAGCCCCAAAAGTCTATTGCTGAATATAAGAAATGGGAGTTTTGCTATAATCATCGCGCTTGGTAGACGTATTAGTCATAATCATCGTGCTTGGTAGACATGTTAGCCATCATCATCGCGCTTGTTAGACGTCTTAGTCATAATAATCGCGCTTGGTAGACGTATTAGTCATAATCATCGTGCTTGGTAGACGTGTTAGCCATCATCATCGCGCTTGTTAGACGTCTTAGTCATAATCATCGTGCTTGGTGGACATGTTAGCCATCATCATCGCGCTTATTAGACGTCTTAGTCATAATTTATCACAGTTGGTAGACGTCTTAGTCATAGCGATCGTGCTTGGTAGACGTATTAATGATAGCAGCTTTTTGTAGTTGTTGATAATACGCAGGGAAATGCTGCTGCCCTTTTTCTGACAGCACCCTTGGTTGATAAGACTACCATTAAGCCGGATACCACAAGGGTATATTAAAAACTTTTATATATTTATGTATCTATTTATGTATCTATTTATGTATCTATTTATGTATCTATTTATGTATCTATTTATGTATCTATTTATGTATCTATTTATGTATCTATTTATGTATCTATTTATGTATCTATTTATGTATCTATTTATGTATCTATTTATGTATCTATTTATGTATCTATTTATGTATCTATTTATGTATCTATTTATGTATCTACTTATGTATCTATTTATGTATCTATTTATGTATCTATTTATGTATCTATTTATGTATCTATTTGTGTATCTATTTATGTATCTATATATGTATCTATGTATTTCTGTCTGTTCTGGAATCTTGCAATCCAAATTTCAAGCAAATCCCGATTAGCTATCCTGCTGAACCTTTCAGGGTAGCTCACAATTCGGCGACGGACTCGTGGTCACACTGCTTGGTGTGACAACGGTAAGCTACAAAATATAAGACTCCTAGTCACACCAGTGTGGATACCATAAAACCAATTACTTATCGACATAATTATATGCAATAATTAATTAATTTGTGTCAAAGTGACAGGTGTCAAAGTGACAAGTGTCAAAGTGATAGGTGTCAAAGTGATAGGTGTAAAAGTGGCAGGTGTCAAAGTGTCAGGTGTCAACGTGATAGGTGTCAAAGTGACAGGTGACAAAGTGACAGATGTCAAAGTGACAGGTGTCAAATGACAGTTTACGAAAAAGTGAGTGGGGGGAAGGGGAGTGGAATTTAGAGAGGGGAAGTGGGTAAGTGAGGGGAGAGAGAGGGTGTGGGGGAAGGTAAAGTAGGAGTGGATGGTATGCGGAGAAGTAAGGCGAGTGAGGGAAGGGGAGTGGAAGTGAGAGGAGGGTAAGTAAGGAAAGGTGGAGGAGTGGGGGAAGGGGAGGGAGGGGAGTGAAGGAAGGGGAGCGAAAGTGGAGGGGATGGGGAACGTTAGGAAAGGGAGTTGGGCACTGAAAGGGGATTGGAAGTCAAAGTGAGTTTGTGGGGAAAGGGTGGGGTGGGTGTGGGAGTTTGTAGAAAGTAAGCAGAGGGTGGGGAGTGGTGGTAAAGGGGAATGGGGTATGTGAATGGCGGGGTGGTGGAGAGGAAGGGGAGTAGGAAGTGATGGGTGAATGAGGGAAGTGAGAGGAGGGGCAGGCGGAAGTGGAGAAACAGACAATTTTCGAACTTATATTGTTTATTTACAGAAGTGATAGATCTCATCGATATCTTCGTTTTGGATGACAGCTGTCAAAGTTAAAAGGGCTATAACTCTGAAACTAATTATCCCAAACTAGTTGTTTCATTACAGAAGTGATAGATCTCACTTCACTTCTTGTTTTATGGCATTTGTGGAGTTGCCATTCCACAATTCCACCAATGTCACGTAAGTCGTATTCCGAAAAATAAGGGAGAATACCAGATAATTAATCGGTAAAATAGTGATAGATCTCATCGATATCTTCATTTTGGATGACAACTGTCAAACGTAAAAGGCCTATAACTCTGAAACTAATGATCCTAGACTAGTAGTTTCCTTACAGAAGTAATAGATCTCATCGATATCTTTGTTTCATATGACAGGTGTCAAATTGACAGGTGACAGCCGTCAAACCTCAAAACATTCAGTATTGACAGCTGATGTCAGAAATAAATTGTGTGTTCCAAATTAATGAACCTATTTTGATGCGTTTTTTCTGTTTTTAAGCTGATGTGATCGAGATGGTTCTTAGCTATATGGGAGAGGGGGAGCAGGAGGAGGTGAGAAAAGGGGGGTGCAGATCGTAACTTCCAAGCGAATTGACCGATATAGATGTGGGTTTTTATGTTCCAAAGCTGATGTTAACGAGATAGTTTGTAGCTATAATATGGAGAATGGGCTTGAGGATCGTAGCTCCCAAACGATTGCACCCAATTTGTGCGGTTTTTATGTTTTAAAACTGATGTGATCGAGATACTTCTTAGCTATAATGGGGCGTGGGGGGCCGGGGTTATACAAAAATTTAATTTGGGCTTGTTTTAATATCTGAAAAAAATTCGCAGCCGTTCCCGCCATTTTTACAAAAATATAAACACTGCTTTCGCTCCATGTACGTCCCAGCGTATGAGTGAGTATGAGTTTCATAGTTTCGTATGTAAGCTGTGAGCAGGCGTACACCAAGCACCCTACTGATTCAACCTCAATATTGCGGCCCCGATATGTAGGTATAATATTTGTACTTGTTGCGGAGTGCGACCGGCCTGACGCGGGTGAAACCGTGGAGCGCGGCTAGTTTGTTATAAAACTGACTAACGAGACGAGCAGTCGCCATTGGGTGGCCAGACAAACTTTGACACCAGAGGCCAGCACTCCCTCATACAACAAACCAACTAGTGTGACAAAGCTATGGTGGGAGTAAGGGAATAGCCATAAAAAACGCAGTGCCACCAGAACTTAGGACTGGAATCTCTGGAGCGGCATTGCGGCAATTTGAAGTTAAATACAAAGAACGCCGCTCAGGGGCTTATATATTGGGCAGTTTACCTACTGTCTAATGACTGCACACTACTGCTTGTGGATGTGCTGGTGTGCTTCGCAAGTTTCAGTAGAGACTAGTAGAAAGACCAGTTCTTCATATTTGAATTACGTATATTAGGTACTACTTTTGACCGCTACTTCGTCCGTGCGGACTACAGTGTAACGTAATAAAAAGTATCCTATGTGCTTAGTGCTTACCCCATGTGCTTTGTGTTTATGTGCTTCAAACTATTTCATACCAAATTGCATCAGTATCGGTTTAGCCGTGAAAAGGTAGCAAACAGTAGTATGGACTAGACATACGTACCTAACTTCTCCCAAAATGTCTTCATTTTTAGGCATGCGGCCGAACACGCGGTTCCTCAGGTCTTCCACAGTGTCCTCCAGGACGTTGAACTTGCTCATGGTGACCAGCGACAGCCTCGGACCGACGTCCTTCCCGCGGCGCTGCCCTCCAGCGGTCGAAGCTGCGCTGGAAGCGGGGCCGCCGGAGGACCTGTCGCCTACCTTGGTAGCAGATGCTTTGCTGGCCGGAGTGCCTAGGTATAGGAACCGAGTTTTTTATATACCTAACACAATTTGAATTTATGGAAGATAACAGACAAAAAATAAATAAATAAATAACGAGTAGGTGTATTTCACACCTACAATTCGCCGATGATATTGTCCCTAAGGCATAGTGGCTGTTGACTCCTCTAGACGTATTGGGCGCGGGAACTCGGGATGAACATAGACAAAACCAAGGTTATGCTCGACCTGATTACCTCGTGTCATGATTTCCAATTTTAAGTTTAAATTGAAGGGTTTTTGCAGTAGATTTTGAATTCAATTTGACTAACACTTCAGGAATATTTAAAAAGCATGGCTACCGGAACGTCACACGAAGGTGGCGTCACCTGACAATCGTTTCCCGCACCATGATTCTACAGCAAACTTAGTCTCACGACGATGGCGCCATTTTTTCCTTTAGGGGCTACGAATAAGACTAATTATTTATTCGTAGTTTAGGGGAAAAGATTGTGACGAGGTAGTTTATTCAATTCTTGTTGAGCATCGGAACGGAGAAGTCAACTGTAAAGTAGAATATAAGTGACCATTGAAAATACATATGTATTATGTCTGAAGAAGTTATTTACTACAAATATAAAGTAGAATATAAGCGACCAGTGGAAAATACAAGTATTTATACCTGATGGACGAATTTTATAACACTCGAGACCGATTGTCGTTAACGGTGTACCCTTCAAGAAGTTTAGGAATAAGATTACTTCGGGTAGAATATGCAATTAGGAACAACATCGAGAGGGAAGCAGATAGGAGGATTCAGCTGGGATTAGCTATTGGTAAAAAAAGAGATTCATAAAATAGGTTACTCTACGTACATTCTTAAAATAGGTTCTAATTATTTGAGTTTAAATAATTAGAACTAGCATTCGTCCGCGACTTCGTCTGCGCGGTCTACAGTTTATTGAGAAAAAACGCATCCTATGTTCATCTAGGATATTAAAAACCAATGCAAAAGTATAGCACCAACGCTCTTAATACTTTTTGACAGACTTGTTATTATTCCGTTTCCACTGCAACCTGTCAATCCGTTCCTTACAGCAGTCTCTTCATTTACCTGGATAAAAAGTATCCTATGTTGATGTATGTTAGTCTCTATATTGTACAGTACCTATTTATAAAGTTTCATCAAAATCGGATCAACCGTTTTGGCGTGAAAGCTCCCCAAACAAACAAACAAACTAACAAACAGACAACGTTTCACTTTTATATTTTGGTGAGGATAAACAGTATAAAGCTTTCATATAACATTCAGAGATGCGTGTAATGTCCGCCGTTATATTATTTGGGGGATGTTACACCTAATACGAGTTGGTGTAACGAAGCGTTTTGCTTCCAGTTTCTCAAACGTAGGTAGGTACCGCTACGTTGTGGAACGTGATGGAACTCTGCCCGATTCTGTTTCCGGTTAGTAAGGCTTAACCTTAGGAAGTCTTCAGGCCACGAGTAAATAGGTTATTTAGGTACTTACTTATAGGTATTTGTATACATACTATCGTTGATGTCACCAAAACATAACATCAGTAGGCCAAGCACAAATTTTTCAAACATTCGTATCGCATGCGTACCGTGTTTACCAGTGGCCCAATTACAGAACTTGGCTACAATCAAATTATCACTTTTTTCATAGCAATTTCGACTCTATCGCAAGGCATTAGTGGTTGCGATACTGAGAATTCGATTGAAGCCAAGTTATCTAATCGGGCTGCAGAGCAAGACGATAGTCGCCATCACAACACCTTGCGTACGACTTGCGTACGACTAGCGTCCATACGTTAATGACGTATTTCTAATGTAAATAAGGATGGGCTCGGTTGAAAGAAAGCCGGCCAAATTGAATGAACAAAGAACGAATAGTTTGTTTGACCTAATAATATAATGTATGTTCTGTGAAAACTCCTTTTTTTACAAATTGTCTATGAACGACTCCTCTTGACATTTCTTTCGTTGACATCAGGGTTGCCAGAATGTTACTTTTGTAACATTTTACGTTACTTTTGACCGCCCCATGTTACTTTCATGTTACACGACTAAAAATGTTACTTTTACGTAACTTTTACGACTAAAAAATATATATTCAGTAATTAAAAAAGCGTGAAATGGAACGCATCAAAGGAAGTTTTCGTTCTTCATTTTGGCGCATTTGATTTTGAGCCATTATCGTCTCGAATTCGACGAAACGCGAAATGGACCAATCGCGTATAAGTTGAATTGTTGCTATGAACTGTAGCTGTGAAGACTTTTTGACAGAGTAAGTGCAAAGCGCTAGCGTACGCCTCCGTGTCAGCTTGGGCAAAAATGCTTTCGTATGTGTTTCCGACTGTCCGGCTGTTTTCCACTACAGGTAAAATTTCTCAACCAATCTAGACAAAACTTGGTATACAGGTTTAACACATGTTTTTTTTTGGGATTTTTGATTGGGGAAAGGGGGGGGGGGGGTTACTTCCTCCAAAAAGAAGGCTACTGAATGTCTCCACCTTATTAGATCTGATTTCAATAGTTATTTTTTATTTTACTGTGACAAAGACGTTTTCTACATAAAATAAGATAATGTTACTTTTCTCGTGAAAATGTTACTCTTTGAACTATCTCATGTTACTTTTGACTATCGGCCACTGGCAACACTGGTTGACATATCATTTGGTTTCGAATTTATTTCACAAATACGAATTCATTCCCTTTTTTTGAGGATCTCGTTTTTTTTAAGCTAAAGTCTATTTCAAATTAGTTTAAGTGCCTTCGGAACTACCGAAATTTGTTGACAAGCCACTCCTAAACGTGAAGTTATTGGATTGGAATCATCGAAAAGTAAGTACCTACTACTTTCCCATATTGTAGATAATTTAGAAAAGGTACTTGTGTTTCCTAAATGTAATTACTTATTTGAATTTATGTTCTAGACATGGAGATTTATCCAGATCCCCTTTGGAATCTCATGGCCGACACATCCTTCAAGAGAAGTGAAAGCAGCTCACAGCCATAGCATAGAATACACTAATTGTTGTTTGTTTGTTTGTCGTATGAGGTAGTGCTGACCTCTGGTGTCAGAGTTTGTCAAGCCGCCCGAGGTCCTCTGACATGGCTTAACGACTGCTATTAATCAACAACAGCTAGGACTGACTGCTTAACGTGCCCTCCGAAGCACGGAGCGATGGAAAAACGCACATAACTCAGAAAAGTCATTGGTGCGGAGCCTAGGTTTTGAACCCGGTGTCGTTGGATTCTAAATTGCACTATAGAACCGTTAGGCCACCATAATAAAACCATGCTAACATAAGTGACGGCACCGAGGACAGTTCAGAGGAGAAATGGCATATGATGAACAAGCTCCACCACAAAAAGTAAGTAATGTGACAAGCAAGTCATTCGCCTGATGCTAAGCATCACACCTGCCAATGATGGTTGTATTTTCACTTAGGATATCAAGCTGTAAAGTTTTGCACAGCACTGCACTGAGCTTGTCGCAAGGCGGTCCTCCGAGGGTATGGTCTACTGAGCTTGTCGCAAGGTGGTCCTCCGAAGGTATGGCCTACTAGCTCAAGGGGGCGACTGTCAACAAACAATAATATGGTACAGGAACACGGAGGAGTCTACTAAACAAACCAATAAACACCTAGTGCACAAACAGCACCAAGTTCTGTGCCGGCTCTTCCTTCAATGGGCAGTGGAGGCTTCTCAGCTGCAAGTCTTCATACGAACACCTGCATTGCTACATGGCACAGCTTCTGTCTATTGCATACTATTATATACACATTTCCTTCAACTACGTGCAGTAAACTTTGATTTTAAAATTAAATGTATTACAAGTGGGTATTCTTTTCGTTTAAATTCTGTTTTACTATAAGTTTGTACAAGGATAGGTAAAAACATAGTTTTGCCAATTAAAGACAATGTCGAATGAAATAAAATACGTGTGGACAGTACGGTGATCAAAGAATATAGTTACTCTCTACCGAGACGGTGATAAAATATGAAAGAGTTTATAATTTTGATGAGGAAGACATTGTCACTAGCTGTTGGCCCAGTAGTTTTGAATAGGTATCTCTTATTTATTCCTCCCTATTTAATGTTTCAGATCGGCACACCTGGGGACAAGCCAACCTATTGTGGTGGAGATCCCTGATGAACAATGAATGGAAGCCTTCTCAAACAATAGAAAGAAGAATGATGAGCACTTGTTTGTTGAAAGAAGTTTTAATAAAGCTTGTTATTTATGTAATAGTTCTGATTAAATACATATACTGTTTATTAATTCAATGGTTTTATTGAAGTATCTGTAGCTCTAGTCAGTACAGTGCTATGTTCTAGTGCTGGTAGTGGGGGGGGGGGGAGTCGACCCTGGGATTGCAGGGTTTCTCACATGTAGGCACACATGGTAATGAGGAGGCAGATAATCCGAAGTACTTATCCAATACAAAAGTTACATCCCATTAGAATGAGTATTTTGATATTGTCTCTCGAGAAAATGAATATGGTACAGAACAATGCAAAGTGAGCCTCCTCCTATACCATGAACCATGGTGTGCCGATATGAAGTTGAGTAGGAAACTAATTGTGATTACTCATAGATTGCACTCGACATATGCCTTTAAACACTTAACGAATAAAAACAACAGCCCCAACTGTGATTTAAGTGGTATTTCGAAAGATGTCTACCATTTTCTGATGGAATGAATAAGTCGGGAGTGCACCTATGAGAGAGGAATTATCTAAGGATGTAAACCAACTTGATGTGGGTCTGTTCCAGAGCATCTTAGCTGCGCAAACATCTGGCACAGCAGGGATGCTCTATCAGTCCACATATAGTTTGGTCAAAAGCGGTTAGAAACTAGTGTGTATACTATGAGACTGACATATTCGTTGGACGACTAAAAATCCACTAAAATAAACAGACAAAAAACTATACCCCTGGTGGTACGGTGGGTCTTGTTAAGTTAAACCATACCACTAATAAGTACCTAACTAGTTATTTCCCTACTTTTAGAGAAATTAGTCAAAGGGAGAAAGCCCATCCCTTTCTCCAAGCACCAATTATTATTAAATAGGTACCTACAACAAATGTACCAGTAACTACATTTATTTGCCTTATTGTACCTAGAAAAAAGAATGAAAGAGATAGGAAGTTTCTTTTCAATAAATTTGTTTATTTAAATAATAATAATATAGCCTTTTATTCAGATCTATTATTTACATAGTATAAAGATTATAATAGATGAGAATTAAGTATGTTGTTGTATATCTACTATTTGCTTCTTTTCTGTGGATCTGTTTGCCAATCGGCAAAGGCCTCCGCCAACCTTTTCCATTCATGTCTTTCCTGAGCCACTCTGTTCCACATCACTCCTGCCGCTTGTCTGATGTTGTCATGCACAGAAAAGGTGGGATGGAATTTCAATAATAGTTCTGATTTAATACATATATTCTTTATTAAATCAATGGTTTTATTTCTCTAGTGTTCTATAGTCATGTACAAGTGATAATTTAGGTAGCAGTGACCACAAGTAGGCGAAGCGAAGGCTCTGTCACTTGTAACCACTGTTACAAGTGACAGAGCCTTCGCTTATAAGAAATAATATAAATCAGTTTTGCACTGCACTCAGTGCAAAACTGATTTATATTATTTCTTGTACCTCATTACCGTTTTCTTTTAAAATGTTAGGAGGCGATGAGACTGATTGGTTTGCTTGTTCTTCTGATTCGGTTATGTTGAAATCCATGAATATGTTCAGACCTTTCTCCTTTTGACTAATATCACAGCTAATATCTCTGAAAGTAGATACATAAGTAGGTCAGGCTAGGTACTATCGCAGTCAAACAATCACCTAAATTGCTATGTTTAGGTACTTGTTACTTTTTAATAGTATAGCATTGATTCAACTAAAAGAGTGTTAATAACTTTTTGATGATAAAACTCTTAAATTTAAACACCCCGCATGCTGCAACATTTGACGGGTTAATTTTTAAGTTGACATATAATTTAATGACCTGCTCGGTCAGCAGATATGAACCCATAGAGGTAGTATAAAGCAGTAAGCATAATTCAATATCTTTGTATGAGGTTATAAGGTTTCCTATATTTATCGTAGACAACTATCTTGAGCTTAGAGAAATGATTATGAGTACTGGCATATCTTGAGTGACCGTTTTTGTACCTATTGATAAAAACACGATGCTCTACACAAAGATCTTGAATTATATATTATACACAGCAGTCATTTGCTGCCATTTCACTCGTTTGTTAGCGGTGTGGAATCTGTCTTGTTTTAAACATTCTTGGTACCTAGAATTAAGACTGAAAAAAATATTTTTTTGTTTGCATTCTTTCACTTTCTTCTTCTTGTTTTCAATTTATCTTGAAACAATTTTAATAATAAGTCGTCCCCCATTCCGTTTTCAGTATCTAAAACAGTTTTTATGCATATAAAATACACAAGTTTTATAGGCAATAACATAACCTCAACATATGATCTATATCTACTTAGTTGAAACATAGGGCTACAAAAAATGTTATTTAACTTAGATACCTACATAACAAACTATAAAATACTAGAATTAAACAATATTATTGTCTTGTATTTATCATTCTTGGTACCTAGGTACTTACTAAAAATATGATATTTATCTTCACATTTTATCGCTTTTTTCTTCCTGTTTTTAATTTATCTTGTAGCAAATTAAATAATAAGAGGCCCCCCATTCCATTTTGAGCATATAAAACAGTGTTTATACGTTTAAAACACAAGTTTTCTAGTAGCATAAACTCGACTTTTGCTCAGTAACATGGTCATTAATATGTTCATATTAGAAACAGGGCCACAAAAAATGTTATTTAACTTATGTACCTACATAAAATACTATAAAATACTAGAATTAAACAATATTATTGTAATTCAATACCTTACAAAAGTATTTTCACTGACAAAATCTACGTGAATAAATTTGCGTACGTTCACCGTAGCATGACGTGAGCCAGCCTGCATGCTCATGTCAAAAAAATATTCGTGATCGCTGTTTTGATACAAAATGTACTAGGTTATGCTAGGCATGCGATACGAAGGCGATACGCAGGCGACACGATAGTATTTCTGCTGCCGAAATTAAGGCTGATTAACGCCCGGTAGAGGCGCTTATCAAATCTCATACAAAATGGTTACGCTAACGATACGAACACTTTCTCGCAAATATTCGTGATTGGCCTACAGGGCGCTTAGTCGTTATGCGAAAAATTACTTACAGAAAACATATGACGTCATTACGACAATTGCCGAACGATTCTACGAAGATATCGTAATGTAACTCGTTACGTGTATGGTCATACTTGTGATACTTGTCATAGGAAATAAGGTCCCAGTTCAGATATTAGTTTGTAATGCTTGCAGTAAAGTTCTAGAGAAAAGGTCCACATAGCTGTGCTAAGTGAGACCTGGATAGATCCTGTCGCCTTTAAGTGAATTTAAAATAAACGGGTACATTGTATTCAGAAAAGACAGGGCTAATTCGTACGGAGGAAGCACATAGATCAATTAAGGCGCAATTAAAAGCTCAAACCCTGGTATTGAAATAATTTATGTTAAGGTTTTTAATTGCAGTAATATCGATAATATTATTTATGTATACTATCCATCCTCTATACGAACATCTCCAAGTGATTGGAACGAACTATTTTCACTTTACATAAGACAAACTATGTTTTGTCGATTTTAATAGTCATCATTCCAGCTGGTCAAATAATACTGACCCGAGAGGTACCCAGATATTAGATTCGCTAATCTATACATAATAAAGTCATCATTCCAGCTGGTCAAATAATACTGACCCGAGAGGTACCCAGATATTAGATTCGCTAATCTATACATAATAAAGTCATCATTCCAGCTGGTCAAATAATACTGACCCGAGAGGTACCCAGATATTAGATTCGCTAATCTATACATAATAAAGTCATCATTCCAGCTGGTCAAATAATACTGACCCGAGAGGTACCCAGATATTAGATTCGCTAATCTATACATAATAAAGTCATCATTCCAGCTGGTCAAATAATACTGCCCGAGAGGTACCCAGATATTAGATTCGCTAATCTATACATAATAAAGTCATCATTCCAGCTGGTCAAATAATACTGACCCGAGAGGTACCCAGATATTAGATTCGCTAATCTATACATAATAAAGTCATCATTCCAGCTGGTCAAATAATACTGACCCGAGAGGTACCCAGATATTAGATTCGCTAATCTATACATAATAAAGTCATCATTCCAGCTGGTCAAATAATACTGACCCGAGAGGTACCCAGATATTAGATTCGCTAATCTATACATAATAAAGTCATCATTCCAGCTGGTCAAATAATACTGACCCGAGAGGTACCCAGATATTAGATTCGCTAATCTATACATAATAAAGTCATCATTCCAGCTGGTCAAATAATACTGACCCGAGAGGTACCCAGATATTAGATTCGCTAATCTATACATAATAAAGTCATCATTCCAGCTGGTCAAATAATACTGACCCGAGAGGTACCCAGATATTAGATTCGCTAATCTATACATAATAAAGTCATCATTCCAGCTGGTCAAATAATACTGACCCGAGAGGTACCCAGATATTAGATTCGCTAATCTATACATAATAAAGTCATCATTCCAGCTGGTCAAATAATACTGACCCGAGAGGTACCCAGATATTAGATTCGCTAATCTATACATAATAAAGTCATCATTCCTGCTGGTCAAATAATACTGACCCGAGAGGTACCCAGATATTAGATTCGCTAATCTATACATAATAAAGTCATCATTCCAGCTGGTCAAATAATACTGACCCGAGAGGTACCCAGATATTAGATTCGCTAATCTATACATAATAAAGCATCGCAAATGGTCCAGTAGTTTTTACGTAATGCGCGAACAAACAAACAGACAGAGAGACATCGTTAAAAAAATATTACTCTGTAGCGAAATTTAAGTCCCATTAACCATATTTTTTAAATTACTCGTATTTTCTTTGTAAGTACAAACTTTTTGTTGCGTACAGCTCTATTATAGGCATAGATAATCTCACTAACTTTATGCTGGCCGATGATTTACAAACAGGCTATGACAAGACCTTTGACCAACAAAAACATAGTAAAATAATGTAAAGTAAATTATGGCACTGAAATCCAGCAGTTGAATCCTCCATGAATGTGCGCGCAAGCACGCGCCGCCATAGACAATCATAATCATAAAGCGAGATCAGCCCCCCGATTCAGAACCTATCGATAACTCAGTTGTCGATCGATAAGGTATTATTTATTCTGTGGATTCGGTTTAAAATCGTTCAATTCAATACATTTTTCATTCACAATATCGAATCGAGTCGATTCGGTTCGTTATCGAAAGGTTCTGAATCGGGGGACAGATTCTGATCTCGAGATCCGTTGGGAAGTACCCGTTTACCCCCAGAAACATGTCCACGCGGGCAAAGCCGCGGGCATAGCTAGTATCATTATAACAAACGAGGAAGAAAATAAACTGGGCTCACCTCTAGTTGATTCCGCTGCAGATTTTCTAATTCGTTCAACTGTAACACGCAAAGTTATTTCGTTTATCATTCTGTATAGTAGGCATTCAATTTATTTATGTGTTCTACGGTAGGTACAGTAAATTCCATATATTTAACGTAATTTTTTATATTTTTAATGGAAATCAGATTAATATACAAGACATAAGTTCAAAAGTTAAAACCCGACTACGGTAGGGTAAGAAGAAGCCTACGACTACGAGTATGACACTTGCGATAAAGACGAATCGATTGATACCTCGTTGTCAAAATCGGACCATGTTTTTAGTTTGAACACATAACTCATCATTTGCTTCGCCGTAGATGAGTAAAAAAATGCATATGATACTCTCTCTATAAATAACGACTAATCGATTGATACCTCGCATAACAAATACGGATGAATAGGGGCGAAGCTATGGTGAAACATCCACATACACACATACATAGACTGTTAAACTCATTACCCTTCTGTTGCTCTGCCGTTCTCGGGTAAATACCGGCCAAGTGAGTATTGATGGACACGCATCAATAGGCTTAGGGTTCCGTAGCCAGGATCCTGAGGTACCTAACAATGGAAACCGCATTGCAATCGGTCCAGTAGTTTTAAGTAATAGGTAAGCCAACAAAGTTGTTTTTACACGACTGCCCAAAAAAAGGAGTGTAATGTTTTTAGCATTCATGTATGTATGTGAGTTTCTTTATTCTACCATAACTTTTAAATGCCTATACAGATTTAGACTATGGGGTATCGTTAGAATGTTTATATCCCCCCGAGTAACAGAGGCTATATATATTTTGTAAACATTCATTATGGCTACATTTACAAATTAGAAAAAATAATCTTCGAATTTCACAATATGGGTATCAAATTGAAGGCCTTGATAAGCGCATTCCAACAGTATATAATTTATTAGCAAAAGCTCTTTTTTGGCAGGGCAGACGTGTTGTTTTAGCTTTTAAGCTAGTTATTACATTTGGATTCTGTCTCCCACTATGGAATTTGCTCAGCGTTGACGCGAGCATAACTCGCGTTATCTTTGTTGGCTAGCTCGTCAAATCTACATAGTGGTGATAGTATTGTTAGTAAATTCGTGTTATGCGCAGCGCCATTTTTTTACATTGTTTTTTTTTTGTATTTTCATTTTGTGATTTAGTCAACTTGAACTCAAGCACTTACAAGCACAAGTCACATTAGAGCGAAATATTTTGAAAATGAAATTAAAAAGAAAACAACGGTCAATGAAAACTCATTATAATTTTATGATACCTATCTAATGAGACTATATACTTGGGTTATGAATATACATATATTTTCTGTATTTTTTATACTTTTTATGTAGCGGTTCTTAGGTATATATCTATTCATTAGCCAAATTTCAACTTTGTAGTGTTATTAAAATGGCTGTGACATACAGACTGACAGACAGACGGGCTTGAGTAAACTATAACGGAAACGCGAACTTTCCTAAGTAGTAATTCGTTCAAAATACATTCAGACTGGTAACAATAGTTCTCAAATGGTTCATCATTTGCGCAGGCACAAGGGGCTGAGGATATACCTTCTGAAATGGTACCTAATTATTTGGTAGGTACTTAAATCTTACATACTAACATAATTTGATGTGGTAAATTACATACCCACTAGAATAGTTTCGTCTTTGGGTGGAGGTGCTGGTGGCGGCGCTGTGTAAACATTTATTATTTCAATTGATATATAATTAAATTTAAAACAAATTGATGTAAAATAAACAAACACAAGTACCTCTAATACTACACTTCTACACTTATATCATATACTAGCTGTAGCCGCGGCTTCGCTCGCGTGGTCATTTCTCTAGGTTAAAAGTACTCTATGTGCTATTCCAAAGCCTAAAATACCAATAGGTATACTAAACATTTGATCAAAATTCCCTCAGCCGTCAAAAAGTTTTTATCGATTGCTCGGCTTCTACTCATCGGTTTGAGATACCAAGTACACCAGTTTTTAAATCAAATCCCAAGCTATTCAACAGTGAAAACCGCATCGCATCGCGAATTTTAAAAATGTTTTATTCTTGTTCAGTAGCTTATTTTAAGTACCCCAGACATATATTTTTTTCAACTATCTCCTTTGTACAGATTTTTTCGTTTCTATTGCTTATAAAAAAATAAAAAAAACGTGTCACACTAAATTTGCCCAGCACTCTCCGTTGTATCGGATGTGCTCAGAATAACATTTTGTCATGTTGTGGATTATTTTCAGCGAACCCATCAATTCTATAAAAAGGGAAGAGCGTGCACTCATTACAAAAGATAAAAGTACTCGTACCAATGAGATTTCCCACAATCATCAAACTGGAATAGAAATAGTAGTATATAAATACAAATGACTAATAATAATATGGAACCAGGCTAGACCAGTCCCCACAAGCAGCACGCGTACACGAGTATCTTAAAGTTAAGGTAAGGTAAGATAAGTCCGTTATTACTAAAACTTATAAAAGTAAGGTACTTACGAGCTATATCTTTCTTTGTCTGGAATAAAGAAAAATATAACTAATTAGTAAGTCCATCGCCTAAAATTAGTGGCGGATGTACTCAGCAGCATCCAGGGGGCGGGGAAGTAAATAAAAGTAAAAAAAAATGTGGCGGATGCAGCACTCGGCAGCTTCCAGGGGTGGTGAAGTAAATAAAGGTAAAAAAATAGTGGCGGATGCAGCACTCGGCAGCATCCAGGGGGTGGTGAAGTAAATAAAAGTAAAAAAATAGTGGCGGATGCAGCACTCAGCAGCATCCAGGGGACGGGGAAGTAAATAAAAGTTAAAAAATGTGACCGATGCAGCACTCAGCAGCATCCAGGGGGTGGTGAAGTAAATAAAAGAAAAAAAATAGTGGCGGATGCAGCACTCAGCAGCATCCAGGGGGCGGGGAAGTAAATAAAAGTTTAAAAAATGTGACCGATGCAGCACTCAGCAGCATCCAGGGGGTGGTGAAGTAAATAAAAGTAAAAAAAAATGTGGCGGATGCAGCACTCAGCAGCATCAAGGGGGTGGTAAAGTAAATAAAAGTAAAAAAAATTGTGGCGGATGCAGCACTCAGCAGCATCAAGGGGGTGGTGAAGTAAATAAAAGTAAAAAAAATAGTGGTGGATGCAGCACTCAGCAGCATCCAGGGGGTGGTGAAGTAAATAAAAGGCTAGTTAATAAAAAAACAGCCAAGATCGAGTCGGACTCGCGCACAGGGTTCCGTACAAACTTAACTTTGCCGTTGGGAAACTGTTCGCCATGCATCGACAAAGGTCGCGGTCGGTTTACCAATAGCGAATAAGTTTACAATAGTTTTTTATTTATTTTTTATATATCTACAAATTTATTGTTTTCGGATTTTCGCTTTACTTGTGCTACAATGCATTGCTTCTTGCCAAATTTCATGATTCTAGGTCAACGGGAAGTACCCTATAGGTTTTGATTCCCTTGCGAGAGTCAAAATATGCGGCATATTCGGCCGTATCTTTTGATTGCATTGACTTAGAAGTTCGATTTTTTTCACCACTCCAAAGGATTTGATATTAATTTCAATTTTACCTCCATGAAATCCGGAAAAAAGGGTCTTGGCAGACTGAAAGACAGATAGACAGACGGACGGACGGAAGTGAACCTATAAGGGTTCCTTTTTTCCTTTTGAGGTACGAAATCCTAAAAAGATATATAATAAATAGCAATATATCTTTTGACAAGGTACCTAACTACCTACTAGCTAAGTATATGAAAAAACGCAATATCCCTTGTCACTACAAAGGCGCAAGCGCATCATGCGGGTTAAAAGTGTTAAAAGTCCGAGCACAGGTCCGATCTTGTATGGAGTACTGCTGCCACCTCTGGGATGGTTCTGCCAAGTATCAGCTCGAGGCTTTGGATTCAGTTGAGAGACGTGCTATGAGGCTCATTGGAGATAACATTCTGGTAAAGAGTAAGCTTCAAAGTCTGGCGCATCGACGTGAGGTCGCAAGCCTTTCGGCATCAATCTGATTCCCCCATCACCTTTCCATTACCGTACGACTAGACGATCGGCAAAGCGCCATCCTTTTATGGTTGAAATACCTCGCACAAGAACGAAGCGTTACGATTCTTCATTTATTATAGGAACTTCTAAGGAGTGGAATGCCCTGCCCTCGTCAGTGTTTCCGGTAAAATATAACCCTGGTGTGTTCAAGTCAAGAGTGTTCAACTAGGCAAGCGTGCTACACCTTCGAACACATCATCGCTTTCCATCAGGTGCGATCGTGGTGAAACGATTGCCTATAGACTGATAAAAAAATAAAAATTAGTAAATGTAAAGTAAAGTAAAACGTGGATCGCAGCTTTATGTGTATAATAATCACAATAATATTATGTTAAGCTAGCTGTGTTCGCGGCTGTGTCCGCGTGGTCATATGTTTTAAATAATATTATGTTAAGCTAGCTGTGTTCGCGGCTGTGTCCGCGTGGTCATATGTTTTAAATAATATTATGTTAAGCTATCTGTGTTCGCGGCTGTGTCCGCGTGGTCATATGTTTTAAATAATATTATGTTAAGCTAGCTGTGTTCGCGGCTGTGTCCGCGTGGTCATATGTTTTAAATAATATTATGTTAAGCTAGCTGTGTTCGCGGCTGTCTGCGTGGTCATATGTTTTAAATAATATTATGTTAAGCTAGCTGTGTTCGCGGCTGTGTCCGCGTGGTCATATGTTTTAAAAGTAGCCCATACGTGTTATTCCAGGACCGAGTTTTGAAGAAATGTAGTATACGAGTATTATGCTTTATAGGTACCTACTGTACCTATAAAGTATAATATACTAAATTTATCGAATACTCGGCTAATCATTGGATTAAGATACCAAGCACCCCAGTTTTTAAGTCAAACTATAAGCTATCCAACAGTAAAAATCACATCGCAATCAGTCCAGTCGTTTTTACGTGATGCGAAAACGAACAAACAGACAGACACGATTTAAAAAATGTTATATTCTTGTTCAGTTGCTTATTTTAAGTACCCCACACCATTTAAAAAAAAAACTTTGTACAGACTTTTCCGTTAATTATCATCATCATCATCATCATTATCAGCCCGCATCAGTCCACTGCTGGACATAGGCCTCTCCTAAAGCACGCCACTGAGCCCGATCTAAGGCTCTTCTTTTCCAACCGCCCCGATAGCCAACTTGCGTATGTCGTCGCTCCACCTAGCCGGAGGGCGTCCTACATTACGTTTGCCGAGTCGCGGTCTCCACTCAAGAACACGTCTACCCCAACAGTTAGAGGTTTTCCTTCTTAATGCTATATTATAAGTAACTAGTCTGGCCATAAATACTGTTATTTTTTTATATATTTTTTTCAACTCTTTAATTATTTAATTAATTTGGAACGCGTTTATTTATTTTAAAAACTTCTTCCGATTTCGCGCCATTTCACACATTTTTTGCGTGTTCATTATCAAATTACAATATGGAATGAGGTGTTAAAGAAAATATATTCCAGACACTTCAAAAGCTTGGTATCAGCCGTATGTTCGTATAACCGATAACCGCCAGGGAGGCGAGTTCTCGAGTGGAGACCACGTTTAGGCAAAAGTAGCGTAGGACGCCCTGCGGCCAGGTCAAGTGACGACCTGCGAAAACCGGCTGGAAGAAAATAGATGAGGAGAGCAAAAGGCAGAGCTCAGTGGCGTGCATTAGGAGAGGCCTACGTCCAGCAGTGGATAGGCTGGTGATATGTTAGTTGTCTCATTCGCGCTACAGTCTGCTTATGTCTCTCTTTCTTTGTTGTTGATGAACATCAAGCATGGCGGCGGGAAAGTAGCTTTGTGGGCGTGTTTTCCTGTAGTTGTATCTAGTCCAGTTTACGTGATTTTAAGGCGTATCTTCGCTTCTATCTATAATCTATGGTATAAGCAAGTGAAAACAGTAAAGCTAATAATACCAAGTAGCAAAAGAAGCGAGCGTGAACATTTTTATCAGTGGACTTATGTAAAATGATAGATCTCCTAATAAATAGAACTCTGGTTGTGGGCACTAGACCTGGGTGTGGTTATGATGGTCATGATCACCCTGGATCCGCCAATACCTAAAGACTGACTTAACATTTTCCGTGTATAAAATTTTGTATATTATTTTACTATTTTTTTTTTTTTTTTGTATATATTTTTTTTGTTGTCTGTCTGTCTGTCTGTCGCTCCGGATGGAATCTTGCAACTCAAATTTCGAGCACTTCCCGATTAGCTATCCGGCTGAAACTTTCAGGGTAGCTGACAACTCGATGACAATGCATTCTAAAAGAAAAACAAAAAACTGGTTTTTAGATTAGTTTTTTAATCTACATTTCCTTTTTGTTTATGTAATACTAGCTGTGCCCGCGACTTTGCCCGCGTGGTCATTTCATTTAAAAGTATCCCATACGTGTTATCCAGAACCAAAAGTAGGTAGGTACCTATAATGTACAATAAACTACAATTCATCAAAATTCGTTCAGCCGTTAAATAGTTTTTAATCGATTGCTCGGCATCTAATCAACGGATTAATACACCAAGTACCCCAGTTTTTAAGTCAAACCCTAAGCTAACCAACAGTGAACCGCATCGCAATCGGTCCAGCAGTTTTAAAGTGATGCGTAAACAAACATACAGACAAACGGACAAACACACAAATAGACAGACACGATTTAAAATAATGTTATATTCTTATTCAGTAGCTTATTTGAAGTACCCTAGACCATTTTTTAATTATCTTCTTTATACCGACTTTTTCGTTCCTATTGCTTTATTATAAGTATATAGATAATTACATGTCACTACTTTAATAGGTCACTGCTATTATTTCAATAGCATGCTGGGACCAAGTATACCGCAAAAAATGTTTTTTCTTCCTACCGTCTACGCGTCTTCGGGTCTATTCCGGTCCGATCCACTGAAGACATCCCGCGATGGATTAGTTTTATTAAATATTTATTTTTTATTCCGGTCTGAGTGGATTGTTACAAAATTTTAATAATTAATGTAATTCCTATTCCGGTCTGATCCTCTCTAATTTTTTAACGCTATTTGTTGAATAAAAATTTAAATTGTTTTATTCAATACTAGCTGTACCCGCGGCTTCGCACGCGTGGTCATTTCCTTAGATTAAAGGTATCATAATGTGCTATTCCAGGACCTAAAATACCAATATGCCAACATTTGATCAAAATTTCTTCAGCCGTCAAAAATATTTTTATCAATTGTTCGGCTTTTAATTGCCAAATTGAGATACAAATTACACCAGTTTTTAAGCCGAACCCTAAGCCATCCTACATTGAAAACCGCATAGCAATCGGTCCAGTATGTTTTACGTTACGCACAAAAATACATACAAACAGACAGAGAGATACGAATTAAAACATTATTTTAGGGTACCCTAGACCATTTTTTTAATTTGACTTCTTTGTACAGCCTTTTTCGTACCTATTGCTTTATTATAAGTATAGATAGATGACTGTGCCAAGTTGCATCAAAATCCGTCCAGTACTTTCAGCGTGATACGTGTTCTTCTAGAAAACTTTCAACCCCTATCTTGCGGAAACCCTTCAACTTTTCGGGATGAAAAGTATCCTATGTCCTACCTCGTGCTATGAACTCAAATTATGCCAAGTTTCATTTGAATTCATTCAGTAAAACATTAAAAAAAACAACTAAATATCTTCAATGCACAGAATTGGACCTGTTACAGTTTTATTATAAGTATAGATTAAGTAACAAACATTTGTATCTAATCAATTTTCATGTTCAACCTAACTAACCTACCTAGATTATTAGCCGCAGTTTTATGAAACAGTAGTAAGCACTGACAAAAACTACGATATTTCATAGAATTGCGCCTAAAAAACTAGGTAGGTTAGTTAGGTTGAACATGAAAACTGCTTATAAATAAATGTCTGTTTGCAAACTACTGTGGGTTTATTTGGTGATTGAATTAAAATGAAGAGTGATATTATCTTTAATATGTTTTTTTTTGTCATCCTTACTATCTAAACACAACCACGGTGGATCCGACCGGAACGGAAATAAATAGTTTGGTGGATCAGACCGGAATTTTATTTTAATAATAAATAGTGGTGGATCAGTTTGAGGTATCAGACCGGAATAGACCCGTCTTCGTCTGGGACCAAGCCAAGTCGCCTTCGGCCTCGTAGAGTTAGCACTATGGCCTATGGCTATGGTTAGTGGAAAAGATATAGGTATATGTGTATGGTAGGTAGTGGTTTTGGCACAGATTACTAAAAGTTATTGTTTTGGCCCAAATTCCAAAGAAATATGTGGCTGATTAGGTACGTTGCGGCCCATTGCAGCCTCGGCATAAAGGTATTTTCGGTTTAAAGTGCCCTATAAACCGAAATCAGTGCAATGGGTTTATTAAACGTACATCAATACATGTGATACATCTACACATTAGTAGTAGGTACCTACCTAAGTATACTTACATTATTTTGTATGCCCGCACTCATTTTCAACAAAATTAGGAAAAAAGGGTCAACTTGAGAATTTTTTTTTTGAAGATCTCTAAAAAGCCTGTCGATTTCTAATCTCTCTAGAGCAAACAACAAATCTATGATTGGTTTTTGTGTCTTACTATTCTTAAATTTTATTCTGTGGCGTTTTTCAGAATCTGCATGCACCCACAAATACATAGTTAATTTTAAGAACCAATAGATTACAATCTGACGGATTCTAATTCGTTTTATTACAAACAGACGAAAAATTGTTAACACGATCGATTATTACCGACCCATAACCGACAGTTTTACAATTTATCCGATTTTTCGATTCTATCGCCACCGTCAAATTGTGAACCTGCCCTTGATTGGTCAGGCTCGTTTTAATCACTATAGAGTTACAAATTAAACTGCGTCAGTCAATTGCAAAATGATCTCGCGACCATTCGCACAGATATGACCTCAAGAACTAAAATTGATCGTGAATTAGTAATCGGGCTCTCGCCAGAACTCTCGCATCGTGATCCCTGCGCTCCACTCACACACCACACTCAATCTTCACTCCGCTTAGGACTTCGCCGACTTGCTTCGCTCGCCACCTCCTCCCTCGCTACGTTCCGGCCTCGTGCGCTCATTTCGCTCAGGAGCTCCTTGCGAGCTTCTGGCTCCGCGTTTTGGAAATGCACCCTGGGGCTGGGCAAGGTCGGACCACGTGGGGGTCGGGCTGTTCCGATTCCGTTTCCTGAGCTTCTATTTAATTTGTAGCTATATGGTGACAAACCTAGACCGACCAATCAAGAAAGGGTACAATATAATTGGCGATAGTATGTCAAAAAATTGTAAAACTGTGCACTGACACAGAATAAATAATAGTACAAGTACAGAAGGATAACAGAGTGAAGTCATATAAATACCTAGCGACTCACGCTACAACGCAATAAATTGCAATTTAACTCCCACAGCACTGCGAGCTTTCAATTATATTCACCTAGAAGGCGCTCGCCCATCGCGTGCAGGCTAGAATGCACCGTATCACAACGCGCGAGAACTTCCATTGCTTTAACCGTTTCAGAATCGCTCTGTCCCTTTTTCGCTCGGTAGGGTTGTATTAAGATATGACTAGGTACTTATACTACTAATTATTCTGTGATATGTCAGGGTGGTCGCACTCCGCAACAAGTACAAATATTATACCTAAAATTCTGGGCCGTAATATTTGGGTTCATTCAGTAGAGTCAAGCGTGCGCTCGATGAGTCGCGCGCCGTGTGCTCAACGATAAAGTACCTACTTACGTAAACTTACGTAAACTTTTTGTTAAATTTTATTCTTTTCTTAATTATGAATACCAAGGAGAAACCTAGAAAGTACTGCATAGCATTCAGTCTGACAAATCTCGTAAAGTACCTACTTACCGAGATTTTATTACGTAGGTAGCCATTTCTTTTTCATTCATTACTAAGCATGGAAGTCAGACAGGCACCTTTTAATCATCAAAGTGTAACCTATTATGATATAATCAAATAATGAGGTACTAGGTCTATTCTGATAAGAATGTCATCATATGTAGTTAATATAACTATCAACATTTATAACAATAAGTAATAAAATAATACAATTTTACATAATTGTTTATTTGGTTACAATATCTAAGTCATATTATATCACAGAATAATTACTAGCACAAGTACCTAGTCATATCTTGATACAACCCTACCGAGCGTAAAAGTGACAGAGGGATTCTGAAACGATTAGAGCAATAGAAGCTCTCGCGCGTAGTGATACGGTACATTCTAGCCTGCATGCAATGGGTGAGCGCCTTCTACGTAAATATAATTGAAAGCTCGCAGCGCTGTGCGAGTTAAATTGCACTTTATTGCGTTGTAGCGAGAGTTGCTATGTATTTAAATGATTTTACTCAGTTATCCTGTATTTGTACTATTATTTATTCTGTGGATATGTTATGACTTAGATGTTGTAACGGAATAAATAAGTAATAATGTAGCTATTACTTATTCTATTACATACAATGACATTAATATCAGAATAGACTTACTACCTAATTTTTACTACCTACCTATCCCGTTTTCAGAACGCCGATAAGTTTAGTGAGATAGCTACAAACGTATAAGTGTCGTTGGTTGATTATAATTATATCCTATAGGTATTGAACTTTGATGAATAAAGGTGTCTGAATTCCTTGCTTTATAATCAATGAAAGTCGTCATTTCTATCACTTATCAAAAGCCGAATGCTATGCAGTACCTTCTATGTACTCATAAATTAAAACACGAATAAAATTTGTCAATAACTTTACGTAAGTAGGTACTTTATCACTAAGCACATGGCGCGCGACTCATCGAGCGCACGCTTGACACTACTGAACTGACCCGAATATTGCGCCCTCGAAGTGTAGGTATAATATTTGTACTTGTTGTAGAGTGCGACCGGCCTGGCACTGATTGGTTCATGGGCTAGCGAATAGCATGTCTGTTCAAGATTTTTCTTTAATTTACAATCTTTCTAATTAGGATCCGTTAAATTGTAATCTATCAGATTTTACAATCTAACGGTGACACACGGATTGGTGCTTTAGAAGTGTATTTTTGAAGCATGGTGCCATAATATTAAATAAGCACTATTATTTATTCTGTGTTATAGATTAGTATTACCGAAATGCGCCCGCTCCATCTCTGGCATATAACGTTCCTTGCGTCAGCCTCACCTGGTCAATGTCGACGGCGTACTCCGTGATGTTGATGGTCTGCACGTTGTCCCTGCTCACGGGCAGTGCCACCTGGCTGCCGCGCACCTCCACGTGCTTGCCGAGCACGCGCTGCTGCTGTGCCAGGCAGTGCAGCACTGTCTGCAGCATGTTGAAGTCCACGACTCCCACCTGCGGTTATTAGAAAACCTTACTGAAAATTTTGTTGACGTGTAAACATCTAATGGCGAGGTAACGACGATTCTTGGCGCGGCGGCACGTCACCACACCGTGGCGACGCGCCGCTCGTGGCTCGTCGGTTCTTACCGCCTCATCTCGGCCATATTCAAGTTTTAAGCCATCACATAATTTTTTAAATGTGCATAATTAAACATTCTAGTTGGGAATTGAACTCCGGTACTACAGACTGCCTGCCGAACGGTCTCCCGTTACGCTAACCAGACTTATGGTATTAGTCCGAAAAGTAAGTAACCTGCAACCTGATTAAGTTGTTGATTCACAGTTGACAAGTGATCCGGCCGTTGATTTGTTGTACCTATAATTTGAAAGTCAGAACTAGGTTAATTTATTAGGTATAAACTAACTTTCCCGCCCGCGACTTCGTACGCGTGGACTACTGTTTATCGCGTAAAAAGCATCCTATTTTCTTCTAGGATATTAATAACAAATGCAAAAGTAGGTATAGCTCACAGATAGCGGGTAATCTGTGGTATAGCTCCAATGCTATTGATGTTTTTTGACAGACTTGTTATTTCGTTTCCACGTCAACCACAGACCAGCGAGTAATCAATATTTTCCAATGTTACCGTGGAAACTTACAATTTTCCGGGATAAAAAGTATCCTATGTATTATTCCAGGGTATAAGCTATCTCCATTCCAAATTTCATCAAAAACCGTCCAGCCATTATTGCGTGAATCCTCCCTAAACAAACAGACAACGTTTCACTTTTATATATTAGTATGGATTATAATCTGCTTCACATATCTGTAGAGCTACTTATTTTACACTAGTAAGTAAAATTGAGGCATCACTTGGGGACTTTACATACTAGGGTTTGACGTCCAGTTTTATCCCGACTGGCTTTTTGACCCCCGTCTAAGTACTATTATATATTCTGTGCCCCCGTCCCCAATTTTGATTTATCGAACCGTCTCCGTAGGATATTTTGGGTTATTTTCAAAGTACTCAAAGAAAATTTCTCAAACTACTCCACGAAAAAATATAAATATAAATTTAGTTTCATTCTACTCCATGAGAACTTAGAAATGTTCTCAAAGTACTCCACCCTACTGGGTTTTTGAAGAGTTGCCAAGTTAATAAGTAATAGTATAACAAGTTAATAAGCCGTACATTCGTTCTCAAACAACTCCACGCTTTTTTAGGATTAGAAATTATTATTTTAAAATATATAGTTTTTAAGTTGCATCCTACTCCAAAAGTTAGCTGACGAACAGTCAGGTGCAAAACTTCCGAGTTATAAAATTATGATTGACTATTAAAAAAAAAATGAAAAAAAGAAAGTTTAAATAAAATACAAGGATTGGTTTGTAATTTTTTATATTTATATAATTCAACATATCTTTTTTTAATCAACCAAAATATAAAAAAAAATGTCTCTGGATTTAGGAGTTTACTAAAAAATCAAAAGTAATATTGATAGAATAAGAAAAACTAACATGATGGCTAAATATTAAAAATAATTCAGTGAAAACAAACAAAAATCATATCAGAACTTACCTAAAATAACAAAAATCATCAACTTATACAACAGTACAAAATCAGTCTCTTTTAAAGGGTTAAAAAGGTTACATCAACAAAAAAATAGGTTAAAAATTTACCAATCAAATAAGTAATACTTATATGTTTATACCAAACCATAAAATAAACAAATGGAACATTATTTTAATGATGTACATCAGAAATTAAATAGTTTGCTGTGATGCTTGTAGCACTGTTATTTTTCCTTCTCTACACTGCTTCACAATCAAAGCCAGTTTCAGGTCCCTGTTTATAGACGGCCGGCTTCTGTCGACGAAAGGAGTGAATACAAATATAACGGAATTTCAAATATAATTTGCAGTATTTAAAAATATATGCAGGTAAGGGAAAGTGCACGTTTGTTAGGTTACAGAAACAAATCTTCGAATGCAAGCTAGCCAAAGAGCGTGTAGAAGAAATTCGATGGGATACGAGTCGATACCCATCGACTTTCTTCACCGGATCTATTGATCATCAATACTGTTTTTTTCTAGACTTCGTTCAAATTTATAAATTTCAAAAGGTACATTTTTGCTACATTAAAAAACCACGAGGCTTAAAATAATTGTGACAGTGCTGTAGCCCCAGCTACTCATCCTTAACCGTCTGGCACATGCTTTTCGTAACACCCTTATTACAATCGCTAGTAGATACAATAAAATTAATGAAAGCACTCTGTCCAGCCACATAATGAAATTCCAAGACTTCGGTACTTGGTCCAGCGTCCCCACTGTCGTCAGAATGGTCTATATGCATATTTTTCTCTTTGTTGTTAGTTCCGTGAAGTCCACTGACCAACTAACCTTGCTTCCGTGTCGTATAATACCTAATCACAGTCCGCTCATTATAAAAAGGGCACGTGAATTACACTTTAGTAACAAATACTCTAACCTCTCTGGAGATAGCTTATAACCTGGAATAAAACAAAATACTTTTTATCCCGGAAAATTGTGAATTGTTGAAAAGATTCCACGTGAAAACTGGAAATGTTGAATAATCGCTGTAAGGAACGGTTGCCATGGAAAATAAATAATAAATCTGTCAAAAAACATCAAGAGCGTTGGTGCTATACCTACTTAATATGCATTGGTTTTTAATATCCTAGAAGGACATAGGGTGTTTTTATCCGCAATAAACTGTAGTCCATGCGGACGAAGTCACGGGTGGGAAAGCTAGTAACACAATAAAAATAAGTGATGTGATGTATCGAGAGACGAGACTTACTTCATTTTCCTCAGACGTGAAAGTTTAATAAAAAATATAGGAAACTTTGGTCAGCATAATTTTGTAACAGTGCTTATAAATACTGTGACTGACTGTACCCGTTCAACATTTCATGGAGTACAATGAAACATTTTTGATTTAATATTATTTTGATGGAGCAGTTTGAAATATGATGTTGAATAGTCGCTGGAGTAGTTTGAGAATAGAACCAGCTACCTGTGTAGTAAGATGCAACATAAATACAGTGCTTTTAAATTAAAACTTTATAATAATAATTCTTTGGAGTAATTTGAGAATTAATGTATGGGATTCATACTTTTGTGGAACAAAAGAATGGAGTACTTTGGGAACAACCCGATATTTTAAGTAGGTAGCTTTGTTGAACAAGATGTTAAAAATGCTGCCAAAACAGTTTGTTTTTTCGATGCTAAATTCGTTATAATAGGTAGGTACTTATTTCAATTACATTTCAATATGATCGGCTTTATTTAAAAATCAAGATTCGATTTCGGATTTTTTAAGTTGAAAGGTTTGATTTCAGAGAAGCGTATTATTTTTGTTCTTCTCAGTTCTCAGCTATCTCTGTCGTCGGTCTACTCTTTCACGGGACTTCAGTTTCCATGAGGTAATACCATAGTTTTGCTGTTATGATGAGTTGATGCGCTCGCGAGGCGTATGGTTATCTTTTGTGTAACTTTTAATGTTTGTTAGAATCCAGATTTATTGATTTAAGACGTTTTTTGAAATATGTTTTTAGGAATTAGTTATCTTACCATGACAATCAAAAAAAGCTAGCAGAAGACGAAATACTAATTTTAGTGGATCGAGAAGAGGAAAATGAGGGTTATGAGCCTCTGGAAAATGTTTTCCCAAAACCAAACGAACGGACTCTCAGCGGATGAAGAGGAAACTTCGGCCAAAATAGGCATTCCTACAGCTGTCTAAAAAAATATGTCAAAGTCAAAGATGACCAGAACTAAGTGCAAAGAGTAGGTAAAAATACTACTTGTGGCGAGCTTAATAAAGTCGTTTGCCCTCTAAATAACAACTTTGAACTAATTATATTTTTTCGGACTGATTATATTATGATCCGATAGTTTGTAAGAAAAAGAATCTATTTTGTAATTTTACTCCTAAAACATAAAACTGTTGATTGTTGTTACTTTTTTGTAGAGGTCTACTGAATATATTTTTATTCCTACAATTTTTATAAATATAAATCAATGCAGTAAATGCATTTAAAAAGCGTGCGTATCTGAAGCGTCTTTAACGTACCTTGTGATATGGTTCTAGGGTTAAAGCGTCAAATATTTTGAGTTAGGTTCAAAGGAAGGAAGGAGCTAATGAATAGGTAGGTAGGAACTAGGAGTTATAATACCTGTAGAGTAGTTAAAACAAGAAACAAAATCGGCCAGGCCGCAGTGCTATGCTGGGCTATTAATCTTATGATAAAATGTGAAAGCAATACCGCTACATAAGTCTGCAATAGCCAGAAGACAGCTTGCGGTCTAATTGTGGCTGAAGCCTTTGTTATTGAAATGTCTGGAACCAGACTAACCGATTAAGCTATTACAATACGTGCTATTCATTGCGAAGCTTGTGTCTCAGTTAGATTGCTTCTTGAAGCAATGTAAGTCATGTCCATTCGCGAATTACTACGTATTTTTAAGAATACCTAAGTATTTTTAAACATTAGGTACCTAAGTCTTTTTAAGAATAAGGCATTATATTGCAAATAAGCCCATAAAATACTAAATGCAGGTCATTTTGCGAATAGGTCCAATTTCGACTAAATCTTAATGACTAGTATGATTTAGTGATGATTATCACACTAGTCAAGAACTGAAGAATAACATCTACTCGTATATCTATCTGTCTATCTATCTATACTTATAATAAAGCAATATGTACGAAAAATTACGAACAGAGATTTAAAAAATGGTCTAGGGTACATGAAATAAGCTACTGAACGAGAATATAACATTTTTAAAAAATCGTGTATATTTTGTTGTCTGTCTGTTTGTCTGTTTGTTTCTTCGCGCGTCACGTAAAAACTACTAGACAGATTGCGATGTGGTTTTCTCTGTTGGATAGCGGATAGCTTAGGGTTTAAATTAAAAACTGATGTATTTGGTATCTCAATCCGATGAGTAGAAGCCGAGCAATCGATAAAAACTTTTTGACGGCTGAAGGAATTTTGGCCAAATGTTGGTATATTGGTATTTTAGGCCTTGGAATAGTACATGTATTTTTAACTTAGAGAAATGGCAATGCTTGCGGAACTCGCCTTACGGCGAACTACTCCAATCGCAATGTAGTCATATCGAGAAGCGATCTAGTCATACCTGCTACTTATCTAGTCATATCGAGATGTTGTCATAAAGCTTCTAACTGGTTCTAACCCATTAAAATGTATAAGACAGTTCTTGAAGATGATGTGAATGAGATCTCTTTGTCGTAACTGAACACTAGGCTCAGAGCAACTCGTTTGATCAACTCTTGTCTCTGTTGCTCAAGCCCACAACACTTGCATTAGATGTCTATCAGAAATCACAACACAAAAAGTAAGATGGCGCTTGAGTTCCCCTGTTGGGTCAAAGGGATATTTTTATTAATGCGCTTTTAGCCGGAAGGAACATTAAAATGTATCTATGCTATTAGTTAGCTCCTTTATAGTTTTTTTTTTATTATATTTTATTTAGTTTATTAGTTAGGCGATTGGTCTAGTGGCTAGAGATCTTAGGTAAGAAATCGAACGGTCGCGGGTTTGAATCTTGCAAGGTGCAATCATTTGTGTGATGAGCAGAAATGTTTGTTTCCGAGTCATGGATGTAATATTCTTATCTATGTATGTTTATCCGTTATCTAGTGTCCATAGTACAGGGTATCCTAGTTTGAGGCTGGTTGGTGTGGAAATGTTCTGAATATATTTATTTATTTATTTTTATTTGAGGCTGAAAATGTCCAAATTTAAAGCGCGCTGATCACCGGCGGCGAATTTATCTATCGCGGTAGGTATTTACATAGCAATGGACCCTTTTTTTTTTTCATACTTTCGTTCCCTTCGCGGTCTCAAACTAGGTAGGTATTGTTGTGTCTACCTAGTTGTAATGTAGCTAATTCCACGAATGCTTGCCTTCCAGTGCGAGCGGTAATCCGCGTCAAACGTACCCAATGAAAAATCGTATAAAAACGGTTAGTTCGCGTTCGTTCTTACCTCCGGTGTTCCGATGGCCAAGTCGATCATTTCGCTTATGTTGAGCACTACTGCAGTGTCTGCGGATGGAACAATAAACTTAAAGTTGTGAAGAAATAGCAATGAAGCGTGTAGAGTTTAGGATACAATAGCTGCGCCCCGCGGTTTCATCTGTATGAGTGATGACGAACATGTTTTTTTTTAAATCCTTTTACTAGAGTACTTTTTAAGTATATATACCCTATTTATATTACAATCTAGCCATTAATTAGGCTAATAAGTAATTTAAAATTAACTTAAACTGTTAGATTGAATAGAACTAAGAATGTGTCCAATAACACTTTTCTTACAGTCTCTATTAAGGAAAAGACACTTTGTTCATGTGTTCTTTACACGTTATTAAACCATATTTCACTATTACACTAACCGTGTCCGTGTGTGATACTGATAATGATGAAGATGTAAAGTATCCTATGTGTCATTCTAGGGTACAAGCTATCTCCATTCCACGTTTCATCTGGTCAGCCTTTTGGTCGTGAAGAAGTAACAAACATATATACAAACTTTCGCCTATGTAATATTAGTGTGATTACGGATTTTGGTTTCGTAGAGACTTGTGAAATACTTGGTTGGTCAAATGCTACACAAGTCAAAAGCTTAATTTGTCAATTACGCAATTCGTCAAAACAGTTATTCGTCAAAACCTCAATTCTTTAAATACGTGATTCGTAAAGTCATTTTACAATCGGACACTACCTGCATCCGTAATTTTCAAAGACAGAATATTCTATAGCTAAATGCCTATAAGCGTCAATGCAACCATTTTTCTACTCCCCCACTCCCTCCTCACATCCCCCACTTCCTCCCCTCACTAACACCCTCCCACTCCCCTCGCTTCCCCCACTCCCCTTCCCGCACATCCCCACTCCTCCCTCTCTTCACTTCCCCTCCCCTCCCCTCCCCTCACTCCCTCCTCCGCTCTCTTACTTCACTCCCACTTCCCCCCACTCCTCTCCTCGGCTTGTTCTCCAAACTGTCACTTTGACATCTGTCACATTGACACCGGTCACTTTGACACCTGTTACTTTGACATCTGTCACTAAATGTCTTACTTCCTACTCAGTAGAACAAATTGTAATTTCAGTAGCACAGATTTGTTTATTTTCGTCCAATCTGTTCTAAAGTAGAACCTAAGTAAAACAAATAGTAGAATAGTTTGGACTAACCCAAAAAAAAACAATAACGTTTATTTTATTCTTGTCAGTACAAAGCGTGATTTAACTAATTTGACGAGCTAAGGATTTGACGATTTATGCCATGAATTTGATGAATCTAGTATTTGACTATTATAGGATTTGATCGGTTTATAATTTGACAAATTAAGTTTTTGACTTGTATAGAATTTGACCAATCAAGTATTTGACAAGTCTCTGCGAAACCCGGATTTTGGAGATCTTCCAAAACGTAAACATATCAAATGTTCAAAAACAATGACTAATAATTTTAGATAGGAAGGAGAAAGTAGATAACCTAGCCCATCCATGTGGATGTGGATACTTACATAATTACTACATAATTATTCCTAAAATGTTGTTTTGAAAAAATATGTGCTCCAACTAGGTTTTCTCACATTTTAATACATCCACGTAGTAGACATGAAAGAATTGTATTATTGGCATGTTCTATACTCATAAAGCAGTAAGTTACTAAAAATCTGTACAAAGAAGATAATAAAAAAAAAAACTATACATAACATTAGCTTAGTTATACATAATATTAGTTTGAATAAGAGTATAACTTTTTTTTTTAAATTTCTGGCCGTTTGTCTGTTCACGCATCACGTAAAACTACTTACTGTACCAATTGCGATGCGATTTTCACTGTTGGATAGTTTAGGTTTTGATTTAAAATCTGGTGTACTTGGTATCTCAATCACACGAGCAGAAGCCGAGCAACGATAAAAATATTTTTGACGGCTGAAGCAGTTTGATCAAATGTTGGTGTATTGGTATTTTAGGTCTTGGAATAGCACATGGCGTACTTTTAACCTAGATAAATGACCACGCGGGTACAGCTAGTCAATAAAAAAGTTCTAAATTTAATTGTATGTTTAGGTACAACCCGATATGATAAAGAATCCCAGAGTTAAGTATACTTACTATCTACTATTTATATTTAAGTATCCTTAGTAGGTTTACGTAAATAAATTGGAACAAAATTGATTTTGGCACCTACTATCTAGGTATGGTTATTACAACTAAACATAGATGGTGCCTGCTTGATAGATGAGCTTATTTGGATTCGTGGTCGAAGTAGGTGTGTGACCATCTCCAAACGAGTTTTTTGAGTTTCAATTTTTGAGACCTGGTAGAGTTCCTGGGGTAAATGGGATTTAGACCTAGATCATAAACCTAGATCTAGATAAATAAAATCAAAAGTTATGCTGGTAGTCATAGGGTAATTCAAAATAAACAATTTACCTGCCATGTTTACAAATTTGGAAGCTTCGTCTGTATTTAAAATAATTTCAAAATAATAACTAAAAATCAATCTAAAATCTTGAACACACAACTTCTAAAATTACGGTAAACATTTTGATTTATATCAAGCTAAACTCGTTGGCATCATGTTGGCATTCATTTTAATTTTTAACATACTGACAAGAGACTTCAGTTGGAAAAGAGGTCTCACACTGAAACATTAAAACTCCTTGCTGGTGCCGTGTGATTACAGTAGAGGATTACAGTACCACAGACTTCTAATATATACAGTCAAGGAAGTTATACAGTAGTCATACTCACGTCTACCATAGAGTGGACAAATTATCTTTCCCCCGTTTTTATCCACTTCTAACGTGTGAGAAGTTTATGTGCAAATACAGTAACTCGCAAGTCGTAGAAGGTGGCTGAGGCATAGGTGCTGAGTTCATACTTGGTTATTGGGTGCTGCCTGTTTTGCATTTGGGGTTCTGTTAAAATATTCTAAACGTATTCAAATCCTTTTGGCCATTGCTGGTACCTGTAAAATAAAGATGGCAGTTAATGGCCATTGGCCGGCATACTAAAAGGAATGGGTTTTGCTCGAAGGATCGACCAAAATTAACCTATCACAACAGAAAACCTAATTATACTACGCTATCGCGACCATGGTGCACAGATAAATAACAGTACCTCAATCGAGTGTACAAAATATGTATAAAAAAATACCTAAGTGTAAATTTCATCGAGATCGAGTACCCATACAAGGCTGTAGCGATCTTGATGAAATTTGACAAGGAAATAGTGTGCACCAATAATAATTGATCATGAGAAAGGCACATATTATATTATTATTTTTATTTTTACCCCGGATTAATGTTCACGCGTGCAAAATAGCGGGGCTAGTCAATATAAAACAATACCGTGACTGACAGCCAACGCACATTCTAAGTTGGTGTACCTAGAGATTGAAATTTGGAGGATATATTCCTCAATTACCCTAAACGGGAGGAATTTTTGAAACTCACATCTTTAGATAGCGGCGATGAAGTTTTTAAGTAGACAATGTGACGCGGGCAAAGCCGCGGGGTGCAGCTAGTAATTTACCGCATGTTCTTTATGAAGAACGTACTAACACTAACTATCACTAATATTATAAAGAGGAAAAATTAGATTTTTTGTTTATTTGTATTTTTGTTTGTAATTTGTAATGGATAAACTCAAAAAAATACTGAATCGATTTTAATATTTTTTTCACCTTTGGAAAGCTACATTATCAGCGAGTAAGTATCTATCGTCTACTGAGGATAGTATTAAGGAGAATATTAAATTTTTCTGGAAATTTGTCAGTAGCAGAAAAGGCCATACTTCTATTCCGCATACCATGACATTTGGAAATACCTCTTCATCTAATGGAAATGGAATTTGTGAACTTTTTTCGCTTTACTTTAGTTCAGTCTTTGAGGTGTGTTCTAATCTGGATTCTGGTACTGTTAACGAGAACCTAACAGACAACTTTGACCAATATATTTTGAACTCATTGTCTCATGTTATTTTAGAAGTAAATGATATTCAATTTAAAATAAAACAATTGGACAAAAATAAGGGACCAGGACCGGATTTGATTCCCCCGTCGTTTGTCAAGCATTGTGGCAGTGAATTATCTGTTCCACTGTCCATTATATTCAATAAATCTCTGAGGTGCGGCGTTTTCCCAAAGCGATGGAAAACCGCTCATATCATTCCTATTTATAAAAGCGGCGATAAATCTCATTGCAAAAATTACCGACCCATAAGTATACTGTCTTGTTTTGCGAAATTATTTGAGTCCTTGGTCTACAGTCACTTGTACAGTCACATCAAACCAATTATCTCTGACAAACAACATGGTTTTGTTAAAAATCGATCGACGGTTAGCAATTTGCTCCAGTACAAACATTACCTTTGTCAGGCCTTTGCTAGTGGTGGCCAGGTTGACTCTATCTATACTGATTTTTCAAAGGCCTTTGATAAGGTCAGTCACAAATTACTGTGCCATAAACTTTGGTCATATGGCGTTTACGGGAGCTTGTATCGTTGGATTTGTTCGTACCTTAGCAACAAAAGTCAGCTGGTGGCATTGAAAGGTTTTATTTCCTCACCTGTAACTGTAATTTCAGGGGTTCCACAGGGATCCCATTTGGGGCCCCTTCTTTATGTTATTTTCATAAATGATTTAATTCAGCGCCTATCTTGTAATTGTCTTTTGTATGCTGATGATTTAAAGATCTTCAGCGTAATTACAAAGGTTGATGATTGTCAAGCTCTACAAAATGATTTGAATACTGTAACTGAGTGGTGTACAACAAATCATATGAATTTAAATATCAATAAGTGTTTTACCATTTCGTTTACAAATAAGCATCATAAAATCATGCTAAATCGTTCATACATTGCTAAAGATTTGGGCGTTTTGATTGACGATAAGCTTTCATTTCGTGCGCACTATCAATACATTGTAACAAAAGCAAACCGACTTCTGGGTTTCGTCTTCAGGTCAACAAAAGGTTTTAAAAAACCTCGTACTTTGTTGTACCTTTTCTTTGCTCTGGTAAGAAGTGTTTTAGAATATGGTAGTCCAATTTGGTCTCCAAACTATAAGGTTCATATCAATGAAGTTGAACGAATTCAGAAGAAATGCCTTAGAATGTTGAGTTATCGACAGAAACAGGGTCGCTCAAGTCTTAATTACGAAGAGAGGCTCTCTAAATTTAATGTTCAATCACTAGAGTTACGTCGCATATACTTTGATTTGGTTTATCTTAACAAAATAATTCATAATATAATTGATTCCCCAGAGTTGTTGTCGGAAATCTCATTCAGTATTAGATTCAGAGCACGTAAATCTAATGAAACTAATCTTTTTGTCTTACAAATCTTTAAAAACAATATTTCTTATTACAACCCATTGACTAGGATGGCTCGTCAGTATAACGAATTAGCAAAAAACAATAAAATTAAGCTTGACAGTTTTAGTCCCAAATTAAGCATTTTTATAAAAAATATTAAGGAGATCCTCCATTTTCATAATTTGTCTATTTCAGTCGCTAACAGTGGCGTCTTGGATATCCAACCATATCATTAACATAATATATTATTAATTTTATTTTTGTTGCATGTCTGCATATCATGTCATTGTTTTGATGTAATATGACGTGTTATGTGTTGGGCGTGTAGTTAGATAGTTTTGCAGTTTTCTAATGTGTATTATCTAACTTTATAAATAGAATATCTACATTCATCTTTTCCATGTAAATTGTATGTAATGTCTTTGTCCTCAACCTAGCTTTGAACATATATGTATGTGTACCAGTCTTGCTTGTTATGGTTGCTCTGATTAGCTGTACGCACATGTATTTATGTTGCAATCCAGATCAAAACTGTATTTTTGTTATTTCATATTATTTTTTGATTGTAATGTGTTTTGTGCGTCTAAATAAATAAATAAATAAATAAAGTAACAGAGGCTGTATTTAACATTTCAAAAAAATTGATATCCCTTCGAAAATTGCATTAATGTAACCCAAGTTCTCAAAAATTTGCACTATTGACGTTTTATCGCTGTAAAGCAAGGCTGGTCAACCCCAGGTCCGCGAGCCACATAGTGGCCCGCGAACGATTTGTTGGTGGCCCGCGTGAACCAGAAGAATAAATCCTGGTCCTGGAATAATAACAAGCCATGTCAGATGCCCTAGAGTGGCCTGAAAAAACTCTAACACCAGAGGCCAGCAATACCTAAGCTCATATGACAAGCAAGTACGAAGCTAAAATTACATGGTTATTAGCAGCGCACAATGTGTTATAGGACCCAAAAATTTGACATCCTTATTTTCTTTGATTTGAAATCGAAAAGTAAAACTCCCGAGTGCTAGTTTAGATTAGGAGAAAAATATGTTCATTTTTAACACATTTTTTGGCTGAAAATCAGAAAAATAATTCTTGTCCAAAATGTATTATAGATACAGAAGAATTTGTGCAAGCATTTTTGATAGCGCTTTAAGAACGCATTCACAGAAAGTTTTTGTACTCCTCTAGTCCTTAATAAAATGATTTTAATGAAATTTAAAAAAAAAATGTTTCTTTTTTTTTCTTCAGGGTTCTGCCGTATTAGCATCTGATTTTATATCAATTTAAAATCCTGACTACTACACTATTTAAAAAAAAAAATATTCACTTATCTCATGGAATACGGCAAATATCTTAGAATTTAATTTTTACTCAGGGTTGTCACTATTTATGCCGAAATAAAGGCCGAAATTTTGTTTAAAGTTCAAGATTGTAGTTGCAAGATTGTTTTGAAATTGTTAGCCGTTCGTTTTGTAACAATTGGCGAAAATAACTGTTAAAAACGCTAAATATGATCACAATTGGCGTTCCCTTTGGCCATTTGTGGGCGAAATTAGCGTTCTGAACGTTTTCAATCACCGTTAGTTTTGCAAGTTTCGGTGACATGTTGACATAGGAAAATCGTCTTTATTCCGTCAGGGATAGGGTCGTTTCTCATTCAGTTTAGAAAGGATCAGTAGTGTCAACAGTTACAAAAATGACAAAAGTGTTGAAAATGTTCAAAGGAAACGGCTTGTTAAAATTGTATATAAGAATCCAATAGCTTTGTTGATTACGCCAAGTCTTTCATTTCGTGACAAATCCGATGGATGTCGTTTGGAATGTTAGTTTTTGCTCTGTTCGAGCAGAAGATAAAAAACATCTAATCTGGTGAGCTCTTTTTGTCAACATTTTTCGACTATGCTGTCATGTCAAAAAATCCCATTCTGGATTCATCACTACTGTCTGTCAATTCTCTTAGTATACTTACAGAATCTCCCAGAGAGTGAGAAATGCCGGCTATGGCGCTATCCATAGCATCATCCGATGCCACCACGCCGACCAACATGAGAGTTGGCACCCTCATGTCCCCCCTCTGGGCTTATTTCAACCAGATGTTCAGTAGTTCCATTTGTTATTTTCAAATGTTTTGTAATCGTGTTTATTTGTTTCACTGGTAGAAATATCTCAAATTTTCCGTGCTTGCTTCAAATCAAATCAAATCATTTTATTTGTCAGAATGTAGGTAAACAGTTGAAGATGTTAGTTTAAATACTTTAAATATACAATTACCCTTATACATTCTCACCATTAGGCATGCAAATTATTAAATTGAATACAATAAAAAATAAAATGTCAATATGGTTAAATTAAAATGTCTTACAATAAAATAAAATTCAAGTCCAAATAAAATACCAATTGCAAAATAATATTTACCATTGATCATTTAAATTAATTTAAATACAGTTCAAATGATTATCATTAAGAAAATCATTTATCGTATAATAACTTTGTCAACAAGAAAACAAGAAATTTGTCAACAAGAAATAACTTTAATTTATGTTTGAAGCTTATTAAATTACATTGCTTTATGCTCTTTGGCAATTTATTATATATTTTCGGAGCCATACAAAATACACTGTTATGCATTAGCGATGTATTGAACGGTCTTAAGCAGAGTCTGTCTTTGTTTATCATATTGAACCTGTAAGCTTCATTGAAAGAATGAAAATATCCGAGGTTGTTCTTCACTAATAGCGCAACCTCATAGAGATAGATGCATGGTACCGTCAATATTTTAAATGATCTGAAATGTGATCGGCAACTATCTATGGGCTTTATATGAGCTATTGCTCTAACACACCTTTTTTGGGCTAAGAATACGTCCGGTCTATTAGTTGAATTGGCCCAAAAAATTACCCCATACCTTAATATAGAAGCAACACTTCCGTGGTATGCAGTCAATGCAGTTTCACTGTTGACTATATTTGAAAGATGATGCAAAGCATATGTCAAACTATTAATTCTTTTAACTAAATTATTAATATGATGTTTCCATGTCAGTTGCTTATCTATATGTAATCCTAGGAATTTTGTCGTCTCAGTTTCATTTATGGATTCATTTAAATAATTAATGTCCAAAATCAAATTTGCGGTTCTTTGTTGAAAATGCATCACTTTAGTTTTATTCAAATTAATTTGCAGATTGTTAATTTCCAACCAATATATAATATATTATTTTACAGCGTCAATAATTTCAGTTCTGTAGTCTGTATCTTCTTTTTTAATAATGACAGTACTATCGTCAGCAAATAATACCATTGGGTGTTTAGTACAGTTTGGAAGATCATTTATATAGCAAAGAAAAAGTAATGGCCCTAACACGCTTCCTTGCGGCACTCCGTTCGACATTCTGTGATACTGACATAAATGTTTCTTCAATTTTATTATTAGTATTAATTCTAACTATCTGCGTTATCTGTTTTCTATTGAATAGGTACGATACAATTAAATGTAAAATATTGCCTCTGACTCCATACCGCTCCAGTTTATAAGCCAAAATGTCATGATCTACACATTCAAACGCCTTGGACATATCCATATATATGGCGCAGACAGGATTCCTTCGGTCTACATTTTCCATCACAGTATTTAAGAAATCATACATAGCCAAATTAATTGAAATTCCCTTTCTATATCCTTTTTGCTCATTTA
This sequence comes from Alsophila aescularia, assembly GCA_946251855.1. Classification (NCBI taxonomy): domain Eukaryota; kingdom Metazoa; phylum Arthropoda; class Insecta; order Lepidoptera; family Geometridae; genus Alsophila; species Alsophila aescularia. Next base: position 38,228,411 of record OX276379.1, read on the forward strand.
TCAATATATTGTTATGTTCTAAATAATTATAAAGCCCATCATAAATATTTTTTTCAAAAACCTTTGAAAATATTGGAATTAAGGCAACTGGCCGGTAATTAGTAATAATATCTTTATCACCTTGTTTAAACAGAGGCTTAATTATAGACGATTTAAGGTGATCTGGGAATACACCGTGTTCTATGCACATGTTAAACACAAAACACAATGGAAAACAGACAATGTCATTGAAAAGCTTGACTACCTTTGTGTGTATGTTATCATATCCGACACTATTTGTGGGTTTCAGACTGTGAATTTTCCTAAAAACATCTGGAGGAGTAATTGGCGTCAAAAACATTGAGAAACATTCACTTGAAAGTAATTGACAATATTTAGATTTTTTATATTCATTTATTTTACTGCTACTATTTTTAATATGATTAGCAAAATAATTATTAAATGCATTTGCAATGTCAGTTGGATTGGTTGTTGTATTATCATCATTTGTTATTTTATAAATGTAGTCTTTGAATGTGTTTTTGTCTTTATTGATAACTTGCCATGTCGCTTTAGATTTGTTAGTTGTTAGCTTCGCTCACGCATTTATATTAATGTTGTGATTTTATGCACATACCGAAGGTCAATTATTAACATGTATTTCTTCCACATAATTACATGTTCAAAGGGAGCACTCGTGCAGAAATCTGTTTTTGTACCGTGTTTTGGTGTACCGATAGTTGAAAAAAAAATTAGCTCCAAATGTTCGCGCTCTCTATGCTTGCACTGTAGTGCCTGATTAATGAAGGAAAAGGTGGATTTTGTTTTCTTTCAGTTTTTAACAATTAATTCAAGAAATAATTTGAAATTATCGTGCCTTGTTATTATTGGCTGCTTTCATAGTTATATCTTTCAATGGATCCATAGTATTTTTCATTATTTTGACATTTTTGCGCTCGCTTTGCTCGCGCCTTTTAATATTACCTATATTAACACGCTGAGGAATTTAATGAATGTCTAATTTACCGAAATTCTTCGCGATCATTACGCTCTCGTCTTTTAAATGTTATATTCAGTGTCCTCCTTCGTATTATTTATCTGAAATACTGAAATAACTCTTTTGTTTACGCTCCCTTGGCTCGCACCTTCTTTATAAGTTTGTAGGTTTTACGCACATAGAAGATTTTTTCAAAAACATAAATATAAAACGATCGATCAAAAACGTTAGTTTTTTTTTACAAAACTATACTAATAAGTAGCTTAAAATTTCACACTCTTTACTCTCTTGCTTTCTTGGTAATATTCCATGTTTCGAAATCATAGAAGATTGCTCATAAAAACATACAAAAAAATAAAACTACAATTATAAAAGTGTATCTAAGTAGCTCAAAGTTTTCATATAAAAAAGGAGCGCTGAAATATTTCTCGCCCAGGGCGCACAAATTTCTAAAGCCAACCCTGCATAGGACATTCGTTTACTGTAATAAACATAGAAAACAACGACTGTGAAAGTACAAAGTATATATATATACTAGCTGCGCCCCGCAACTTCGCCCGCGGTCAAACTTTGCCACTCCCACAAGTTTAGAAAATTAATCTTAAAAATTCCCTCCTTTTTGCATCTATATTTATTATATATATATATATATATATATATATAGATGTTATATATCCAGATTCTTAAATGTTTCTGCTCTCCTGGTTCTTAGTTTTTTTTTTAAATATAATCACACCATTTCATCTTCATGGGGAGATAAGTATACTCAATTTTGTATCTCCAATTTTTTAAGTTTTTCTGTTCTCCTAGTACTTAGAAATACATTTTTTAAATACAATCACACTACTTATTTAATGTTTATGGGGAGGTATTCTCACTTTTAATAACTTTATTTGGCAATGTCATATCTCCAACTTAAGGTGTTTCTACTCTCCTGGTACATAGAAATGTTTTTTTTAAATATAATAATTACACCATTTAATTTTAAATATAATCACACCATTTAATTTTAAATATAATCACACCATTTAATTTTAAATATAATCACACCATTTAATGTTCATGGGGAGGTATGATCACTTTTAATAACACACTATTTGACTCTTTTGTATCTCCAACTTATTAAGTGTTTCTGCTGTCCTGGTACTTAGAAATACTTTAGTTAAATATAATCACACCATTTAATGTTCATGGGGAGGTATACTCACTTTTAATAACTTTATTTTTACTGTTACATCTCCAACATCCTAAGTGATTCTGTTCTCCTGGTACTTAGCAATACTTTTTTAAATATAATCCACCATGTATTGTTCATGGTGAGGTATACTCACTTTTAATAACTTTATTTGTCAATTTTGTATATCCAACTTCTTAAGTGTTATGCTCTCCTGGTACTTAGAAATACATTTTTTGTTTTGTTTTTTTTTTTCAAATCTTAAAGAAAACGATACTATTTTTTCCCCTATTTCGTGATCAAAAGTAGCCTATGTGTTAATCCAAGATATTATAAGTACCACATATCTTATACCACATTTCATCCAAATCCGTTCAGCTGTTCGAGCGTGAAGGAGCAACAGTTTGACTTAAGTTTTTCTGCTCTCCTGGTACTTAGAAATACATTTATGCAATATAATTATACTATTTAATGTTCATGGGGAGGTAAACTCAGTTTTAATAATTAACCTTATTTGTCAATGTCATATCTCCAACTTCTTAGGCGTTTCTGCTCTCCTGGTACTTTGAAATACTTAAAAAAAAAAAAACACTATTTAATGTTCATGGGGAGGTATACTACTCTCTTTTAATAGCTTTATTTGTCAATGTCATATATGCAACTTCAGGTGTTTCTTTTCTCCTGGTACTTAGAAAAACTTTTTTTAATTTAATCACACCATTTAATCTTCATGGGGAGGAATACCTCACTTTAAATAACTTTATATTTCAATATTATGTCTCCATCATCTTAAGTGTTTCTGTTCTCCTGGTACTCACAAATACTTATTTTAATATAATCACATCATTTAATGTTCATTGGGAGCTATGTATACTCACTTTTAATAACATTATTTGTCAATTTTATATCTCCAACTTCTTAAGTGCTTATGCTCTCCTTGTACTTGAAATATTTTTTTTCATTATTTTTTTCGTTTTTTTTTTCAAGTTTTATACAAAACGATAATATTTTTTTCTCCTATTTCGAGATAAAAAGTAGCCTATGTGTTAATCCAGGATATAAGCTATCCTGGTACCAAATTTTATCTAAATCCGTCCAGCCATTCGAGCATGAAGAAGCAACAAACACACATACACACACACACACACACACACACACACACACACACACACACACACACACACACACACACACAACATACAAACTTTCGCATTTATAATATTAGTGTGATATATATACACTTGGACAGGTTACAATTAGTGGACGTCCATCATGCTCTTCGACAACTCAAGCCGAAGAAGTCCGCCGGTCCGGATGGCATACCGCCTTTCATTTTAAAAGATTGTCGTATGGCGTTAGCTAAACCGCTTCTGCACTTATATAATCTCTGTCTTATATCGGCAGAGTATCCGGATAGATGGAAGGTAACTAGGGTAGTACCAGTGCCTAAGGGGAGATCGCGTGCAAAGGTAGATGAGTATAGACCTATCGCAGTACTTTCTTCGCCGGCAAAAATTTTTGAGTCGATAGTACAAAGGATTATAGCAGTGCAGGTGAGTTCGCAGCTCTCGGACGCTCAGCACGGGTTCCGGCCGGCAAGAAGCACTACTACCAATCTTCTAAGTCACATGGCTTATTTAGTGCCTACCGTGGATGATGGGGGTCAGGCGGATACTGCTTATTTTGACGTCAAAAAAGCTTTTGATTTAGTCGATAATGACGTATTGCTCAAAAAGTTAGCGGGATTTGGGTTTACCCCACATCTTTTGAAATTTTTCGCGAATTATATGACGGACAGGCAGCAATATGTAGAATATAAGGGAAGCAGATCACAGCTGTATTTTACTAGGTCTGGAGTGAGCCAGGGCAGTAATTTGGGACCATTGGAATTTATTTTAATGATTAATGATTTACCGAAGGTTGTTCAGAACGCCAACTGTCTATTGTTTGCTGATGACCTCAAGTTATCGCTGGTGGTTAAAAATATGACAGACTGCGAGCGCTTACAAAGTGACATAGACAGAGTGGTGGCCTGGAGTAAAGAAAATAATCTACAATTTAACGCTAACAAGTGTATGACAATAACTTTCACTCGTTCTCATACGCCCGTAATGCATAGTTACAACATAGACGGAACTCCGATGCTTAAAGTAAATGAGGTGAAGGATTTGGGGTTGACTCTTGACACGGCGCTAATATTTCGGAATCACATTATTACAATCTGCAAAAAAGCCTACAGAAATTTGGGTTTTATCCTGCGTATGGCTAACAGTTTCACCAATATTAGTGCTATTTCCGCCTTATACAGCGCTCTGGTCAGGAGTCAATTAGAATTCAATGGAGTCATCTGGTCCCCTCACGAAACAAAGTACATTCGGATGGTGGAGAAGATACAAAATAAGTTCATTAGGTACTTATATTTGAAAAAATACGGAGTGTATCCTTTTTATCCTTTGATGTACCCTACTTTGTTTATTTTAGGCATGGTCGGATATAACGAACTGAAGGTCAGGAGAGAGCTTACTCTTGTTTCTTATATATTTAAGGTACTGAGAGGTAGGGTCCACAATGCGGATATTCTACAGCACATATGCTTGTGTGTCCCAGATAGATATGTTTGGCGGCGACGGATGCCAAAGTTGGTGGCAGTGCCGCGCGCGCGGACCAACCTCCTACGGGAGGCGCCTTTTACGCGTGCACTTCGCATACTCAATGTAATTGCGGTTAAACTAGACCTATTTGGTTGTACTCTGAGTGAATTTACTAAGGTAACTTTAGAAGTTTTATGTTATGCCTAAATCATAGGTTATTTTTTAGCCGACTGAGGAGGGTTATTTTTAATTTGTTGCTACACTATCGCATTAGGTGAAATCCTGTAATGGTAGTTCTAAGTTTTGTAAATAAATAAATAAATAAATAAATAAATAAATAAATATATATATATATATATATAAACATTTTTGTTAATTCTTTTACAATCGGTTTGACTGAAATAATTAGTTAGCCTGCCAATTTTCAGATGAAACTCACTGAACTGCAAAATCATCCTGGACTTAAAAACCTTTTACCCGAAAAAATATCTTCAGATTTCTGGAAATTGCCACGAGCTTTCCTGCAATGACCTGGCCTTTAAATTTTTAAGTAGTTTTTTATCAACATAATGTTTATCGAAAGTCCTTTTCAAATCTTAACTTTGAAAAAAATAACGACAATTCGGCCCAACTGTTAAAAAGGTTGAGCAGCCTTGCTGTAATGGATCCGTGTTGCAGTGGAAACGAAATAATAACAGTCGACAAGTACGTGAGTAATAATGAAGTTGTCTATGGTCAAAAAGTATCAACATCATTGCTGAAAAAGTTTTTGAATTACGCTTACTGGCGTTTTTAAAAAAAGTTACGACTGCGCCGCGGCAATTTTCTTACTTTTAGCATTTTGATGCACGGGTAGCGCTTATAAGCGCTACCGGTGCGAAGCCGGGGCGAGTCACTAGTTATTCATTTAATTTAATAACGTCACCACGAATGGCTCGTTCGACCAGAGCAGGTGCCCGGTAATCTTATCACGTAGCGAGGTTGTTATGCGTTTCAGGTTACCGGGGAACGGTTACGTCATTCGAAATTATATTAACATGACATTGTTCAAGGAAAAACTTCGCAGTTGGTGGCCGGCACAGAATAAATAATAGTGTGGCCGGTCGGACCGGCGGACTGCGGAACTCCAGGGCATAGGATTATTTTCCAAGTCTGTGAACACCTATAACCCTTAACTGTAGTGGTGAAAAGTAGTCAAACTTCTATAGTCGTGGGTCCGCGGGACTCGCCTACTTTTGATTTAAAATACACCAAAAATAAATCTCCATTTTACACCTTTTTTTATTAAACTTTACACTGTCATCAACATCAACAATCGTAGTATTAAACAAAATCAACAATAGAAACTTTTGTTCTTATCTATAATGGCACTTGTTTTAATCATTCGTTATTTACTTACGAAAAACATGCATTCGAAAAAAAACATAAAAATGAAATATATAATTATAAAATCTTTTCTATTTTCATAAACAAAAAAAATATTCAAAAAGAATTAAACAAATGAAAAAAAAAACTGCTTATTAACTGATTATGATGACTCCAAGAGTCCAAGCTGACAATACATGCAAGCTTAGATCTGAAGCTCATGATCTCGTACTAAAATTTTACGACCATAATTTTGCGAATAACAGTCGACACTCGACCCCAATTGTTTATTTTCCGTAATTAGGACTGAATAGTTAAATTAACTTAAAATTTGCAATACAAAACTTAGTTTTTTTTTAAATTATAAGGTACCTAGGAGCGAGAGGTGCTGGGGCACAAGGCACACGCCGTGTTTTGTACACGCGTTCAAAGATAGAACATGGGTCCAGAGGACCCACCACGACTACAGTCAAGGGTTAATAGGATTTAAGAGTGGTGAGCGGTTTGAGGGTGTCCCGGATCTATTTTAAGCTTTTGGTCCTGATATTCTGAGTGCTTGATCGTGTTCTGTCCTCCCGCCTTGAACGCAATGCGGCAATGTTTATATGGAACTCGATTGCAGTGATTAATGTGGCACTAAAGCCATCCGTTACCTTGATAACTATTAACTGCTCGTGACTGTCTTGTTACCGATTCCGAATAACGGCAGTTTTTATTAATGACTAGGTAATCGATCCAACTGTAAACTCAGGAGTTGTGGTTGCGGTATCCGGTAATAATTTCTCAAAAATATTAACTTTGATTGCAGAGAAGAATGCAAGGTTAGACCTGAAGCTTATAATCTCGTACTAAAATTTTACGGCCATAATTATGCGAATAACAGTCGACACTCGACCCCAATTGTTTAATTGCCGTAATTAGGACTGAATAGTTAAATTAACTTAAAATTTGCGCAAGCGAAGCAATTAAACAGGATATCGTGAGAGATGGTAGGAGGCTAGGAGCACTTCCCTATACAACGGTCTGTTTATCATGCGGCTGAGATATGTACGAGAAGAGTAAACAAACCACCGTGCTGCTTTCTTGGCTTTGTATATTCACAAATATTGACATAGGATGTTCTTAGCGGAGATAAACGTGAAAATAACGGAGTAATTGATTCGAATACTGGGAAACATATCGTTCGGTTTGTATCAGCGATTACATACACATCGCTGAAATGCTCTCGTTGTTTACTGGCATCATTAGCGGCCGCGCGTTAAGTTGCCTCGAGAACCGTGGTTTCTTGATGCGGCATTCACTAGACGAGGTCTTCAATACATCAATGTTAGATAAACATCTAGTCAAATTACAATTTGCAGTGGGTCAGGCGGTCGGCCGTGAAGACAGTGAGACGGGAAGAAACTGAAAGCATTCGGTGAATTCTTTGTTCCATCATCGTATGGCGCGCTGACGTGAAGGACGTCAATGCGATGCGCACAGTGAAGTAGCCGCATACCTGTCTCCTTTCATATAAAATGTTTGGTTTGGCTCGCGTTTCGCCGAAACGTGGAGGCTTCTCTTATTTTTTTAGCAGCAGGTGCCCGCCTGCGCGAGCGGGACGAGGCACTCTGCCGGCGCGGCACGAAAGCTCTTGCGCGAGGATCCCGGACCGCAGCCCGAGCATTCGAATTTCGAGTCGTTTAGTCTCGTGTCGGCACGGCTCGGGGCCGACCGTATCGTGTCCCGCGTTCGCACAGCTTAACCTACGACGAAACTTTACGTAAACATTTATGTATTTCATCGGACCGTAATTTCAGCTGAAACTGTAAATATTTGCCCATCGTGTTAGCAAGCTGTCTTGCGAATATTGCGCGTAGTTTTTTTCCTTTAAGTGCTTCGTTTATCCCGACCAGTTTTTGACACGAATAAGATCGTGTCTTCAATTTTGTCGAAAGTACCGGCATTGAGTGCATGCAAGGCAGATCCTGTTGCATTATAATAACGGTGTGTATACATGTTCTATATATTTATATTCTATTTTTCCTGCCAAAATAGATATATTTTATGTATTATTTGTATAATATGTACATTATCTATACCTACCTATTATTACGAATATTTGGTATAAATGTGTGTTTACACAAAACCACCGATTGTTATTATTGTACTCTGATTTACTCGTATCTGTGAGTGGTAAGGTGAGCCACCTAACCTTGTTGTCGTGTGCAATAGGTAAAGTGTATTTTAATTGAATTGAATGTTACACGACTCTAAGTGTAACAAATATTATTTATTCTGTGACATGGGCTAGGAATGCAAAAAAAGGACAAGCAGGGCTGCCAATGCCAATTTATCAAATTCCCCAATAATCTAAGTCAAATTCCCCAAATTTGGGGATAAAAACCTTATAACGTTTATTCTCCACAAATTCCCCTCAAAATTATTTTAAGAAATGAAAATAGTGTCAACAATTTATTTTTCTTTTATTTTATACACTTATTTTCATATTTTTGTTGCATGAATTTTGTTCGATTTGAATGAATTTGTTTTTTGAGTTTGTTTTGTCGAATATTTGACACTGCTGCCCCGTATTTTAATCCCTTCCCTTGTTGCCATTCAATATAGGTACAGTATCTGTATTTAGTCCCTTCTGCACACGTGGTCCGTCAGTTAAGTCCGCTCGATCGGACGACGTGAACTTTTTTCGTGCTGGTCCGATTCATCGGACGACGAGGATTCTCGAACTCTCATAGTCTGACTTAGGTCCGCTCGATAGGACGACGTGAATCGACTGTGTTTTTTTATGGATACAAAAGCTGGCGTAGGTAGGTACTACAAGTGTATTTAGTAGACAACTTTCATAAAACGTTTATTGAAGGGGAATCCCCTAATCATAGAAAACCGACAAACTAGGGATGTGAAATACATTTTTTTTAAATATATATGTTTTTTTACTACCTACATATCAAGTTTATCGACCGTATATATTAAATAATTTTAGTCACTATATAGCCATGAAACTATCGAAGTATGAACTACAGATATTATTTAATGACGAGATGTCTAAATCTACGAATTTTCCCCGAATTTTCCCCATTATGCCAATCCCCAGTCAACTTGAGATTCCCCGCAGTTTCGGGAATTCCTCACAAATTGGCAACGCTTCATAAAGATGCCATGTAATTTAAACATTTTCATTCATTAATTAATTCATTAATTAAACAGAATAGTAACTACTTAAGTAGTCTTTCGTCTCATAAAGGATTATACAGTTTAATGTTCTATTGTTTTTATTATCGGGATAGTAAGGTAGGTTAAACAAAGAGTACTATTGGTTAAACAAAGAGCAATAAAGTTGAATACTACTCACAGTAAGATAGAGGTAAGTGTTTGAGGAACAGTTACTTAATGGTCAGAGATACGTAATATTGATACGATTATGCAACTTGATCTACACCACCCTTCTATAGTAATAAGCATTAAAACAATGTTTATGTTATACCTCTAACTATAAAAATATCAGATATTTTATATCCCATTATGTGTTATATAAACTCTATTATATCGTTATTTTATATTATTATATCGGTATTACATTATGTTATATCAGATAATATATATTATTTCACGATCTGCCAAAATAAAAGATACATCAATATCTAAATATAGGTACGTGTACTATTATTTATTCTGTGATATAGGTAAGTATATCATAATAGTCTCCTGATATTGCATCAGCGAACCCTGGTTTTTATTTGAAGCAAATCGGAAGATCCATTTTTTTTGCCTCAAAGCGGAATTTCCAAAAATCTTTGTATGCAGAGCAACGATTTTTTTAAAGAAATCGTTCCTATTTGTAAACGAGTTTTCAGCTATTAGTGATCTATAATAAGAAGAATAAAAAGAAAAAAAAAGACTAACAACAAAACTAAACAGAGGCAAACAAGCTTTAGATTCTTGATGATGAAATAAATATACGATGCAGTCGGAGGAATTATGCATTTAATTTCTCCTTTCACGGTATCAGCTAGAACCTAGCGAGCTACTCCTCATGGCTCCGACTACATCTAATATATCAAAATCAAGAACCTAGCGAGCTACTCCTCATGGCTCTGACTACATCTAATATATCAAAATCAAGAACCTAGCGAGCTACTCCTCATGGCTCCGACTACATCTAATATATCAAAATCAAGAATCTAAAGCTTGTTTGCCTCTTTTTAGTTTTGTTCGCAGTAGGTTTTTATTATTATTTAACAGTATCATTATATATTAGTTTCCCTTATATATTTTTGGAAATAAAGACCATCATTTCGATACCTCACTCGATGGGTTTTGGTCTTTTTTTGTTACGTCAGAAATACATTATGGCAGCTGTAAGCCGCCATATTAGTTTTCTTGACACTTCATAATATCCTATGTCACTCTCGTGATCAAGACGAATCCAATGATACCTCATTTATCAAATTCCAACAAGCTGTTTAGGCTGTAGGAAGCGCCAAAGAAACATACAAACATTTATATATAGCGCAAACAAATAACCCTCTTGATTCGATTGAGAACCATGTTATAGACATGGCTATAGGACTAGCAAGATGAAATACCAATATAGACTGGTCCTACTAGAATGATATACCGTCTATCGTCACTCTTCTAAGTAGAAGAGTGACGATTTCACTAGGTTTCTTTTATGACTACCGATTTATGCTACTGTGGCTACGCTACCGCAATAGGATAAACAGAATACCATATAGATAACAGAATTAATGACAAAATATATCAATAGCAGCTATCGACCCCCGGCCAAGCCTAAATAGTGAGCCGCGATAACTCGGTTCAATAGTTAGCAGACTCTGGATCCAGTCAGTGCCGAGTGGGAGAGGGGGAGAGGGCTTGCCAGTGTATTGACACAGGCGTCCATACTCAGAAAATAAAATATTGGGAGTTTAGGTTATGAGAATAACTCTAGTTATCTAATATGTGGCTATGGTAAGAAAGAAGGATGCACAATAGTAGTCTAATTGACCGAGCGAGCGCGAAGCGTCTCCGTTTCTCAGCTTAGGCAAAATGCTTTCGAATGTCCGGTTTCTGTTCTCCTTCTGTTCTTTCTCTTTTTCTACAGGTCAACTTTCTCAACCTATCTAGACGAAACTTGGTAAACAGGTTAAAAAAATATAGAATTTTTTAGTAGTCGGAGATTTTTTATTTGTACTTCCTCCAAAAAAGGGACAAAAAGGGAGCTACTAAATATCTCCGCCTTATTAGATCCGATTTCGATGTTTTTTTTATTGAACTTTAAATTGGTTTCATAAAAATTTGGTGAAGTTCTGATGAAGATCTTCAGCATGATGAGCAGAATAGCTCTTCAAAATGCAGTTAATTTCTCACTTTTAGGTTTCTACCAGTGGAATCAGCACTTTACCCACAAGGTAGGGATTGATGGAGCACCTTGGTTATTAATTTTAGTTTAACACCCCCTCCGCACGCTTTCTCCTCCTCTTCTCCCCCCAATACCCCCTCCATCTCCCCACTCCCCCTACCCACACCCGCACCTTTAAAACCCCTGACAACAACCCCCGACCCCAACCTCCCTACATTCATTTTTCGAGATATAATCATAAAAGTCTTTCCATACAAAATGTATGAAAAAATGAATTTTATTCATAAATATGTCTTTTCGTTAATTTACCGATGTTTGAGTAGTTATTCTGCTATTCGGGCGGACACAAATCCAACAAATCAAAAATCATAAAAATCGGCCCAGTTATAAATGGGTTATAAATGGTGTAACTAACCCGACTTTGTATATTTAGATATCTGGTAAGTATATACCAATTCTATTACAATCATTCAGGATTAGGTAGGTAGGTATATTTTTAAATAAATGCTTCTTACAGAGATGCTTCTTATTTCTTCTTCCTCTTCTTCTTACAACAACTTATTGATTTAATTCATAACAGAGTTTAATCAATAAGTTGTTAGGTAGAATGCCGTTTTTAAAATAGTTATTAAACAAATTAATGTTTTAATTACCTACATAATTATTTTAAGAAATCTTTTAGATACATTAATGATCCACACCAATATATATCACTAGCTTAAAAGCTAAAAAAACACGCCTGCCCTGCCAAGAAAGAACTGCCAATAAATTGTTTACCTTCTGTTGGAATGTGCTTATCAAGGCCTCCAATTATAACCATACCAATTATTGATACCCATATTGTAAAATACGAAGCTATTTTTTTCGCATTTGAATATGGAGCCATACTGAAGCCAAACTGTTTTTTTTTTCAAAAAAAAATAAACCTTTGAGAATCCCTACATCCCACGAGTAAGGATTCTAACGATACCCCATACGTCTAAATCTGTTCAGGCATTTAAAAGTTATGGTGGAATATATAAACTCACATACATACAAAAATACATACAAACATACACTAACATACATACAAACATACATGAATCCTAAAAAACATTACACTACTTTTCAATCGTGTGTAAAGTGAAACGTTGATTGTCTGTTTGATTGTTTGGGGATCTTTCACGCGATGACGGCTGGACGGATTTTGATGAAATTTGGAATGGAGATAGCCTATATATACTCTGAAATAAAACATGAGATACTTTTTAACTCGGAAAATGGTAAGTTTCCACGGGAAAACTGGAAATGTTGATTACTCGCTGTAAGGAACGGTTGCCATGGAAACGAAATAATAACAAGAATGTCAAAAAACATCAAGAGCGTATAATACCTTTGCATTGGTTTTTAAAATACCTATTTTTTTGCGATAAACTAGAATACACCGCGTGGACGAAGTCGCGGGTGAAAGCTAGTACTTTATTAATAACTTCGAGTTGTTCCCATCTCGGCCTATCATAAAATCGGATTTTGTGTGCCTAATAAACAAATCGGATGGTAGTCCGAGTTGACTACCTACGCCCACACCTTGTTTTCTGAAATAAAAATTACTGGGTAGGTAAGTACCATGGTTCAGTTTTATCACGTTTCTGACTGTTACATTGTGATATAATTATTATACCTATCATAAATGAGGAAAAAACGTAATGCCACTAATTGAATGATTCCAATGCCCTTTCCGCTGAAATAAAAATCGATCTACCTACTAACAAGTATTTACTTGCTTATACGTACTCGTATTCTAGTTTTCATTTTACAGAATAGTCGATTCGAGACGAAGAGTTACCTATATAGTACGAACCAAACTTAATGGCGGCTGTGAAGTGCGCTGCTAGCGCGGCATCGCGCATCCCCTTACCCCTCCATCACCCGCGCATACCTAATATTTGCTATTGCGCATCACTCCGCGCCAACTTCACAGCCGCCATTAAGTTTGGTTCGTACTATACCTGCTTTTATTAAATTCAATGTACTGAACAGCGATTTTCATGAGGGTCAGTCATACATCAAGACGACTAGGTATAAATCGCGTCATGTAAAAAGAAGCTGGCATTAGGCGATTTATCGGTCTATTTGGTGGTATAATATATAAAAGCTAATTTAAAAAAGGCTAATATGTAATATAATATAATAAAGGCTAATTAATAATTATTTAAAACAATAGGCCTAGTACTTTTGTGCGCGAGTGTACCCATTCGCAAACACGCCGCCTCCAGTTTCTTTCAGCGTTATTTTTACGTGACGTACTATAGATACTGTTAGTTTTGAGTTTGTGATGAAATTTTGAGTTTAATATAAGAAAATAAAAAGGTGCTGTAACCGCTAAGGCTCGTTATTAATAACTATTTATGTTCACTCATCGGCATTCCCAGTGATATAGTGTTGGATTGGAATGAATGACATAAAATTCTTATGATGGACTGTTTCTAATTGCTGGGTTACTTTTATGGTTGAGATTTCCATTTCATGCATGTTCACTCGCATGCGGTGCGTTCTTTGAAAAGAATTGATTTATTTCTTTGAAAAAATATACAATGTAACACTAATCAAGTTCATACTAAAATATACGTAATAGAGAAAAAAATACAACAAAAGGCTAAGAATACACCAAAAGGGAGACGTAAATGAAATGTAAGATGTATGTATGTAAGAATACGAATAACGTTGTGGCACAAAGTTATATAACTAAGTACATTCTGCCGAATGGAAAGATTCCTTAGAACGTAATAAAAAACATTTTACCTTTTAAGTTCCATGACCGTCACCCGTGGGTTGCGAAGGATAGATAAATATATGTCAGTATAACATTTGAATTTATTATTCGTAGAATTAAGTTCTATTGAAATTCTTAACATATTTGTGTCTAATAATGATTATTCACTGCCACGCTCGGCTCTCGGCATAGTTGGATAGCATCCCCATGTCGAATAGCAGGGCTCTGGCCTCAACAAAGAGTCCACAATGGTCCAATTGAATGACAAAGGAGTCACGGTCCAGCGCCGCGCCCATGCCATGACCCTGGGCTCTGCTGGTGCTCCCAGATCATATCTCTACACGATTTTTTAATTTTGATCTGGTTTACGACGGCGTTTGTTTTTTTATTTAGCGGCCCTTTCATTAGCGGTAGCGATGGTAGCCTAACGGTTCAATAGTGCAACTTAGAATCCAACGATACCGGGGTCGATCCTAGGCCAATGACTTTTCTAAGTTATGTGTGGTTTTTCATCGCTCTGTGCTTCGGAGGGCACGTTAAGCTGTCGGTCCCGGCTTTTATTGATTAATAGCAGCCGTTAAGCCTTGTCAGAGGCTCTCGGGAAGCCTGACATACTCTGACACCAGAGGCCAGCACTACCTCATACGACAAACAAACAAACCCTATCATTTAATGTTTTCTTGTCTTCGTTTGAAATAGAAGTTTTTCAATGGTCACTAAAAACTAAATAAAATAAATAAACGCTATCAAAATATCGCTAAATCACTTTATTTGCTGAAGTATCGTAAACTCAAAACAAAAGATATACATACCTATGGTAACATCCCGTTTATAATGTTGACTTTATGTTTGAAGTTTTGGGAATGTTCACATCACTATCCAGCCCAGAGAACACCAGAAACAATATCGAGAACTGCAGGGCTATTACGCAATGTTGATCATATCGGTTTCAAGCTGTCAAATTCATTAGTGCCTTGCGATAGAGTCGAAATTGCTATGAAAAAAGTGACAATATGATTGAAGCCAAGTTCTGTGGTCGAGGCCCTGGAAACAATACTTATCTCGATTTAGATTCTAATGATAATACATATCACCTACCAGAACGTACTTACATACCAGAAATATTTTTTCTTTTAAGCGATGACATACCTCAATTCCTCCTCGATAAATAATTGGTGATCTTTATAACAAATGTGAACTGTCTTCAACTAGGTACCTATAGTTTTCAAGGTGTCGCAGCTCAGTCCTAAATTACCTTAAATAAGTTTTTGGTTTTGTTTTTTTTTTAGTTTCCTATTTCGGTGTACATTACTGTATTTGTGCAGCTTATGTCTGTCACGCTGCGCAGATTCAGAAATTGTGCATCCTCTGTTTGTGTCCCACATCGACAGTTCGCCACGGTTGATAACATAGCTCCAATGAATTTATTTTCATTTTGACCCACTTACTGGACACATTTAGATCGGCAGTCACGGCCGTAGGTCAACTCGGGATCAACGTTTTAAAGTGAACACGTTCGATTTTATTGTTGGTTCATTAATTTAATGCTGGGATAAAGCAAAGGGGTGAGAGCTTCATGGAATCTATGGAATTCGAGTGATGTAATTTAAGGGAGTGCTCTCTGTGATGTTCTACACTGACGTTATTTGTTTCCATTAAAAATCTTATTTGCTTTGAGGAAGCTGCTATGAAGGTTTACTTTTTAAGTTTAAGTAAGCCAAGCTGTGTTGTTGATATCCTAGGTCAAGATTGTCAGCTGCGTTTGCACAAGCAAAACTTACAAGCAATAAACAAGTCATACCATGTTTTATTATCTAATCTGTGCAGTACGTCCTTCGGCATTGTATAGTGAAATATTAATCATGGACGCTATGCCGCCTGCATTAGTAAATTGCGTGCGGTCCGTATTCAATCTTTTAAAACTTTCGTCTCTCCGGGCGTCCATGTCAATAAGGACACAAAAAGCTGTCCTTTAAACACAAACTCGCTTTTACTTCTGAATGGAATCTGATTTAGAATTAGTATTTCTGATTTTGCGGAGTTATTATATTAATATATATATATATATATTATTATTATTTGATATATTGTAGGTATGCAACAAAAAAAACGAATTTGCATGTAGGCCTGCATAAGTAATGTCTTCGAGTTTATTGAACGAATAATAACTAGAATAAGATAATGTGGAATGTAAAAGAATATGAAGTATTCTAAATTTCAATGAAATAGCCTTAAATAGATCAAGGAGCTCATTTCGATGAGAAATATCATCAGTTAATGCACTTTATTTTATCGGCCACCTAGAAATACTGAGTAATATTAGACGAGCGTAATGTTTTATGTTACCGACTCACTGTGAAGGTAAAAACTGAGGATCGCAGACGCATTAATGTCGGCCAAATAGCTTTAGGATGCGGTTCACGAGTCAACGGTATCGCTTCATGGTACAGCTGTAGCATGTTTGCATCTAGGCTATTGTTTGCTTCGGATTGGGCTGCCTACCGTCCATGAAACAAAATGATAGACAGATGATAGCTGATTGAGCAATTTGATCTAATTGAGAGTAATTATGCGTTTTTTAAGAAAATCAATGACTAAACATGTTTTTTTTTAATCAAAAAAATTTGGAGGGTGTTCTATGTTCGTACTGAAGCCAAAACTGTTTATTCTTCTTTTGTCTGTCTGTCTGAATTTTGGATGCGCACTACGCCGGTACTACTGAATGAATTCAAATTAAACTTGGCATGATGTGAGTTCATCATACTACGAAGTAGGACATTGGATACTTTTCATCCCGATGAATTAAAGGGATGGAGTACCCAAGGTATAACCAGCGAAGATAAAGAATGAGGTTGTTTATGGCGGCGGTGTTGTGATGTACAGTCAGCAAGAGAAAAGAAAAAATATATATAATATATAGATTCTGTAGTAGTAAAGCAATAAACAAAATTTAAAGGAAAACTGCATTTATGTTCTTTCTATATTATTGAAAAAAGCTAGTAACAAATAAAACATTCTGTTCAATAAACATTTATATATAACATTTATTCGATCGTTATACCTAGCGGTGAACGAAACGTGGCGGGGATCTTGGCACAATCAAAGTTTATATAATTTGTTAAAATGTTGAATATTTTTTATCCCGAAAACTATAATATGATTACTTATAATTCTTTTTATGGCTCTGATCCACACACTTCTTTCTTTTTATGGCTACATCCAACCAACCATCCATCCATCCATCCAACCATTCATCCATCCATCTATCCAACCATCCGGCCATCCATCCATCCATCCATTCATCCATCCATCCATCCATCAAACCAGTCAAACTTTTTCTGCGCACGGTCCCACTGTGTACGAGTATAGACGGAAATATAAACTGAGCGGGCCAGCATGAGAGTGGCTGCCGTTTATAATCCCAACATTTAGCTATGAGGGTTTTAATTATAACAAAAAAAAGCCTATACAAGTAATTATTTGGCGTGCGCTGCGAAAACTATGACTAACATTATATATAAAATAATGTACCTACTACATGTTTATAGTAATCTTGACCCACAAAAAAACTGCAAGGCTATACGTCTAACTATTTAGTAGTTAAGTCACAATAACAGTTTTTTGTTCAAATTAGTCAATCAAAACACGGGCAGTATCGTTTACAAATAAAGATTTTGCTAACCGTGCGAAGCAGGGGAGATACACTAGTTTTTATATTTTAATGGGGAGTGGGGGGTCGGGGGTTATATAAAATTTTAATTTGTGCTTGTGATATGGATTTCTTATTTTCAGTACTTAACTAGTTCACGGCGAACTAGTACTTATTATTGTTTCTGGAGATAACTATGATTGCTACGAACCTTCGAGCATTCAAGTTGGTTACATTCTCGAAGTTATGAGCGTTTAAATTGTAGGTTTTATTCGTTGTGTAAAATTAATTACCACAGAGTCCGCGTAGTTTTCTTAGAAAAAGTAGTAATTTGATTTTAATTCGCAGTTATACAAATAATAAAAACATACTGTTTCATTTTAGAGTTGTGATTCACATAGCGCCTTAATAAAAATAATTTACATTCAATCTCAATCATACATTATGCGATCATATCGATTTCAACGTTTCGATCAGGTTGCATTGATCGTGGTCACGAGAAGACTGAAGTAGCGGCAGTGCGATTCCGTATCATGGTTTCAATCAGATCGTCACTTTCTTCATAGCAATTTCGACTCTATCGCAACGCATTAGGGATGTGAATAAAAATCTGATTGAAACCAAGATACGGAATCTCAATGCGGGTGTCAGTGTCGAGAAGGGTGAGCGTTGCCTCCAACTACCGGCATTTGGTTTTGTAAATATTCAGAATTGTCACGAAACACAACATTAACGACATCTGCAGATTTCTTCTGACGTAAACCGCGACGCGAAAAGTTGCTTATCACGGGATTCCACGACGCAGCCAAATTGAAACAATCCTCCCGTATGAAATTGGGATACTTTTTAATTTCCACCGCTTCACGTACAATCCTGGAGTAGTGTGACGTTCCGTGGAGAGGTTCTTCGGGGTCGTGGTTCTTTACAGCTGCAATATGTTCTTTGACCCTCTCCGCTATAGTAATCTTGGTTTGACCAGTCCCCACACTGGTCAAACCAAGATTACTATAGCGGAAAGGATAGCGCAGCTGCAATCTATCTTATATACGCCAGGTGTTTGAAAAGGAATGACATCTTTCGGTGTTCAGACATGCCTTGCGAGCGCGCATGAAGGAATATACACGGTTTGATAGATTAGTTATATAGTAATGCGCCGACTTTATCCGCCACTCCCTCTATATATGGTTTGGAAGCCGGCTGTCTACCGACATCAGTCCTTCTCTTTTTATATCTGCGTCTGGTCACCTCATATCCTTTTCGCTTGAGTATCACTACTAGCTTGATAGCGACCTCTATATTGATAGCGTCGCTATGGGTAGTCTAGTGGCACCTGTTTTGGCTATCATCTACAAGCGAGCTTAGTCTCAGGGTTATAGTCGATCAATAAAGGTTGTGAAATTTATGTTGCATAAACGTAGCCCAACAAACTGGATAAAAGATTCCAAATAATTAGTTTTGATTAATGAAACATTACATTGAACGCAATAAAGCCCGCAACACAAAAGAGTTGCAAAACTGTTAAAAAACTAAGGTTTATGTAACTTTCTAGCTAAGTAGATATAGCTACCTATTATGCTCCTTGTCTATGGCTACGATGGCGGCGCCAAAAGTTCTAGCCAAAACGTCCACAAAGAATCCTCGCTCTTTGCAAAAACTCACAATAGCGGCGGCACACCTATTTGTTCAAACTCTCTTCCCCTATTATTACATTCAAGACGAAGAGACAGGTACTGAATGAGGCAACAAGAATGTCAGTCATTCATAAACTTGAAGGTTTTCTTTGTGAGCTCGCCGCGGGGTGCAATAAAAAAGGGGTAGGCGCCCTTTGCGACACCCTGTGATCTGCTTGAGCGGAACGTCATGCTACAAGGACATTGGGGTTCGGCGCATACATACATGTAGATTATTGTAGATTAGATATGCTTCATGGTAATTTATACCCGACTACGGCGAAGCAAAAATGTGGGTTATGATTTTGACCATATTGGTTTTCTTTACACTTCAAGCACCACCACACCACCACCACCACCACCACCCATAGCACTCTCGTGATCAAGACGAATCCAATGATACCTCATTTATCAAAATCCATCAAGCCGTTTGGGCTGTAGGACGCGCTTATAAAAGAAACGTACAAATATACAAATACAACCCAAACACATTTATTTATTTATTTACTTCAATTAAAACGGTTTCATAACCAATAATATTAAATGAATACCAAATGACAATATTTACAATTACAATAATATTTACAATATTTACACAGTGACAGTACACAACTCCATTCACTCTCTCTCACAAAAACGCAAACACACTGAAAATATATTCGACCATCCATCCGCAAACAAGTCACAATCTGGATTGGTGACCAGGAGAGCGTTGAGTGCAGAGAGGGTGCGAGGTATAGGGGATTTAGAACGCGCCACTGTGCGACTAGACGGAACGTCGAACAGTCTGTGCCTTCTGCTGCGGCTATACTTACTAGGCGCAAAGAGTCGAGACAGTTCACAATGCAGATCTGGAGCATCCATACTACCTCGAAGCACTTTACACATAACCCTCAGTCGGGTAAAAAGGCTGGTATGCTGTAACGGATTGAGATTTGAGACGGATGGACAGATGGACCCCCGGATGGACGGACTTGGTAATCATATAAGGGTTCCTTGTTTCTAAAAAAGTACTTTATAAGTTGACAACTTAATTCTGAAGTTGTTGAGCTACATGCAGAACATATAGAAGTTGTTGAGCTACATGCAGAACATATAGAAGTTGTTGAGCTACATGCAGAACATATAAAAGTTGTTGAGCTACATGCAGAACATATAGAAGTTGTTGAGCTACATGCAGAACATATAGAAGTTGTTGAGCTACATGCAGAACATATAGAAGTTGTTGAGCTACATGCAGAACATATAGAAGCGCTGCTAATTATGAAGTACCCTACACCTAGGTTTTTTTTGTTGTCTTCATTGTACAGACGTTTTTTTATTAACTGCTTTAATAATAAACGCTTACTTATAAAACTATACTAGTTGTGCCCGCGGCACTGCCCGAGTTGTATTTCAAATTGAACTCTATTACAGAAAAAAGTACCAATATCATCAAATTTCTTTCAGAAGTCAAATAGTTTTTTATAGATTACTCGACTTCTACTCATTGGAAGCTATCCAACAGTGAAAACCGCGTTGCAATCGGTCCAGTAGTTTTTACGTGACACGCGAACATACATACAAACAGACAGACAAGAATGTTATATTCTTGTTCAGTAGCTTTTTTAGACCATTTTTTTATTATCTTCTTTGTACAGACTTTTTGGTACTTACTGCTTTATTATAGGTATAGATAGATAACATGAAATAAAATTTGGATCAAAATCTTCATTTCCCAACTCCAATATCTTGTAAATCTTGAACGGTCTCTTGAGAAACCCAAAAGATGGGAACCGCGGATAAGGAATACAAGTTAAACGCTTGTAGAGCTTCTGCGGCACCCATCCGCGATAAGAAAGAGTACCTACGAAAGGGCCGACCCTGCGCAAACAAGGAAATGTTTGCACTTGCCACCAACATTTTTAAATAGGCTTGTTAAAAAGTTGTGCGGTTTCTTCATTGGGGCTCGTCTGCGTTAAGTTTTGAAGGTTTTATTTTTGACACAGTGTTAACATGCTGGAAAAAGAAGCTTAAACAATCCTGGGCCTGCAGTCTCGACATATCGATAGTGACTGCTTTACAACCGAAATTGGTACATACCGATGACAACTGTTAGGTTTGACAGTTTTTGTTAAAAGGTATCGATTTTCATCACGAATCTTTATTACCGTTACTTAGAGGTTCGTGATTTTCATCGGTATCAGTGATCATGATTGACTTAGATGGCTAATTCTCATCATCATGTTTTTTGCTTATTTTAACTATTTTTGAAAAAAAAACTTATAGCGCTTGATAAGATGACTAAATTCATAATGTAAATTAATCGAACCGTGAGTCTTGTTTGAAATAATAATGGTTTTGAAGTTCTATATGCCACGAAAGTGACACGATGTTCCACGAAAGTAACTCAGTAACTTTACAGATATTATTTTCTCACAATTTACTACTGTTTCTGAGATTAAATATTCATGAAATAACAACTTCATTCTTTTTTCATAATTAAACATGCAAATATATGATAGGTAGTAATCAAAAGAGATAATTTATTATCAGTTCGGTCCTAAGTTCGGTCATCCAACGAAATAGGTATACTGATATGCTAAGTCAATTAAAAGTACACAATTTTAGTGAAATGTTTTTATTATAATGTTATTAATGTAGGTGACAAATAGGATCTTTACTGTGATTTTATTACTTATATTTCAGAGTATATTTTTACTCTAAAATATCCTCTAAAATAAAATATCATCACATACGTGTGGACGGACTTGGTAATCATATAAGGGTTAGGTATGTGTTTTTTTTAACTATGTAGTAACAACAAACCGAAATGATGTACTTATCTAAACTAAAAATATAATGATTTCATTTCATTTCTTTTTCATTTGAGTACTTATTAAATTGTTATGTCACAAGTTATTTATAACATTTACAAATAATCACTCTACAGAGATAAAAAAAAATCATAAACCTAATTCGTCGTAATATGAAGTTTTTCCTAACTTAGAAGCATATGAGTCTTTAAAAAGTCTTTAAAAAGTTTGTAAATACACCACCAGTCGCTAAACTTCTGAATAAAAAATATGCTAAATATCACTTTCGTGGCATAAAATCATCTTCATGGATAAAACGCCATGAAGGTGATGCCACGAAGGTGATGAAAATATCCCTTTTTTATAAATTGCTGCATTGCTGTAACTTTTTAAATCAAATACTACATAAATATCTCGCACATTCTGGGGTTTCGATGGGGTTTCGAACTTTGATTTCAATTGCTAAAATACAATGCACAAAAATGTTGTCCACGCAAGTTGATCGGTACACATATGAATAAATATAAACTTACCAATAAAAAAATTCTCACGGCACGATGAGCCGCACTTCTCACTTCTGCGATGCTGGAACACGAATGACGTCCGACTAAATCGAACTCTGTGTTTGATTGCTAATGTTGTGTTCAACTGCCAGCCGGTATACTACGCAAATCTAAAGTATCTAAAATCGTGTGACCGACGCATATGTAGTTATAAATTCAAAATTATGCTCAAAAGAATTTTCTTAGACTATTGGGTGTAAAGTGTATTTAATTACGATGACTTTAGTATAAGTAACATACAAATACACTGAAATTTGATGAAGCAGTAACCAAATGTTTTACTGCAACGGGAAGTGTGACTCGATGAGAATACGAAAAATGGCCCCGTTTTTGACCATACGTGTTAATTTTTGGTATTACTTTTACTTCTACTCTGACAAGCTTTATTTATATTGTAGCCTAACAAATGTTAAATCCCCCAATTCAAAAATTCTGTGTCTATCTTATACCGTTAAGGAAATATAATTGTGTGACCATCAAAATTGAGCTTCGATGAGAATTACCCAGATATTTGACAGAGACTACCAAATATCGTTATAATCTGACTTTGCGACCGAATTCGGTTGTAAAGCAATCGCTGTCGATGTAGAGACTGCAGACTCTGGAGGTTCCCCTCCTCGGCTAGCATGAAAAGGGGAGGTTCATGGGAAAACGTTGATGAATGTAGGTAATGCAAGAACCAGCAACAGCTGATAATAAAATCAGGAACAGGGTATATGACAGCATTATTGTTCTCTAGCTACAATACCCTACGGTTCCACCCGTTTCCCATTTTCCCACTTTGCATTTTGCTGGGGGAAAAGTAACCTATGTCCATTTGGAATAGTGTAACTTTCTATCAGTAGAAGTTTTTTTAATCGGTTATCTATATTTTGAATTTATACATTAAAAACAATCATAAATACAAAAATGTAATCTTTTGTCATTATAATATTAAATAGTATAGATAAGTAGGTATTTATAAATATTACTTCCCAGAAAAAGTTTATTATACGAACAAGATGTTTATTTATGTAATAACAAACATAAATAATGTTTGTTAAAAATACAGTTTTCTGAAAACTGCAGACTCGTCTAGGTGAACCAACGGATGCCGATGCGTCCGTTAGTTTCGGAAAAATACGATGCAGACAAAATTACTAAATGAAATGTGAATGACTAGTGCTTTGAAAATGCCACGAAAACTTATGGAAAGATAAAGAAAAAATATGACTTTGCCACAATACCTTTCCATAAAAGCCTGCCTTATGGATAATGAGGTGGTCTTGGTAGAGGGGATGCTTTGTCATAGAATAACTAATAGCGCATGACTGCATGACTTGACTTGTTTTGACGTGACCGCCTCCGCCTTCCCTCTCAAGTTAAGACGTTTATGGCAAGCTCCAGGAAACACGGGCACCAAATATGGAATGTGGAATAGAGACCGGGAGCTCCGACCTACGAAGCAATTAAGGCTATTGTACATAGTATTAAAATACTAGAATTATTATTATCCGCGGTTTTGCCCGCCTGGAAATTTTCCTGGTATAAAAGTACCTATGAAAGTACAGAACACCAAAACACATCAAAATTCCTTCAGCCGTCAAAAATATTTTTAACGATTGCTCCTTCTCATCTGATTGAGACACGAAGTACACCAGATTTTAAGCAAAAACCTAAGCTATCAAACAATGAAAACCGTATTTCAATCAGTCTAGTACATTTTACGAGATGCGCGAACAATTACAAACACCCAGGCCCCCAATTCTACTAAAATAATTGTTCATAGATTGTTAATGAATTGTGCCATAATTGCCGCTTTTGACACATTTGGTATTCTACTAACTTCAATGGTTTTTCAATTGCCGATAATTTTGACAATTGTAAAACAATCGATAATTATGTTACATTAGGTATTCTACTAACCAATCTCTTAACAATCGTCACTAATCGGTATGAATAATAGGTAGTCTACTATTATTTTGACAGATCATTCAATTGTTAATTGTTTTCGAAGATGCAATTTTGCATCAATTGCTTTTTTCGCAATTATTACCGTGTTTTCTGCTCACTGTAGGTTAATAATTTACGTTATTTATTAAGAAAAGTAATTTTAATTGTACCGTTCTACATAGGTACCTCTTGCTGAGGTTTATATTTTTGATAGGACTTTTAACGAGATGAGCACGTCGTTCTTATGATGTTAAGCGCCAACCTGCAGTACCTCTCAGAACTTCAGTAATTGCAAAATTGGCATCCCCCCTCCCCCCCTCCCGTCCCCCTCCCCCCTCTGTACAACTTAGTGACGTGACGAGACGAGCAGGTCGTTCTTATGATGGTAAACGCCAACCTGCAGTACCTCCCAGAACATCACTAATGGCCCCCGCCTCCCGGTACAACTTAGTGACCAGACGAGCAGGTAGTTCTTTTGATGGTAAGCGCTCACGTGCAGTACCACCCAGAACATCACTAATGGCCCCCGCCCCCCTGTACAACTTAGTGACGAGACGAGCAGGTCGTTCTTTTGATGGTAAGCGCTCAAGTGCAGTACCTCCCAGAACATCACTAATGGCCCCCGCCCCCCTGTACAACTTAGTGAAGAGACGAGCAGGTCGTTCTTATGATGGTAAGCGCCAACCTACAGTACCTCCCAGAACATCAGTAATGGCAAAATTGGCACCGCCCCCTTCCCTCTCTGTACAACTTAGTGAGGAGACAAGTAGGTCGACCTTATGATGGTAAGCGCCACACCTGCAGTGCCCTCGACCTCAACCTTCCAATTAAAAACATTTTCCAAAAATAAGTTACGTACGAGTAAAACACTTTGAAATTGTTCTACCAGCAA
Organism: Alsophila aescularia; assembly: GCA_946251855.1. Taxonomy (NCBI): domain Eukaryota; kingdom Metazoa; phylum Arthropoda; class Insecta; order Lepidoptera; family Geometridae; genus Alsophila; species Alsophila aescularia. Next base: position 38,254,132 of record OX276379.1, read on the forward strand.
GACAATTATAATTCTTAAACCAGACAATTGTAATTCAATCGAAATTCAATTGATAATTTAGCAGACTACCAATTTTAGTAAAAATTATAATTGAATTACAATTGCATCGTTTATGAATTGTTTTTCTTCAGAAATAAGAGCCCGAGAAGAGAGAGAGAAAATATTAAAACAATGTTATATTCTTGTTCAGTAGCTTATGTTAGGTCATATAGACTTCTTTTTTAAATTATCTTCATTTTATAAACTTCCATCTTCATTGTATATACTTTTTGTTACTTAGTGCTTTATTATAAGTAATAGAAGATAATGCCATATGAGAGGCACTCGGGCGGCCTGACAAACGTCACCAGAGGCCCACACTTCCACAAAACAAATAATAATGTCGTACGAAAAACAAACAATAAATAATAATATCTTGTGGGTAGGCTCATCAAGTCATCATCATCGTTTCCTTTTTTCTGATGGATGAAGAGACAGTGGGCAAAGAAAAAGGAAAATAAAAAAATAAGATAGAGGTATTATTTATTCTGTGATAGAGGTAAGGGAATAAAAAAGGGGAAGGGATCTGATATTTTGAATATTGGTTATGAAGCATCATTTAATATTTTCATGACAGTTATGGAAGCGCGAAAGATTTAAAGCGTGTCCACACTCCACGAGCGCTAAGACGACACGATATATCATCTATATTTGTAGAGCGTTGCGTGTCCTGTGGATTTATGCCAAGAGGGGATTTGTGAAACATCAAATTTGTAACCATTCTCGTTCCATTTCCGGCGCGAATCAACTTTATGGAGATTTCCTGTTTCTATAAGGGTTTTGGTATTAAATTTGAGCTTGTTTACGAGAGTCCGTTTAGCATCTTTATTTATGATCATCAGCCTATCTCGTTCCCTTTGAGGATTGGTTCGTGAATCATCATCAGCCTTTATCTGTCCACTGCTGGATGTAGGCCTCTCCTATCTAATGCACGTCACTGAGTTCAGTCTTCATCTTTCCTCATCAATTTTCTTCCAGATATTTTTAGCAGGTCGTCCTACGCTACGTTTAAATAATGTAAACAATACTGTGATGTAATACGCCAGAAAGCGTAATTTAAAATCTTTGGATGCAATGGATTTCCATACTTAATTTCTGCACTGTTTTTATTATAAGAATAAACAGAAGCTTTCTACTGACGTTTTAGGTGAACAATACTGATCTTACTTTGTAGCGGAAAGAAAACTATACTAGTGGCTCTGCGAGCTGTAGACCTCGCGAGCACTAGCTTTTTTGCAAACAATCCAGCGGTGCACAGTAGCGCCATACCTTATTGTAAAACTAGCAATAATAACCAAGGTGCTCCATCAATCCCTATCTAGTAGGTAGGTAGGTAGATTCCACTGGAAGAAACCTAAAAGTAAGCAATTTACTCCATTTTGAAGAGATATTCTGCTCATCACGCCGAAGATTCTCATCAGATCTTCACCAAATTTGTATGAGACCAACGTAAAGTTACTGCTCTTCAAATAAAAAAAAGGACCATCGAGATCGCATCTAATAAAAGGCGGAGATATTCAGTAGCCCCCTTTTTGCCCCTCTTTGGGGACGTATCAAAAATCCCTGACGTCAAAAAAATATGTAAAAAGTAGTTAGACCTGTATACCAAGTTTCGTCTAGATCGGTTGAGAAATGCGACCTGTAGAGGAAAACAGCCGGAGATCCGGACGTATGTCCGGATCTCCGGCTGTTTTCCTGCCTGGAAGCATTTTTGCCCAAGCTGAAACGGAGACGCTTCGCGCTCGCTCCGTCAATTATTCTTATTTTTTACCGATATACCACCGCCAGCGCCGCTTTACGAAGTACTTTTCCGGATAAGTATGTAAGTGCATTTTTAATGCTTGATTAACCCTTCAAGCACTCGATATCGCACATTAACGTAATGTGTGCTATTTATTATGCGCGGTGCCCGAACAATTAAATGCTTGAGATATTTATACATCAGCACAAAGCGAATTCTTTCGGAATCAGTACATTTCACTCTCCCTATATCATGGTATTCAGATTCAGCTGCAAACAGAAAAGGAACCAGAATTTTAATAACAGTCGTTTGCGAACGCGGATCTCGGGTCATCTCGCCACGCGACGTGAATCCGTGCGGTTTCATTAGACTTTGATGCTCGGTTTATACTATGCCAGTTAGTGTGCGAGTTTAAGGGATAGCTATACTTGAATAAAATTGGCACTGAAGCTTGGTTTATTTATGCGATGCATAAATTAAAGTGAAGTAGTAACAGTTGATTATATGTCATCGTTAAGAAAAGTTACTGTCAATATGAGTATCAGTCAGTAGCTGTTAAAGTCCTAGTTCAAACATGCCTAATATAAGTTAATGTCAAGTGCCGTTACGAATTGGAATCGACAACTTCTATCTATCTATCTATATTAGCCTATATCAACCCACTGTTGGGTATAGGCCTCTTCATGTGCACGCCATGCTTTCCGGTCCTACGCAAAGCGTATTCACTGCCTACCTGCCACCTTGATGACGTCGTCTGACCATCGTGCAGATGGTCTGACAAACGTCCTACTCTTGGCCACCATTCAACCACTGCCCTTGTCCATCTGCCATCTTCTGGTCTCGCCAAATGCCCTGCCCATATCATTTCAGCTTAGTGATCCGTTTCCCTACGTCCACTACTTTTGTCCTACGCCTGATCTCGACATTTGGGATTCGGTCCACAAGCGAAATGCCGAGCATGGCACGCTCCATCGCCCTTTGAGCTACTTTTATCTTGTGCGTGTCCTCTTTTGTGAGCGGCCATGTCTCTGCACCGTAAGTGAGGATAGGCAACATAACAACTTACTGTTTCATTTTTTTTCTTTATTTTTCTTTTAACACGCCTCCGGACGGACCATCCCATATATTATACTCTTATTTATAATGTAATTACTAGCATCGCATTTTTCCTCAGCGCACAGTTACAAAAATACCTAGCTGTCAATACCAATAAACACTGGTTAAAAATATATGGTTTGTCATGGCTATGTCATGGCGTACATTTATACTAGAAAAAAGAGTTATTACTCTTTTCATAAGAAAAACGCTCACTGTATCTCCTACTTACTTCTCTGTTTCCTTTAGGATGAAAAATGTTTAAAAATTAGCTAGGTACTGTACGTAGTTATACGATCTAATAGCACTTGGTCCAATACGCATTTCCAGTCACTAAACAGTAACTAGCAATGTGTAAACGTAGCATATTTTTTACTATACATCCTTTTGTACATTAAAAATAGCAGACGTGTTACGCCGAGTGTCATGGTTAGTGACGTTGGTGTCAAGTATGACGATTTGACTCATGTTTGTTTTTTTATTAATTTCATATAGTCTAGTGTGTAAACAACTTTTAGACAACTATAGCAGTCACTTACAAATAAGTAGATTTGTAAATAATAAGGGCTGTTTTTTTTGAGCGGTTGGTTTTGTGTTTTTCAGCCTATGTATGTATGTCTGTTCCTTTGTGGCACTATATAGACCAAACGCATGGACCGATTTTGATGATTCTTACGTCAATCGATTTATCTTAATCTTGCGATTGTCACTAAAGACATGACATTGATCAAAATTCAATATGGCGACAAACAAACGCCATACTGTGAAAAAGAAAAAAAGTCAACGAACTCTGTTGTTTGTTGTGTTGTTGTTATCATTGAATAGGTATTTGTAAATCATCTTTAGGTTTCTCTAATCATTTTTCATTTCAAATGACCTATAACGATTTAAAGTTGGTTAGCAACCATTCTCAGTCGGGTTTTTCTATGTGAAAAAATAAAGATTATTAAGAGCGTTCTCGAAGAGTTGGATACGTAGGTAGGCAGTTTGTCTGCGTGTATTTTTTTGTATCAAAGTCTATATGAGATACCTAAATAAAACACTATTTGCTAAAATAAGAGAGTCTTTTGATAAGATTATGAATTTTGCTCCACCCAGTCTGTATCTACTTAGTAGGGTGATCAGCGAATAAAAAACTCAACAATCACTTATCAGCCAGTTAAGTTTAATGTGATCGCTTCGATGTGTTTTATTTACTCAATGTATTTTACAATGTATCGTACGGGTCCAGCAGTCAATCAACACTGATGTAATTACGTACATATTTTATACATTAAAAGGTCATGCATCATACAACCCCCGACAAGTTGTACTCTTTGTACCTAATATGTTTAATGCAACGACCATAATATTGACTGTCTGCATTCTTCGACATGTAAAACAAGATGTTTTTAATCGCAGTCACGTTTGAACAGCTAAACAAATATATTTCTTCAAAAGCTTTAAGAAACTTATCCTTTAAAACAACCGCTAAATACCTAGAAGTAGCATATCGCTTCTGAGAAAACTTGAACGATGTGATCGATTCGAATTGCGCAATCTTCAAAGGTACGATTCCGGAACACAATGAATGCATACCAATTATCTGTAATGGAACTCCAAAAGACCAAGCATGCGCAAGCTCTAGCACAGCCTAGCCTGGAACTTATTACATAAGCGGAGGAATGTCAGGCAGGAGTCAGCCATAAACTAGACAGTGCAATATTCCCACGTCGCACGACGCTTTCACGTAACTGCGTATAATAACTCTGAGAAAAGTCCTGGGAATCCTCATAAACATGCTCTAGAGACGCTCTGCAGCTTAATTACAAGCAGGTGGTCGTTAAAGACAGGCGGGATTCCGTGTTCCCATTCCATTGTTTCACAAGAAGGCGGTTACACACTTACAAATGAAAGCTGGTCGTCCGCCGGTTGGTTTCAAATAGTTATCGGTAAAAAAATATGCTGGCTTATAGCTGGACCGGCGAGGGTGAATTCCTGTCGCCTAATACGGATCCAAATTATTGGTCTGTCCAATTTTGGACATAGCCTTAAAGGGATCGCGATAACAATGAATACGACTCACTGAGATCCGTTGCTACACCAAACGGATCGCGCGTTCGTTTACTACTTACTACAGACCTCATAGATATTCGGCGTTATCGGACACCAAAAAGAAGCCTGATATCTAATTCATAACTAAACTTATGATAATGATTCTTTATATATTTGTTAAAGTTTGAAGTCAGTTTAACCACAGCATAAATAATAGTACTCCGTTAAACATAAACATAACAACTTTGACTAAAAAAACCAGTGCCCACTTATCTCAGCATCGGATATTTGTTTGGCTTATATATGTATTTACCTTAGAAGAACTACCCACTTGTCCACTAGCTGTGCCTGCGGCTTTGCCCTCGTGGTCATTTCATTTAAAAGTACCCATACGTGTTATTCCAGGACCAAAAGTACCTATAAAGTACAGTGTATACTGTACTTTATAGGTACATTTTCTTCAATGTTCTTTCAGCCGTCAAATAGTTTATTGTCGATTGCTCGACATCTAATAATCGGATGAAGATACCATGTACCCCAGTTTTTAAGTCAAACCCTAAGCTGTCAAACAGTGAAAACACGGATACACAAACAAATAAACAGAATTTTTAAAATGTCAGTAGTTTATTTTAAGTACCCTTGACCATTTCGTTCAGACTTTTTCATTCTTATTTTCTTTATTATAAGTATCGATAGTTTTTTTTTTTATTACGGACTAGGGAATCGTTTGACCACGATCTCACCTGATGGAAAGCGATGATTTGGATAGATATTTATTACTTCAAAATTAACATAATTTTGGAGCCCTATCCCACAGGAACCCTTTAATTTTTCTGAATAAAAAGTATCCTCAGTTTTAACCCATCATATAAACTATAACTGTGTCAAGTTGCATCAAAACCCGTCCAGTAGTTTCAGCGTGATACGTGTTCTTTTAAATAACTTTCAACCAATAACCTGCGGGAACACTTTATTTTTTTGGGATCAGTATCAGATCAGTAGTTTTGGCGTGATGCGCGGTCAAGATACAGACAGACCGATAGACAAAAAAAATATGCAGTTTTGGCTTCAGTATTGACTATAGTGTACGCTCCAAAAAATATTATTAATTACTTCAAAATTAGCATGACTTTGTACCCCTATTCCGCAGGAACCCTTTATTTTTTCGGGATAAAAAGTATCTTCAATTTTAACCTATCATGTAAACTATGACTGAGCCAAGTTGCATCAAAATCTGTCTAAAAGTTTCAGAGTGCTACGTGTTATTTAAAAAAAAACAGTTTTGGCTTCAGTATCGACTATAGTGTAACCTCCAAAAAATATTATTTATTACATCAAAATTAATATAACTTTGGACCCCTGTTCCGCAGGAACTCTTTATTTTTCGGGGTAAAAAGTATCCTCAATTTTATTTAACCTATCATGCAAACTATGACTGAGCCAAGTTGCATCAAAATCTGTCCAGAAATTTCAGATTGGTACGTGTTCTTTTAAATAATTTTCAACCTCTATACTGCGGGAAGCCTTTAATTTTTAGGGATGCAAAGTATCCTATATCCTACCTCGTAGTATGAACTCAAATTATACCAAGTTTCATTTGAATTCATTCAGTAGTTTCGGCGTGATGCGTGGCCAAGTTACAGACAGACAGACAAAAAAAACAGTTTTGGCTTCAGTATCGAATAAAGAGTACCCTCCAAAAAAATATTCTATATATCTTCAATGTACAGAATTGGACCTGTTATAGTATTATTATAAGTGTAGATATAGATAGACTCCTTTTCGACAAACAGACAAAACACCTGCGTCATGAGTTCTCATTCCTAAGTAAACGTTCCGTTTTAAACTGCCCTTCCAGACACAAATGTATGCTTAGGGAAAATCACACAGTATGTCACTGACGTGGAAATCCCGAGTCAAATATTTGGCGTTGAGTCGCCCGCACATTAAAGCCCCTCGCGAACTTTCAAGGGCTTCAGAACCATGGTTCCCGTCCTCGACGGAACGTTAAGAGAGCGATTTGTATGCGGACACTAGGCCTTCAGGAGGATAACGGATCGGCTAGTTCAGCGACTCGTCCCACAACAAAGTCGTCCCAATAGAACGAGTTACTTAATTTCATTTTTTTTTCTTTTCAGTAACTCGACCTACTGATTTTATCCTAAAAAACTGAACGGAGTTAGTACAGTCGACAACATAATCTTTAAATTATTAATGTTTTATACTTAAAAAAAAGTAACGTGACACACTGACTGACAGATAACGCACAGCCTAAACTGATGAACCTAGTTTGAAATTGAGAGGATATATTGAGTAACTTAAAGGTTTACTAAGGAGGGAAGGGTAGTAAAGATTTTATGATGTATTTTTTAAGTAGTCTTCAATTAATTTCAAGGTTGAATGGGGGATGGCGTAATCTTGTATGAAGAAACATTAACGGATTGGGATGAAATTTAATACCTCAGGTCCTGAAAAAAAACACATTTTTGAGTGAAACCGCGGGGCGCAGGTAGTAGATTAATAAAAGTCTAGATAAAGTTTTGCTTAAAATTGTGTATTAAAAACAAAATCATATGTAATTTATTTTTCTCACTAATTACATAATTATATGATCACAAAATCAACATTATACCACAATTATTTTAAAATCAGTCTTAAAACAAGAATAATTGGAGAATAACAAAAATAATTGGTGCCAAACTGTTGAATCGTCTTTTGTTTTTTATTTTTCCGTTATACTGGTAGTCTCTGCGAAGAAGAAGAGACCTGCTTCTTTGTGATGCAATCTAATTAAATTCATCTTGCTTATGTAACATCAAGGGTTCTGAGATGTCTCCACCTATAAAGTAAATAATACATTATAGGAAGGTACAAAGACATCTTGTAGCTGCACTAACAATATCTATTAAGGTATAAAATAGTTTATGCCTAAAATGAACATACTGTTTATGTAACACATCTAGTTTAAATATAGTGTGGCATATTGGTGGCGATTTGGACAGACACTAAACTTAACTTAATTTCTTCAAATGTAATTTAAACCTTGTTGGCTTCGTCACAAGGTAGAATTGCTTCAAATGTAATTTAAATGTTGTTGGCTTCGTAACAAGGTATTTTTGCCCCTGGCATCTAATCCTCACTCACTAAACTATCACTAAAGCCTGTCAGGGTAAAATCAACTTTGTTTCCACGCGGCGAGAGTCCCGATTTGTCCAAGACAGCGTGTTAAAAACCTGTTTTAATTACGTTATTTTAAGCGGTGCAGCTTAAATTGACGTAAGTTTAAAATAGATGCCAGGGGCAAAAGAACCTTGTTACAAAATCGACAAAATTTAAATTACATTTGAAGAAATTTAGTCTAGTTTAGTTTAAGGAGTAAAATTACCAAATTACTGCCAGTAGCCTTGTAATAACATATGTTTATACCATTTTAAGTGGATATTTTAAACATAAAAATGCCTGTAATGTTCACAAACAAAAGCCAAATATTTAAAATTTTAAAGCTTACCTTTACAATTTCACTTGTTTCAAATACGATCAACATGTACGTGCTATAATTACTTACTATCTTATAATAATTAAATCTTACAACTCTGCAATGTTTGTTAAAAGGAGACACAGATTTTTGCTCAAATATACACGTAAAGGCGACTGCACACTGCTCTACCTGCAATACAGTGAGATATTTATCGTATAGCTCTAACTAGCTTGACCTTAAATCTTTTGTCTTAAAGTACGACACCAACCAAGCGATGCGAGGAAAAGTAGGGCTGACTCTTTATTTTTGTAATAATATTCTATTGCTATTAAATAAGTCATGTTCCTATTGATATCAAATAAACGAATCCTAACTAATAAACACATTTTTGTTGCTGACATTACTTAGTATAGATATTGTTGAAAAAAATGGAGGATCAATCAATGGGACGAGTTACTGAACCGAAAAATAAATATTTTTTTAATTCAGTGACTCGTCCTATTGGGACGACTTTGTTGTGGGACGGGTTGCTGAACTAGCCAACGGATCTCGGTTGAATGTCGAAACTCGATACGAATCATCTATCTATATTATCTATCTTCTATCTATAAAGCAGTAAATGCCAAAAAGTCTGAACAATGATGTTAATAGGCATCAGGCTGTAGGCCTCTCACGCAAGAGGCCGCCAGGGGAAGTACCACAGCTTTGTCAGATATTCAGCCGCCAAGCACTAGTGTGCAAACATTTCTATGTTTCGGTTTCAACCAATCCACAAGTAAATCAGAAACAAGAAAAATACGATTATATAAAAAAAAAACCTAATATTAAAAATGTAATTTGGTAAACAGCCACTAAAAATAATAAAATAATTACAATTGAGCCAGAACAATATCACTTTTTCGAAATTACTAACGTAATAATAATGGAAAAATACAACACGAGATAAGAAAGAGTTTTTTTAAGGCGGTGCCAAACCGAGCAATAATTACTAATATGGTTGAGCTTATTCAAAAAGATAATGTCTTAAACGGCTTGACGTGCTGCATAAAATAATAAGCTATTAAAGTAATTATCTACAAAAACTTTACAATTCATTTACTAGATTGCTGTATTCGTGTCAATCGGTTTGTGAGCGTGTGAAAGTTAATATCTGCTCGTATGAGTCTCTTGTTTTGTTTCTTCTGTTCTTTCTGTTTCGTGTTTTGTATGAGGGTGCGTCATAGACAACTGCATGTAATATGCAGTTGTCTATGACGCACCCTTCGTATTAATTTTGTAAAGATATTAGATTTAAATGATGCCTAGTTTTGGCACCGCCTTCAAAAATCTCTTTCTTATCTTATGTTGTATTTTTGCATTATTACTACGTTGGTAATTTCGAAAAAGTGATATTGTTCTGGCTCAGTTGTAAATATTTTATTATTTTTAGAGGTTGTTTACAAAATAACATTTTTAATATGAAGTCGATTTAATTATAATTGGAAAAAAATATTTATTTCTTGATTTTGAGTGGCCTAACCTAACATCAGAAATAATAAATGCCAAAGAAAATAGTTAAACTCACTTTAGACTCAAGCTTAATATGGTTGAAGGTTATAAGGTAATAAGGTTAAACCTAGGTTCACGAAGTTCAGGACTAAGGAAAGTTTTGGTTTAGACCAGGTTTAGACCGGACTTGAAAACGTTGGTATTATGGTCGCGGGACTACAGAATGATTGGATGGTCCCGAGACGATCCCAAGACGATCCCAAGCATACTCCAGACCAACCACAGATAAGATGTAACCTTCATTCATTAAAAAAAACTGTTCATTCAAAACGTTCCAATCTACTCATTAGTACAAAAAAAAGTAAGTATAACGGAACGGATCGCTAATGTACTGTACCCACGAACCTAGTACTATAGGCTGATTACAAAAAGATACGTAATTGCCCCGCAGGAGCGTTTCAGTTTGATAGGCTCTAATCCATACTTGACTCTGTTTTATTTTTCACGACTAAACGGCTCATCTTGATGAAATTTGGTATGGAGACTGGGGAAGGACATGGCATGGGATACTTTTTTACCGTAACTGCGCGCAGGCAAAATCGCGAGCAATAGCTAGTAATACATAAAATCAAATATTTTATTATTAAAGCTTGAGTAAGTAATATGACTGAATACCTTATATCCTAAATTGTTTATATTGGCATTATTGGCTACTAGCTTTTGTCAGTGACTTTGTCTGCGCGCCCTTCCATAGGGTTAAAACTATCCTTCCGTTCCCAGTGGTCTTACTAGTAAGACTACCTATTGGGAATTCCTTCCCAATAGTTTTACTAATAAGATTATTCAGAATTTTCTTCCTAGATTTACTGGTAAAACCCCTAGGAATATGTTTCATACCATCCTAAAATATAAAAAATATGATACCTTACCTATATGACGAATTTTTATATCTACTCAGTAATCCGTTTCCACTGGGGTGACGCAAGCGCAAGTTATTTAAAAAAAAATTATACTGCAGTAATCAACTCTAAACAACTAATTCGAAGAAAATGTTTACTACTTACGCGACTTCATAATATGCAATCAGTTACGTACTCTTGGAACTCACTAGATAATAATATATCTAGAATCTAGTGGGTTTCAAGTAGATTATAGTTAAAAATTGGTTTCAAAAATTTTATAAATAAAATTGCAAGCAGGTGTCTGTTTTTTTTGTAAACTTCTATATTGTTAAGAGAATTTCTTTACCTATTAGATTTCGTACCTAGTTGGCCTTACCGTAAGCTATGCCATAAGAGAAAAAAATATAGCTTATGCCTTTTCAGAAGAACAGGCAGTATTTGGAAGAAAATTTGGGCAAAAAAAAAGCAGTGGTACTATTAGTAGGACCAACGGTAGTACCACGGGTAAGTCACGTTTTCAATGGTCTTACCATTAAGTCTACATAAATTCCAAGTTGTCTTACCAGTAAGACTATTGGGAAGAAAATTACTAATAGTCTTATTTATTAAGACTACTGGGAAAGGCCGAAACTATCTATATAATAAATTAGTTAAACTATTTAGTTGTGAAAAGGTCACAAAATGACAATGAGTTACTTTCGGTTATATAATATTAATATGGATTATCCAAGGACAACATATATGAAACGGCTGAATATATTTTAATGAAATTTGGTATATAGATAGGTCAATAGGTCATGAACACATAACACTTTTCATTATCATCATCATTGTCCACGAGGGCAAAACCACGGGGTGCAGCTAGTAATTAATAAAACATGAAAATAAATTTAGTTTTAATTTAATTTCAAGAAACACCTTAAAGTGAAAGGGCCGTTGCCCGGCTAAGGAAACGGACCTCCTTCTCAGGTAAAGGCGAGGAATTAAAACAAGATGGTAAATTCAATAACAAAGGGCTTTATTACAAAAAATAGAAAAAGCACACATGAGTTATCGAATATTGGTACTCTCCCCTTTACTGAGGAATTCAAAAAGAAATATTTAACACTTAATTTAGTTTGTTCTGCATCAAAATAATTATAAACAGCAAGATCTTATAATAGGAAATATTACTAACTTAATACTCAAAACTCAAAATTCTCAAATGTGATTACATTTTCCTCAAACATATAAATTCTAGTACTTAACTTCGGCCTGTATGTTATGAATTTACTATAGTACTGGAGAATCCTAGGCCAATAAACTTAGGGAGTCTGTGCTCAGCAGATTAACATGTATTGGTCACAACGCAACGGAATAATTTTGTCTTTGCCTTAGAATTTACTTAATTAAAAGAGAACTTGTGCAAACAGAGTGTGTATGATTGTGTTTCCCAGAGGGAAATCAAACTCTAAAAACAGAAAGTAAAACAGAATCTAAGACAGAAAGTATATAGAAAGTATATAGAAAATAAACAGAAAGTATCTTTCAACAATATCTTTGCACGTTAGAAGGCGAAGGCTTCCCACAACACTGTAGGTCGCTGACTCAAAATGATTTGGAGTGGACCAACCTGGAAGCTTCCTGGGACGCCGTACCGTAGTCTCGCGTACCACCGCGGAACGCCTCCTTACTCCACTCGATCAGCTCCTACTGCTTGAGCACGAACGGTGGTGTTATCTTCTATTGGACAGGTGGTGCGTTGGAGTCCTTCTGGAGTCCCTCGTAGACCGGCTTCTTCCACGAACGGTGGTGAGCCCCGGGTGATCGCGTACAGCAGCTCGCAGTGGTGACGACAATAGCCGACCGTAGATGCACGATATAACCTGAAACCCACGTTCCTTCGTGTTCAAATGTGTCTCGAGATGCCCGCCTTAGATAGACGCGGTGCAAAATCAAAACAGATATTTCGTTGGAACAATACTGAAGTCACGGGAAATCACACTAACCTGGCTTTTGCACTCGTATACTTATTTCGCCTGTAACAGGGCAGCTTCGTTCTGGACAGCGTGCCTCGGTTGTTTTGTTCACACAAGAGAAACTGCGTATTTTTCTGCCGCCTGCGCCGATCTCTATTACGTGCCAACTATGTAAACTAAACAGAGTTTACGTCCGAATTCAAAATCCAATCCACAGGCTTCTCTCTTGTATATATACGATCTTTGATTTGCAACTTCGAGTAGCATTCTACTGAGAATTCAAACTTCCGGTTATCTCGAAAAGTCCAGAACTAACTCTGCCATTTGCATCATAAAGCAGACCTTGTCGGCCTAGTAATACTGGTCACTGTCCTCCAGCCAATTCTGGTACATACCAGCCAGCATCCGGTGTTTACTTGAACAAGTCCATACAAAAAAAAGAATCTCTCTGGAACTTTGATGTGATTTTTGCATTATGTCAAAACCTTCCATGGTGTGACCATCGCAAGCGATTTCTAGATTTAAATTATTTTCGACATATCAAACGCTGCCTTCTGTAATTATTATTTGTTAGCCAACTTAAAGATGCGACCTATTCTGGATTTTTAAACAACCCGTTCCTCGTCCAAAGTTATCCAGAGCCCGAAATATTCCTGGAACGTCAATTATTAATAGCAACACTAAGAAGCTCGCTACTTGCCGACAGAGATCTCCACTTAGTTTCCACCTTTCTTCTAGTTCACGCCACTTGTAGCTAGCTGTCGCTGCGTGGATTAACCATTTTATCTATTTTGAGACAGTAGATGAAAACTTTTCCCTTTCACTCGCAGAGGCAAATTCAACCATTATTTCTTGATTCTTAGATAGGCGAAATTATCAATCTGTCTTCAACAAGAAAAGCTTTCATTATTCCTTTAACGAAGAAAGTGGCGCACGCGCGGTGGAGTTCGGCGTTTTATACAAACTCGGCGTCTGGTTTTCAGATACGGAGAAAGCACAACTTGATCTAATAGAAAAGACGCTGCTCCTCGCCAGTCGGCGTTGTACCCAATATATTCTATTATCGAGATCTATAACAAAATCTAACTTGGAGTCATGATTTAACATGTCACAAAAGTATCATCATAATGTTGAGAATTACTGTTGTTTACTTAGAAGTTGTTGGCTAAATCAAACAGTACAGGCAAAACTGATTATATAATTTAAAAAAAAAACTAGGAACGGTCTCCTTCTGAAATTTCCTCAAACAGTTTTGGGTGTATGATAGTACCTACACCTCTCTTCTGCCCTCCGATTTAGAACCTTTCGATAGCGAACCGAATCGATTCGATTCGATATTGTGAATGAAAAATGTATTGAATTGAATAATTTTAAACCGAATCCACAGAATAAATAATACCATATCGATTGACAACCGAGTTATCAAAGGGTTGTGAATCGGGGGGCTGGATCAGTACAATACTCTAGTTCAGCCACAAGTGTGCTCTGCGAAGCCCTAGGGCTCCGCAAAGTGCCTCGAAAATACTGGTCACAATGAAAAATTTTAATAATAAAGGGGTACTTTATGGATACAGAGTAAAATAAAATCTTCCAAAAACGTTTAAAAAAATTAAAAAAACAGCCTACCATTAGATGCAAATGCTAAGTTTAAGTAATATAATTATCAATGAATACACATAAAACCAGTTTTTGATTATTTTAGGGCTCCGTCAAATATTTAATATTCTAAAAGGATTCCGTCACCAAAAAAGATTATTAGAGCCGCTGTCTAGTAATGTTTGTTTCATGTTGATGACAATATCATTTACTTAGTATTATCACTAGGTACAACTATAGTTTTTTACTGTTTCTACACTCCCAAGAAACATCTCTCTATAGTATTCCAAGTGAAAATGTGTGCAGAATTATATCACTCCTCTTGTGGAGTTTGCAGGATGAGGATAGGTGTAAACTAATACTTAATGGGTGCAGGGATACCTGCTGTTACCCAACAGTACCTACACCACACCGTTGAAAGCTCCAGCATCATACATCAAACAGAACAACCTGAAAGATAAAAAAGCATAATGTTAGTAAACCGGACACAATGATTTAATAAAAAATGCATGAGGTTGTAGCACTAACATGTATTATACTAGTACACAGTAAAATACATGTCAGTGGGTCATTGCAGGATATCATCTAAATATGGATTAGGTACATGAACAATTTTATTTTGGTTTATTTTTTACTTGATTAAAGAATATCTCTGTATTAGGTAATCTATCTAGTTATCTTGGGAAACTCATTCAAAACAAATAACCAAACAACAACAACAAACAACAACAACAACATAACAACAACTGTTTATTTACCTCTATAGCTAAATAAACAGCTATAAATCCACTAAGGATAAATTAACATAATGAAAACTTACCTACTTCTTGACGAGCTCAATTGCATAGGTTATGTGCAACCAGGACTTGTGGTGAAGTCGTTGTTCCTTTTTAGATCGAAAGAAGTTGTTTGTTCTCAATAGATCGTCTTTTATCAGATGCACAATAGTTCTTGAGGGTTTGTGAAACGATTTTCCGTGTAGAGATCCTCAAATCCGATGTACCTATGTATTTTATTGTTACACGGGCGGCAACGCTTGTGCCGTGATGCCTCTGATGTGATATTATTTAATATCACCTATATATTTTCAATTCAAGCCAGTTTAAATTGCAGCAAAATACTTCTATCAAATTTTCTTTCATTTCACTGGAATGAAACTCTTTAAAAAATGGTTACACATCTCGTAGATATGAGGAGACAAACACAAAACAAATGGATTTATAAGTTGTAAATATATAAATCCTTTTTTAAAGCAATCTATTACGAGACACCACCAGTAGCACTTAATACCTGAGAACTCATCGAGACCAATCAAATAAGCCTAAACTCGAAGAGAATTCATCATTTGATGGTTGTGTAATGGGTTCCTATGAATCCATCTCCTTCATCAGACCCTCTTTACCACATTAGACTAGAGAACGTAACAAGATAAACCCAATGAACCTAAACTCAAAGAAGTTCCATCATCTGATTGTTGAGTTCCTATGTCAACAGTGTCTTCAAAATAGAGGTATATTGTTAAAACGTTGACCCCTTTTTTAAACCCCTTGAAATGCATTTTTTTAATTCATATTTCGTATACGTTGTTACCTCTTTATAAACACACGTCTCTATATATAAAATCTCTACATTCAGTGGTTAGAATATAGCGGTTGTTCCGGCATTGGACCATATTTAGTACAAGTTTTTTCGCTTCTTGAACTTTTTACATATGAGTCTTACAAAACAACTGTGGATGCAAAAAATGTTGCAAATATTGTCTTCTTTGTACTTTTCATAGACACTTCTGCCATAAAGCTAACTGTTAAAGAACTATTTAGAAAAAATTGAATTATAGCCCTTTCAATTAAAGATGGCGGCTAACCCCCCAAGGTCAAAAACTTGGATTTTTCATCAGAGTCTAGACCTAAACAACATAATGTGAAAATCATTACTACACCACCTTTTGCAAGGCCAATTTCTCTACTTACTGGCCTAATAATAAAGTTGAAAGGTATGAAGTTATTTAAGCATTGCATTGCAATTATTATTTGCATTGTAATTATCTAACAGTGGAAACCTCATTATAATCAGATCATAATGAGGATCTTTAATGATGATCATTATTCTTACGTAATGATAAAATACACATATTTACAAATAGTTTTTATCGATTGCTCGACTTCTACTCATTGAATTGAGATACCAATTATACCAGTTTTTAAGTCAAACCCTAAGCCGTCCAACATTGAACCACATCGCAATCGGTACAGTAGTTTTTAAGTGATGTGCGAACAATCATATAAACAGAAAGACACGATTTAAAAAAATTATATACTCTTGTTCAGTAGCTTATTTTAAGTACCTACATACCCTAGACTTTTTTTAATTGTCTTCATTGTACAGACTTTTTGGTACTTACTGCTTTAATAAAGTATCGATAGATAGATAAAGATAGACTTTCAACTCTTCTCTGAAAGTTTTAGAGCATTCCCAGGGCAGTTATATTATAAGCTCGCTTGATTTTCGAAATATATTTAGGCCCTAAATGGTATTCTGCGATATATTATCTATGAATATTCGTTAAAAAATAAATATACAGGCTGTTACAAAGTAATGGGGCACTAAGGGTTCCTTCGTGCCCCATTACTTGTTTTGTAGTTAGAAGCTTGTTCTTGAGAAACATCGGGTGTATTTTGAAGAGCACAATTAAATATTGCATTTTTAAATTTAGTAGTCTGCCTAAGATTTTCATTTTTCAAATAATCTAGTTGGTATCAATCAACTCTATTTCTTTTTATCCTGTATTTTGCAATCTAATTTATAATCAAGTTTTTCATAAATTTCACGAATTTTTCATCAATTTGCAATCTAATTTACAAATTCTTCATCAATTTCACTAATTTTTCATCAATTTCTGAGATTCTCATCTCAATTCGTATGTAACTCTTATCTTCGGGATTTTTGAACCGATTTAGATGATTGTTTGTATTTTAATTTAAAAGGTAGAGATCCAATGTGGGCTCTAAAAAAATTATTATTAATTAAATTTTCATAAATTTCATTAATAATAGTTCCTTTTTTTTAGTATATTCATTTGAAGATGAAGCTTTATGATTCTGAAGAAAATTATGCGGGTTGTTAAATTTCATTAACTTACAAAAAATGAATGCCCGTCTTTTAAAAATATGCATTTGAAAACTACCAACATCTGAAACTAATAACATTTAAAAAGAAATCAATCGTACAAATGGTAATTTGCACCTTCACTGTCACACAAGAAACGCAGCCTCAGATTATGGCAGACCATATTTAGTTTATGGATCGATATGCAATGCAAGGCGTGGCATTTGATGACCAATTATACAAGTGTGCCATTTATGGCCACCTCTCCTCTCCTCTCCTCTCCTCTCCTTATCCTTAGCATTGGCTACAGGTCTTGGATAAAACAATGTTACCTTAAAAAAAGACGTTTAAACCATGTTTGTAGACAATAATTTATTACTGATATCTAGATGTGATGCAATGTGGCAGATCTTGCCAGATTTTTACGTTTTTATTACGTTCGCAGAAAGATGGTCCTGAAACCACTTGCTAGAATAATAAACATTAGAACCGGGACATTTACCATGTTTGTGGCTAGAAGCAATCCATTGTACAAATAGGGACTGGATTTTAAAAGGCAAAAACGGGAGTTACTCACGTATATTAGTTTAATTATTCCAACTATAGTTTCGACTACGTGTAAGAGGCTGGACGCGTTCGCGAGCGTTCCGCAGTCACCTTGAGAAATACCACCGAATGTGGTCAACGAAACTATAGTTGGGATAATTCAACTAATAAAACGGGAGTTACTCACGTCACGTAACTCCCGTTTTTGCATTTTAAAATGTATAAAAACCACGTTAGTTTTCATAATAATATAAATTCAAATTTAAATATTTATTGCATTCCATACGTAAATTAGATGTTAAAAAAAAACAAAAAGTTCTTATAATAAATGAAGAAGCGTAACGGTTCTTGTGCGAGGTATTTCAACCATGAAAGGGTGGCGCTTTGCCGATCGTCTAGTCGTACGGTGATGGAAAGGTGACGGGGGAATCAGATTGTGCAGTTCTTGTGCACACAAATTTTTTTTCTTGCATTGCCATATCCTGTAAAGCTGGTAGATAGGTAATCTTGAAACAAGATAAGTAAGGTCAAGCTATAGTTCTGTAGTCGTAACTTTAGTCGTGGTGGGGAAAACGGTTCAAAGGTTAGGTTTTTCTAGGGATTTCGGGAACACTTTTTAAAGTTTTCTTTGCGGATTTCGGGAACACTTTTAGAGCTTTTTTAGAGATTTAATTATTTTTAAAGGATATCAGGAAAACTTTATTTAGCTTTTTTTTCTTTTTTTTTTAGGTTTTTCGTGACAGCTTTTTTTAGGGTTTCCGTATTTTTTAGCTTTTTCTCGAAATCCCCACTGGGGGAGAGGTCGGTGTGGTGGGGATTTCAGGAAAAATCCTCTTTTTTGTCAAAAAGAATTCTAGACAGTGAAAACCTCATCGCAATCGGTCCAGTAGTTTCATTCAAAACTTAGTCGGTACCACACTTTTAAAATTAATTGATTTAGATTTTTTATTAAATTGCTTGGCTCCTACTCTTTGGATTGAGATACCAAGTACACCAGTTTTAAGTCAAACCCTAAGCTATCCAACAATGAAAATCGCGCCGCAATCGGTCTGTAGTAGTTTCAACATGATGCGCAAACATACAGACATTAAAAGTGTCGTGGTACTAAGTTTTGAAGGGCAGTGTATAGTAATTTAATTTCACACAGATACTTTCATTCATAAATCGAACAAAACTTGTTTTCTCGACTGGTGAAAGATCATCATTACTTAGGTAGGTGTATTCTACTAATGGAGTTTAAACATACCAGCTAGATATAACAACATTCTGCACACTAATACCAGTTCGTATACCTACTTACTGTAATGTTTAGGTACCAACCAAAGATTTCGTATCAATAACAACCTTAACTAAATCAATAAAACATGATCTACCTTCACAATGTGTTCATAACCTACATCAATTAATATAACTATCAGTTAATAGATAAATTATAAATCTTAATTGGTTATGGAGATAGATTAACATCAGTAAAGGCAGGTTTTTGCGGCATATCATGACTTGTAATAGAGGTGTTACACACACGTGTCTTATGTTTTATTGATGCTATAATTTTATGGGTTTATTAAGTTTAGAGTTGATCTCGTATTTTTGAATAGCTTTTGCAGGCGACTTCGTCTACGTGGTCTTCAAAATTCCCAGAATTGCCGCAAGCCACTTCCTTAAACCTTACTATAGGTACTATATTATGTAATTATACCTAAATATGATAAATACCTGGTAAGATCCTAAACCGATTACGATTAAATGTATACTAATAACAACATTTCAACACAAAACCAGTCAAGTGCGAGTTGAACTTGCGCGGAGAGGGTTCCGTATGATGAATATAATTATAATCTCACAATATTTAGAGTGTGTTATTAAAACCATGATTTCTTACAGATTTTCCTGGTAATCAATAAGTAAAGAAATATTTTCTGTATTTTTATATTCTTAAGTAACTATAAGGTAACTATTTATTATAAAATGATACAAAAAAACACACTTTTACACATTTTTACACATTTTACGACGCGTGCGGTAGTGCGCAATGTTAGATATATTGCCACACGATGATTGACTGGAAAGCCCTGAAAGCCTTGAAGCCCTTTCATTTGATATGTCACATGGTAGGTACACTTTGAAAACTCTTTATTTTATTTTATTATTTTCCTTCCAAAAGTGACCATATTCAAAACTCATTTATTTACGTTAAACGTTCGTGTTTTTGTCTCAGAAATCCACATGTGTCAACTTAATCGGTCCAGCAGATTCTGAATAAATTGGCTGTGACAGACGGACAGAAAGACAGACATACGAGTATCCAGCAGATTCGGAGCAAATTGGGTGTGAAGGACGGGCAGAAATACAGACAGAAACATTAGTGATCCTATAAGGGCTATTTTTTTCACTCAGACCTACGGAACTCTTTAAACGAACACTGAACTCTTGCTAGCATAATAGGTAAAGAAATTGTTGTAGGTACGACTCAGCAAACTGAAACCTACTATGAAAGATCACCTCACTACCAAACGCCGTTAATCCCGTCAATATCTGTCCAGTAGTGTTAAGAGTTTCCAGATATCAAACAAACATAAAAACACAAAAAAAACTGAAAACTATAAGTAGGTATTCCGGATTGAAAAACTAACTGGGAATGACTATGCAGGTAACTCGGTACATATGACTATGCAGGTAACTCGGTACATATGACTATGCAGGTAACTCGGTACATATGACTATGCAGGTAACTCGGTACATATGCTCGGTACGTACATATCTTTTATTTTTAAGTTTTTCACAAATAAACAGACATGACTTGGTTACAGACTACAGTTTGATAATAACGTTTACAAAAAGTCTGCATGTATATGTCAGTTATATGAAACTATCATTGGTGTATTTAAGTACGGGAAAATGAGGACAAAGTCAAAGTACTTATTTAGTAAACAGGCAAAACAATAGCACTATAACAAGTTAAAATTCAAGCATCACATGAACAACGAGATATACATAAAATATTATAAATAGATCAAATCAATAAAATTTTGGTAAACTAAGTATGCTTTGAGTTTGAAAAGAAAATTTCCCTTTCATGTGCCAACAGAGTTAAATCTCACACTGGAAAAGGAAATAATATCCTTCTGACTATATAGATGCTCAACCGAATGGCAACCCTACCTAATAGAAGCATTGGAGCAAAAATGCCCTCTGCCCCGACGTGGGGCCTTAGGAATCAAAGAAGAAAGAAGGAGCAAAAATATTACCAAGGGCAAGAAGGTTTAAAAACGAGGTCTACAGCTCCAAAACGAAAGTGAAGCGCCCAAGATATGCCGATCCGCTCGTACGCACAAGCCTCACGGACACACTAACACCGTGTTATCCCGATTGGCCGACACATTACAGCAAAACCTCGTTCTTGCTAGTCGTGTTAATTCTGTCATGTTCTCACAGAAACTCAAAAACAATGCAGTATTTTGTGATGAAATTGTGTATCAGCACAAAATAAATAATAGTACATCACAAATTATCCACTCACGCACCCATACGTAGCTGTCCTACCAGTAGGAGCATGCAGAAACGCCCGTTTTTTTAAACTTTTTTGAGCAAGGCAGTAGTGTACAGTTATTTATTCTGTGACCAAGGGCTTATATTATGAAAGTGAGAGCAGGCAGAGGAATCGAGCGACGAAGCATTTCAAACTTAACAGCTACCTTGGTAGAGGTAGGTATGGAATTTTAATAAGTCTATGAATGAAAGCGAAGACATTTTGGATTTGGAATGTGTGCCACAGACTGAATACCAGTTACTACGTAAGTTATGTGACTGGGTTGGGGTCCGTTTAGTGGAATTACGTTGGGCCTATTCATCGTACCTTTAATATAAAGTTTGCATAGTTTTACTAACGGTTGATATAATATGCCCATAAAATTATTGATGGCGCGGAATATTTAGTAGACTATGAATATCTTTTTGAAGGCAGGTCATAAAATAAGTTTTATAATCTATACTTATGAGAAAGCAATACGTACGAAAAAGTCTGTACAAAGAAGATACATTAAAAAAAAAACTAGGGTCCTTAAAATAAGCTAATGAAAAGGAATGTAATATTTAAAAAAAAAAGTTTTTCTGTTTGTCTGTTTGTTTGCGCATTACGTAAAAACTACTGGACCGATTGCGATGCGGTTTTCACTTTTGGGTAGAGACTAAAAACCTTAAACTAGACTTAAAAACTGGGGTACTTGTGTATCAATCAGATAAGTAGAAGTCGAGCAATTTTGATAAAAACTTGAACGGCTGAAGGATTTTTGATCAAATTGTTGTTATGTATTTTAGGTCTAGTTTGTTAGGTTTTATCTTAGATGGAATAGCACATAGAGAACTTTTAACCCAGAGAAATGACGACGCGTGCATACCTACGGGCCCAGCTAGTTGAGAATACATTTTCAATATAAGTAACATCATTCAAAACCTTGTAAATTGTGTTAAAGTGTCTGTAAAAGCGTTTGTGCTAGTACCGTTTGTGCTAGTACCGTTTGCTATTATTAGTAGTATTTATCTCAAGTGCACTCGATGAGCTCAAGATAATAGCTTTTAAGGATGTCGATAAGTAGGTGCTGAGAATTTGTTCTTGACTTGTGGCAAATGAAGGTCGATAGAAACGTTGTAAATCATGATTTCCAGCCTATTATTACGTTCCCAGTTCCCACTGCTGGGAGAGCCATAGAGTTTTTTTATTTATTTAAAGTAGATAGGCTGTGTTAGCGTGACAGACGCGCCGCGACTGTAATACGTCTCAATGTTAAATCGCAAGGAACGTACGTAAAAAGCGTAGGAAAACCATCCGTATTGCCCTATAATAAGGTATATCCTTGTGAGACGAATGGTGTTTATAAGATTTAATAAAAGTATACAAATTAAATTAAAAAAACACGACTGCCCTGCCAAATACGAACTAAAAAGTCAAAAACAAGAGATAGATAAAATTGGTTTCTGTGGAACGCTTTTAATCTAAGAGATCCCCCGACTGCAATGCCAATTATATCTTTTCTATATTTCTATATTTATCTCTTGTTACACGACTGCCCAAAAAAACGAGTGTATTGTTTTTAGGATTCTTGTATGTTTGTTTGTTTGTATGAATGTGAGTTTATTTATGCCACCATAGCTTTAAATGCCTTAACAGATTTAGTGGGTACCGTTAGAATCCTTAAATCCCCCGAGTAACATAAGCAATATTATTTTTTGGAAAAATTCATTATGTCGCTAGTATGGCACCATTTTAAAATGAAACAAACAATACTTCTAATTTAACAATATGGTTATCAAATTAAAGGCTTTGATAAGTACATTCCAACAGTATATATAATTTATTGGCATAAGTTATTTTTTGGCAGGGCAGGCGTGTTTTTTTACCTTTCAAGCTAGTTATTTTTGACTTTTTAGTTCGTTTTTGGCAGGGCGGCCGTGTTTTCTTTTTCATACTTTTTAGTGACACATTTTAAGTTATGATAATACATTATACATTAAATATTTTTGTAATGCGCTCAGCAAAGCCTTGAATTTAATACATATTTTGTAAAACTAGAAGTTTTTTTTCGCATTTCAAAATAGAGCCATACTGCCGCAATAACAAATAAAAAAAAATAGCACCGTATGTTACTCGAGATATTTTAAGGATTCTAACGATACCCCATACATCTAAATCTGTTCAGGCATTTAAAAGTTATGGTGGAATAAAGAAACTCACATAACATACATACATGAATCCTAAAAACATTACACTCCTATTTTGGGCAGTCGTGTAAAAATAGTAATAAACGTGACGCATAGTAAGAAATAAGAATGATATTTTTAAATGCATTTAATGCTTCAGAAATGACATAAGTATGTACCTATCGTTCGAATATGCAAACAGGTGACACTGGGTTTCATACAACATTTGGTTCGCTGCCTTTAGTTCCTCTCCCACTTCGGTGGGGTGAGCCACAATCCACCATTCTAGCCCAGTGCTGGTGCATGGTAGATGCAAAGCTGAGTCTACGCTAGACGAGCAGAGCACGAGCGAAGCCGTTTTCCCCTCCCCTTGTGTTCGTCAAATGCTCCGCAATTGGCAGAGCACAGTGCGAGCACAATGCTCCGCTCGTGCTCGGCTCGTTTAGCGTAGACGCAGATTTACATGTCCTTGAATTTTGAGGTTCTAAGAGAATTCCTCATGCAGTAAATACTTAAATATTTTTCCAACTTTGCCTACTCGAAACAGTTAACATAAAAATCCATTTTTTTAGACAGCTGTACCAATTTTTATGAAATTTAAACTATTCCCTAAGTTGAAAAGTAGGTACTAAAATCATCATATACTGGCCTTCAAAACTTAAAATATAATAAAAAAAAAACAAAAAAAAAAAAAAGTAGTTTTTTTTTATTAAATTGCTTGGCTCCTATTTAACGGATTTAGATACCAAGTACACCAATTTTTAGGTTAAAACCTAAGCTACCCAAGTGAAAATCGCATCGCAATCGGTTAAGAAGTTTTAACTTGATGCGCGAACAGACAGACATTAAAAGTGTGAAGTCCAGTGTAATAAGAATAATTGCAATCAGATTTATAGTTTCTGAGAAATACATGGACAAACATACATACATTCATGCTTGGTCATCACTTTATCTATGTTACAAGTCAATATGTTCTTATATAACCATTTAACGTGCCATCTGTTGTCACAAGCTGTTCTAAATTTTAATTGAGTAAAGTCACACTATTTTAAACTTTAAGTAAAAGGAATAAAATAACATCATAGCTGTCAAATGTATTGTTCGTTTATTTATGCCTGAGTATTTACCTTACTGAGTTATTATATTGCTATCAAAAATAGGTAAGTAAAGTGCTACCTCCCTACTTACGTGAACTGGAGAATATCACAACGATGACTGTCGCGCTGTACCAAGAAACTCATTTTGTACTACTTCTTATAATTTACGGCTAGCATTGAAGAATGTTTAAAAAAATACGGATTCCTCACCGCCAAATCCAAAGTAAAGCAAGCACACAACACACAAGCCTCATGCGACACTTACGCCTTGTTATGCGGATCGGCCGCAACATCTCTGCAAGATCTCGACCTTGTTAGCCGTGTTATTTCTGTCATGTAAATTCTGACGTAAAATAAAAAGCTTAAAAGCTAAAAAAAACACGCCTACCCTGCCAAAAAAGAGCTTTTGCCTATAAATTATATACTGTTGGAATGAGCTTATCTAGGCCTTCAATTTGATACCCATATAGTAAAATTCGAAAAAAGAATTTGCAGATTAAGCCATACTGCCGCCATATTGAATGTTTTCAAAAAAAAATATAGCCTCGGGGGGATGTAAGGATTCTAACGATACCACATACGTCTAAATCTGTTCAGGCATTTAAATGTTATGGTGGAATAAAGAAACTCACATACATACAAATATACATGAATGCTAAAAACATTACACTCCTTTTTTGGGCAGTCGTGTAATAAATAAAATTATGCAGTCTTTTGCGATCAAATGATGTATTAATCACTCTTCACCACAAATTGTCCACTAACGCACACATACGCATCCGCTTTTTGCTATGCTTCACTCTTTTGTTTAGCGGTGTGGAGTCTGTCCTGTTTTAAACAGTCTTGCTAGCAAAATTGTCACTGACATCACGCGGCGATTGCACATTTGCGAACATCTAATATTAGAGCAAATGTGTGCTCAATGTTCAGATGTGTTTTACTATGTTTTGGCGCTAGCGAGCCGCGGCCAAAACACACGAACAAACAAACTGCGCGGCACGGATTAGCGCTGGATAAATCTAGACAGCTTCCTAAAGCTAAAGTCTAGAAACATTTCGCTGTCTGCTTTCCCGGTAGGTACGTTGTTTAACGAAGCTATTTGCGTGCTATAACGAATGGTTTGTTGTTTGTAGGATAAAGTTGGTTGAGCTATATAGCTTCATACTAAGTTAGGTTTACTAGTTACTTATGTACCTACCTATTAGTAGATTTAGTTAGATAATATAGTATCCACTGCGTTACCCATTTTAGTTAACAACCACGTGCATGCATAGAAGTCGGGGCAGGGTGCAAGCGGGGATCCATAGTAATAGTTTGTTCCATAAAGATCTGCACTATTAATAAAATTACCGCAATAAACTCCATGTGATTTTTTGGTGACCGAGTTCGATTTCTGAGTCGTTCACCTTCAGTTCAGTTCAGTTTTATAAAATACTAGCTGGGCCCGCGCATTTGGACGCGTGTACATGTTCCTGGAATAAAAGTAGGTACCAAAAAATACATCAACATAGTAGAAGATTAATCAATATTTTATTTTGTTATTTTACATAGTTTCTTTTTATTACCTACTAGGCAATCATTTGACCACGATTTCATGATGATGTGGTCGAAGGTGTAGCACGCTTGCCTAGTAGATACCTATTCACTCTTGAACACACCTGGGTTATAATTTACCGGAAACTCTGAGGACGAGGGCAAGGCATTCCACTCCTTTGCAGTTCTTATAATAAATGAAGAAGCGTAACGCTTCGTTCTTGTGTGAGGTATTTCAACCATAAAAGGGTGGCGCTTTACCGATCGTCTAGTCGTACGGTGATGGAAAGGTGATGGGGAATCAGATTGTGCAGTTCTAGTGCACACTCTCCATAGTACAGTCTGTAGAATACCGACAGGATTGCGACCTCACATCGATACGCCAGACTTTGAAGCTTACTCTTTACTAGAGTTTCATCCCCAATTAGCTTGATAGCACGTCTCTCAATTGAATCCAAAGACTCGAGCTGATACTTGGCAGAACCGTCCCAGAGGTGGCAGCAGTACTCCATACAAGATTGGATCTGTGCTTGATAAAGATTCAAAAGCTGTCCCGGCGTGAAGTACCGCCTAACCTTTGACAAAATACCAAGTTTCTTTGCAGCTACCTTGGCTTTGGATTCAATGTAAGACCCAAAATTCAGGTTCAATGTGAGTTCGACACCCAAAATCTCCAGACGGTCGCCTATTAGTATTGTTATACTAAGAATGACGGAGATCAGTTTAGAAGAAAACAAACACGCCTGCGTTTTAGTAGCATTAAACTTAATCAGACTAATTTAAAACGGTCCGCCATAGCCTCTCTCTGAAGCTGGACAGCGTCGCAGCTGGCTTGAGCATTGGAAATGTATCTCTCAACTACAACTACTTACTGTACTGTAATCTGCATACCCAAAGGTACCGGGCTTCAGAAGGTCATTGATGTGCAGTAAAAACAGTGTAACCGAGAGAATCGATCCCTGAGGTAAACCAGCATTGATAGCCATTTGATCAGACGAGCATCCCCCTAGGACTACTCGAATAGATCGTTCCCTCAAAAAAACAGCTATCCAATTGCAGAAGCCAACAGGAAATCCATATGAAGAAAGCTTGTTTAAAATGCCATCGTGCCAGACCCGATCGATATGTCAAGAGAGGCGGCAAGTGCCTCACCACGCATCTCGATGGCTTCGCTGAAAGTTCCACATACGCGAGAAGATCCCCAGTTGACCGGTTTCGACAAAATCCGTATTGCCAGTCACTGAGGAGATCATTGTCCTCAAGGTATGCTAAGAGCCTAATGTTTATGACACTCTCCATACACTTACAGAGTAAGGAGGTTATCGAGATGGGGCGACAATTGGCCGGATCAGCACGACTTAAGAATATTTAAGAAAGTAGAAGTTTCGCGTTCATATTACCGTAGTCACACCTTAGTTTTTTTTCATTCTGCTATATTACCTAGTATGGTACTTAAACAGTCACAAAATACTATAAATAGTCAGACCACCTAATCCAACCTAGGTGTACCTTGTCCAGTAAAACCTACTATTAGAACTTAAATGGTTTAGGTGACATGCCTAGATATTTGTATTTTGTACATTCGTGTGAAATAAAACAAACCAACAACGTACGGAATGCCGGCAAGGTCACACACGTTATGGCGGTCGCTTGTCATTGTTTAGTCTGCGACGAAGACGTATGGCGTTACACCGCAATAATAACGTTTATTTATTTTCTTATGCCTTAAATGCAATAAGCAGTTACTCTAGGAACTACTACGTAATATCAAAAAGGAAACTGAACTGTGTCACGTTGTGATAAAGTCGATTATGCCTTGATTAAAACTGTGGCGTAAATCGTGACGCCCGTCAGCTGCGCCATGTGGCTAGCGCCAGTTTCATGGGAATTTGTTAATATGTTGTTTGGATTTGCAGATTTGTTCAAATAAAGTTCATGATCACATTGATTCAAGTATACTATACTTTATTTGACTATGCCTACTTATCTGGTAGATAAGTAGGCATAGTTACTAGTTACTAAATCTAAGGATTTCAAACATGGAGGAAATCAAGAAGGAATAAGACGGAAACCACACCGCCAAATCTAAAGTAAAGCCCCCATGATATGCCATCAACTCGTATGTACGCACAAGCCTCACGCACACACTTGAAACATGTTATGCCGATCGGCCGATCTCGACCTTGCTAACCGTGTTAATTCTGTCAAGTTCTCACGGAAAATCAAAAACAGTGCATATTTTGGGATGAAATTGTGTATTAACCACAAAACACCACAGATTATCCACTAACGCACATATACGTAGCCGCCATTTGCTATGCTTCACTTTTTTGTTTGGTATGCTCCGTCTTTTTTTAAATCTTCTGGTTCTAGATCTATTCTAGACAGTGAGGTACTTCTGCTGGTAAGGTACTGCCTAAATGACTCCGACATTTCTAACGTCGTTCCATTATTTAATATTAGGTCTACTAATGAACAGCTGCCGGGAAGACCAATGCCATAAATCGCTTCACCAATTACCACTTCTTGTTTGTCTCGTTATTGAAGCATTTGAAGCTTCCAAAGCGCTTTAATTGGATCGTATTCGGACCATCGATGCACGAGACGAAGTGACAGCAGCAGGGTTGGTAAAATTAGATTAATTGTTTAGGCGTGCTAAACATTCTGGTGGAGGCTTTGTAAATATCATCGATACCCATGTACGAGTACCATGTAACACAAAATTACAGTACATAACCGAGTCGTGATGACAATTTACAACCCGGATGTACATTTTTTGGTGTATAGTATACGTGTACTTATCTCAGGTATATCTCAGAGAAATATTTACTCCACAGTGCCTGAAAACAAAAGTCTTCAATCAGTGCGTCCTAGTCATGACCTACGGACCCGAATCGTGGACATTCACGGTCAAACTAGTCCACAAATTTAAGGTCACTCAGCACACACTCAGCGAGCTATGGAGAGAGCTATGCTTGGAGTTTCTCTAAAGGACAAGATTCGTAATGAAGATATCCGACGGAGAACCAAGGTGACTGACATAGCTCTTAGGATAAGCAAGCTAAAGTGGCACATTTCCAGCAGGACCGATAACCGTTGGGGTAGAAGAGTTCTTGTACCCCAAGAACAAGGGGTACAAGAACTCACCCCTGTCTCCTCCTTGTCTTGTGAGGAGACCACGTTTAGGCAAACGTAGTGTAGGACGCCCTGTGGGCAGGTGGAGCGTTGACCTGCAAAAAGAGACTGCAAGAGAAAGGATGAGGGGAGCTGAAGACCGAGCTCAGTAGCGTGCATTAGGAGAGGCCTACGTCCAGCAGAGGACAGATATAGGCTAATGATGATTATGATGAATGCCTGAGGACGATACCTTCAAATTTATCTTATTTATCTTATTTTATCTTATCTTATTTTATCTTATCATATAGTTTGGCTCTACCTTTTATAATCGCAGTTTTTAAACAGTATAAAAACATAATGGAAACGCTTTTGGATAGAACCGTTTTGATCTTTTTAATATCAACGACGGGCTAAATCATAGTGTTGGATAGATTGGTTAGTGAGAAAGTACTCATTGTGTATATTTTCATATTGTATTTTCATATTGTATTTACATATTGTATATTCATATTGTATTTTCATATTGTATTTTCATATTGTATTTTCATATTGTATTTTCATATTGTATTTTCATATTGTATTTTCATATTGTATTTTCATATTGTATTTTCATATTGTATTTTCATATTGTATTTTCATATTGTATTTTTATATTGTATTTTCATATTGTATTTTTATATTGTATTTTCATATTGTACTTTCATATTGTTTTTCATATTTTAATTTCATGTTGTATTTTGTAATTGCACGTCGAGTTATTTGTTTTATAAAACAGCCAATTAATAGAACTAGATGTAGCTAATAAATTCAACTGTAATCTTACTACAAAACCCCCTAGAAGCTACTAAATCTCTAGAATCTCTCCAGAAATAGTAATAAACAAGAAAAAGCTAACTTTAAAAAAATATAACTGATTTTAAATCGTTTAAAACTAAAAAGAAAGGATTATATTATATTAGTTTTTAACTCTACATTTTTAGGTTCATTAAATTAGGCCTATGAAAATGAAGTACGTAATTCCGTTCACTTAGAAGAAAGCCTTACGGGAAATAGTTAACAGTCCATATCTTTTAAACAACTGAACCGATTTTGATGAAACTTGAATTATTCCCTAAGTTGAAACTATTAAAAAAAAACTATTTCAATCAGACTTAATACTTCGTGGTAGTTTCCGAAAAATACGTGGGCAAATACTTTCTAGGCACTTTATTGATAAATTAGTATTTCTAATAAAATAGTCGTTCGTAATGAATAATTTATTCTTACAAGCTGTAAGAATGAGCATTCTCGACTACAATACAATTATTTGTGATTATTAGTTAAGCAAAGGAGGAATAACCTTGTAGCAACATTCGGGAAAATTTGTTTCTGAAGCACATCCAACTGCTTAAAATTGTGATCGCACATTCACCGAATGAAATAGGCGTTCAGCCTACTAAATTCAGTGAATGTGTGGGCACATTTTTCGTCAAGACGACGATGTCGGCTTTTTGAGGCTCCCATCAAGGTGGAGACCCTGGGCTAGTGCGCGCTTTGGCAAAGAGGGCCCTGTCAAGAAGATATGATGTTGTGACAGACTAGGACGAATGAACACATGGCCTTGACTACTTGTACTATTATTTATTCTGTGCCTTGACGATCTTATAAGTGTTACTAATTTACTAACATAGGTCTAGTCAATGAGATCTATGGTTACTAAAGAACTTAAAAATGGTGGACCAATTGCATAACATAACATAGTCCATAAAACGATAGCAGCCAGGGCCTGCAGTCTCAACATAGATGGCAATTGCTTTACAACCGAAATCGGTGCAAAGTCCTGACGATCCGATATATTTGCTAGTCTCTACAGTACAGATGCCGATGAGAATGGATAGCATCTGACAGTCTATGTTGAGACTGCGGGCCCAGGGTTCATTTAACTTGGTTATATTGGCCCGTTTGAGCGTAGCTCTGCGAACGTTGTATTTACGTTACGGTAACGTCCGCGTCTACGTTTTTAATGAAAGTCTCGCGTGGCGGCCGGCCGGCCGTCAATCCTTCGTAAGTAGTAAGCTTCTATAGGACAGAGATTCTTTGAACAGCTTATATTTTAATTTCGGCGCTGCTGTTGTTTTCGTATTGAATAGGTAATTTGACAAGAAACAATACAATAGTGTAACAAGCGCTAGACAATCACAGATTGCAAAAAAACTAGATATTTATCTACCTATACTTATTATAATAAAGCAGTAAGTGCAATAAAGTCAGTACAATGAAAATCATTTAAAAGAAAATGGTCTGGGGGTCCTAAAATAACATACTAAACAAGAAAATAACGTTTTTAAAAATCATGTCTGTCTGTTTTGATAGCGTAAAACGTAAAACTATAGTATCGTTTTTGATGCGGTTTCCACTGTTACATAGCTTAGGTGTAGAATTGAAAACTGGTGTATTTGGTATCTCAATCCGATGAGTAGAAGCCGAGCAATCGATAAAAACAATTTGTAAATCTGTGTATTTTATCATTACGTAGTAAATAATGAGGTTTCCACAATGATGTTATATATACTAATCTCATTGGGTTTCCACTGCTACACAGCCGCGTGCGGTAAAGTACCCGATTGGCAACATTGCAAATTATTAACATCCAGATTTTAGAAAGTTAATTGTTAATTCTAGCGTTTGATTAGATCTATGGGGTTTGCCATAATAAACAAAAAAAAACACGCCAGATTTACGCCATACCACGAAGCAAAGGTAAATAATTGAGTTATAGTTAGTTTGGGGATTTACAAAAATATTTCAAAAACTACAGAAGTAAAAACAAATTGATCGTGAAAACCATTTCGAGTTTTATTATCTGCATACTTTAATAAAATTAAAACTGGGCGAGTGTCAGCAACAAAGTTTAAAAATTCGCGTACTTATTTCAGTTTCAAGGACTGAGTGCCAACAATGCAAAAGTAATAAAAATATACGTGTTCCATAAGTTGAGAATCGTAAGTCTTTTACAATAAATATTTATGTAATGTTGTTTTACGCGGCCAGTCTTCCAACAGACGACAATAAACCATGGGTTTCTTCGTTCTTATCCGGGCACATAACTGTTCTAATTGCATTTGATATTCGTGCTTATTCCAGCTAATATGGCTTAGCATTCTCCACGCCTTGTCCATTACTGTGAAATATTGGCCGCCAGCTCCAAATGTTTAGTTGTAAATAGTAGTTGGTTATGATACGGGATTTGTGGAACCGTAATCTTTATTTAAGAGGTCTGCGACGATCTCAGTTTCCACATTTCATAATCACGTCGAGCTTATGTTTGAATCATTTATAGTTTTAGCTCTTTTAAAAAATTAAACTATGTATTTCCTAATGATGCACACTATTGCCTGTAGAATGTTAGCCGTTTAGTCTGGATTAGACTAAACGAGAGTAAATATAATTTTAGAATAGTGGAATAGAAATGACGGAATAACCGTCATTTGTATAATTATGATACTATTCTAAGCATAAAATTTACTCTCGATTGGTCGAATCCAGCTTTACTCGTGAAAAGGTGACATACAGAGAGACAGAGTTACCTTCGCATTGTTTGATGACAACTTATGAGAACTCTGAGTAGGTTGAGTTATTGTGAAATCTCGAGTACGTTCAGATCAAGCTACAAATAAAAAAAAACATATTAAGTACTAACTGTAACCGCGGCTTCGCACGCGTGGTCTTTTCTTTAGGTTCAAAGTACCACAGTGTGCTATTCCAGGCCAATACGAGTATACCAACATATAATCAAAATTTCTTCAGCCGTCAAAAATACTTTTATAATTTTCTCGGCTTCTAACTCATCGGAATGAGATAACAATTACACTAAATTCAAATCAAACCCTAAGCTATCTAACAATGAAAACCATATTGCAATCGGTCCAGTAGTTCTTACGTGATTCGTGAACAAACAAACATACAGACAAACAGACAGAAAAACACGTTAAAAAACTATATATATTCTTGTTCAATATCTTTTTCCAGTAGCGTGATAAGTGTTCTTTTTAATAACTTTCAGCCCCTATCTTGCGGAAACCCTTTAATTTTTCGGGATAAAAGTATTCAGTGTTTCATTTGAATTCATTCAATAGTTTTGGTGCGATGCTCGGTCAAGATACGGGCAAACAGTCAGACAGACAGACAAAAATAAAAAGTAAAACAGTTTAGCTTCAGTATCGAATATAAAGAAACATCCAAAAAATATCCCCCAGACCTCCAAAAAAAATACAAAATATATTTTATTTACAGAAGTTGGGACATTATCCCGCAGGGACTCTTAATTTTTTCGGGATAAAAAGTATCCTCAAGTTTTACCTATTATATAAACTATGACTCTGCCAAGTTGCAACAAAATCCATTCAGTAGTTTCAGCGTGATACGTGTTTTTTTAAATAACTTTCAACGCCTGTCCTGCAGGAACCCTTTAATCTTTCGGGATGAAAAGTATGAACTCAAATCATACCAAGTTTCATTTAAATTCATTCAGTAGTTTCGGCGTGACGCGTAGCCAAGATACAGACAGACAGATAGACAGACAGACAAAAAAGAAAAAAAAGCAGTTTCGGCTTCAGGATCGAATTTAGAGTAACCTCCCAAAAAAAAAACAAAATATCTTCAATGTACAGAATTGGACCTGTTACAATTTTGTTATAAGTATAGATTAAAAAAAGAAAAACTGTTCTTTTATTGTACCCATAACCAAATTAATGATAAATGTACTCTATCCTCATTAAAATACACTAAAGCGACTAATATGAAACGTACACAAAGGAGAGTACTTAAAAACTCTACGTTGTTAAGTTAAACTCCGATTAAGAATTTCAATCAGTTAGCAGTCCGTAATGTGCTTTTGAATGTTCAACAAACTCTTTAAATCTCAACCATTGTTGTTTTAGTAGGTACCCACGGGCACTGTTTACCTATTTATTTTATTCAGTGGCTGTACCGATTTAGGTGTTGCGATTAAAAAGTCGTTAGCTTAGATAACTAAAAGAGTTTGGATGCTTTGGTTAGGCCGTTATATTTCAGGTAGGTAGATACCTAATGGCATACAAGAGTAGCTAATAAAAAAAAAGCGTTTATTAATTTTTTTATCAGTTATATGAATTTTCGGTTCTGTGTAGCATATCTAGCCACCTCATTAGAATATTGGATGAGTGCAAAAGACCGTCCAGTGCAATTTTCTGTTCTGTGTAGCATAATCTAGCCACCTCATTAGAATATTGGATGAGTGCAAAAGACCGTCCAGTGCAATTTTCTGTTCTGTGTAGCATAATCTAGCCACCTCATTAGAATATTGGATGAGTACAAAAGACCGTCCAGTGCAACTTTCTGTTCTGTGTAACATAATCTAGCCATCTCATTAGAATATTGGATGAGTGCAAAAGACCGTCCAGTGCAATTTTCTGTTCTGTGTAGCATAATCTAGCCACCTCATTAGAATATTGGATGAGTGCAAAAGACCGTCCAGTGCAATTTTCTGTTCTGTGTAGCATAATCTAGCCACCTCATTAGAATATTGGATGAGTGCAAAAGACCGTCCAGTGCAGTTTTTGGTTCTGTGTAGCATAATCTAGCCACCTCATTAGAATATTGGATAAGTGCAAAAGACCGTCCAGTGCAATTTTCTGTTCTGTGTAGCATAATCTAGCCACCTCATTAGAATATTGGATGAGTGCAAAAGACCGTCCAGCGCAATTTTCTGTTCTGTGTAGCATAATCTAGCCACCTCATTAGAATATTGGATGAGTGCAAAAGACCGTCCAGTGCAATTTTCTGTTCTGTGTAGCATAATCTAGCCACCTCATTAGAATATTGGATGAGTGCAAAAGACCGTCCAGTGCAGTTTTTGGTTCTGTGTAGCATAATCTAGCCACCTCATTAGAATATTGGATAAGTGCAAAAGACCGTCCAGTGCAATTTTCTGTTCTGTGTAGCATAATCTAGCCACCTCATTAGAATATTGGATGAGTGCAAAAGACCGTCCAGCGCAATTTTCTGTTCTGTGTAGCATAATCTAGCCACCTCATTAGAATATTGGATGAGTGCAAAAGACCGTCCAGTGCAATTTTCTGTTCTGTGTAGCATAATCTAGCCACCTCATTAGAATATTGGATGAGTGCAAAAGACCGTCCAGTGCAATTTTCTGTTCTGTGTAGCATAATCTAGACACCTCATTAGAATATTGGATGAGTGCAAAAGACCGTCCAGTGCAATTTTCTGTTCTGTGTAACATAATTTAGCCACCTCATTAGAATATTGGATGAGTGCAAAATACCGTCCAGTGCAATTTTCTGTTCTGTGTA
Organism: Alsophila aescularia; assembly: GCA_946251855.1. NCBI lineage: Eukaryota > Metazoa > Arthropoda > Insecta > Lepidoptera > Geometridae > Alsophila > Alsophila aescularia. The sequence goes on from OX276379.1 coordinate 38,289,887, forward strand.
GCATAATCTAGCCACCTCATTAGAATATTGGATGAGTGCAAAAGACCGTCCAGTGCAATTTTCTGTTCTGTGTAGCATAATCTAGCCACCTCATTAGAATATTGGATGAGTGCAAAAGACCGTCCAGTGCAGTTTTCGGTTCTGTGTAGCATAACCTAGCCACCTCATTAGAATATTGGATAAGTGCAAAAGACCGTCCAGTGCAATTTTCTGTTCTGTGTAGCATAATCTAGCCACCTCATTAGAATATTGGATAAGTGCAAAAGACCGCCCAGTGCAATTCGGACTGGTGCCACAGAATAAATAATAGCTCGCACACAGAGTTTTCCGTACTTGTATATTGTATAGGGACCCGGCTTTTTTACCCGACTGCACGGAGGGTTATGTGTTTGGGTTGTATGTATGTTTTTTTTGTTTGTTTATTTGTACGTTTCTTAGGCGCGTCTTACAGCCTAAACGGCTTGATGGATTTTGATAAATTAAGTATCATTGGATTCGCCTTGATCACGAGAGTGCTCTAAGATAAATGAAATGTCAAGAAAACTAATATGGCGGCTTACTGTATTTCCGATGGAACAAAAAATGAAAGTTAATGTATTATACTATAATCTAATGTTGCAATTGCAATTAATAAAGTAAAATATGTAAGTAAAAAATAAACATTAAATTCCCGTGGTTTCACCCACGTCCCTCAGGAATCGTGCATTTTACGGGATAAAAAGGAGCCTATGTGTTAATCCAGGGTATTAACTACCTCCATACCAAATTTTATCCAAATTTGTTTAGCCGTTTAAGCGTGAAGAAGTATCAAACATACATACATACACACACAAACCCTCACACACTCACCCAAACACACACTCTTACATACATACATACAAACTTTCGCCTCTCTAATATTAGTGTGATGATTTTTGCGGGCGGTCAGCTCGTATTCATTTTTCTTTTGAATTTTAATATAATTATACTTGGTATGTATTGTTTATTATGATATCCACCATAATCTATGCTCTAACTGCACCCCGCGTTATTACTTGCGTGGACATTGCTGATGGATGGTGATGATGAATCCTATCAATCTTGTAAATCTGACTTTATTATTTGTACATAATTGTTGACTCTGGTGTTAACCAGATAATTATATACCAAATTACATCAAAACCTGTTCAGCCGTTTCAGCCTGAAGAAGTAACAAACATACGCACCAAACACACACTAACTTACTCGCAAACTTTCGCATTTTTAGAATCAAGTGTGATATACATACCAATATATAAAAGTGAAACGTTGTCTGTTTGTTTGTTTATTTGTTTGTTTGTTTGTTTGTTTGGGGAGCTTTCACTTGATAACGGCTGCACGGATTGTGATGAAATTTGGAATGGAGATAGCTTATACCCAGGAATAAAATATAGGATACTTTTATTTCGGAAAATTGAAAGTTTCCACGGGAAAACTGGAAAATTGGTAACACGCTGTAAGAAACGGTTGCCATGGAAACAAAATAACAAGTATGTCAAAAACATCAAGAGCATTGGTGCTATACCTACTTTTGCATTGATTTATAATATGTTTTTTTCGCGACAAGCAGTAGTCCGCGCGGACGAAGCCGCGGGCGGAAGCTAGTACTTATAATAAACCAGTAAGTAACAACAAATCTGTAAAATTAAGATTATTAAAAAAATAGTCTTAGTACCTACCTACTTAAAAGAAGTTACTGAACAAAAATATAACATATTCGAAAGTGCCCCTGGACCGATTCCAATACGGTTTTTACTAGCTTGGATGTTGAACAGGGCCCTTATTCGCTATGACCATTCACGCAAGTAACGCGCCGCGTTAAGATATCTTCGTGGAATCGTACGGCAGTTGCCGTATTGACGTCACACGTTTTCGGCAAGGAATTTTATGCGGCATAGTGAAAAAGCGCCCAGCTCAGGTTTTGACTTAAAAACTGTTATCTCAATCCAATGAGTAGAAGCCGAATAATCGATAAAATAAAAAACTATCTGACGGCTGAACGAAGTTTTATGGAAGTTTTATGGGTACAGTGGTACTTTTGGTTTTGGAATATAACACATGGGATCCTTATATCCCAGAAAAAAAACCACGCGGGCAAAGCTGCGGGCACAGCTAGTAACTCATACATTCTGAGAAAATTACAAACGGCTACCTGATACGGTCTAAAATATGCCCCTTTATGTGTAGGTCTGACAGACAGACAGACAAACAGACAGACGGCGTTGGCTTAGTAATACGGCTCCGTTTGGACCCTTTTCGTATGGAACCTTAAAAACGTGACATAGTAATTGCGTCGCTTGACCCGACTGCGGAGGGTCATGTTTTTGGGTTGCATGCTGTATGTATGTATGTATGTATGTTCCTTTGGCGCGCCCTACAGCCTAAACGGCTGGATGGATTTTGATAAATAATTAGGTATCGTCTTAATCACGAGAGTGACTGTTTCTGACCGACCTCTTTTTATTGTAACTATATTTTAATATTTTAAATTTGGAGTACTTAGTTTTTGTTTTAGAACAATCAACGCATATTGTAGGTACTTCTTCTTGCTTTTTTCTTTTTGTGTATTTATTTCGGTGGATCCTCACACCGCATCGGTTTCTGTGACATATAAGTAGGTATATAGGATACTAGTCTAGTGATCTGATACACGGGCTTGTACTATTATTTGTTCTGTGACACGGGTAGCGCTCACATCGCGGTATTTTTTTTACTTTTAGCATTTTTATACCCGTCGTGAATTATAAAGAAACGCCTGTAAGCGTAGTTTAAAATCTTTGGCTGCAACGATCGTGGTGCTTTTTAACCATAGACAACTGCATTATTACTCACTTATGTACTTGACGGACTTGTTATTATTTCGTTTCCACGACGACTTGTAATTTCGTTCCTTACAGCGAGTAATCGTCATTTTTGCATTTATTTGATACTTTGGGTTATTGCAATTTTCGTAGAGATCTCTAATGTTTTGATACAATACAGCCCAATATAATCTCTGATAATGTAGCTTTCTATAAGTGAATTAATTTTTAAAATAGGTTCATTATATTTTGATTACAAACAAACAAAGATAAATTAACCTACAAAAAAACAAATCTTTCCTCTTTATATATATTTATTTTATTTTTATTATAGGAAGGATAAGTCGGGTTTTCTTTAATACTTAATTAATTTTTATAATGTTATAAATAGCTTTATAGCTTTGCTGGTTAGTATGCATGCCACAAACTTAATTCCATGACGTGACTTAATTTAATGAGATTGTCCGATATTGATCGCTGATAAAGATCGAGACCTTCCTTCGTGCTGCTACTTTTTTATGACCGATATAAGAGTGGTCCCCAAATCACCTTGGACAATTTTAAGTTATTCATGAAAATTTTAAGTTTAATTATTTCAATATTATTTTGGTGTCTTGAAACGATCACTGCTGGACTACAAACAATAACTAACATACAAAAAAAACACACGATTACCATAGAATAAATAAAGGACTGAATGAGTTAATAATAAAAAATACATAGTGTTAAGTTTGGTCAATATTTAGTTAGTTTGATCAAAATTTAGTTAGTTTGGTCAACATTTAGTTAGTTTGGTCAACATTTAGTTAGTTTGGTCTACTTATAGTTAGTTTGGTCAACATTTAGTTAGGTTCGTAATATCAATAGCAGTTTAATCTATAAATCTAAGTTTAAACTATCTCAGCCTTATTATGGTTGATGGCCTAAGGTAGGTTTTTGAGTTGGACCCAGGTTTAGACCCGAATCAAGAAGAAATGGTATTAGCGTTAGAGGTTTATGTTAGGTTTTTGTTTTTTCTGTGGTAACATCTTTAAACCTAGCAATGGCCTAGTTTATGGTTGGTTTATTTTGACGTTGCAATTTGTTTGAGGTTATGTTTTTTTTAAATGTATTTTACTGCAATTTAAACTGGCTTGACACGGAAAATAATCGGTTCACAAACCCTCAAGAACTATTGTGCATCTGATAAAAGACGATCTACTGATGGAGGAACAAGAACTTCACCCAAATCCAGGTTGCAAATAACTCTCTACAGCAATTGGGCTCGTCAAGAAGTAGGTAAGTTTTCATTATGTTCATTTACCCTGAGAGGATTTATAGCTGTTTATTTAGCTATCAAGGTTTAGTATTATTTGTTTTGATTGAGTTTCCCAAGATAACCAGATAGATTACCTAATACAGAGATGGATATTCTTTAATCAAGTAAAAAATAACCACGTGTGTGTACGTGTGGTGTAGGTACTGTTGGGAACTGCAGGTATCCCTGCACCCATTAAGTATTTGTTTACAAGTATCCTCAACCTGAAAACTCCACAAGAGGAGTGACATAATTCTGCACACATTTTCACCTCGAAAACCATCAACGGATGTTTCTTGTTAAGAGGAATATTTGGGAGTGTAGAAACATTAAAAAACTATAGTTGTACCTAGTGATAATACTAAGTACATGATATTGCCATCAAAATGAAAGAAACATTCAACTAGAGCAGCGGCTCTAAAAACCTTTTTTGGTGACGGAATGAAAATTAAATATTTGACTGAGCCCTAAAATAATCAAAAACTGGTTTTATGTGTATTAATTAATAATTATATTACTTAAAATTAGCATTTGCATCTAATGGTAGGCATTTTTGGAACATTTTTGGAATATTTATAAATTTTTTATTTTACTCTGTATCCATAAAGTACCCCTTTATTATTTTATTTTTTCATTGTGACCAGTATTTTCGCGGCGCTTTGCGGAGCCCTAGGGATTCGCAGAGCACACTTGTGGCTGAACTAGAAGATTGTACTGATCCAGGAGCTGGGAGAGGGTGTGTACCATCATACACCCAAAACTGTTTGAGAAAATTTCAGAAGAAGACCGTTCCTAGAAAATATTTTTGAAATTATATAACCAGCCCCCCGATTCAGAACCCTTTGATAACTCAGTTGTCGATCGATATGGTATTATTTATTCTGTGGATTTTGGTTTGAAATCTTTCCATTGAATACATTTTTCATTCACAATATTAAAAAATGTGAATAATAATAAATTAATTTTATTGTTTATTCATTACTAGCTGCACCCCGCGGTTTTTGCCTTCGTGGACAATGATGATGATAATGTAAAGTATTCTATGTATCAATGACCTATCTATATACCAAATTTCATTAAAATCTATTCATGTATGTTGACCATGGACCCAATAGTTAGTCATGACTTAATAGTTGAACTGATTTATTATATAGATAGTTTTGGCCTTTCCCAGTAGTCTTATAAGTAAGACTATTAGTAATTTTCTTCCCAATAGTCTTATTGGTAAAACAACTTGGAATGTATGTAGACTTACTGGTAAGACTATTGAAAATTATCTTCCAAATATCTAGACTGAAAAGGCATAAGCCATATATTTTTTCTCTTATCACATAGTTTACAGTAAGGCCAACTAGGTACGAAATCCAATGGAATCCAATAAAAATCCAATGGGAAAAGACTACTGGGTAAAGAAATTCTCTTAGCACTATAGTTAAAGTTTACAAAAAAAACAGACTTCTGCTTGCAATTTAGTAATTAGATTTTTGAAAACAAATTTATTACTATTATCTACTTGAATACTACTACTAGATTCTAGATACATTAGTGAGTTCCAAGAGTAACTGATTGCATATAATGAAGGCGGGTAAGTAGCAAACATTTTCTTCGAATTATTTGTGTACGAGTTAGCAATTATATATAGCAATTTTGAATTATTTTTAAATAACTTGTGCTTGCGTCGTCCCGGTGGAAATGGATTACTGAGCAGATATGAAAATTCGTCTCCTACGGTATCATAATTTTTAATATTTTAGGGTGGTATGAAACATAATTCCTAGGGATCTTACCAGTAAGTCTGTAAGGAAGAAAATTCTGAATAGTCTCACTAGTAAAACTATTGGGAAGAAAATTCCCAATAGGTAGTCTTGCTAGTAAGACTACTGGGAACAGGCAGGATAGTTTTAACCCTAGGGAAGGACGCGCAGACAAAGTCACGGCCAAAAGCTAGTAGCCAATATAATCATATTTAGGATAATATAAGGTATGCAATCATATTACTCAGACTTTGATATTTAAATATTCGATTATATGTATTACTAGCTTTTGCTTGCGATTTCGCCTGCGCGTACTACAGTTTATCAATCCCATGCCATGTCCTTCCCCAGTCTACATACCAAATTACATCAAGATCAGTCAGTCGTGAAAAGGTAACAAAACTGCGGGCCAGTTACGTATCTTGTTGCAATCAGATTTTCTTTATCACGTAAAGTAGGTACATTAGCGTTCCGTTTCGTTATACTTACTACTTTTTTTTTGTATTATTGAGTAGATTGGAACGTTTTGAATGAACCGTTTTGTTCAATGAATGAAGGTTACATCTTACCTGTGGTTGGTCTAGTTTGCTTGGGATCGTCTCGGGATCATCCAATCTTTAGGTAGTCCCGCGACCATAATACCAACGGAATCAAGTCCGGTCTAAACCAAAACTTTCCTTAATCCCGAACTTCGTGAACCTTCAACCATAATAAGGCTGTCTGTGTCGATTATCTTAATAATATCAATGATGATTAATCTGTAAATGAGAGTTTAAACTGCCACTTAGTTTAAACGGTCAAGCAGGGGTGGTTAAACTGTTATATAGGGTTTAAGCTATTGTTTCAAAATGGCCGCTTTAAAACAGACGTTTGTTTGTCTTTTGAAGATTGCAAACAAGTAACCTTAAAATGGCTTTTACCGACGATTCAGATTCGGATGTTGTAATTATACAAGTTCTTAATGAGTTTCATACCTATACGATGAGACCTTACGTTGTTAGGCAGAGATAACATAATTTTGATAATTGGGATGACATTGAATTGCCCAGGTCTCTCCTTTCATTTTTAATATTCAGAACGCTACACTCTAAAATGTCAGCGTGTTCTTTCACCAAAGATGTTAAAATTTCTGTCTCCGAGTTAATAAAATTAGGAACACGAGATTTCACACTCAAAATTAAGGTTTAAAAATGTGGCAGCAAAATGAAATGAAAAGTAATCTATCAAAAAAAAAGCACCAAAGCACATCGTTTAACAGACAAGAAAGAACCTAGCGTAGCGTTTGCATTCTCTTTGGAAAGAACATGCAGGCAGACAAACAAAATCTAATATGCTGTCAATATCTGTCAAAGTCAAAGAAACGTCTGTTTTCTTATTACAACATTGCCCTATACTTTTCTTGAACAAAGGAGCGAAAGGAATGAACGATATCCCGAGTGTTGCTACACTTTAAAAACTGATCGAATTTTAACTAATCGGCCAATGTTTTGCCATTGATATTACGAAAGAGGTTTAATCGACAGCTTAACTTTAGAAGCCGATTAGTTAAACTGTGAGTTAAACGATGGTTGATATTACGGGCCTTAGTGGTGAAATTTGGAGTTTTATTAAAAATAATTGGAACATTTCCAAAAATATCAATAATCGCCGAAAATACATGAGAATGATTCAAGACTTCGGATCCCTCTGGTGGTGCCCGACCTCGGGACTTGGGACAACCTATATTGGGACAACCTGTATATCCAGGCCAATTCAATAAATTCAATGGTTTCGTGAAAAATTGAATGTAAAACGAATCATGTGTTTACATTTTGAATATGCACGTCTTGATGAAGTATGTGGCGGCTTCGGTAAATATATAGGCTCTAGGTTCGACAAAAATGTCTACCGTCTTCCCCTGGAGCACTCGATACGGGCGGCACTCTGTCGAGAGTTTAATTAAATTATGCAGGAACAGCGAAACAAACTTTACACTACGACATTAAGGGCCGTATTAATAAACCGATCTCAACTCCAAGAGCGCTCTTTGGAGCGATCTCAAGATGCGAATCTAATTAATAAACACATCATAAGCTGTTGATTGAGATCAGCTGAGTTAGTGTTTAATAATAAATCAATCTCTACTCTCAAGGGTGCACTTGAGATACGCTTTGAGATGCAGAATGTTGAGTGCAGTCGATCCGTGACTTGAGAGCGTGATTGCCAGTTGCTAGAATCAAGGATTTCGAAAATATTATGTCAGAAGTTGATAATTATAATTATATTAACCATCATTATAAGAATATTCTTATATTCCTCTGGGAATAAACAAAACAATAGCATGATTGCGAAAAGATCCGAAATCGTAACCAAAGGATACGCGTTGGAAATACTGCATGGCCAATAAACGAACTTTTATTTTCATAAATTATAGTCATTAATTGATGAATTGCGTTAAGATCTTTAATAGATAGTGTAACTTTGAAAATGTAGACAAATATTATGGCTTACATCCTTTCTACAAAAAAACTAAAGTAAGGTTATGGTAATTATGTAGAAAATAAACATTACGTTTAATACAATCGCATTTAATTTAATTCAACTACATCGAAGTAATAAATTTTAACCTTACGCTATATCTTATTTGAGCAAAAACCGAACTTTCAATAAAGAAAATAAATCGTTCATTTGTAGTTCATTCAATCTTGCTCTCAAGTTCTGGTTCGTGACGTAGCATCTTGAGATGCGGCTCTTGAAAGCGACATGATCTGTGATGCTCTTGAAATGTCTTTATTAATCAGCGACGATCTTAAGATGCTGATCACAACTTGAGAGTGTATCAGTTGATATCGCACTTGAGAGCTCAACCAAGAGCGATTTATTAATACGGGCCTAAGAGATTTCGAAATTCGATTCAATGTGCCTCAATATGGGCTCAACAGAACGCTTCTTTGTCCTAGTTAATATCTTCAACATCGCAATGTTCATTAATTTTACAAGTCTTTTTACGATCGATTCATGTTCCTAGGGTTCTACCCGGGTTGTTCTACCCGGGTTCCGCTTTCGGAACCCGGGTAGAACCTTAGGAACATGACAACAACATGTCATGATAGTACCTTTGTACTATCTATTGTTCGAATTATATTTCGAATAAATATATTGATACTAATCAACTAACGAAGTGAGATTATGAAAGAGGGGATTATACCTACCAAATTCCATTAATATAGACGTCTTCTATATCTTATATACTTACACTACAAATAAATAAAATTGATGTGTATGTTTGTAATTTATAATTAGTAATAAGTATTAGTAATTAGTAAAAATAAATAAAATTGAAGTGTCTGTTTGCAATGTCAAAATAGCAGCTTTTTACTAAATGCATAATGAAAGAAAGTATTTACGGTACGGCACTTAAAACAAAAAAGGTTTTTTTTTTGCTGTCTGTCTGTTTGTTTGTTTGTTCACGCTAATCTCCGAAACGGCTGGACCGATTTTGACGAGACTGTCACTGCCAGATAGCTGATGTTATAAGGAGTAATATAGGTTACTTTTATTTTCGAAAAAGAAATAGGCTTCGTGAAAAAAACCCCATGAATTTTGACCACGCGGGCAAAGCCGCGGTAAAAAGGAAGATTTTCCGTCACTATAATTTGCCTTTCATTCCTATCTTTTCATCCTTTGTCAACAATTCTGTTCCCATTGTTGCAAAGGAAAACGATGCATAATAACCTCAGGTCAAAATAACCTCAGTATTTACCGGTAAATAATAATGCGAGGGTTTAATTCACGACTTCCTTATGTTATAAGGATGTGGTTTCATCTTAGCTTTTGCTAAACAAAACAAGGAAGAAGGATCAAGTGTTGCCAGGTCTAATTTTCATAAAACGGGAGGTGTACGAGAAAAAAACGGCAGATGTATGAAGAGAATATTTAAAAATCGGGAATCTAATATTTAACATAATAAGTATGCTAAAGTTTTAGTGTGCAAGTAATTGCGTTTGGCATAGCGAATAACCAGCCAGGTAAGTTTATAGATAGTGTGAAGCTGAAGAGTAATGGAACACGAACTTAGATATTTTTTTCCATCAACCACATGTTTGAAAAATATTTCAACGCATTCAATTTCAATAGTTTAATATATTTTCCGCACCCATAGATAACACATAGTTCCACCCTGATTGGCTAATTCTGGAAAACGAGAGGTATATAACAAGTAAGAGGGAGTGAGACATACTTGTATGTGTTATAGGTTTTTCACTTCGCGTAGGTATGCGTTTTAACTTGAAATCCTACTTGGCCACACCGAGATAACTCATAGTTTCTTGTTTAAACTGAATTATTTTTACAAGTATAGTCCGCACACATAAAATTTAAACTTCGGTAACCACTCATGAACTGTTATATTTTTTTAATCAATTATTCATCTATTGCCTGCATTGGACATAGGCCTCTCGTAATGCACGTCACTGAGCTCTTCTTTGGTTCTTCTTTGGCTTTGGCTGTAATTGCTGGTAACCTAATTGGGATTACTAAACAATTAGTAATCCCAATAAACCAATTAGTTTTTCGATTACTTAATTCTGACACTGATTATATTAAACAGTAAAAGCATTTTGAACTTCGTATCACGCAATTTTAAAAATTATGGAATATACGACTCCAAAAAGCTTGCAAAAAACGGGGGGATGGAGTATCTTATCGGGAGATCAGGAGACTTTCGTCAAAAAAAGCAGAATCCTGTAAAATCGGGAGACCTGGCAACACGAAGGTTATCGCACTCTAATCCTAAACTCAAAATGATTCTAAAAGCGTCGGGTTGCCAGAAGACTGCGTGCTTTCCCCGTGTAAACAGAGGGAAAACTCCGTTCAGAATTATTGTTAGGTCGACAATGTTTACACGATGTGTGGAGGTAATGTTAAGCGGATTGAATAAAGCTTTTACTACAAGGCATTAAGTGTTGCCAGAAGCAAAGAATGAAAAGACAAGAGAAGGTCGCAAAATAAGTTAGCTGATATGAAACTGGAGTCGAGTCTCAACGGGACTTCGTTTACGTATCGGTCCAACGTGACCTGCTGAATAATGCATCCAGGACTAGATATGTTAAATTTGTTTTGTAACCAAGTTGGTCAGCTTCTAGTTATTCAGTCGCTAGAGTTATTTATTTGCGATTTCGCTCGATTTAAAATACTAGGTACAAATGATTTTATTTGTCGACGTCCTTTCAAAAAATCGAATATGGATTTATTAAAATCAGACAATAACATTTTGAATTAATGAAAAACCTTTCGGTTCTTGGGGCCAGGCATTTAGGAAATATATACCTAGGATTAGAAAAACGTTTGGTAGAGGCGACATGTGATCTGACTGACCAGAAGAAAGCTCTAATTTTGGTTAAACAAACGGCATTTCCATTCAGCGCTGGCAATACAGCCAGCATTTTTTATTTTAGCATTTAAAGAGTGTATAATATAATATTTGTATATATAGATAGATAGATAACTCTTTACTGAATACCAAAAATTTACAAATGCAAATTAACTAAAACTAAAGAAAATTATTGTACAATAGGCGGTCTTATCGCTAAAAATCGATCTCTTCCAGACAACCTTTGTATGGAGAGGAAATCAATAAGACAACAGACTGTGGTGTTCTCATAGGTATCATAAAAATATGCTAATTAAACTAAAATAAATTATATAACTAATAAGAATACATACCAATACAATAAAATAAATATCTTAAAATATATATTAAATACCACACCTACATAACATAAGATTTATAAAATACATATGGATCACTAATCCATACCAATATATAAAAGTGAAACGTTGTCTGTTTGTTTGTTTGTTTGTTTGGGGAGCTTTCAAACGATAACGGCTGGACCGATTCTCATGTAATTTGGAATGAAGATAGCTTATACCATAGAGTAAAACATAGGATACTTTTTATCCCGAAAATTGTAAGATTCCACAGGAAAAATTGAAAATGTTAATTACTCGCTGTAAGGAATAGTTGCCATGAAAACGAAATAAATGTCTCTCAAAAGCATTGGTGCTATACCTAACTTTGCATTGGTTTTTAATATCCTAGAAGAACATAGGATGCTTTTTTCGCGATAAACAGTAGTCCGCGCGGACGTAGTCGCGGGCGGGAACCTAGTAAATACATATATATATCATATCATATATTCATAAAGTTAATTCAAGAAAAACAATGTAAAGAAAAAAAAGGGGGAAATGAAAATAGATTTCAAGATATAGTTTTTTAACTATACCTTTATAATAATTGATATTATTCATAATATTGTTTTTTTCTATTATTTTATAATAATTCATAATTTATAATTTTTATTGACACAAAGAAATATACAGTGTAACCTATATATTAGGTATCTACCGATATATACGTTTAATCCATTTAGAGTGTTTATTACACCTGTTATAAAATGAATAGATATTTAATTTCAGTCTATAAATAAATAAAATAACTATTAATGTGGTATGGTATCAAAGATCAACTGTAAGCAATTAAGTAAACTAAAAATATATCTAACATTATGTAAATTTAAAAATATGCTAATATTATAAAAATTGTCAGGCTATTTGCTCATTATGATATATAAAATCATATGCAAATCTAAACGTGCTAATCAATGTCTATTTTAGTCTTTATATCAATAAAAGGATAGACATAAAGTCTTGAATATTGTTTGAAAATAGATTCTAGAATTCTAAATTGATTTGCATATTGCTATTTCGATCGCTCCGCATAACTCGCTTGGTATTCATATATACTAAGTATAATCAGTCTCGAAATATACATTACTAGCCTTGAACATTACTATTAATTTGCTTTTACTATATACGAGTACATATACATTTATCTATCTTCCTTTACTTATCTTTATAGACACCAACAGTTGTAATGCCAGTAAAAGGCCACTATGCATTGCCAATGTGAGAACATATTCCATTAAGTACACCGAACTATACTCATCAATTTGAACTGCAAGATAAATTTCACCCCTCGTGGTGAATTGCGCAGTTTATAAGCCCCAACCAATATCGGACCAATTCAGTTAAAAGCAATTCGCGATTGATGCTATGGTCGAATGATGCCCCGATGCCATCCTGAACATGTCTCATTACGAAAAGTAAACACAGAATTTAGGAGTCTGCAAAATTAATACGTTGGGGCCTGCGGGCGTATTTGACAGTTCCACTTTGAAATCGAAGTTATAGTTTTAACATGAAATTTTCCGTTTGTTGTAGGTGCTGTGACAAGATGGAATTCAACTGCATCAAAGGAAACTGCCGGCTGCTCAACTCTTTAACGACGTAACTGAACTAGAATAAGATATAGAAAACTTTACAGAAATTCTATAGTGACAGAATCGTAGTATTAAATCATTAACCAATATGAATTTGAAGTTAATATCACTACTCTTAACGTGGAACTTCATACTCATATCAGCAAAAAAAGAGTCCGTTGAAGAAGAGGAGAGCTCGAGATCTAGAGAAATTAGGAATAGGGAGAACAATCGCAACAGAACCACGTTCAATGGAACGCTTACAGATTTACCTGAAAGGAGGTACTTGAGGCACAAAAACAGTTCCCGTTATCGAGGTGATAGAAGAAGAACTTGGGAACATGAAATAAGAAGAGACAGAAGAAAGGGAACGGATGGTCATTCGTTGGAAGACAGTGCGAATAGGACTATTGAGCCTTACAGTGTGAAGAAAGAAGAAAAAGGGCGGAAGACTGAGAAGCATTGGAATAAAAGCATGGAGAAGATAAGAAAGCTGGCCAATCAGACCAAGGCTCAGGAGAAGCCGTACCCAGCGCCAGTGAGAGAGAACACGACAAGGTCTAAAATAAAGATGGCGAACAAATGGCAGACTGGCGGGTATATTCCGTTTCCTCAGCCGAGAGAGCGGAAGCCGAACATTATTTTGATATTGACGGATGACCAGGATGTCGAATTAGGAAGTTTGAATTTTATGCCGAGAACTATGAAGGCTATTAGGAGCGCTGGAGCGGAGTTTAGACATGCGTATACCACGACTCCTATGTGTTGTCCGTCAAGGTAAATAAAACCCATTAACTTAAATAGTTGTCCTGTACCTATCAAGTAGGTATTACCATACTTTTTGTGAGTATATGACAAGCAAACCAGTTTTGCCCAGGCATGACAAAGAAAATTAAAAAATTTAGGGGTGTAGAAGTTTTATCGGCTATTACCAGCTTATTACTAGTCTCATTATCGTATCTCCCTAGTAACTACTAACAGGGTGCCCAGGAAGTAGTGATAAGCGAAGGTCCAGAGTTAGAGCACCACTAAGAGGAACCGAATAACCCCAATTTTTGGTACTTTCGGAGTTTTTCGATTTTTGTTTTTTTCCCTATACTCCAGATTTCGCTAAAAACTTAGTAATTTTGATTCAAGTAACACTAATATTCAGTTGTATTTTTGTAAATTGGTAGTCCAGTAGTGATCCTTTTATAAGACACCAAAATCATTAAAAAAAAATGAAAAATAAAAGCATAACTTAAAATTTTGCTCAAAGCAAAATACTCCTTCAAAGTATGGAGGCTCTTACATTAAAAAAAAAGAAAGATTTTTACTTAATATCTTAAAAACTTCTTCAATTCACTGGTAATAAAATACCAATTCACAGATTGGCCTAAACTTCAAAAGTGGAGAGGTCGACATTTTCATAGTAGCGATATATAGCGCGGTCAATTCGAAGTTAAAAAGTGGCCAACCATGCATTTTGAGTAGGATGCGATTTAATTTTATTCGTGAATAGGGGTCCAAAATGGTTATAAAACTTAGTGTAAAGGGTCGCAAGCAAGCGCGGATCGGGAGGGGGGGGGGGGGGGGCGCGCCCCCCCTCCCTGGGCCTATATCAATCAGTTTTTTTTATGTCCATTTGTTATTTTTATTTATGTTTTGTTATCATATATAACAAAACATAAATAAAAATAACAAATTTTAACATTTGTTATTTTTATTTATGTTTTGTTATCATATATAACAAAACATAAATAAAAATAACAAATGGACTCGCTGGACTGGAATGGCGCTCGCTGCGCTCGCGTTTTTGGTGGTCTATTTTAGTTTTTGGACAATTTCAAATTATCTTTTAGTTTTGTTTTGCCCTATGGAAATGCTTTGAAGGGCACGCTATCGGTCCCGGCTTTTATTGATTAATGGCCTTCGTTAAGCCACAGAGGCCCTCGGGTGACCTGACAAACTCCGTCACCAGCAGAAAAAGCCAAGAATGTTTGCGCTCGCTTCGGTCGCGCTCTTTATGGAATAATGCAAGATATAAAAAAAATATAAGATTTGGAATTATGTTTTCTTTTAACGCACAATGTCCAGATGCAAATAATCATTCTTGAATTATGTAAAATTATCTTGTATACAAAACCTTACAATTTTTGCCCCGCTTCGCTCGCGCTTCTTTGAATAATTTTCAATGATGTTTTTGTGAGCAGGTTCGATAATTATATGTTTTTTTTTGTCTATTCAGTTTTTCGAAACTTTTCAAAATAGCGAAGATATGGGGATTGCAAATATAAAATTATTTATTAATATAAAATTAAACAGCTCAGAACTTTCGAGTTTAATCTCGTTGTATTTTGATCATTTCAATTCGTAAGTTAATATTGATTATGAATTATGTTTCAATAGTGTTGTTAGTATTGTGTTAATGAAACGGGTCAAAAATTTTGCACTCGCTCCGCTCGCGCTTTTTTGTTCTTGCAATGTTTCTTTTTATATGATTTGGAAAATATTACTTAACTTCTACACCGATTGAAATAGCTCAAAATTTTTGCATTTGCTCCGTTCGCACTTTTTTTTTTTTCATATATTGGATGATTTGTTTTTTTCCCTTTTTTAATTGATACTAATCAATATTTTCACAATCTCTACTTTCGTAACTTTTAATCTTGTCAATGCATATTTTCACATGTTTTGGAATGATAAGATAATATGATTAACTTAATAGTGTATTAAGTCAGATAGTTCAAAAATTTCGAGCTCGCTACGCTCGCGCTTTTGGTAATACACCAAATGCTTATTTGATATGATTTGGACTTTCGTTTTAATACCCACACTGATAGAAATAACTCAAACTTTTCGCGCTCGCTACGCTCGCGCTTATAATGTTCTGAAATATTTTTCTGATATAAATAGCTCCATATTTTTGCGCGTCTGTTCTTTGATGTTTTCCGTTCTTTGGTAGGCCTCTTGCACTTGGGGGAGCTGGATGTTTTTTTTCTCCCTGGCGCCGCATGACAACTATCAATTATTGTTATAGCAACCGGGATCGACACTTCTTAATATGCCCTCCGAAGCACAGAGAGATGTCAAATATACATAAACATGCATAGGTAATTTGCCCCTCCCATTAACGAGTTCTGGAACTGCCCTTGGTTATAGGCTACACGAGTGAAACCGCGGGGAACAACTTGTATTGTATAATTTTGGAACCCATCCAGGCTGGATATAAATGTGTGACGTGTGACGAACTACTTTATAGTTAGACGTACCTAAAACTTTCTTAATTTTTTTTAACTGCAGGAACTTATTTTTGTAGTTATTTTTTAATTTTTACGTTTTCCAATTTAATTTCGTATTGAATGAAGTTTTTTAAAAGAAAAATAATAATGAAAGTTGTCTACGTAAGTTGTTGATGTCACAATGTTGTCAGACTTACGGTCACCGAAATAATATGATCCAATGATAATGTCCTTTCTCCCAGGAGTTCTCTACTGACCGGTGTGTACGTCCACAATCACAACGTGTACACTAACAACGACAACTGCTCGTCGCCGATGTGGCAGGCCAAGCACGAGACCAACACCTTCGCCACGTACCTCTCCAACGCAGGGTATCGTACTGGTGAGTTTACTTGTACTGTTCTTGCACGAACTATATTGTAATTGATATTTATTACCTTTGTTTGATGCCGGTCAAACATATATGCTGCCTATTACTTTTTACGTTTAGTGCTATTTTGAAGACCTGCAGTCTATCAGTAGTGCATTAAATAGTGTGTGGTACAGTGGGACCACCAAAGAAATCTCCGCAGTCAGCACATTTTCGTCTGTTTTGATTTACAATCATGGTCTTGGCTTGCTCGCCAATTCATAATACCTACATTATTTTATGACACACCAGTCGACGAAGCCGTTACCCACCTGCCTTAGAAATACGATATCTTGGCACCTGAGAATGCACTAACTCCTTTATTACTGTACCGTTAGAAGCAAAATTGTTAAGCTACAATAATAATTATATCGAATGTTAAAAAGTATTTTTATCGGCTATTGTATCAACCTTAGATTTGTTTAGTTCTACATAGATTCCTACTGGAATCTTGATTTTCTTCAGAGCATTTTGTAAGATAGAGTTGTGACGAAATGATATCTGTCACTGATGTATTGAACAAGTGTATCGATGAATCTCTTTCATTTGTATCTACGACAGGGTGGCATTCGGTAAGAGGTCAATAAATAGTTCAAGGGTAAGAGCTACACTGCGTGTTTCTGCATGTTCGTACTAAGTGTATCGCTTTTACAATTATTTTGCGAATAGCCAATAAGAATGCAACATCTTAACCGCATCTTTATTTCCCGATAAATACAGCCCGGGTGTCTTCTTGTCTAGAGTGAAACAGTATCACATATGCTGTATACTCTAGACATCAGATATCTTCCAGGACAATTTATGCTACATCTTTGGCATCAGGCGAGATCGCGGACAAACGCATGCCTATCAAGATAAAAAAAAAGTATAATTTTCTTTGCTATAAGTACTTTTCATGAAGATGTTGCATTTGTGGTGCGATGAACGCTTGTCCCGTCCCGCTCTCCGAGGATGCAATAAAGCTGGATGAGGGAGCGTCTCTTTTATGACTCCTGAAATATTAGGTTCATAATTATGCTTTTTGATACCTTAGAAACAGACTGATGAATGATTGAAAAAGGTGCTGAGTTTTTATCGTTTTTTTTCCTATTCTTTAGGGTACATAAGACTGATTCGTGGCTAGATTGTAATATTTATAGGGTGCGTAAAAACTATATTAATATTAGCTCTTGTTACACACACTAATACAATACAATAATATAACAAAATAAACCCCCCCCCCCCCCCCCCCTATAGAGTTGGGCCAAAGCATGGATGACAATCTAGGAATGACAGGTTATTTGAACTTAGAATTAATAATGACAAACTATCAAATGGGTATGATTATGAAACAATTAAGAATTTATGAAAGAGGTTTCACATCGTCACAACCGCAATAAGAGAATGAACATAAAAGTGTGGATGAGTGTTAATATGACGTCATGCGTAAGAATACTGTGATGATGGTACTTAGTGGTACGTTTTTTTAGAATGCATTGTCATCGAGTTGTGAGCTACCCTGAAAGTTTCAGCTGGATAGCTAATCGGGAAGTGTTCGAGATTAGAGTTGCAAGATACCACTTGGAACGACAGACAGACATACAGACAGACAAACAACAAAGTGATTTAATAAAATTGAGGTAAAATATAACTAAGTATCTACGTTATATAAATATAAAAGACAGTTATTGCAGGCAGAACATGCTAATAGAATAATTATTATAAACTTAGTAAACTAATTTGAAAATAATTTCAGCTTTGGAATTCACATAAATTAGTAGTCAAGTAGTGTGCCGATGTCAATTAAGAAATACATTGATGTAAAATGAAGTCATTAATTCTTTCCTTACGTTATATATGTGCCACTCATTTAATAAAGTCCGGATTATGAACTCAAAAATGGTGGGATAATGAATTACTTTACGCACGGCACGTCTCTAATAAGTAAAAAATAGTAGTTTCATAACTACAGTTATGAAAACAGGAGAGTGAGTTTAAAAAACGAGCCGTAGGCGAGTTTTTTAATAGTATCACTCGAGAGTTTTAATACCTAGTTATGTGCCGTTTCATACACTACTTTATTTACACTCATGCAATAGGAACTTACTTTTAATGAAAAATGAAATATCGTAATATTTGATTGATTTTGCAGGTAAAAGCACGTTCGTCCTGTTCGTTGATGTTCCGTGATGTCAGGTAGAGTCAAATTCTCCTCACGAACACTGTTTTCACATGTTTTACACATCCTTGTCACAGTTTTAATCAGGATATAAAACATTTGATCAACAACAAAAAACACATTAAATTGGATAGGTTCTAATGTAAAGTAAATTAAGGCGCCAAAATCCAGTCCACAGGGAATTCGCGCACATACGATCTAACACGCGCCGCCACAGATGATGTATATATATATATATATATATATATATATATTCATCATCCGAGGCGCCAGATGAGATAAATGGCGAAAACCCTCGTAGTGCGGAGGCAAACCGGTGCTTTTATGGGAAAAAACATATATTATAACATTGTTTAGTTAAAAAAACAGTGTTATAATGTATATTTTTCTTATTAGAAAGTGCCGTGCGTAATGAATGTCATTATGCCACCATTTTTGAGTTCATAATCCGGATTTTACGATATGAGTGTAGATAAACTACTATGAGGATACAACAATTTACGTCTACGTAACTGTACAACTATCCATTTCCAAGAAATAAATTAACCTCGTAGGTATAGTCGCTAATGTCCATCCCCGCATAGTTTTTTTTTTTAATTCTGAAGATAGACAGACGAAAAACCATATGCAGGAGTAGAGTTGTCCTAACAGACTAGTCGACGTTGTTATGCATTGCAATGCAAAGCATTTATGTTAAATTATAATCCAACTTGAATATACAGAATTTCAAGTCTTCTCCCTTGTATCCCTAGGTATGCCTTTTCTTGAAGAGTCTGCCTGGGGAAGTTTTTCAATAAACCTTTGCCAGATATTGAACCGAGAAGTAGTGGGCAAAATTCACCCCGACCTGACTTGGGGAAATTCGTCCAAACGGAAGGACGGCTACTTTTCTGAGGTTTCATTGTAGGAGTACCCTGAGAATTCCGAAGAAGGCAAACGAGGCATTTGATACCATTTCAGATTTCATTAAACCAGTCATATGATTCCAAGATTCCTAAGCTTACCATAAAACAGGTATGCAAGTCACATAATTATAAAAACCTACTGGCCATCAAAAACATATAATATTTTATGAAGCTAATCAACCCAACTGAATAGCCCACAACGACTGGGTACCTACAAAATATTTCTCAGTTATTTACAAGCTGTTTCCTCATGTTTAATCATTTATCAAACGGCAGGGGAAGCCGCGCAGTGTACCTATAGCAAAGAAAAAATACACTACGTGAGCTTATAGGTAAAAGTAATTAGGACACATATATGGTACCTAATTATAGATATTGGTTACGACACAATACCAATTAGCCTGTACTGACGGACAGACAGACGGGCTGGGTGATTTTATAAAGCTTCTTACTGGACTACGGATGCCTAAAATGTCTCAGGGTTTCGTGAAAAGCGTAGTATTTTGAGCAGATAGATAGACTCATATTTTGCCATCAATTCCGGTGGCGCGGCGCTCGCCTTACTAAAAGTATTCAAATGATAAGCGAGAATTGAATTGAGGATCATACATCGCATATGAAATGAATGGGCCAGAAATACAGCAGCTGAGAGCTACCGCAGTAAACACATCATGTTCGTACAATGTAGCGCATAAAATTATATTGATACAGTGCAATATAAAACGAGTTGTTATCATGCCCACCAACGCGTAACAAGAACTGCCCATAAATTCATACCACCAGCAGTCATTGAGATTCTCGCAAACTGCAGACTGCAGCGTCTTCTAAGATTTGTTCTAAATATTATAATGCTACCACTGGCGTGGGCGCACGTGGGTCGCCGGACGTCGGCTATTTCATCGCATCAAATCGTGTAGATGGAAGTGTCCTTGCCGGTATTTGGGGAGACCGATTGGCCGATCTATCTTATCCGGCCGAGACGAATGCGATTTGTCGGGATTTGTCACGTCACGTCACGCTCGCGCCACATCGGAAAGCAAATTAATGTGTTCGACTGCTCAGCTCTGTCGTTGATTTAGTGCATTCAACTCGCGCCTTCCTGGATTCCATGCGAGAAAACACCGGCCACATTCAAACAAGACCCATAAAATGTAGAGGCGCGGCCGAACGTACTAAGTAGGGTCTTGATATCGGCTCCCAGGAATGTATAAGTTTGTGCGTGTCGCGGCGAGTGTTTAACATTCGATTAAGCCCTTTGTGACATGTAGCACGTGTTGCTAATTTATCACTTGCCTGTTGAGAGTCCATTTGGCTTGTAAATTTATGCCATTTATGCTATCATAAATTCGCTCCCTGCTTTCCCTTCCGGACCGGGCCGTAGGCCGTAAAGATGGGATCGCCCACAGATTCTGCGATAGTAGTTTTAGATCGTTGCAGAGCCTAATCTAATCACTTTATTGCTTCTTCCGTTCGAAGATGAAAGTCGAGATGTGTGGGAGTGCAAATTGTCGTTAGATAGCTCGGTTATCTCTTTCTGCTAAGCAGTCTGCGATTGTTCAAGTTTTCTGCGATAATGTCAGCTGTATTATTTATTCTATGGACACTGATTATTTATAAAGGCATGACAGGTATCGATAAGCAGTCATTGCGGTGAAGTGGTTCGCTTTTATCTCTATCATCTAGCATAGCAGTCTATGGCGCTTATCTGAGATTAGCTTTCGCCCGCGACTTCGCCCGCACGGACTTCAGTTTATCGCGAAAGGATCCTATGCTTGTCTAGGATGTTTGTTTGTCGTATGAGTTAGTGCTGGCGTCTGTTGTCAGAAATTGTCAAGCCGCCCGAGGGCCTCTGACATGGCTTAACAACTGCTATTAATCAATAATAGCCGGGATCGACAGCTTAACGTGCCCACTAAAGCACGGAGCGATGGAAAACCGCACATAATTTAGAAAAGTTATTGGTTCGGAGCCTAGGATCGAACCCGGTATCGTTGGATTCTAAGTTGCACTACCGTTAGGCTACCATCGCTCTATCTAGGATAAAACCAATGCAAAAGTATAGAATTAACGATCTTGATGCTTTTTGACAGACTTGTTTTTATTTCGTTTCCATGACAACGGCACGTCAATCGAGTAATCGTAATTTTCCAGTTTTCCCGTGCCAAATTACCGTTTTCCGGGATAAAAAGTATGCCATGTTGGTCTCTATATTGTAATGTACCTATTTACAAAGTTTCAACAAAATCGGATAAGCCGTTTGGGCGGTAAAGCTCCCAAAACATACAGACAACCTTTCACTTTTATTAATTGGTGTGGATTGTGTTATTGTATAATTTTGGTAGGAAGGTACGATAAATCAATGCATTTTTAGAAATACTTTGCATGACAGCAGTTCAAGCTCTGGTATTATTGGGACTTGGTAAGTACGAGTATAACCTAAACCCCTAATTATCTTATCAGGGGTACTTTTGTTAAAGTTTCCTATTTTTCTTTAAACCAACATTTTTCTTTGAATATCAGTTTCTGTAAAGCAATGGTTATGTTATGAAGCTTTTTAAAGCTTCTTTATATTCTCAAGCTCTTCATTCACCAAGACTCGCCAGCGCGCTATTATTTCTTTATTTATCGCGGCTCCTCGCGTGCTCATATTTTTGTAATCTTTCATCGCTGCCGTTAATAATATTTTCCAAAGGGTGTCGATGGACTGGAGCCAATAAATAATAAGTAGGCACAGATAGGGTTGCCTCTGTTTTCATATCTTGGGTTGAGACAGTTCGAGACCTAGTAGTCTCATAATAATAGGGGGCTCACTATTATGCCTAGGGGCGGAGTATATACACCGTGACATTGAATTCGATATTAATCTTAAATGCATGTATTCAGTCCATTATTTAGAATCTTTCTATAGCATCCAATAAAAAAAAGAAAAATAGCTGACCAGCTGTATTGGTGTGGATTTACTTTTCATATTTAGTGCTACAGATACATTCTGTTGCATGCTCAGTCCATGCAACAGAATGTATCTGTAGCACTACATACCTACATTTAATAAAAATATCGAATTCAATGTCACGGTGTATAGTTATTGTATGGTTTTTTATAGTATTTACTATTTTAGAGATCGACAGCATCTGTGGAGGATACATTATTAAGTGTGTAAGATTTTATTTTATTCCTTCTCAAGTGGTTACACTGTTCGGTGTTCCCTAAGTTAAAAAAAAACTTAAGTACAGAACCTATGTACTTGCATTTGATGGTAACCCTGTCGGTTGGTAGGTATACAACACAAATAAGCCATAATAAGCGTAGATCAGTAAGTGCGTGGGCGCAGCCGCGCCGCACTGTCTAGGCAACCTGCGCAGTGTCATGCGCGTTAGCACGTGCTCTACATAGCTGGTATTTCTACCTAGATACCTGTCGGGAATGTAATTTTATACGTGTTTTAGAGAAGTCTGCAGTGATTTCAAAGAAGCAAAAGTATTTTGTAAGTAATCATCGACCCTATTAAACAATAAGTGATAGGTGTTGTTTTCCTTATTATAAGCGTTGTGATCTATGTTAATATAATTTTCTCAGAATTTGACTAATTAAGTTGCGAAGGGAAATGTCAAACAATGTTTTTAACGTGAAATGCCTGTATTAACTAACTACTGTGTACTACATTTGAGATACCTTTACGCTATAACAGGCTTTTATATCGCATCGACTAGCTTTTTATAATACTATACTCCTGAGTATAGTATTATAAACAGCTCCCGTTCCCCTCCGTCAATATATTTAAACTTTGTGTAATAAAACGTTATAGTATCTGTATACCTAAGAAGTTCGTGAGTCAGTCTAGATAGATTTTATTTATTCCTATGAGTCGAGCAGGTCGCTCGCCTGATGGTGAGAGTCACCTATAACAGTTATAACAGCCTATAACAGCCTATAACAGTTGCAGTGCCACCCAGAACTTTGACGCAAAATCTAGCGCGTCACTGCACTGCGCTCGTCACCCTGAGACATTGGTTTTTATGTCTCATTGCACTGTATCTTCACCCTTCAAACCAAAATGTTTACACACTACTGCTTGGCGGTTGAATATCTGACAAAGGCGTGGTACTTCCCCAGGCGGACTCTTGCCTAAGAGGCCTACCACTACAAAATAGTACCAGTAGTTACCATACCCTCAAGCAGAAGTGTTGCCATACCCTTTGGGGCTTCAGGGGTGTTTCACAATTAGTCCTTGACAGCCTTAGCTTAGCGTGTTTAATGATCCAAGATGGCTGTCAAACAATAACACCAACAAAAAATTACAGAAGAGAAGAGCCGAAAAAAAACCGCGAGCTCTCTGGAGTTCATTAGGAGAGGCCTATGTCCAGCAGTGGACAGATACCGGCAGATGATGAATAGATTTTTATCTTTCTTCCATTCAAGAAATTGCCGTAACTTTAGTTAAACAGTGTAAACTGGGCAATGAAATTAACCCGCGTCGGGCCCACAACTAGGTAGTTAAACGGGTTCCAATAACCACGCGGTAAAGCCGGAAATTCCGTCAAACAATTTCTATCCATTCTCGGTGAGACCACGTTTGTTTGTTTATTGTTTTTGTACAGCATAAACCCATCAGCTCACAATTATCGACAGCCTACTTCACTGGCCGTTATGTTTGTACAATTCACCATTGGCAGTGGTAGAGCCGTGGTGGCAATATATTACGAGTCCAGTTCAAAGGCGCCTGTAGCACCCGTATCTTGACTTGACTTTGAAAGCTTATTTTAGCTTGCAGTGCACATGTTTTAGAAAATATATGATAAAAATCACCAAATAATGGTCAACATCTATTGTAGATTTATTTTATTAGAAAAACCAAATTTCTGGGCAAACAAAAAATATAGAAAAATATACAATTTATGGGCAGTTTAACTATTCCTTAAAAGTTATTAATAACTATGTCGATTTTATTTGTATTTCTGTAAATTAAAAAGCAAACTTGATATCTATGATTTTACAATCGAACGATCGCGTACATTTCAAAAAAGTAACTCTTTAACGCGCTATTCGGGCGAAACGATTGACGTGAAAGGGGATGATTCTCGAGCGCGTGACATTTAGTTTCATGCAAGATGACATCACATCTAGTAAGGCACAAAATTTTCGATATATTTAGATATGACGTCATCTCGTATATAAGCTAATCTCACGGGCCCGTGAATCACCCAGGGGAATGTTATTGTACGTTTTTCAATGGGATTTCGTTCGATATTTGTACCGCCGCATCGACCTCCTAATTTCAGTGCTACAGGTGCCTTTCATAGTGTAAAGGAATCAACTTAATTCGATTCTGATTTCTGATTGATTAAGGAAGTTGGAAGCTTAGAAATCATAGGTAAATGAGACTCGCACTGACATGTCTCGTATGACAATGGAAATGAATTGAGATTTAAAACTACCTGAATAATAACGTTTGGTGTTATATATATTTCGAGGTCTTATACGCTTGCCAATAAAATAAATAACCATTTTCATATAGGCACATATAAAATATGCATTCATACACTACCTCAAATCATATTTCCTCTAATTGCCCTTTAATATACCTACTGATAATATAATTAGTCTAGACTCGTAATTTATTTTTGTCCTGATCTCCATCACTATGTTTACATTTGTATTGAGTGGTTCTTATTCAATTATCATTACTACGCAAATATACGTAGTTATGGTTACTTCTTTATTCTGTGGTTGTGGTTCTTTATAGCCACATTTGATTTAAGTAGGCAGCTATATACGGAGTTTCCTAAAGAATGTGTGAATTTCGAGATGTAATATATCAAGTCATATACTTATGTAATATTATATCCGACGAAGTAATCTATTTTCTATTAAAAAACAAAAAGTCATTACAAAAAAGATAAATAAAAAAAAGTTGTGCAGCGGCTTCACTTAAGCTATTTATTTATTTTAATGGTGTCTGTCTGTATGCATGTTTTTGCATCACTTAAATACTATTGAACCGATTGAAAGGCGGTATTCCCGGCTGGATAGCTTAAGATATGACTTATCTGGTATACTTTGCATCTCTAGCCATTAGTAAAAACCGAGCAACCGATAAAATAAAAAGCTTAATGACGGCTGAACGTAGTTTGATAAATTTTGATATATTGTACTTTATATGTATAAATGTCCACGCGGGCAAAGCCAAGGGCTCAGCTAGTCATAAATAAACCTATAAAATAAGTAAAAACGAATAAAAATAATTTATTGCCAAAATACTCTTAAATTATACAAAACAAACATAATAATCACATAATAGGTCATAAATTTAAATGGAAAGTGCATTGTTGGCAAAACAAACTCACATAATAGGCTCCTATGTAAATGGAAAGTGCATGTTTGGCAAAACAAACTCACATAATAGGCTCCTATGTAAATGGAAAGTGCAGGTTTGGCAAAACAAACTAACATAATAGGCTCCTATGTAAATGGAAAGTGCAGGTTTGGCAAAACAAACTCACATAATAGGCTCCTATGTAAATGGAAAGTGCAGGTTTGGCAAAACAAACTCACATAATAGGCTCCTATGTAAATGGAAAGTGCAGGTTTGGCAAAACAAACTCACATAATAGGCTCCTATGTAAATGGAAAGTGCAGGTTTGGCAAAACAAACTCACATAATAGGCTCCTATGTAAATGGAAAGTGCATGTTTGGCAAAACAAACTCACATAATAGGCTCCTATGTAAATGGAAAGTGCAGGTTTGGCAAAACAAACTAACATAATAGGCTCCTATGTAAATGGAAAGTGCAGGTTTGGCAAAACAAACTCACATAATAGGCTCCTATGTAAATGGAAAGTGCAGGTTTGGCAAAACAAACTCACATAATAGGCTCCTATGTAAATGGAAAGTGCAGGTTTGGCAAAACAAACTCACATAATAGGCTCCTATGTAAATGGAAAGTGCAGGTTTGGCAAAACAAACTCACATAATAGGCTCCTATTTAATTGGAAAGTGCAGGTTTGGCAAAACAAACTCACATAATAGGCTCCTATGTAAATGGAAAGTGCATTGTTGGCAAAACAAACTCACATAATAGGCTCCTATGTAAATGGAAAGTGCATGTTTGGCAAAACAAACTCACATAATAGGCTCCTATGTAAATGGAAAGTGCAGGTTTGGCAAAACAAACTCACATAATAGGCTCCTATGTAAATGGAAAGTGCATGTTTGGCAAAACAAACTCACATAATAGGCTCCTATGTAAATGGAAAGTGCATGTTGGGCAAAACAAACTCACATAATAGGTTCCTATGTAAATGGAAAGTGCATGTTTGGCAAAACAAACTCACATAATAGGTTCCTATGTAATGGAAAGTGAATGTTTGGCAATTAGGTAAGCAGGGCCAGCAGTCTCATCATCGACAGCGATTACTTCACAACCGAAATCGGTCGCAAAATCTGATAATAACGAAATGATGTAGTCTGACATGCTTGATCTTATCATTGGTTGCCTGGAAGAGATCGCCGCTTAGCGATAAAGCCCATCGGCGGCCTACTACACTACTTTTAAAGTTATTTTTTTATTTGAGTTTATTTTGGTGCAATAAAGTATATCTATCGATGTCAATCATGATCAATGTCAGTACAGATACCGATGACAAAAGATAGATTTTTACAATAACTGTCAAAGCTAACGATTGTCATCGCTATGTAGGTACCGATTTCGGTTGTAAAGCAATCACTATATATATATATATATATATAGAGACTGCATTCCCCTAAGCACTGTACTGCGCAGACTAAGTTTAGTCTACGCAGGGCTGGTAGTAAACACTGTTAGTCATATATGAAACACGGGCTACTTTCAAAGTATAATATAATTTTTATACTTTGAAAGTAGATGATGATAAATTTTTCGTTATCTACTAAGTTAGGTATATGCATACTAGCTGTGCTCGCGGATTTGCCCGTGTGGTCATTTCTGCGACAAAAGTATCCTTTAATTTATTCCAGGACCTAAAGTACCTTTACTGTACAATATACCAAATTTCGTTAGGCCGACAAATAGTTTTTTTTATAAAAAAAGACAAAAGAAAGAAAAATCGTTTATTTAACACTTATCAAAAAAAGTAACAAATTAACATATAAATTAAAAATATAAATCTAAGTGTTGAAAGGGTCATGCCTCAGCATAATGCCAAGACACTTGACGCTGATTTTCAGTCACGGCAATAATAAAAATACCTAATAGATATACACTTAAATATAATATATATACAATAAATATTCAAATAAAACATACACATAAATATTGGAAGATACATATGAAATAAATATATACATATATACATAAATATTATATATATATACATATATACACACCCATACATAACTATATACTATGATAATCGATCTATAATTATCGATTGCTCGGCTCCTACTCATCGGATTGATATACTAACTACACCAGTTTTTAAGTCAACCCCTAAGCTATATAGCAGCGAAAACTGCATTGCAATTTTACGTGATGCGCGAACAAACAAAGACAAAAAGACAAACAGACAGACACCATTTAAAAAATCCTGTTCACTAGCCTATTTTAAGTTCAAACTAATTTTTTTCGTCTTCTTTGTACATACTTTTTGTGATACTTACTGCTTTATTATAAGTAGTACAGATAGATAGGTAAATAAGGTTATCTACATGTATTTAGATATAAGCTATAATTTATTGTAATAAGTTACCTACTATTTTAAAAATGAATTGGCCGTCATTACTTTAAATTACAAGTTACCTACTACCCTGCTAGAACTAGAAGCATGCGTAGGACAGGTTTAGGAATTTGCAATTAACTTATTATACATTGTAATTACTAATTTTCTACGGGGCTTAGCAGCTTCATTTCGCAATACAACAGGTAGGTGTTGTACCTACCTTCTTGTTATGTTGTAAGTTAGAGCCAACATAACAAGACATAGGTTTAATAACTAAAACCCGACTACGGTACTGTGGACGCTATGGTGGAACATCCACATAATACGGGCTGTCCCGTAATGAGTGGATAATCAGGTCTTGTGGAGGGGAGAAAGGCACTTAAAAAATATAGTAGTGGACCTATGTAATTATTTGTAATCTTGGGAAAATTCGTACCCTTGTTCACAGTTTTGGGTTTTTCTTTTTGAATGTTAAGTTTAAGCATATGTGGTGTAAAAAATATTTATGAGACCCTGGGTGGCCAACTATTTTAATAACATGTCTACTTCAAGAGGATTCTAAACTGGTATATAAACTAACGTGAGCGTGATTCATTATATAAACTGGATTGAACTTAACTGGATTCTAAATAGCAGTGCGAGCATGGATCTTATCGATCGATAAAATCGGTAAACAGTTATTTTTTTATCAATTTTATCAAAATGCGGTAGCATAGATCTAGCCTCTGCCTTGTAAATTTTATTGTTTCGATAACACGTCGTGAGTTTATCGATTTAAAAAATGGCAACTCGTGGACTATACCATATATCAGATAGACGACTTATAGTCTAAAAATTATTATTTGACACAATTTGGCAGATTTTTATTATTTTGAGTTGTTACGGAGAAACTTCTGTCATTTGGAATTCTACCTAACTACCATTAAGTTAGTATATTCCTTGAACCTAACCTGAAGTATAACTAGTCATAACTCGTTGCACAATTGCTTGAGACACCTCCTTGACAAGTCTGACAGTGCGCTGTCCTAGTGCTATATTATATTCCTGGCCGATGCATCGTTGGTGCAACTGCCCTCGGTGAAAAAGCTTACAGCTGATAGAACCTACAACAATGATTATACAAGTAGTTTTTTAGACTGAGTACCTACTAGGTACCATAATAATTAGAGCATTAGACACAATCACAACAAAAGATAATTTCTGGAAATAGGAAAAACGTAACTAAGTATTTTGGTATTATTATGTAAAGTAGATAACTACAACATGCGCAGTCCATTAGATCGACTCCTTCTCAAACGCCCTCAACATCTTGAATAAAAAAAGCCGATAAAATTCGATAAATTCGGTAAAATTACCGACATTATATCGACAACAATTGTCAAAAATAAGATTCATGCTTCCTTTTGTCGATATAAATCTATATATTAAATATGATTTATCGAATTTATGTTGTTGTCGATAAAGTTCGTTCCGTGCTACCGAACTCGTATTATCGAATATTAACATATATTGATCGATAAGATCCATGCTCGCACTACTGGTACGTTTTTTAAATAAAGATATTTTTTCTCCTTGTCGGCCTTGCTCCCCTCAACAAGTACCTGCAGGATTATCCACTCATTACGGGACACCCCGTATACATGCATACATACATACATACATAGACTGTTAACTTCATTACCTTTCCCTTGCTTCGCCGTAGTCGGGTAAAAATCAAAACTGTTGATAATGGGTAAATAAACTTATATAACCTACCAAAAGTTGCTTTTTAACTCATGATATTCATTTTTTCCTTTTTTTATGTTTCATTTAATTTATACCTTATAATTTTTCCTTTGGACGGGAGTTGAATCCACTGCGCGACATTTATGCTTTGCCAGTTAAGCCACCGTAACCAATGCACCCATTCGAAATTCTTCTTCCTTCATTGCAGTTTCTATATCCATAAAAAATATATAAAAAAATATGGACAGCCTTGAATTTGACACTGTGCAGTGCAATGTAAATAAAATTGCTTTTTAGTGACAGGTCTGGGTTATCCGTGTCGGTCCGTCCTTATCGGAAATCGACTGACAAGGTGATGAACTTAAGCACTTTCGAAGTGCTCTAGGCGCTAATGTGCAGGTGTTCAGACCGATATGCTGTGACGTTGTCACTTGCCACTCTTGCCTAGAAACTAGGACACAATGTGGTGTTCGATTACGTCGAGATAAATCAAAATGGCATAATGTGTAAATATTTCAAACGTCATTACCATTATTGCATTATCCTCAAGTTACGGAACAGCGATGTTGACTATGGGTTATTGACCTTTCGTCCGAATGTCTATTTTAAAATTATTCTATATTCTTTTTACTAATAAATTTACTTATACTAAGTATGACAATACATAGATATATACTTTGTCTAATTAAAACTACTATAACTTAAAATAAAAATAGAATGTTTTCATAGTATTTCTGAGTTTCCCTTAGAGGGATCGTTGTGGACACATCTCCCCCTAGTTGTTCAAATGACTGAAAAACTTTACTAAGCGTCGTCACCTCCTGCGGCTGTGATTGCGTTAGGTTAGTTATATTCGGGGAGAACTTTCCACTAGTAAGACCAACTATTATTTATTATATAACCAAGGCTTATAACGCGAACATTTAAATGAAAATAATAAATTGTCTTTTTTGTTTATTTTAAAGCAGAAAATAGTTGTGCTAAAACGAACATTACAAACATTTTAAAACTATTTTCCAAAAAATTACAAGTAGCCTATTATTAGGGAGTCTACATACCTACCTCCGATACAGGTTGTTAGACAGAAGGGTCGCTGCAAAAAAAACTTGTGTTCGATTTCAGTGAATCGAAGCTAAATTTCTTTCCATGTAACTGTCTGAAAAATTTATTTTTTGCTGTGCATTTGTCTGCAGTGTGATGGAAAGTGATGTAGAGGTCAATGAGGGAACATGCTTGCCTAGAGATACCTACTCTTTCGGGACTTGAAGATTCCCAGATAATATTTATCGACAAAGAAACACCTACCTGCTACACCTGTATAAGGTTTTCCTGGTGTCCATTCCTTCTCTGTTTCAATTAGAATTGTGGATGCTAATGTGACCGACTTGTTTATGGACCTTTTAATGTTATATAGGTACCTACTTCCTTATTAATAACTATTGTTACTTCAGATTATGAAATAAAACAATCACAGTATTATTAGGTACAGTAAGTATATTAAATAACAATTAAATATGGTAAAATGTTTTAATTATGCTTCTTTTATACACAACTTAATGAGTAAATCAGGTATTGGGGTAGTGTGCTTATATGTACTTGGCGAACTTGCTAATTAGCAAGGTAATAATTATCCATGATTATACACGGTGGTACACACTTAAGTAGGTAGTTTTTTTATTATTACGGGCTAGGCAATCGTTTGACCACGATCTCGCCTGATGGAAAGCGATGATGTGGTCGAAGGTGTAGCACGCTTGCCTAGTAGATACCTATTCACTCTTGACTTGAACATACCGGGGTTATAATTTACCGGAAACACTGACTAGTTAGTTGAAACTTATCCCCCATCCAACACGGTGATATTTTTCAGTAGCTTAATGCTTCCGGGAATCAAAGATAAATCTGAACGTCGTGTTGGTGAGGCATACCTTCTTCGTAGGGTGAGGCTAGATATAACACTGTCTATACCCTGAAAAAACAATACAAACATTAGTTGATAGATTAAGGCGTTACTTTGCGGAAATCCATATTTAAAATGAACAAAATAAAAATGTGTTGCTTACTCGTACTTCCGTCAAAACTGTAAGTCAGACAAATGATAAATGGTATAGTGGTAAAGTGGTATATCACGTAGACCGCACGGGCAACCGTGCGGCCTACGTGATATAGACAATCTTTAACACTTTGCACTTGAGCACTTGCAATGAGACAATTTTTTTTTGTTTGCTTTGTCATCGAGTTGTAAGCTAGCCTGAAAATTTCAGCCGGATAACAAATCGGGAAGTGCTCGAAATTTGAGTTGCAAGATTCCACCCGAAACGACAAACAAACAAGAAAGTGACTCAATAAAAACATGGTAACGTGGTAAAATTAGGTAAACTGAGTATGCTTTGAGTTTGAAAAGGAAATTTCCTTGTCATAAAAGGAAACACCCTTCTGACTCTGTGCTTCGGGAATACGCCCTTTAGAGAAGAGGGCACCAATAAACTCTACAGGGATGTTATTTTACAATTTTTGACAATTCTTTATCATCATTTTAAATGACAGAAATTATAACAATACACATTTAAATGACAAATATAAAACAAAAAAGTGACAATGAGATCTCAGACAATTAACAAACAACAAAACTGAAAAAAAAAACATTTACTGATAAGACACTAAGGCTAGACCAGTAGCAGCACCCGTCCACGAGTATGACTTGTGTACCAGCCATCACTCCCCTAAACCTTTAAAGACATTAGATTATCTATACCTATAAAATAGTACCGTGACATACCTACCTACTGACTGACAGACACCGCACAGCTTAAATCGGTGAATCTATTGATTTGAACTTTGAAGGTAATATTCCTTGAGTATCCTAGAAGCGCACTAAGGTTTTTTTTTTTAATTCCATCCATCTTTGCTAAGGGGGTGAACAGGGGAGGCAAAGTTGTGACGCGGGCAAAGCTGCGGTTTGCAGTATAAGTCTACCTTATAAAGGAGCAGGGCAGTCGTAACGGATGTTAGCTTTTCCGGAAGAGAATGAGAAGTAGTTGACGTGTCTGAAGCGGGCGTCGTAGTACGAGAAAAGCGGACTAGTTTCACCTTCCTTGCCAAACTCCAGTTGTCCTGAAAAATATACATGAATTTATGAAACATTTAGAGCAGTAACATCTTGGCCTGCAGTCTCGAAATATTGATAGTGATTGCTTACCAACCGAAATCAGTACTTACCGATGATAATCGTTAGCTTTGACAGTTATTGTCAAAAGCTATCGATTTTCATCGGTATTTGTACTGACATTGATCATGATTTATCTGCCAAATATCGTTATAATCGGACTTTGCGACCGATTCCGTTTTTAAAGCAATCTCTATCGATGACGAGACTGCAGGCCCAGGTGGCAATTTTATCTGGTAAATAATTTCAATACACATTTGTGTCTATTGTCGACTTTTTCGTGATAATCAAGTGCCACCAACAACTTTGGTTTTCGCAGTTATAACTTTTTTTTTTTTTTTTAATCCATAATTCATTAAGGCTTTCAAAATATAATACAATATCCTACGGACAAATCACATCACACCAATTACCTAGCCCCAAACTAGGATACCCTGTGCTATGGTTACTAGACTATACTTACGAGTAAATACAAATATTACATCCATGACTCGGATATGAACATTTCTGCTCATCACAAAACTGATTGCAGGATTTGAACCCGTGACCAAGATTGACTTCGTAGTTGAAAGTAGGCCAACCGGTCGTCAAAATGTAGATATTGCGTGCGGCAAATTCTTTGATCATTATTATTCAACAAAAATCCAAAGTTTGAACTGAGCTGGTGCATCATTCTTAATATCTGGAAGTTGACTTTTGGGACATCTTGTAGGTATATATATATATATATATATATATATATCATCATCATCATCACCATCATTTTATATCTATCTAATGCTAATCGTAGGCCTCTCGTAAAGCACGCCACTTAGCTCGGTCTTCAGCTCTCCTCATCCATTTTTCTTCCGGCCTCTTTTCGCAGGTCGTCACTCCACCTGACCACAAGGCATCCTATACAACGTTTGCCTGAACGTTGTCTCCACTGGAGAACTCATCTACCCCAACGGCTGTTGGTTCTACGGGAAATGTGAACTGTCACTTTAGCTTGGTTTCCTTTGAGCTATGTCGGTTACCTTGATTCTGCATCGGATATATTAATTACGAATCTTGTCCTTCAGAGAAACTCCGAGCATAGCTGCTCGATGAGCGACCTTTTGTGGACTAGCTTGACCTTGAGTATGCAAGTTTCGACTCCGTATGTAATGACTGGTAGGACGCATTGATTGAAGACTTTTGTCTTCAGGCACTGACGACGAGAAGACATGAAGAAGCTTGCCAAATGCTGCCCAACCAGCTGAATTCTTCTGTTGGCTTCTCCTTCTCAAAGTTATTCTCACCTAATTGCAATATTCGCCCAAGTTAAACATATTGTTGGACAACTTCAAGAGGTACACCATTGTCTGCAATTAGTTCCGGGCCGGGTCAACAAGTTCGTTAAACACGATCTTGGTATTATCCATGTTCATTACGAGACCGAAGCATCGAGAAGCATCATCTAGGTTACTCAGCATACTTTGCAAGTCTTGCAGAGACTCCGCCATTAGGACGATATCATCGGCAAGTCGTAAGTGTGAGATGTTCTCGCTATGATATTAATGCCCATTCCTTTCAAATCCAGTGTCATAAAAATATCTTCCAAGGCATTAGTGAACAGTTTCGGGGATATAACATCCCCCTGTCTCACTCCCCTGCGCAGTTAGATATGTTTAGACTGCTGGTTTTGTATTTGTACACTCATAGTCGCGGTGTCATACAGAAACCTCAGCACTTTGATTTATCGCCAGTCCACTTGACACCGCTGCAAAGACTCCAGAACAGTTTCAACAGAGTCAAAAGCCTTTTCATAGTCCACAAAAGCAAGACAGGGGCTGGTTATACTCCTCAGACTTCTGTATAACCTGCCTCACTGTGTGTATGTGGTCTATAGTGCTAAATCCTCCGCGAAATCTGACCTGTTCAGGAAGCTGGAATTCGTCAAGCCTTCTTACGAGACGATTTGAGATGTCCCTATAAAACAATTTATAGACGTGGCTCAAGAGTGAAATAGGTCGGTAGTTCTTTAAAAGGGTTTTATCCCTTTTTTTAAGAAGAGTACTAAACCAAACTACTGCTCCACGCCTCTGGAGTTGTCCCATTGTTAAGAATGGTGCTTAATAGCCCCTGAAGCTTCTGACGTGCGGGCTTTTCCCCTGCTTCCGTCGCCGTCCTCTCCAGGGGCCTTTCCATTCTTAAGTTGTTTGAGCGCCGTCTCAATCTCGTCTAGGCTGACTTCAAGCAGTTCGTCAGTGTAGTAGCGGGTCAGTATTGCGCGGGAATCCTCTGTGCTGGGTTCGGTTATAAAAGCATGCGAGTCGTATAATCGGCCATAGAAATCTTCAATCTCAGAAAAGATCTCTGGATTAGAGACGACGATTGTATTTTTATTGGTCTTGAGCTTCGTCAGATGGAATCTACTTGATTGCTGGGCGAAGACTTTTGACCCCCGATTTTGCATAATTGCTTTTTCTATCCGGCGAGTATTTGAGCATCGGGGGTCACGACGCACCAGCTTATTGTTTTTTTTTTATTGGTATCCCTTTTTTCTGATGGTTTGGCTTGCTGTTGCTCCTTTCGTTTGTGCAAAACCCGAAGAGCCTCATCCGATATTTTAGACATCGTGCCCAAGCCCATACGCTGCAGCTGACAAAATTTATTGCCCTCTTCACTAAGGATTCCCACAACTTATTGCGAGTTCCTCATCCACATCATTTGTGGTTTCCAAGGCAACGAATCGATTGTTCTGATACAACAGCAGCTTGGCGCAGGGTGGTAGGAAGGTAGGTATATATAGATTTATAATTATGACGTCTTTTACTAAAAATTCAAGAATTGGCGCAACTTACCATCATCTATTTTAATATAAAAAGCCCTAAACTCATTGGACGAAAGTATATTGGGAGTATGAATGTTCTGAATAGTTGTGCCTGTATCCGTAGCATGAGACCATAAGTTCATTTGCGTGTATTGGTTAGCGTCCTGCCCAACATCTGTAGAAAAAAGGAAACACAAAAGAGTTACATATTAATTAGTATCATAATGTATTATTGGTTTTCAACTATTAGACAACTATTTTTTCATCTCATCTATTCGAAAAACGCTGATCGGTTTCTCGAAAAGTGGGAGCAAAAAAGGTCTTTTCTGTTCATGAATTTCATAGAGGGCAGTAATGAGTTTTGAATTTGGAACATGAATTTTGTTCAATAGCTCGAGTGGCGTGCTATCTGTATTTAAAAAAAGATCATGTGAATGTACGGAGAGTAGGAAAAAAATAAAAGCGCGCATATCACGATATCATCGTCACGGAGACAAGGAATATTCACAGTGCAAAAACTAGATAATTTCACGAAAATGAGTTCATCAAGTTCAAATAGCAAAAGTATTATATTACTTACACCTGTTAAGAAACTACGCAATAAATGTGATACTAAATGTGATATCTATTTTTTACTAAATAAATCCAGGTAAAAATATTTGAAAGCTTATAACAATTTTATCAATTGGGAAAATACTAAATGAGAATTGCATTGAAGAGATTGTCTGAGGGACATAAATCAAAGAAGTCCAAAGTGAATATTAAGGGGAGGCCCACGTTCAACAGTGAACTTCTTCGGGCTGATGATGTAATGAGATACCTACGTTATCCATCCCCATAAGTCGGATAACATTATAAACTGAATGAAGTATTTCGGCAAGAAGCAATTTGGATAACGATTAAATGTTATAAGTCTATATAATATCTATACTTGGTTTCTACCAAGAAAAAAACTAATAAATCGGTTTTAGTGAAATCATTTTGGTCTTTAAGTCCAAACAGTTTTAAAATACCGCATTATAAGTACTAACAAAACCTTTTTCAACCATAAAGGTTTTCATTTTGCTATAAGTATATCCGTGTGAAATTGTTTTTGCTCTGTACTTACTGATTAATAAATTTTCGGAAAAGCAAGATTAAGGACGATTTTGTACAAATTAAACCAAGATTATTATAAAGATAAATTACAAAGATCCAATAGTCTTCTACGCCGTAAACAGAAAGGCGATATTATATTATTTAAACTTTAATAAGTTTGATAGCAAACAACTGTGAAACATTAAAAATGCGAATCATTTATTACCTAACACGCTATTTTGAAAAAAAAGTAAACAAGCATTTAGTTAACTTTAACTTAACTGTAGAAAATCCCATATACTGACATATTCTGAAAAAAGCTCTGAAAACGCAAAATAAAATAGTTATGATGATAGGAATTATAATATGACAGATTTCTGGTATTTTACATATTACCATATATTAATTTATCTATACGATATTAAAATATTGCAATTATGCAATTTCTGATCCTGCCTACATCGCAAATGTCTGCAAATGTAAATTGCTTGAATGATTAATCTAACTGATTGCCTCATTGTTAATATTCCTCATTGACTTTTTGCGTCACAGGTAATCTGCTCAGGATAGGTCGACTTCTATAATCTACTTATATTTACTTACTAGTTTGTTAATTAGGTAAATGTTTTTAATTAGATATTTTCTCGTGTCTGTGTTTAAAAACAGTTCTAGAATAACTGAATAGATATGATAACATAGGTAGGTGGCTTTATAGTATTCTATCTACCAAAGCGACGCACAAACCAAGATCTTTCTTAATACTTTTTATACGCTTTATAATAGCTTCACTTGTATGTTTGTATGTTTGTAACCGACACCTTTTGACGCTATTTTAACCCACTTTAAACGGCCAGATTTCATTCAAATTTTGCACACTTGTCAAAGACCGATGACAATGCAATAATTCGAAAAAAAAATAAAAATACCTAAAAAGTAGAAAATAAATAATAGTTTAAAATTACTAAAAAACACGCTTTATATAGAAAACCAAACTAAAAAAAATAAAATAAATTTTAATAGTGTAAATAAGAAAAAAAAGTTTTATTTAAAAAAAAGCGTGGGGTGCTTTTTAAGATATTATCGAAATGATAATCCTTCTTCTCATATCTGTCAATGAAATATTTATAACGATTGACCCATGCATCCCACGCTTTTTTTATATAAAACTTTTTTTTTCTTATTTACACTATTAAAATTTATTTTCTATTTTTTAGTTTGGTTTTCTATATAAAGCGTATTTTTTAGTTTTTTTAAACTATTATTTTTTGACAATGTAGTGCTACTTGGGTGCGATGAAGTTGGTTACGGTCCCTGAACTAGCAGGGCATCAAAGCCGTGCAGAGGCACGGTACGGATGATGCGGCTTTGAATCCCGTCAGATACCAAATTTTTCGATTACAAAATAAAAAATACCTACATATGTTGTATAGAAGATCAGAGCCCGATACGCTTTCTTTATTCATCAGTCTTATAGTCACGTATCTGTCCGAACCCATCTGGTCTACTTTTCCGTCCGATTCTATAGCAATATGAGTTTCAAAGTACTTGAGGTTGCCGTCTGAGTTTCTCCTTAGCGTGACGTGTTTGAGAGTGTCACTGTCCATCCAGTAAGGTGGATTATTGTAGCCGCTGCTAATTGACTCTGTCTTACAATGCAATTCTGTAACAAAATAAAATTCTTCCATTAGAATTTTGACAATAATTAAAAGATTGCTTAAAAGATTCTATTCACGCATCGTGGATAAACTACTGTCCTGATTGCGATGCAGTTTTCACTGCTGGATGGCTTAGGTTTTGATTTAAAAATTTGTGCACTTTATATCTCAATCCAAGAGGCAGAAACCGAGCAATCGATAAAAACTAGTTTTAATTAAATGCAATATAATATATTGTACTTTTTAGGTACTTTGGTCCTGGAATAACACATAGGTTACTTTTAACCAAAAGAAATGTCCACGCGGGTAAAGCCGCGGGCACTCAGACTCACTCTCTGTAGCTAGTAGTTGAAAAAAGTGGAGATTAGTGTGCTATATCACTATGCCAAGTTTTAAGTTTCTACACGCCTCGTAGTTTTCGACAAATACAGCTCAGTCTGTCACAGATCTGAGAAGGTTTTGCTGTACATTATGAGCTTTGAAGTCTGTCAATAACAAAGTACATACATTTTTAAAACAAATTTGTTAAACTTACGGGGTTCCATGTCCAATGTGTTCGACGTCTGTGTTGTTTTCTCTTCTAAGTTTTTCTCTCCCTCAAAGTGATCAACTTTCTTGTTAGATGCGTCCAATTCTTGCGTTATTTTCTCTTCTAACTTTTTTTCTATTTTATTGACCGATGCATTCAAGGTTGCAGTTAATTTCTCTTCTAGTCTCTCTTCTGCGTTCTTGTTTGATTCATTTAACGCTTTTGTTATGTCTTCTAAATTGTCTTCTATTCTCATTATTGAAGCATTCCATGTTGCAGTTAATTTTTCTTCTAATTTTATGTTAGACGTATTCAGTGTTTGTGTTATTTTTGTTTCTAAGGCAGAGATTTTCTTTTCTGATGCATCCAGTTTGCGATCTATGTAAGTTAACAATTTATCCAAAATGTCACTTTCCAATTTATTTAACTTGTTATTGATAATCTCTTCCGAATCTGATGATTTTCTTTCAGTTTCGATTTTATTCAAATTATCAACACTTATTATCCCGACCACATAACTAATTAAACTAAGACTCAAAAGAATACAAGTTTTAGTGAACATGTTGTCAGGAGCCTGATAGCTTTCAGAATAATTATAACAATGATAACTCTCCGTTATTTATATAGACGTATTGATAAGCCTATCCTATACATATTGATAAGTCTTATTTTTATTACATGACTGCCCAGAAAAGGAGTGTAATGTTTTCAGGGTTCATGTATGTATGTATGTTTGTATGTGTGTATTTGAGTTTCTTTAATCCACCATAACTTTTAAATGCCTGAACAGATTTGGATGTGTGGGGTATCGTTAGAATGCTTACATCATCCCGAGTAACACAGGCAATTTAAAAGAAAATAGGTATGGCTGCAGTATGGGTCCATATTCAGGAGGAAAAAAATACATTGAATTTTACAATATGGGTATCAAATTGAAGGCCTTGATGAGCACGTTCCAACAATACCTATATAATTTATTGGCATAACTCAAAATTTATCAATTAAAAGTATCCAATAAAAATAAATAGATAAAAAAATGACTGCCCTGCCAAAAACGCACTAAAAAGTCAAAAACTAGAGTTAAATAAAATTGACATTGCAGTTCTGGGACCTCTTATTACCACTCACATAACTGTAACTGAATCATTTCTGTCAGTCTATCTGTACATACTCGTATTGGAAAATTAATTAGACAACAGAACTCAGGTACTTCAGACTATCAGCCGAACGGTTCCCGGCTGAGCTATCTAGACATACGGTTTTCTTACGAAAAGTAAGATCAGATAGGTTGCATAAAGTAGTTGCTGATTCAAATTACAGTTGACCAATGAGCGCGC
Source organism: Alsophila aescularia (assembly GCA_946251855.1). NCBI lineage: Eukaryota > Metazoa > Arthropoda > Insecta > Lepidoptera > Geometridae > Alsophila > Alsophila aescularia. The sequence continues at coordinate 38,330,728 of OX276379.1, forward strand.
GACTTTTCTGGAATCTAAGGGAGTGATTTCGTGAAAAGCGTAAACAATGTGGAAACAAACAGTGTAAAACAACACCATCATCTTAATTCACTCTCAAATGGCAGAACAGATTTTGATGAAATTTGGAATGGAGATAGCTTATACCTTGAAATAACACATGGGATTCTTTTCATCATCATCAACTTACTTCATGCGTCATCCGTCAGATGTAAGAATATGACACATCATATGCGATTGCTCGGCTTCTACTCGTTAGATTGAGATACGAAGTACAACCAGATTATAAGGCAAAACCAGAGCTATCCAACAATGAATACAGCATTTTAATTGGTCCAGTAGTTTTTACTTGATGTGCGGACAGGCAGACACCATTAAAAATGGTATATTATTGATCAGTGGTTTATTTTATGTAGTACCCTCGTTTTTTTTCTGTTGATGTGTTTATTTTTCTTAATGTTTTGAGTAAATTGTTTGAAAGGGTGGTTCATACTCGTATATACCCCGTTTTATCTACCTCGATCCCCATAGAACAGCATGGCTTTATGAAAGGGCGATCCACAGCTACAAATTTGGGAGTTTTTATAGATCATTTTACTAACAGTATGGAAGAAGGTTATCAGGTGGATGTGATTTATACGGACTTTGAGAAGGCTTTTGACTGCGTAGACCACATCATACTCCTGCATAAGCTTTATGAGCTTGGTATTCGAGGCAACTTGTTAAGGTGGACGGAATCCTACTTGGGCAACCGCTCTCAGGCGGTAGTTGTGGGTGGCTTCTGCTCGAATTTCATTGAAATCCCTTCTGGAGTACCACAGGGTTCCATTTTGGGTCCTCTTTTATATGCTTCGTATTTATATGACATCAGCCACTGCTTGGAACATGCACGGTTTCTCATGTATGCTAATGACACCAAAATCTACATGAAAGTTCAGAATCACTTGGATTGTTTGAACCTACAAACAGATCTAGACAGATTGGCCATATATTATGCAAAGAATCGCTTAGGCATTAATATTAGTAAATGCTCATTTGTTTCGTTTACGCGGAAAAAACTTCCTACGATGTATGAATACCAAATTAATAGTATTAAGATAGACAAAGTAAATTCTGTTAGGGACCTGGGGTTAATTATAGATTCAAAGCTTACATTCTCTGAGCAAATGGATTCAGTGGTTGGTAAGGCTTATAAAAGCTTGGGCTTCATATTGAGAGTTAGTCGTCCATTCTCTGATATTGTTTGTCTGATGGTCTTGTACTTCTCATATGTTCGATGCATCTTGGAGTACTGCAGTCTGGTGTGGAATCCGCAGTACCTTATATATATTCATAGCCTAGAGAGTATTCAAAGCAGGTTTATATAACACTTAAATTATCGGTGTTATCGTGGGCGTGATGAGGCTTATGATTATCAGGGTTCATGTTATCACCATCATCTTACTAGCCTAGAAAATCGGCGCAGTTTAGCTGACATGTCACTTCTTCATGGTTTGTGCAACGGCTACATAGATTGTCCGGAGCTAGCGTCAAAAATCTTGCGATTTTCTGTGCCCAAAAAGCAAACAAGACATACACCCCTTTTTTCTGTCTCTCACTCTACTACTAATTATGCCCAAAATTCACTTGTTTGTCGGTTGCTTAGGAACTACAATAAAATATTCGGAGGCATTGATATTTTCCACACCAGTAAATTTGTATTCAAACGGGAGGTTCTCCTTGTCATTAAGGAACGCGATGAGGTTAAGTATGAGGGCATTGTCGGCAGGTAACCATACTTGCACATACATATTCACACGCAAGTACATACACACTTCTAAAAGCAATTTTATACATGTTGTTACATATATTTTTAATTTAATTTCTTTGAGGTACCGTTTCATTTTAACTTGTGTACAAAGTTGTTTTCGTAAAAGGTAAATCCTTCAGTTTAGTTATAAGTATTACATGTGTTAGCTTTAAGGGCTGTGGATTTTGTATGAATAAATAAAATAAAATAAAATTATTGTACCCTACATACTTTGTGTTAATTTCTGCTTTATTTTAAACTTAGATTATTATAGCATCAATGCAGCTAAACTAGCAAAGGGTCAAAACGGTTACATTATCTGCGCATTCATCAGTTTCAATAATTTCAAAATCATTTCATTTCAAAAATCATGTAGCCGATTTATGTTCAAAGAATTATATACCTACGTAAGTATATATTTTACACTACCTAAATGCTACTACATATAGAACCGAGACGAGTGGTGTATTAAAAGAGAGGCCTATACCCAGCAGTGGGACGAGAAATGCAGTGGGGGTGATGATGATGACATGCTACTAAAATGTTCTTAATTAGGTACCAATTTACCTACTTCTTGAACTGCTTCAAGAAGTAGGACACGACACTCTTATCTTATCAAAGTTTATCATCCATAGTTCATATTACTTTAACGTAAAAAATAACACATATTGCATGAAACCACAAGGTTATCGTTGCTTTAAAAACTTTGTGGGATTTTAACTGGATTGTTTTAGTAATCAAATAAAAGTCCGACGACGCGTCGGGCGCTAGGTATATGAGTTGTAAAAACAAATGCCCCATTGCAGATTCAGATGCCACTATTGTTGAGGACAAGTGAGGCGCTTACCATCAGAACAAGTTGGTCGCCACACTGTTAAAAACGAAACAAACTGCTTATTGTATGGGCGAATACCTTTACCTAGGATAGACGGTATTTGATTTAATTTCTTTAAAATATTGTGCTGATTTCAAAAAATAACACTGGAATGAGTAATATAAAGCGCGAACGCAGAGAGCGCGTTTTTTTAAATTATTTCCTTTCAATGTTCCTTCATATCGAAACACAATGGCTATAAACAAAGGAAAATAATGAAAAAAACTATAACTTATAATGATGAGATGACAGAGATCGCGAAAATGTTGAGCTATAAAATACTTGCATAGAAATTAAAAAAGTGCTTAAAAGACGAGTTATTTTCACTGTAAAATAATTTAATATTCCCAATTATAGCTCTTGACCCCAAAAACTTGTAAACAAAGTGCGGAGCCGTTTTGGCGGGAAGATTTTTTCGTTCGTGTGTATATTTTTAGGTAGTTTTATTACTGTTTAGAGTTTTTTCGAAGATCTTTATTGTTTTAATCATAATGGTATAATACATTATGTCATTTTATTGTAATAAACTTTTCATCTAATATAAGTTTTGTTCGGCGATTTCCCGCCACAAACTTACCTATAAAGTGGGATCTTTCTCGTGCTAGTAAGCGCTTATAAGTTGGTTATAAGTGTGGTAAAACGGTGGTCTTAGGATAATTATAAATCTGCTTTTTGCTTCTTGGATGCTGCTCCGCGGCATAAGTATAGGTAACCAAGGGCGTCGCCAAGGGGAGGCTAGAGATTCAGAAAAAGGTAGCCAAATGCAGAGAAGCCAATTGACCGATTATTTTCCATTTGACTTTCATTCTCATTGGTCAAATAAAATAGCGCGAACTTCCCCGGCTTCCTATTAAACTTCCGGTTACACATTGTCTAAAACTTTTCACGAAATCACTCCGATCAGGTCACTTTTAATTAAATAGTTGATTCTAATTAATTTTCCAATAATACCTACGAGTATGTACAGATAGACTGACAGAAATGATAAAGTTACAGTTTTGTGAGTGGTAATAAAAGGTCCCCCGACTGCAATGTCAATTTTATTTAACTCTTGTTTTTGACTTTTTAGTGCGTTTTTGGCAGGGCAGTAATTTTTTTATCTATTTATTTTTACTCAAATAAGCTTGTAATGTGGTCATTATTTCGACAACCTTCTTTGGGCAAAGTCGACCTTGCCGCGCTTCTTGAATAGGCGCCAGCAAAGTTGTATGGAATTTCATTACTGTCGTGTTTTGCGGCCAGCAATTTCCTTTGAAAATCCATTATTGTCGTGTTTTTTAGTACTATTATTTATTCTGTGGTTTTGTTAACCACCGAACACGAAAAGAAAGGCGTGGTAGTTTCCAAACGTATGGACCGATATTGATGGTTTTTTTTCTGTTTGAAAGCTGATGTGATCATGATGTGATTTCTTGTTGTTTTGCTGATGTTTTTTTTGTGTGTTTGTGAGCTGTGTGATGGTTCTTAGCTATTATTGTTGTTGTAGTAGTTTTTCTTGTTGTATTTTTGTTATTTTGTTGTTGTTTTTTTGTTGTTATTGTTATGTTGTAGAATGTTTTTTTTGTTGTTGTTTATTATTGTGTTTTATGTTATTGTTTTTGTGGTTTCTGTTCTTGTTCTTGTTTGATTTTGTTTTTTTTTCTTGTTGTTTTAGTTGTTCATGTTGTTTTCGATGTTCCTGTTGTTTTTCTTGTTGTTTTTGTTGTTCTTGTTGTTTTTATTATTGTTCTTTTTGTTTTCGTTGTTCTTGTTGCTTTTTTGTTGTTATTGTTATTGATCTTGTTGTTTTTTTTGTTGTTCTTGTTGTTTTTGTTGTTCTTGTAGTTTTTGTTGTTGTTCTTGTTGTTTTTGTTGTTCTTGTAGTTTTTGTTGTCGTTCTTGTAGTTTTTGTTGTTTTCCTTGTTGTTTTTAATGTTATTGCTGTTTTTGTTGTTGTTCTGGTTGTTCTTGTTGTTTTTGTAGTTGTTCTTTTTTGTTGTACTTGTTGTTCTTGTTGTTTTTGACATTGTTGTTGGTGTAGTTTTGGTTTTTGTTGTTGTTGTTGTTTTAATGGGTTATATAATTTTTTCATCAGTTTGCTAGTTTTATTTAAATACCTCGCATTGTTTGAGTAAAGCACTATACAAGCCTTGGTCCGCAATGACTGCCCTGCTGGTCACGCTACGATGGCCTCGAGCTTTGCTTAGTTAAGTTCTCGGCCTTCAAGCTTGGCCATCATTGCAGCCCTTGCTGTCCACGCTATAAAGGCATATCATTCCAGCTTGGCCACAAGGGCTGCAATGCTGACCGCGCTGTGATGGCCTCGAACTTAGCTTAGCTACGCTCTCGGCCATCATCATCGCTGCCAGAAACGCAGTCATTACAGACCGCGGCAGTAATGTACTATTATTGGATACTTTTATGTGATACATTTTGAGTTATGCCAATAAATTATATAGGTATTGTTGGAACGTGCTCATCAAGGCCTTCAATTTGATACCCATATTGTAAAATTCTATGTATTTTTTTTCCTCTTGAATATGGAGCCATACTGCAGCCATACTTTTTTTTTAAATTGCCTGTGTTACTCGGGATGATGTAAGAATTCTCACGATACCCTACACATCCAAATCTGTTCATGCATTTAAAAGTTATGGTGGAGTAAAGAAATTCGACTACCCCAACGGTTATCGGTTCTTCGGGAAATGTGACCAGTCAACTGCCACTTCAGCTTGCTTATCCTTAGAGCTATGTTGGTTACCTATACTTTTGCCGCGGAGCAGCAGGTACTATATCTATATATCAGATAGAATTTGCTGCTTTTAACAAAAAGTTGTTGACCCATACGAAATAGCAAGCCAGTTTCCTTTCGCGCCATAGTTTTTTTTTTAAACTTCCATAGCTACTTGATAGGCAGCACACGCATCTGAAAGCGTTACATGACCTTTAACGTGTTAAAATCTCAAGTCAAGTGCAGGCACAGAATAAATAATAGTACAAGTGCAGGTCACTTTCTCGTTGGGAAAGCTCCGAAGACATCTCGCACGTACCACAGAATAAATAATAGTACTACACGGTAATTAGCGGTAATACCAGACAGTACCTATGTTACAACGCGGTGTGCTGTTGGATCTTTTGAACACAACTGTACTGCTAATCCGTCTTTTTTAGATGTGTGCGTCCATGCGAAGGCATTAGTGGGCATTAGTATTATCTATGGAAACTGGATATTTGTACATAACATATTTATTATTTGTTTTGAGTTTCCGATATTTCGGCACTGTTGCAGCAAAATTATGTTCTCATGAAATAATAAAACTAGCTGAAAGCTAAAAAAAATAATAACTCATGCCTATGAATTATATACTGTTGGAATGTGCTTATTGTGCCTTCAATTTGATACCCATAAAATAAAATTCGAAAAAAAACGCTGTTTAGAATGGTGCCATACTGCAGCAAAATTGAAATATTATAAAAAAAAAACTTATGTTACTCGAGGGGATGTAGGATTATAACGATACCCCAAACGTCTAAATCTGTTCAGGCATTTAAACGTTCGGTGGAATAAAGAAACTCACATACATACAAACATACAAAAATCCTAAAAAACATTACACTCCTGTTTTTGGGCAGTCGTGTAAAAACGAGCGAGCCACAGAGCAAGCCTTAGCCAGTAGTAGCATTATGATGTGTGACATCTGATTCAATGTCTGGTTGCTTTGGCCTTCTAGATTGCTTAAACGTACTCATCATAGAAATTAGACGTCGACGGGTGAAGATGTAGTTGAACGGGGATAGCGAGGCTAAAGTGGAGACGGTCATGACACCCACAAACTAAAGTGGAGACGGTCATAATACCCACAAACTAAAGTGGAGACGGTCATAACACCCACAAACTAAGCAGGAGATATGACATCTGACCAGGGGCACAAGTCTGTTAATATAAGAACGCTTCCATGGAATCTCGCTGGCATGTCGATGGCCTAGTTTTACACATATAGGTAGTCTGCTAGCTAAATAATATACATGATCGTTCAGTGATTTTCCATCGAATTGCAATGGTGCTTATTTGGTATTCGGCTATTCCATGGATAATCAGTGACCTCTCGATAGTTTTTTAATCGGTAGTCTGCTCGTTACTTTGACATTTGTTTCAATGGCATTTTTTCATCGAACTACAATTGAGTAGTCATGGAACAAAAGTTACTTTTTAATCGACTTCACAAAAGGTGACGGTTATATGTTCGAATATATTATATATGTATATTATATATATATATATATGTATGTTTTTTTGATATATATTTTATTTCTAAACTAACGGACCGTTTCGGAATTTTCATTGTTCTAGGGATGTGAAAAAAAAATCGATTATAATAAAATATATTAATCGATTCTTATTTTAAAAATGTTGATTTCTTGGACCTTTTATTGTCTCAACTCCCCCCCTCCCCCAATATATCTAAGAACCATCACGATCACATCAGTTTTCAAACATAAAAAAACATATCAAGATCGGTCCTATCGTTTGGAAGCTACGATTCTCACCCCCCCCCCCTTTCCCTCCTCTCCCCCATTATAGCTAAGAACCATCTCTTTTACCCCAGCTTACAAACATAAAAACCGCAGCTAAATCGGTCCATTCGTTTGGAAGCTATGATTCTCACCCCTCTCCAACCCCTATATATCTAAAAACCATCTCAATCACATCAGCTTTCAAACAGAAAAAAAACGCATCAAAATCAGACCATTCGTTTGGGAGCTACGATTCTCACCCTCCCCTTCCCTCCTTCCCCCATCATAGCTAAGACTCATCTCGTTTACACCAGTTTTCAAACATTAAAAACCGCAGCTAAATCGGTCCATTCGTTTGGAAGCTACGATTCTCACCCTCTTTTCTCACCTCCCCCCTCTCCCCCGTAATGCCCCATATAGAAGAACCATCTCGATCACATGAACTTACAAACAGAAAAAACCGCATCAAAATCGGTCCTTTCTTTTGGGAGCTACGATACCACAGCACACACACACACACACACACACACACACACACACACACACACACACACACACACACACACACACACACAAACACACACACAGTGATACACACCCTAAACTTATAACACCCGTCTCTTTGTTCGGGGGTTAAAAAACAAGCATTACATTGAAGCTAGATACTGAGGCATAAAAACGATCTAAAATACCTAGGTGTTGTCGGATTACTTTGGTCCGTAACTTCGTTAGTACTGAACGAAATTAATGACAAAGTACTTACAGAATCAAAAAAATACGTTCTTTCCATTTATTACATCAATTCAACGTAAATCGAAAATCTTATTTTCCAAATAAGACCACAGATAAAAACGACATACGAAAGAAAACGTCAAACACGGTGGAATATATTTGTCTCATTTTTTTGCTTGTGGGGAAGAGAGATAGAAATATGTAGTGTGAAGTTTGTTCAATCCATTGAATCGACAGGCAAGTGAACAGCCATGGAAGCCACTAAAGTTTTAGCAGAATACCAAATTTGTCATACATGATCATGAACAGTCGCTGGAATGACATTTTGATGGCATTTTATTTAAAATTAGCGGAATCGGCCCCCAGAAGGTATGACGACAGATGGGCTCAGATGGCCATAGACAATGACGATTAAGGATTATGTTCTCATGAAAGTGATGTAGAGGTCAGCGGGGGAACATGCTTGCCTAGAGATACCTATTCTCTCGGGACTTGAAGATTCCCAGATTGTATTTATCGACAAAGTAATACCTACCTGCTACACCTGTATAAGGTTTTCTTAGTGTTCATTCCTTCTCTGTTTCAATCAGAATTGTGGATGCTAATGTTACCGACTTGTTTTTTGACCTTTTAATGTTATATAGGTACCTACTTTCTTATTAATAACTATTGTTACTTTAGATTATAAAATAAAACAATCATTGTATTATTAGGTACAGTAAGTATATTAAATAACAATTAAAATGTTTTAAGGTTCTTCTATACACAACTCAATGAATAAAGCAGATATTGGGGTAGTATGCCAATGTACTTGGTGAACTTGCTATTTAGCAAGGTAATAATCGTCCATGATTATACATGGTGGTACACATGTAAATAGCTAGGTAGTTGAAACTTTTTCCCCATCCAACACTGTAATATCTTTCAGTAGCTGTATGCTTCTGAGGGTCAAAGATAAGTCTGAACGTCGGGTTGGCGAGGCATACCTTCTTCGTAGGGTGAGGCTGGAAATAAAACTGTCCATACCCTGAAAAAAAAACAATACAAACATTATATATCGAAAAATACTAATAGGTAATCCTCAATCAATACATATTATAAAACAAAGTCGCTTTCCGCGTCTGTCTATCTTTTTGTCTCTCTGTCTGTTTGGCCGTTAACTCCTCCTAAACCACGCAACGGATTTTGATGCGGTTTTCTCTTTGAGGCGGATTCATGTATGTTTATATGTAAGTATATTAGTTTCTTTATTACACCATAACTTTTAAATGCCTGAACAGATTTAGACGTATGTGTTATCGTTAGAATCCTGACATCCCCCGAGTAAAACAGTTTTTTTAATTCATTATGTCGGCAGTATGGCTCCATTATTAAATGCGAAAAAATTCATTTTCTTGGAATTTCACAATATGGGTATCAAGTTGAAAGCCTTGATAAGCACATTCCAACAGTATATAATTTTTTGGCAGGGTAGGCAAGGCCGTAGCCAGGAATTGACTGGGGGGGGGGGGGGGGTTCGAGCTTGGAAGCAAGGGGGGGGGGGGGTATGTTGTTATAGGTACCCAAGTATGCAACACTGAAAACCCGTGGTGCTCGAAATTGTGGCACTTGTTTCAGTTTTTTCGAAAAATCTACCTTCCTAACTAAAAACAAACAAAATTTCCTTGCAAACTAAATTTCCTACAATTTTGAGCTCACCCAAACTCTCTAGGTCTATTGGTTATAGAGATAGCGAGAAAAAGAAGAGCACATTTCAAAAAAATATAAAAATAATCTGTTTGGTCATTTCCAAGATAATTATTGGCTAAACAAATTTTTAATAGAAAAGTCATGAGAGAGGAATTTGTAGAGAATTTAATGAGCTTCAATTTAATTTAATTGGCTTAAAATTGTTTGTATACGTCTCATAGTTTCTTCAGAAACAAAAATAGTGAAACATCTGATTTTGGGGAAATGTTACCCGAAAAACGCTTCTTTAGTAGTTTTTTCGAAAAAACTGAAACAAGTGACAGAATTTCAAGCACCACGGTGGTTGCACAGGGTTTTCAGTGTTGCAAACTTTGATATAACTACTCTCGCTCATGTCCTAATAATATATAAAATGCCACCAAAATCAATAAAAATTCCATGTCGTTTCCAGATTTAAAAAAAAGTGGGTGATTTTCTAAGGCATTTCGGGGGCCTACCCTCAAGGCCCTGCCTACGGCCTTGAGGGTAGGCGTGTTGTTTTGGCTTTTAAGCTAGTTATTTTAAAGGTGATGTGATGTGATATAAGATACCTACATATGTTGTATAGAATTTCGGTGTCATCTAGGTTTCCTTTTTTCATCAGCCGTATAGTCACGTATCTATCGGCATCTTTCGAGTACAGATCGCCGTCCCCTTCTTTAGCAAAATGAGTTTCAAAGTACGTCAGGTTGCCGTCAGAGTTCCTCCTTAGCGTGGCGTGTTTGAGAGTGTCACTGTCCATCCAGTAAATCGGCTGGTTGCTGCTACTAACTCTCTCTGACTTACAATGCAATTCTGGAAACAAATATCCTTCCATTAGAATTTTGACAGTAACTAGAAGATTGCTTACTATCCCAGGGCCTGCAGTCTCAACATTGACAGCGATTGCTTTACAACCAAAATCGGTCGCAAAGTCCGATTATAACGACATTTTGTAGTCTCTGCCAAATATCGAAGACATTCATGATGCATATACCGATGACAATCGATAGCTTTTGACAATAACTGTCAAAGATTACCGTCGGTATGTACCGATTTCGTTTGTAAAGTAATCATTATGTAATGTGTCGAGACTGCAGGCCCAGGACCTACTTGTATAATGGTGTTTAAAATAAGTTACTGTACAAGAATATAACATTTCATTGTTCAATGTGTCAGGTTAGGTATTGACATAAAAACTTGTGCTCTTTGTATCTCAATCAAAAGGCAGAAATCGAGGAATCGATAAACCGAGTTTTGATGAAGTGTAGTAATATATTGTAATTTATGGGTACTTTTGGTCCTGGAATAAACATAGGTTACCCTTTACCCAGTAAAATGACCACGCTGGTAAAGCCGCGAGCACAGCTAGTACTTGTAATATAGCAGTTGGTAATTAACCATAACCTGTACAAATCTAAGGGAACTCAAAATAAGCAACTAGACAAGTTTTTTTTTTTTAAATCGTGACTGTTCACGTAAAACCTACTGGACCGATGCAGTTTGAAAACTATGCTATCGCTATAGTGAACTATAGTGATAGCATAGTTTTTTACTTAAAAACTGGTGTAATTGGTATCTCAAATGGATGAGTAGAAACCGAGCAATGAATGAAAACAAGCATTTAACGGTTGAACAAAATTTGATGTACAGAATGTTTGGTAGAGGGTTAGCTAAACGTGGTGTAGATCTATTCGGAAAAAAAAACAAAAAAAAACACTAGGTGTATAATAAGCGAATAATTCAATTGATTATATGAAATCGAATTGAATTATTCGGGTTATTGTGGGGATCTAAAAGGGCCTTGAGTGGACCAAAATTACATCTGAGACCATAAACAATCAAAAAAATTGTCCAGACACATAAACGAAAAAGAATTGTAGAGTTAAAGAGAACAGACATACATTTCGGAAAATTCTATAAAATAACAAATACAAGGATTAAAACAAATAACACCTAGTGTTTTTTTTGTATTTTGTATTTTTTAAATAGATCCACCTACGCGCCCGCTACGTTTAGCTAACCCTCTACCAAACACCCAGTATTGTACTTTATAGGTACTTTTGGTCCTGGAATAACACATAGGTTACTTTTAACCCAAAGAAATGACCACGCGGGTAAAGCCGCGGGCACTCAGACTCACTACAGCTAGTAATTGAATAAAGTGAGGATTAGTGTGGTGTATCACTATGCCAAGTTTGAAGTTTCTACGCGTCTCATATATTTCGACAAAAAAGCTCCTGAGCTCTGAGCCTGTTACAGACAGATCTCAGAAACTGAGAGGTTACAGATCTTAGAAAAGCTAAGTTTTTGCTGTAGGTACGTTAGAAGTTAGAATCTGTCAATAACACAGTATCTACATTTTTAAAACAATATCGTTAAACTTTCCGGATTCTATGTCCAATGTATTCGACGTATGTGCTTTTTCCTCTTCTAAGTTTTGTTCCCTCTCAAAAGGCTCAACTATCTTGTTAGATGCGTCCAATGCTTGCGTTATTTTCTCTTCTAACTTTTTTTCTAATTTAGTGACCAATGCATTCCAGGTTTCAGTTAATTTCTCTTCCATTTTTATGTTTGACGTATTCAATGTCTGTGTTATTTTTGTTTCTATGTCAGATATTTTATTTTCTGATGCATCCAGTTTGCGATCTATGTAAGTTAACAATCTATCCAAAATGACTTTTTCCAATTTGTTTAATTTGTTATTGGTATTCCATTCTGAATCTGATAATATGCTTTCTGTCTCGGTTTTATTCAAATTATGAACATTTCCGACCACATAAGTAATTAAACTCAAAATAATACAAGTTTTAGCAAACATGTTGTCAAGAGTCTGATTGGTTTCAGAATAATTATAATAATGATAACCCTCCGTTATTTATATGCACGTAGTTATGTAATAAGTTTATAATGATAATTTTTTATTTGTATTATCACTTACAAAACTGTAACTGAACCATTTCTGTCTGTCTGTACATAGTTATAATTGGAAAATTAATTTGGAATCAACTATTTAATTAAAGGTGACTGGAGTTTCCAGCGCTTGATAGCCTAGTTTTCAGTTACAAGCTATAAGCTAAGGTATATTTTGATAGCTATCAAGTTGAAACTAAGGCTTCACGTTTTTTTGTTACGTTCTTTCATAATATCTTGACGGCTAAAAAGAAAAAAAGGCCCGAGTGCAATTTCTAGACTTGTTGAAGTCCTCGTGAACGAAGTTGCTGGAAAACTATACCGCTATATGGTGCATAGTTCACTTGTTTAGGTAAAACTTAGTTCACTTGTTTAGGGAAAACTATACCGCTATATGGGGCATAGTTCATTTGTTTAGGTAAAACTTAGTTCACTTGTTTAGGGAAAACTATACCGCTATATGGTGCATAGTTCACTTGTTTAGGTAAAACTTAGTTCACTTGTTTAGGGAAAACTATACCGCTATATGGGGCATAGTTCATTTGTTTAGGTAAATCATATGGTCGTTGGTGTGCAATAGAAGAAAAGAAGGTATGGTGTGGACACAAAATATTTTTTTGAAGAAAATCAAACTATTAATAGTTTTTTGTTATATTTTTTTTTTTTTTTTTGTTTTTTGTTTTTTTTATAATCTTGTCGAGTGCCAACACAAAATATTGTTGCAAATATATTTTTGCTAATTCTTATGTTTTGTTTGCCACCTATATAAATAATGTACATACCAACGGTAATTTTCCACCATGAAGTAAGGGGAAACTAGTTACCTTAAATGGGTGATATATGCATTATATGGAGTTGGTTGTTTTGGATAAAAATTGAAAGAGCTGTGCATAAAAAATGCTATTTAACCGATAAAAAAAGGATATATACAGGATACAATAATTTTCTAATGGAAAAATTTGGGTTCCCGTCGAGTTTTTTTTTCCATTAGAAAATTATTATATACATATTTACGATAAGCAGGCGATAACTGCTATAAAAAAAACAAAGAAAAAGGATGTTTTCAAAATTTAACATCCACAGTTCATATTACTTTAACTTATAAACCACAAGGTTATCGCTGCTGTAAAAACCTTGTGGAATTTTACTTGGATTGCATAATTATGAATTTATGTTTAATTAAACAAATAAAATTTAAATTGATAACGAGACAATGACGGGCGCTATATGAGATGAAGATATCCGACGGAGTAGCAAGGTGACCGACATAGCTCTTAGGATAAGCAAGCTAAAGTGGCAGTGGGCTGGTCACATTTCCTGAAGAACCGATAACCGGTGGAGTAGACGAGTTCTCGATTGGAAACCACGTTTATTAGGCAAACGCAGCGTAGGATGCCCTGTGGCCAGGTGGAGTGACGACCTGCGAAAAGCGGCTGGAAGAGAAAGGGATGAGGGGAGCTGAAGACCGCTCTCAGTGGCGTGCATTAGGAGAGGCCTACGTCCAGCAGTGGACTAATATAGGCTGATGATGGTGATAATGATGATATGAGATGAAAAAAAAACAAATGACCAGTTCAAGTTTGACGAGAACATTACACTACTATTGTTGTGGACAAGTGGGGCGCTTACTATTTTATGGGCGGATACGTTTACCTAGGATGGACTGTCCATTTAGGTAGGTCCAACCAACATTGACAAGAAGGCTAATCGAAGAATCCAACTCAGATGGGCGTTCAGGAAGCTTGTTAACACTTTCTCGTACAAATAACCACAGAGCCTGAAAACGTCAGTGATGACATAATATGGGACTGAAACAAGGTGGCTATTAGCCTTATTCATAATCTCAAAGTTACCCAAGGAACTAGATAATTTTGCTCTTAAAAATCCATATTATTTTAAGGATAATAAATATGCATTCATGGTTTTTGTATTTTTTCTGGTTATTTTATATCGATAATTTTCTAAAAACATATATTATCGATTAATACTTATGCCACGGAGCAGCAGATATCTTTATACTGTAGATAGAATCTGCTGCTTATAACGAACAAAAAGTTGTAGACCTATACGAAACAGCAAGCCAGTTTCCTATCGCGCCATTATTTTTTTCCATAACTAGGTACTTGTTAAGCAGCACACGCGTCTGAAAGCGTTACATGACCTTTAACGTGTTAAAATCTCAAGTGTTCGTGTAATTGCAGGTCACTTTCTCGTTGGGAAAGCTCCGAAGACATCTCGCACGTAACACAGAATAAATAATAGTACTACACGGTAATTAGCGGTAATACCAGACAGTACCTATGTTGCAACGCGCTGTGCTGTTGGACCTTTTGAACATAACTGTACTGCTAATCCGTCTTTTTTAGATGTGTGCGTCCATGCGAAGGCATTAGTGGGCATCAGTATTATCTATGGAAACTGGATATTTGTACATAACATATTTATTATTTGTTTTTAGTTTCCGATATTTCGGCACCGTTGCAGCAAAATTATGTTCTCATGAAATAATAAAACTAGCTGAAAGCTAAAAAAAACACGCCTACGTTGCAAAAAATAACTTATGCCAATAAATTAGATACTTTTGGAATGTGTTTATCAAGGCCTTCAATTTGAAACCCAAATATCCCAAAAATCTAAAAAAAAACTCTTTTTAATATGGTGCCATACTGAGGCCAAATAGAAATTTTACAAAAAAATATAGCCTATGTTACTCGGGGGATGTAGGGATTATAAAAGTATTTATTGTAAATAGGCAAAATAATAGCGCTTTTCAAGTCAAAACTTAACATCTTATGAACAAGGAGAAATATTATAAATAGATCAAACCAGTAAAATTTGTTAAACTGAGTATGCTTTGAGTTTGAAAAGGAATTTCCATTCATGTACCGACTCAGAGTTGAATCTCGCACAGCAAAAGTAAATACCCTTCTGACTCTAATATACCGCAGCGGTGCTTTGGAAATACGCCCGATAGTGAAGAGAGAACTTCTACGGGGATGTTATTTTTTCCAATTATGACAATTCCATACCTAATTTTTTTAATGCCGGAAATTATAATAATACACAGGCATGTAAATTTCAAATACAAAAGATAAAAGTGCCAATGAGATGTCCCACAATCATTACACTGGGATATAAATAATAAAAATACAAATGACTAATCGAAACCAGGTTGGACCAGTCCCCATAAGCAGCACCCATTCACGAGTATGACTTCGACTTGTGTACCAGCTGTCACTCCCTCAACCATTTTAGAGGGAAGGGAGTGACCCGGTACACAGACCCACCAGTTGTAACCTCTGTGTGGCTTCTTAACATTGTTCGCTCGGATTTGTTATCTATTCTGTGACATGGCTAAGCAAGGAATATACGCCGTAACTATCCTCAGAAATCAGCCTAAACGACAATATTTTTTTCAATAAATTGCCGCCGTAACTATCCTCAGAAGTCGCGAATGACGAAAATATTTTTTTAAATAAATTGTAATGATCTTTGTTTATCAAATAAAAACAACCGATACACGAGTTTCGTTGCATGCTCTACCTTATATAGGTACTTGAAATGAATAATTAAGGCACATTTGTAGCACAGAATAAATGTTAGTTGGTTCTGTTGGTGTGAAGTAGGTAAGCAGAGAATGACGAAAATCTGCGAGTAGTAGTGTAAGTAACACCTGCACTGCATGTAGTAAAACCTGCATGGTACTCGTAGGTTAGGTTAGGTACTAGGTTTACTAGTTTCGAATCTTACCATTTCTTTTAGAAAAAAAAACATATTTTCACATTAGTGAATAAAAAAAAAGTGGCAAATTGTATGTTATCAAAGTAATTTTTTATTTGTAGGTGACTTAATAAATAAGTTTAATAAGCAATAAAATATCCTAGTAGTAAAAATGTTACTAGTAGGTCTATAAAACTATATTTTTGTTTTTTTAAGTTATTTGTAAATAATATCACTTAGTTTAAAATGTATTTTTCTAAAAACATCTCAGAAACGATTAGCTTTCGCCCAACATTGGGGGAGGCCTGAATTTGTTGCACGTAAGCACCCCTACCACGTTCTGAATACGTCGAGTCACCATGTATATAGGTTGGCATTCCAAAATTGCTGGACTAATGTCTGAGATAAAACTCAACAAGATAACTCAACAAGATATTAAAGTTTTATGGTTACTAACATTAGATTATCATTAGGAATTCTTTTCTAATGATAATTATTATTTCTGAAACTCTACAATAGTCTAAACACTATACATGGTCCATATACCTACATTCTTGGGCCAACTGTATAAGGTTAATCATCATCATACAAGCTGAAGACCGAGCTCAGTGGCGTGCATTAGGAAATACCTACTTCTAGCAGTGGACTGACTGATAGACTGATGATGATGATGATGATGATGATGATGATCCTCATCATACACACCTCATTTCCGCCTACTACAGGGCATTAGCCTCCTCCCTCTTACGCCATTCATCAGTTTTAGGTTACCTTATTCCTATTGGTTCAAGTTTCCTCACAGTGCATGTTCTATTGTATAAAATATTTACCTACCTTAGCATTATTGTACAGCGAATCTAAAGAGCTGGTCCTGCAGTCTCGACATAGATAGTGATTGCGTTACAACCGAAATCGGTACATATACCGATGATAATCGTTAGCTTTGACACAACTGTCAAAAGCTATCGACTGTCATCGGTATCTGTACTGATATTGATCATGATTGACATATATATTTGGAGAGATCAAATATCGTTATATCGATCTGAGTGCATCGTGTCTTTTGGCTTCAACCTTCGACACTACCGTTCCATCAATTTCACGTCAGTGGGAACAGAATACCTCTATATCTATACATGGATTATCTATATCTATATCTATTTGGACCTGTTACAGTTTTATTTTAAGTATAAATAGATAGATCATTTTGCCATCAATTCAGCAAAACCAGCAAAAGGTCACAACCTAGAGCAACGCGGCCTCGGGTCGCCCAATGGTCACAAAGGTTCACATTGGTATTCTACAGTGTGCACAAGAACTGCACAATCAGATTCCCTCATCACCTTTCACTCATTGTAACTCGCATGACTTGTCTACCAGCCATCACTTCTTTAACCATTTTATAGGGAAGGGAATGACCCGGTACACAGAGCCACCAGTTGTAACCTCTGTTTGGCTTATCATTTATCATTGTTTAGCGTACCGCCCCGGCTTCGCACGGGTTGCTTCTCTACTCGGTGGAACAACATCAAAACCATCCTCAGAAATCAGCCTTGTATTAGTGAAACCCATAGAGAAGTGAATTTCTAACTTTATGGTGAAGGACAGGCGCGAATGAAAACCATTTTTTATAAAATAAATTGTAATAATTCTGTCTTTATCAAATAAAAATGGGTGCTAATTAAGGCAGTTTCTTTTATTAGCAGACAGATGTTGAATCTCTAAAATATAAAGTAGCCCACTTAAAACGTTAGTCGCTGAGTTAGCAATTCAGAAATATATATATTTATCGGTAGCTCTGAGTCAAATTAATTTACGTTCGTAAACTGATGCTGTCTGTCACTTTGACAGTAGCGCTTACGGTGATATCGGTTTTGGGCATGGTCGATGTAAGCGTGTCTAGGAATACACCCTCTGTTAGAATAGTACAAACAATAATAAATACCAATAATACAACCGATACAAGAGTTTCTTTGCATGTAAGATCTTCTACCCATGTAGGATGTAGGGTACCTTCTTGAGAGAAACAATGTAAGCACACTCGTAGCACAGAATAAATTTAATGTTCCTAGGTTATGTTGGTGTGAAGCAGGTTAGCAGAGAATTATGAAAATCTGCGAGTAGTTTAACACCTGCACTGTACCTACGTTGTACTTATAGGTTTACTAGTTTTGACTCATAATTCCACTCCCATTTCCATTACATAACCGACCGGTTTTCCCTTTACTGACTTGAAATATTTCTAAATCCCCTTAGTTCAATTTATTCAATTCATCTCCCATGCCACCCCCTACAGATTGAAATTCCAAAACGCTGGAACGATGTCTGAGATATACCTAAGATTTTAAACTGACTAACACTAACTACCTAACATTAGATTATCATTGAGAATGGGATATTTAACATGTGTCTTTAATACGCTAAAATACACGGTAATTATTCCTTATCTAATGATTATAATTCTGTATGAGAGTCTAAAGTAGTCTAAACATTTGCAAAAACTATAAAGGAGACCGGCAATGATCCATATACCTACATTCTTGGGCCAACTGTTTAAGGTTCATCATCATCATACACACCTCATTTCCTCCCACTGCAGGGCATTAGCCTCCTTCCTCTTACGCCATTCATCTGTGTAAGGTTACCTTAATCCAATCGGTTCAAGTTTTCCACACAGCACACGGTCTATTCAATAAATTATTTACCTACCTTAGAAACATTGCTAAGCTAAAGAGCTGAGTGCATCGTAACCTTTGGCTTCAACCTTCGACATTACCGTTCCATCAATTTCACGTCAGTGGGAACAGAATACGTCTATATCTATTAGAAAACATTTTCTAACAACTGTTTTGCAATAACCGAGCGTGGGGTATCTTGAAAAGCCAAAGGGCCCTTCCCATAGCCAGTGGGCGATGCTCAGAGGTCAAATATTTGGTAGTAAACGAGCGACTGATGGCTGGGTCGAATGCTACGTTTTTAATGAGACTGTAATCTGTCTTACGCTTATTTGGGCTTGGTATGATGGTTGGTATGCTCAGTTTTTGTCCATATTTTCATGAAAGTTTTTTTTAGTTTAGTGTATACCTATACATTTTTCTTTATGTCGATCTGTCGACCTTTCAACCATTTCTATTAAGTATGCCACCATGGTACACTGAGGAGAGCTGTTTCCTTTGCGTACCTGCTGCCGAAATAGATCCCATTAAACTAGTTCTAGATCTCATTAACTATATCTAGGCTACCGAGGAAGCATAGCATGGTTTTCAAATTAATAGATGCGTATTATGAAGATAATTAGTTGTATTGTATATAATCGTTTTGGAATCACATGACAGTGACCGCAGCTATAACAATAGAAACTTGAAATAAAAACGGCCTAGTGTTTATCGGGCACGCATAGACTTAGGGTCCCGTAGACAGGATCCTAAGCTACCAAACTCTAAAAACTGCATGGTAATAGATCCAGTAGTTTATATGTCTCTACTATCACTATGGGATTTGTTCATAGTTGACGTGGGCATAAAATTTGTTATCTTGGTCAGCTATATTTTGTTAGTCATCATCGTCATCAGCCCGTGTCAGTCCACTGCCGGACATAGGCCTCTCCCAAAGCACGCCACTGAACCCAATCTTCGGCTCTTCTCTTCCAACTGCTGCCAGACACTGTGTACATCGTCGCTCCACCTAGCTGGAGAGCGCTCTATACTACGTTTACCAGGACGCGGTCTCCAGTTTTGTTAGTAAATTCGTATTATGCACCAGTGCCCTATTTTTTGTCCTGATCTTTATGAGCGGAGACTTGCAACTCAAGTGAATAAGTCACTTTAGAGAGCCAAATATTTCGTAAACGAAACCAAATAGAACTAGTGGCTCTGTGAGCTGTAGACCTCGCGCGTACAAAACAATCTAGCGGTGCACAGTAGCGCCATCTAGTTACCTTATTGTGCAACTAACATTAATAACGAAGGTGCTCCATCAATCCCTACCTAGTAGGTAAAGGGCTGATTCCACTGGTAGAAACCTAAAAGTGAGAAATTTACTGCATTTTGAGGAGCTATTCTGCTCATCACGCCGATGATCCTGATCAGATCTTCACCAAATTTTTAGGACTAACTTAAAGATACCTTTCAAATGAAAAAAGAACCATCGAGATCGAATTTAATATGGCGGAGATATTCAGTAGCTCCCTTTTTACCATTTTTTGAGGGAAGTAAAAAATCCCAATCAAAAATCCCCGAAGAGTAAAAAATTCTAAAAATTCGCTTAACCTGTATACCAAGTTTCGTATAGATCGGTTGAGAAATGCAACCTGTAGAGGAGAACAGCCGCAAATTCGGACAGACATCAGAACATACGTAAGTTTCTTTTTTCCGAAGCTAAAATGAGACGGTTCGCTCGCGATTTACGCTCGCTCGGTCAAAAAAACTGTCAAATGAACCACATTATAATTCTTTTGTGAAGCCACAAAATAAATTTTTTTCAATATATTTTAAACACAAGTAGAAATTATGAATACCCATTTGACTTCGGAACCCCAAAAAGATGCAAGAGATGAAATAGAGATAGAGCTGGAATGCATCTAGGTAGAGATACAATTATGATGACGATACCCTCCTCGTCGTGACAGATGATGCCGATGGCGAGCCTGGTTTCTATTCACATCCGGACGTGCTCTTGAATGTGGCTAGCAAATCCAAACTTCGTCTTGAATGCTCAGACACACAAATATGCAACAGCGCAACAGGAAAGCGAACAACAAGTAAATCATCAAGGTAACAGAAAAAACACGACTGCCCTGCCAAAAACACGACTGCCCTGCCAAAAAACGTACTATGAAATATATATCTTAGGTCACTCGGGATGATGTAAGGATTCTAACGATAGTCCAAATCTGTTCAGGCTTTTAAAAGTTATGGTGGAATAAATAAACTCACATACATACACACATACATGAACCCTGAAAACATTACTCTTTTTTTGGGCAGTCGTGTACAAACTTTTTTGCGTATAGGTACTACTTACCTACCTACTTGCCAACTTTTGTTAGATAATTGATTTTTGGCTTTGTACTAAGTATCTAATTGACCCAAATAGTAAGTATGTTATGTATTGTAACAGTCAACTAAACCTTGCATGTGCAGAAAACACGTATTTTGAAGTAAAAATTGACACTTATTTGTTTCGTATATGTACCTACATTGTTGTTTTTCTTATTTGTTTAGAAAAGCAATTTGTTAGCTTGGTTAACGTTTAAAAAACTAAATGTGCGTTCTAGGAATTAATTAAAACTGGAACTTGTGCTAGGTAAAAGAAAAAAAAGTAAGTAACTAAATACAGAACTTTTAAAATAGAAAAATTGAATTAAATAGGAAAGCTGGCCTGCGTTGTTGTATGTATAATTGTAGGTGGGTTTAGATGGGACGATATAATACCACGATTTAACTCCTAGCTCCAAAAAATTAATGAATCTATTCAACGAAAGATCGAACGATGACAATTTTTATTTTTGTGGATGCAGAGGCTCACAATAACGCAAAATCCAATCATTGGTTTGGTTAATTCTTAAGTTATTCGACTGGTTGCCAAACAAGATAAGTCATGTTATTCTGGTACCTACCTACGTCTTTACCAGTCGCACTCTGTCCGTGAACTTGAGTTAATAATTAGTGGAGCGGAAGAAAGACGTCAAATGATAATCGTCAGCAGCTACGACCAAACAGAAAGATACGTTCAATTCAATTCAATTTCATTTATTTGCAAGAATATAGTGTTTACTTAGATGTCAATTATATGCAATTGGTCCAGTACATTCTACCATGGTATTTATGGTGTGCAAATATAATACAATTACCATACAATCATTTAAAAATTTAAAAATACACAAATAAAAATAACTGTTAGACTATCATAAAATTACCCTGTGATGAATTTCAGTATTAGGTATTAGGTTTTTGGTTAATGTCAAATTTATATAAATGTTCAATGTCAATAATAATTAATGTCTAAATATATAATATTGAATTAAAAGTTACATAAATGTCATTTAAAAGAAATAGATTAAATATCAACTTATTAATTTCATTTATTTTATCATTGAGAAATTCATTTATAGAATAGTATGCTTTAATGGTCAAAAAGTGATTCAATTTATTTTCAAAAATGTGCGTGTGTTGTATGTCTCTGATGCATTGAGGAATTTTATTGAATATTTTTGTTCCCATAAAAACGTACTATTCTTAAACTTTGTAGTTTTACAACTGACTAATCTTAGCCTATCCTTATGTCTCCTGCTGTATAAAGTCTCGTAATTATTTATATTTTTCTTAATAAGCAGAGCAGATTCGTATATATAGCGAAGGGAGGGTTAGAATTGATAATTTTTGAAATATTGTTTGCAAGAGACTATTTGTTGCAATTTGCATATTGCTCGTATGCATTTTTTTGTGCTTTGAAAGCCTTTTCCCTATCAGTGAAGTTTCTCCAAAAGAAAATGCCGTATTTTAGTGTAGACCCCACATATGCGTGATGGGCACTAACAATTGCATCTTCATTCGCAACTTTTCTAAGCATGTATAGAGCATACGAAAACTGATTCAATTTGGTACATACATGTTCAATGTGCGGCTTCATGACAAGTTTGCGTCAATGTAAATACATAAGAATTTATTGCATTCAATTTCTGTAATTTGTTTACCTTCATAATTAGTGTTTAGTTTAGAATGTCAAATTTAGAATTTTTATTTTTAAATGTCATGATATTTGTCTTCTCAGTATTAATTTTCAGATTATTATAGCGTAACCAGTCAATAATAGATGATAATGAATTATTTATGTCAATTTAATAATCATTTGAATTATTATCCGTAAAAATAGCCGTACTGTCATCTGCTAATAAAACCATTGGATGGTTTATAATTTGGGAAGGCCATTTATATATATTAAAAATAAAAGTGGTCCTAATATGCTTCCTTGCGGTACTCAAAACTGCACAGTCCTACAACGTTACACTCTAACACTGATACATTTATGAGAGCCAAACTTAGAACGGGCTATCATAATTAAATATGTTTTTAACATTTTGTATCTCTGTGTTGTTAACCGTTCAAGAGTTCCCTAGTCGGGTCCCAACCCAGAGTGGAGCAACCTTGTCATGATAAAACTTAAAACCGGCTATCATAATAAAATACGTACACAAAATTTCGTGTCTGTGCTGTTGTACATTACAAGTTAAATAAAAACTAAAAAAAAAAAACATTTTTATTGTATTTACACAAACTATTATTCTGATGTCTATTAAAATTAATAACAGACACTTGATTACAGTGCATCGCAATATATTTCCAACGCTGACAACTTCATTGAAGACGACCTCGAAAATCCCTCATTGATTAAAAACTCAAATACAACGTCACTTGTTAGAACCTCAAACATACTGCCAAGAACAAACAGCTATCACTTAGTAGGTCTGCTAGGCTCATTTGGGCACAGTATTTGAATAACGCAAGACAAGTCTTGAATTTATTTTCTTATTAGCTCTATCAAAGGCCGGTGCGGTCTCTCTAATGCGTTAATGACAGTCGAATTAATAAGACAGCTTGGGTTTTTAATAAAAACAATTACGTAATTATAAAATCATTAGTTCCTATGGTACCTTGCTAATAATTGCTAAGTAATTTAAAAAAATGCCTGTTTTCGACTTAATTACAGTCATAATTTGTTGTGGGTGTAAATTTTACGCGATCATGACGGTCTGTTAAGAAAGTACTAACATATTTTTTTTAAATGCGGTCCTCTTAATTTCTGGGAATGAGCTGCTACAAATACAAACAACAAATGCTTCTTTTCTTTCACATCTTTCATAATTCATGTTTATAGTGGCGCTAGTAAAATAGGCCTCTTCTGCAAGATTCCGCCTTGAGGGTACTTTTTTTACAGATACTCAACCGCCAAGCAGTAGTGTGCAAACATTACCACAGAATATATAATAGTAGTTAGCATTACTGAACTCCGGAGTACCTATAATTGCATTCTTCCCCATGTTATGGGCAGGCGTGGCGCTTGCCCTCAGGCAAAAGAAATGTTCTTCTTGTCACTCAGTGTATAAAAAAAAAGGTATCAAAGGTCACGAACCATATTTTGTTATGGTACACAAACACACTAACTATTTTGGCCACCAGCAACCACCCAGAGCTCTGGGGTATAATAAGCTCCTGTGCGTTGCTGGCTGGACAGAGGCAGTGGCATGGCATGCATACAAAAATGCATTTGTGTGTCTTGGGTGGTTACCACATATTACAATTATATGGTGGTTACGCTTTTACAATACAATAACTCTTTATTGAACACATCACAATAAAAACAAAATAATAGTAATTATACATAAAATCTAATGTAGTACAATAAGCGGCCTTATCGCTATTAGCAATTTCCTACAGGCAACTTTTGCATGGACAGGAATTGAATATAAACATTGCTGTCAGTGATGGAGACTTACTTTGGAACAAAAAAGTAAATAAATATATAAAAACAACTAGAAGTTTATATTATTATACATAAGTGTTATCATAAATTACATATACATATGTAACACATAAATATGTATATAACTCATAAATATGTACTAAAATTACATACTAGCTTTCCCGCCCGCGACTTCGTCCGCGCGAACTACTGATTATCGCGAAAAAAAACATCCTATGTTCTTTTAGGATATTGTTTTATTATATATGTATATTAATATATGTTTATTTCCTATGTTTTATTCCAGGGTATAAGTTATCTCCATTCCAAATTTCATAATAATCCGTCCAGCCTTTATCGCGTGAAAGCTCCTTAAACAAACAAACAAACAAACAGACAACGTTTCACTTTTATATATTGCTATGGATATATATAGGCAAAGGACTATGCCAGATCTCCAAAGTGACTTAGGCTCGAAGTAAAATTATCGCGGACACAACGTAATTTCATTTTTAAAGCATTATGTTATAATCTTTTGTGTGTTATTAGTTTGTTCTGGAAACTATTCAAAAATAAGATATGAGGAAATAAAGTCAACTTTTGTGGTTATGTGATTTTCGTTAGATTATGACACTATTTATGGTCAAGAGAATAATATAGCCAAGATAATTATTGAAATCTAATATTAAACTGTTATATTATGTAGGTATCTACACTTTACGATTATGTTTAATATCATTTATAAAGTATGTTTAACTACCTATACCTGCTATAGTAGTAGGCACTTAAGTACTCAATCTGAGAATCGAACCCTGGGCCTTCTCGTCTCTTGTCATGAGCTTGGTACCTAAACCACTGAAACATTTATACAACAAATAATGAATTAACGTATAAACAGGATAAAAAAAATACGTATGCGTTTATTGTTGTTTATTACTAATGTCATAAAATAAAATACTGAAATGATTTCTATTAGAGCAACAAATGATAGCCTGTAGATTTTCTTAAATCGATTTTGTTTATCTATTTATTAATAGTTTATTCAAACTAATTACTAGTTATAGTGAACACTATGATTCGTAATTAGTATCAGTTCAAAGCAATTTCCGGTCATTTCTATTCTTTTTAATTCCTATTTTTTTTTAAATAACCCTTCCCGAATGTTATTGTTTTAATAAGAATTAATTACATTATTTTATATGGTCAATAATGTGGATAGATTTCGTATCCGCGGCATTTAACTATTAAAAGTCTTGCACAGCTATTTCCGGTCATTTCTATTCATATTAATTGTTTTTATTTTAATAACAGTTCTAGATTGTTATCGTTTTAATAAGAATGAATTAAATTATTTTATATAATCAATAATATGGATAGATTTCGTGTCCGCGGCATTTAACATTTAAAAGTCTTGGAAGCCGAAAGTTGGCATCCTCCTTTATAATATAATCACAAAGGAATATTGTATAAATTATCTATGAATAACAATATCCAGCTTTATGGTAGGTAGTGCTTCTTCACCATGTCTTTGAAGACCGCTATCGACTTAGCTTTCTAATGTTTTTTATATGCATTAAGAACTAAGTAGGGATCAACTTGTCTATGAGGAAGTTCTGCCCTCTTTCCTCGTGTTACCCGTAGGTTTGAAATAAGCAATTGTAACAAAAGAAAACGAGCACGACAAATCAAGGAAGCGTCTATTTAAGTAATCCCACATACAGGTCACTAATTGAATCTAATTCTACTTTTTCATAATTGTTTCTGTCTGTGGAAGATTCAAGTCGTGTCTAATTTAACGACACGCCAATTGATGCAATTGTTCTGTTAAAAATATGGCCCTTTGGCTGGATATCCTGCTTAGTGACCGGATAGGGAATTATACTGTTTCTGTTGTAAAAGCCATTATTACTTTTGCAGCAAGAATTAGTAAAAAAATGAATAAGTAGATAGGTACGAAAACAATATATTTTCTGACCTGTAGGTATTTAGTTTTACCAGTAAACTTCTTCAGTCATTACTAGGTTTACTTATATCTATTTTTAACCCCCGAAATCCAGAAGAGAGGGGTGTTATAAGTTTAGGGTGTGTATAATTGTATGTATCATTGTATCCGTGGCTGTCTGTGTCCCAAACAAATGGACTGATTTTGATGCGGTTTTTATGTTTGAAAGCTGATGTGATCGAGATGCTTCCTAGCTGTAATGGGGGGAGGGTTGCAATCGTACCTGCTTTAGAAATGGACCCATTTTGATGCGTTTTTTTCTGTTTGATAGCTGATGTCAACGAGATGCTGCTTAGCTTTAATAGGGGGAGCGGGGAGGGGGAAAGGGGTTGTATAAATTTTAAATGTGCGCTTGTTAACAGTGTGGCGACCGACTTTTTCTGATGGTAAGCAGAATCTGATTCCCCCATCACCTTTCCATCACCATCCGACTAGACGATAAGCAAAGCGCCACCCTTATAGGGTCGAAATACCTCGCACAAGAACGAAACGTTACGCTTCTTCATTTATTATAAGAACTGCAAAGGAGTGGAATGCCCTGCCCTCTTCAGTGTTTCCGGTAAATTATAACTCAGGTGTGTTCAAGTCAAGAGTGAATAGGTATAGGTGGTGGTAGGTACGAGGCAAGCGTGCTACACCTTCGACCACAGAAAAAAAGCTCCTCACTTGTCCTCAACTTGTTAATAAGTACCTTCTTTTGTAGTTTGCATTTGACCACTATCACACTGGGTTCTTCTCGTTCAGTT
The DNA here is from genome assembly GCA_946251855.1 of Alsophila aescularia. Classification (NCBI taxonomy): domain Eukaryota; kingdom Metazoa; phylum Arthropoda; class Insecta; order Lepidoptera; family Geometridae; genus Alsophila; species Alsophila aescularia. The sequence goes on from OX276379.1 coordinate 38,358,162, forward strand.
AGTAAATTAATAAGTAGGTATCATTGTTTTGTCTTATTTGTGTTGTCTCCTTTGTTTTAATTAAATCATCTTGGGTCTGGAAAATCTGGTCGACGCTCGCGCGATCTACCACAACTTACAACTACGTAGCACCGAGCACATTCATAACCTACAACCTACACCTCCAAAATTTTAGAAACTGGAATTACGGGCTAAATTCTGACAACAAGCCACAGAAGTCCTTTCTGTCTGTCTGTCTGTCTGTCTGTCTGTCTGTCTGTCTGTATGTATGTCTGTCTGTCTGTCTGTCTGTCTGTCTGTCTGTCTGTCTGTCTGTCTGTCTGTCTGTCTGTCTGTCTGTCTGTCTGTATGTCTGTCTGTCTGTCTGTCTGTCTGTCTGTCTGTCTGTCTGTTTGTTTGTCTGTATGTATGTTAGATGAGGCCAGATACTGGGCTTGGTACCCTACGTTTCTGTCTGTTTGTTTGTCTGTATGTTAGATGAGGCCAGATACTGGGCTTGGTACCCTACGTTTCTGTCTGTTTGTCTGTATGTATGTTAGATGAGGCCAGATACTGGGCTTGGTACCCTACGTTTCTGTTTTGTCTGTTTGTTTGTCTGTATGTTAGATGAGGCCAGATACTGGGCTTGGTACCCTACGTTTCTGTCTGTTTGTTTGTCTGTGTGTTAGATGAGGCCAGATACTGGGCTTGGTACCCTACTTTTCTATATTTTTTTAAGATTTTCTTTTCAGCACCTTTTTAGAATACTTTATTCCAGTTATTAAAAATTCTAATATTTTGAACTTTAGTAATAACTAGCTGCGCTCCGCGGCTTTGCCGTATAAAATGTATCCTATGTTTATATCTATGGTATACAGCATCTACATAGAAAATTTCATTAAATTCGATCCAGCCGTTATCGCATGAAAGCACCCCAAACAAAAAATAAACCAACAAACAGACAACGTTTCACTTTTATATATAAGTGAGGATTTAATTATATAGTTACGAACTTATCTACCAATGTCGTTAGTATTGTGTGGGCGGCTGATAAGTTGCCAGTCTATTATGCCCTTTCTGGTAAATTGGGTAGCGTTATAATAGTAGACTATTAGAAAACTCGTAATATTATGTAAATAGAATGTAAATTGGTACCAATAAACGTTTTAAGTGATAGTTCATTCATTTGAATCTATGAATGAAATACACTGCTCCGCCCACGACCGACAGCCATTCCGGAGTAGTAAATGCTTAGGCAGGTTAAATGTGTTTACAGGTAGCTTTTGTCTCCGGTTTCATTCACGTGGACTGTAGACTTTAGATACACAGAAAAGCCTCTAAAATGTTTTATGTACACTCATATAGCAAAATCCGGATTATGAACTCAAAAATTGTGGCATTACGCACGGCACGTCTGTAATAAGAAAAAAATACCATTATAACACTGTTATCTGAACTAAACAATGTTATAATATATATTTCTTCCCATAAAAGCACCGGTTTGGCTCCGCATTACGAGGATTTTCGCCATTTATCATCTAATTCGGCGCGTGTTAGACCGTATGCGCGCGAATTCGCTGGATTTTGGCGCCATATGTTACTTTACATTAATATCTAACCATATTAATGTTTTTTTATTTGTTGATTTAATGTATTATCTTAATTAAAATTGTGTTAAACATGTGAAAACAGTGTTCGTGAGGAGAATTTGACTCCACTGACATCACGGAACAGCAACGAACAGGACGAACGAGCTTTTATCAGCAAAATCAAGAAAATAACATATATTTTTTTCATTAAAAGTTAGTTCCTATTGATGAATGTAGATAAAGTTGTGTATGAAACGGCACATAACTAAGTATTAAAACACTCGAGTGATACAATTAACTCGCCTATTTTAATTCCCCTCATTATGAAACCGTTTCATAAACCACTATAATTGGCGTGAAAATACTGGTTTAAGTGCATGCTCCAGATCTAGACAGCATTATAGAAGCGAGAAGATTTGCCAAAGATAAAAGACAACTAAGTAGTTACTCAAGAGTCCGCCTGGGGAAGTACCACCCACACCTTTGTCAGATATTCAACCGCCAAGCAGTAGTGTGTAAACATTTCTGTGTTTCGGTTTGAAGCGCACAATGTTTCCAGGGATATTACTGGGCAATGAGACTTAACAACCAATGTCTCAGGGTGACGAGCGCAGTGCAGTGACGCACAAGATTTTGCATCTAAAGTTCTGGGCGGCACTGCAACTGTTATGGGCAGGCGGGACCCTTACCACCAGGCGAGCGACCTGCCCGTCTCGTCACGTCAAGGAATAAAAAAATAAAACAAGAAGTATCTACTAAAAGGAATGATCCATGTTGCGAACATGGCAATGTGCCATCTGTCTAGTTATAAACGCCGGTCCTATGCTTATATCAGGCTTAAACTTTGTGCTTGTTCCAGCAGCCAGCATTATATAATTATCTCTCGCAAGGCACAAAGGAAGCAATCATCACCAAATATATTCTCGCCTACTTGCCGCCTGTTAGTTATGTACCTACATTGAGGACTAATTTGATGAAACTTGCCCCCATGTCACGTCTTATAAATAAAAAATCGCATGGCTTTCATTGCAGTCTGGCAAAATTCACGGAATTTGCACGGAAACATTTAGAGTTTAGTTAGTTACAAGCTGTGCCCGCCTGGTCAGTTTAGTTAGTTACAAGCTGTGCCCACCTGGTCATTTCATTTACAAGTAACCCATACCACAGAATAAATAACCCATACCTACGTGTTATTTCAGGACCAAAATTACCTATAAAGTACAATATACTACATTTCTTCAAAATACGTTCAGCCGTCAAATAGTTTTATATCGATTGCTTGGAATCAAGATACCAATAACCCAAGTTGGTAAGTCAAACCCTGAGCTGTCCAACAGTGAAAACCGCATCGCTATCGATAGTAGTATATACGTGATGCGCGATGCGCGAACAAACATACATACAGACAAACAAACAAACAAACAAACAATCAAACAGGCATGAGTTTAAAAAAAAAATAACTTGTTCAGTAGCTTATTTTAAGTAGGTACCCTAGATCACTTTTTTTTAAATTATCTTCTTTGTACAGACTTTTTCGTTCTTAATGCTTTATTATAAGTATAAACATATATATAGATAGATAAATAACATCGCATTGGTGCGTATCTGTCAAGATGTAAATAAATAAATAAAAATAAATAAATGTACAATAATAAATATGGTCCATCAAAACCATTAGAGCGATGGTGGCGTAACGGTTCTATAGTGCAATTTAGAATCCAACGATACCGGGTTCAAAACCTAATGACTTTTCTGAGTTATGTGAGGTTTTCCATCGCTCCGTGCTTCGGAGGGCACGTTAAGCAGTCGGTCCCGGCTGTTATTGATTAATAGCAGTCGTTAACCCATGTCAGAGGCCCTCGGGCGGCTTGACAAACTCTGACATCAGAGGCCAGCACTACCTACAATACAATATACGACAAACAAACAATCAAAACCATTTCTCCACTTTTGTATTTAACTCAAATAAAAAAGAGAGTACTTTTATTCGATAGGTACTCATAGTTCTTTACAGTCTTAGATTAAAAACGAAAATTACGTACTTTTTTATTACTGTCTATTGTTTGACCACAGTCTCACCTGATGGAAAGCGATGATGAGTTCAAAGGTGTAGCACGCCTGCCTAGTAGATACCTATTCAGTCTTGACTTGAACAAACCCGGAAACACTGACGAGGGCAGGGCATTCCACTCCTTTGCAGTTCTTATAATAAATGAAGAATTGCAACGCTTCGTTCTTATGCGAGGTATCAAAGTCAAACTTGTTGAGGTGGAAACGGAAGGCTTTCTGTACTTTGCTCATCTCTGCTCATCACGATATCGGACGGAATCTTACAACGACGATACTCTCTCTCTCTCTCTTGCCTTACTTGTATATGCACACCTACATATATTTTGACTTTATTTTTATTTTTTGTTTATTTTATGTCTCCACTTTATAACTAGTGGCTCTGTGAGCTTTAGACTTCGCGCGTACAAACTTTTTTGCAAATAATTTAGCGGTGCACAGTAGCTGCATCTAGTTACCTTATTGTACAACTAACATTAATAACCAAGGTGCTCCATCCCTACCTATTAGGTAAACACTGGTAGACCTAAAAGTGAGAAATTTACTGCATTTTGAGGAGCTGTTCTGCTCATCATGCCGAAAATGCTCATCAGACCTTCACCAAATTTTTATGAGACTAACTTAAAGTTACTAAAATACAAAAATTCTACAAATTCGCCTAATCTGTATACCAAGTTTCGTCTAGATTGGTTGAGAAATGCGACCAGTAGAGGAGAAAAGCCGGACAGACATGCGGACATACGTTTTTTTTTGCCCAAGCTGAAACAGAGACGCTTCGCTCACGCTTCGCGCTCACTCGGTTAAAATAGATCATGAACTACGTGACACTGAAAAATTAATTAACAATAGATAAATGATGGCAGAAAAGCTTGTCATTCGTCCGTGCTTACGGCACTTGCAACAGTTCTGAAATATCGAATTGTGAATATCGGAAACTCAATACGAAATAATAACATGCTAAATATATCTCGTTTACTGTGACTTTGTGTAAGTACTTATTATGAGAATGTGTTCTTTTAACCTATTTATTCCTTCGACTCTTTTGTTATGAACACCAAAAACATCACGATGATACTGGGAATTTAAGGAAAGCGATGCTTTCCAACACTTGGCAGTCAGCCAGAATCGAAATAGGCGCTCGTTTGATCAGTCTGTCTGTCTGTCACTTACCTAGGAGCTTTGAAAAACCACCTCCTCTTTATAAAATAAGAGGATACTTTAGAAAACATTTAAATGACTTATTTTTGTAACTTTATAATTTAAACATGTTGTGTTATATGAATATTAATTACTAGTTTAAAACTAGCATGGTCATAAACATGTTGTGTTATACGAATATTAATTACTAGTTTAAACCTAGCATGGTCATAAACATGTTGTGTTATATGAATATTAATTACTAGTTTAAAACTAGCATGGTCATAAACATGTTGTGTTATATGAATATTAATTACTAGTTTAAAACTAGCATGGTCATAAACATGTTGTGTTATATGAATATTAATTACTAGTTTAAAACTAGCATGGTCATAAACATGATGTGTTATATGAATATTAATTACTAGTTTAAAACTAGCATGGTCATAAACATGTTGTGTTATATGAATATTAATTACTAGTTTAAAACTAGCATGGTCATAAACATGTTGTGTTATATGAATATTAATTACTAGTTTAAAACTAGCATGGTCATAAACATGTTGTGTTATATGAATATTAATTACTAGTTTAAAACTAGCATGGTCATAAACATGTTGTGTTATATGAATATTAATTACTAGTTTAAAACTAGCATGGTCATAAACATGTTGTGTTATATGAATATTAATTACTAGTTTAAAACTAGCATGGTCATAAACATGTTGTGTTATATGAATATTAATTACTAGTTTAAAACTAGCATGGTCATAAACATGATGTGTTATATGAATATTAATTACTAGTTTAAAACTAGTATGGTCATAAACATGTTGTGTTATATGAATATTAATTACTAGTTTAAAACTAGCATGGTCATAAACATGATGTGTTATATGAATATTAATTACTAGTTTAAAACTAGCATGGTCATAAACATGTTGTGTTATATGAATATTAATTACTAGTTTAAAACTAGCATGGTCATAAACACTAAAGTATAAACATTAGAAACCAACCAAGAACCAAGTTTAAAAGTTTCAATCGTGAGGATGTGTTCAGACTGTCGAGTGTCTGGATCCAGTAGTACGTACGTCTATGTATTGTGAAAACCGAAGAAACATCGTCCCAAATACGCGAGGTTGTCAAAGTCAAAGTATTTATTGTAAAATAGGCAAAATAATAGCACAAATCGAAACTAAACATCTCAAGAACAAAAAGAAAAACATAAATAACAGTTTTGTTAAATGTCGACATGCAAAAAATAATAATATATTAATACAACTCAAAATTCAATTCTTCATAAGCCTATATCTGGACGTAGGCCTCTCCTAAAGCAAGCCAATGAGCTCGGCCGGGTCTTCAGCTCTCCTCATCCATTTTCTTCCAGCCGCTTTTCGCAGGTGGTCACTCCGCCTTGCTACAGGGCGTCCTACACTACGTTAGCCTGAACGTGGTCTCCACTCGAGGACACGTTTTCCCCAATGGATATCGGTTCTGCAGCTTATATTAGCCAGCCCACTTCCTGCCACGTCAGCCACAGAATGACTACAAGTTCAGCTTGCTAATAATACTCAGAACTATGTCGGTAACTTTGTTTCTCTGCCGGATCACCTCAATCTGGATTCGATCCTTTAGAGAAACTCAAAGCATAGATCTTTCCAAAGCTCATTGAGTGTGGACTTGCAGCACCGTATCTGTGTCCACGTCAGCTCCGCAAATCATCACATTGATTAAATACAAGAAAAATTATCTATTTCGTCTCGAAGAGTGGAGACTGCACAGGAGTACTTGTAGAAGGGAAAGACTCGGGAGACTTTGCGGTGTCAGCATTAATTATAACTATAGCCTACCTACAGAAAAGTAATCATCTACTTATAAAAGGGATAGTCATCATCAGATGACGGACATTCTTTCGCAATCTTGCTCGGTCATTTTCATCTATTCAACGAATTCGGCAGCGTTTTCAACCGTTACCGGGACTTTTTCCCTTATATCACTAGTACCATAGGCAGTACAATTAATGATACTAGTGACACTACTTTGTATCGCTTAAATACCATTAACAGGACAAGTGACCCTACTTTGTATCGCTTGTACCATTAATAGTACTAATGACACTATCTCCAAAGTTCGTCTTGAGTGTTCTGATGTGTCAGGTGTCTGTGTGAAACTAGACTTCAAAGTTACCTATCTAACTTTGAAGTCAACTTTTTTTCTCAGTAAGATTCTCCTTCGTAATCAAAATCGATATGGAGTGCAAAAAGGTTTTTTTAATTTTTGTCTGTCTGTCTGTCTCTTTGAACACGCATCACGCTGAAACTACCGGACGGATTTTGATGCGACTTGGCACAATCATAGCTTATGTTATGGATTAACATTTAGAATACTTTTTATCCCGTAAAAAACACGAGTTCCCGCAGGATAGTGGTTGAAAGTTATTTAAAAGAACACATATTACGGAATCTACTAGACGGAATTTGAAGTTCATATTATGTATTAAAATTACGGATTCTTTTTATCCCCAAAAAATATAGGGTTCCTGCGGGATAGGTATTCAAAGTTATGATAGTTTAAATGTAGTATAAATAAAACATTAAAACTGTATCATAATTTCGACCTTCTTGGCACGATGTTGGCACAGCAGGAGTATGCCGGCCTGCCAACCCAGACGTGCCAGGGTTGAAATCACGCGCTTTTGAAATGTTTTGCTCCATATTTTTAAGCATTTACATATTTTATGCGTTATTTATACATTTTCCTCTATCATCATCGTCATTTCCTGAAGTAAACCGTTAAATCGTTTCAACAAGTTCGTTTCAAGGTCACAATAATTCCAATTCAGATAATATAGAAAAAACTCAAAAACAGAAAAGAGTTCTGTCAATTTAGGTACTTTCTTTTTTTTTTTTTTTTTTATTTGTTAGTTTTACCTGAAGCGCATGTAAAAATAAATAAATTATCATTATTTTATCATTTACAATCTTTATATTATATTATATATATATAATAATAATAATAATAACAATAATAATTACACACCACAGTACTCTGTGTAATGTGTATCAACCGGACAGTAGGCAATTCAACAGACAACGTCCAGTCGCAAGGGCCTGAGAGCTGGAGGTCGTGCTAGTCCTAGTGTGAGCCGAATCCGAAAAACTTTACAAATTTGAATTTAGCGGGACCCTTTGTTGCAGTGAATGAAATGCTTGCGTGTTTTAAGGTCCATCAGCGCCATCTAGTTAAATCAGAGGGAGAACTTTGATGCCTTTGGTTTATTCGCTAGCGAAAATACGTAGTACATAGAAGTTACGTATATTCAGAATAGGTTGATCTATATATATATATATATTCAGAATAGGTTGATCTATATATATATATATATATATAGATCAACCTATTCTGAATATACGTAACTTCTATGTACTACGTATTTTCGCTAGCGAATAAACCAAAGGCATCAAAGTTCTCCCTCTGATTTAACTATAAATCTATACTTATAATAAAACTGTAATGAGTCCAATTCTGTACATTGAAGTTTTTTTTTTTTGATACTATAGATTCGATACTGAAGCCAAAACTGTATTTTTTTTCATATTTGTCTGTCGGTCTGTCTGTCTGTCTGTCTGTTTGTCTGTATCGTGGCTAGGCATCACGCCGAAACTACTGAATGAATTTAAATGAAACTTGGTATGATTTGAATTCATACTACAAGGTAGAACATAGGCTACTTCTCATCCGGAAAAATTAAAGGGTTCCCGCAGGATAGGGGTTGAAAGTTATTTAAAAGAACACATATCACGCTAAAAACTACTACACGGATTTTGTTGAAACTTGGCACAGTCATAGTTTATATAATGGGTAAAACTTGAGGATACTTTTTATCGCGAAAAATAAAGTGTTCCTGCTAGATAATGTCCAAAATTCTGTAAATTGAAGATATTATGTTTTTTTTTTTGAGGCCGTTCTATTTTCAATACTAAAGCCAACACTGTTTTTTTTTTAATTTTTGTCTCTCTGTCTGTCTGTCTTTCCGTCTGTCTGTCTGTCTGTACCTTGGCAGCGCACCATGCCGAAAATAATCAATGAATTCGGATGAAATTTGGTATGATTTGAGTTCATACTTCGAAGTAGGACATTGGATACTTTACAACCCAAAAAAAACAGTGTTCCTACAGGATAGGAGTGGAAAATTATTTAAACGAATACTTAGCACGCTGAAACTATTGGATGGATATTGATGCAACTTGGCACAGACATAGTTTATAAGATGGGTGAAAATTATGGATACATTTTGTCCCAAAAAAATAAAGGGTTCCTGTGGGATATGGGTCCAAATTCTGTACATTAAAGATATAGTGTTTTTTTTTCGTTTTTTTTTCGAAGTTACTCTATATACGATAATGAAGCCTAAATTGTATGTTTTTTCATTTCTGTCTGTATGTCTGTCAGTCTGTATTTTAGCCGCGCATCACGCCGCCGGAACTACTGAATGAATTTAAATGAAACTTGGTATGATTTGAGTTCTTACTACGAGGTAGGATCAGATTGAAACTTATTTAAAAGAACACGTACCGCGCTGAAACTAATGGATGGGTTTTGATGCAACTTAGCACTGTCTTAAGTTATATGATGGGTTAAAATTGGGGACACGTTTTATCCCGAAAAAGTAAAGGGTTTCTGCGGGATATGAGTCCAAAGTTATGTTAATATTTAAGTAATAAAAAATATTTTTTGGATGGTTCTCTATTTTCGATACTCAAGCCAAACTGATTTACTTTTTAATTTTGTCTGTCTGTTTGTCCGTATCTTGACCGCGCATCGCACCCAAACTACTAAATTAATTCAAATGAAAAAATGTTCTTGGGTGCTTAATTAAAAAAGGTATTGAACAACTTTTTTTTTGTTATTCGCGTCTTTCTTTCTGTTTGTCTGTATGTTTGTTTGTTCACGCATCACGTAAAAACTACTAAACCGATTGCAATGCGGTTTTCATTGTAAGATAGCTTAGGGTTTTATTTAAATCTGGTGTAATTGGTATCTCAATCCGGTGAGTTAGAAGCTGAGCAATTGATAAAAGTATTTTTAACGGCTGAAGAAATTTTGTTCAAATGTTGGTATATTGGTCCTGGAATAGCACATTATGGTACTTTGAACCTAAAGAAAAGACCACGCGTGCGAAGCCGCGGGTACAGCTAGTGGAGTAATAAATACTTAATAACAGCCTCGTTGAAAACGTAATTATCATCCCACTCGACATCTTTTTCGTCAGCCACTGGGACTTTTTGCCTGCTTCCGAACTCCATTGTATTCCTAATTGATCTGTCAATAACCAGACGTCCTTCAGATGCTCTCGATGTCTCGATTCAGCCCACGGCACGTTGCGTTTATTTTTACACCTACTTGTTCTTATGGTGCTCATAATAGAGAAGAGACGACAAGATTTGCGGTCAGTAGGTTGTTATCTGGTCGCGATTGCTAATCTTAATAGGCGTTTGCGTAAGACGGTGAACATCTAAGTGGGATGTAGTGGATACTTTATAGCCTTGATAGAATACCTCAAAAACATTTTAGCCCTCAACAAAACAATGTTCATTCCAAGGCTTGACAAACCATACAACCATTCTAACTTGCACATCTGTTAAAAGTTTAAACCTTACCGACTATTTGTATGCTTTTACAAATGTATGAAGCCCCGAAAAGGTCATAAATCGCCGCAATCCATGAAGAATGCTACCCGATATTTCACTGCAGCGAGTCACAACAGCATACGATATTTATAAATACGTAGAGCGACCGGAGTCGGAGTTGATCTATTAGTTATCACATAGTCGGTGGTGTCAAAGCCGGGTATAAATAATTCAGTCGTTTATAACTGATACGGCGACACGCCCACCCTGGGTCACGCAATAACATGCAACTTACACCTTCTAAAGAGATTGGTGGAAGATAAAAGCTTACAGCTGTCCGGAAACTTTAAAAAAACCCGGAGAATTTACACCAATTACCTAGCCCCAAACTAGGATACCCTGTACTATGGGCACTAGACAACGGATAAACATACTCGTACATAGATACGAATATTACGTCCATGACTCGGAAACAAACATTCCTGCTCATCACTCCAATGATGCACCTAGCGGGATTCGTACCCGCGAACAGTCGTGGGTTCGAATCCCGCTAGGTGACTGTCAGGATCACTAACCACTAAGTGGGATTCAAACCCGTGACCGTTGCTTGACTTCAAAATCTGGGTCACTAACCATTTGGCCAACCAGTCGTCACTAAAAAGTTTCATTAGCTCCTTTACAAAAAAAATACAACCTTCCATACCCGCTTACCCATAATCTCACCTTTATCTCAAACCTGCTGCGGCCCCACAGCTTTGCCCACGTACAAACTTTGCATCTCTAGGTTCAATGCTCCAAAGGAACATAACCTCCAAATTTCAAATTTCTAGGTCCATTGGTTTACAATGGCTGTGCGTTGTCTGTCAGCCAATCAGTAGGAAGGTATGCCAAGGTACTGTTTGTTTGTTTCTAAACAAAGACCTAGAAGACAAGCGGAACACGTGCAGCTTGGTTTTATACACGTGGTGTAATTATTTATTCTGTTACAATATCTAAGTCATAACATATCACAGAATAATTAGTAGTACAAGTACCTAGTCATATCTTAATACAACCCTACCGAGCGAAAAAGGGACAGAGCGATTCTGAAATTCTGAAACGGTTAGAGCAATGGAAGTTCTCGCGCGTTGTGATACGGTGCATTCTAGCCTGCACGCGGTGGGCGAGCGCCTTCTAGGTAAATATAATTGAAAGCTCGCAGCGCCGTGCGAGTTAAATTGCACTTTATAGCGTTGTAGCGAGAGTCGCTATTTATTTAAATGACTTTACTCAGTTAGCCTTCTGTATTTGTACTATTATTTATTCTGTGACCCTACTACGAAATCAAACAGTCGTGGGTTTGAATACCACAAGGTGCAATCATTTGTGTGATGAGTAAAAATGATTGTTTACAAGTCATGGATTTAATATTCGTATCTATGTATGTTTATCCGTTATCTAGTGCCCATAGCACAGGTCATCCTAGTTTGGGGCTAGGTAATTGGTATAAATTGTCCCAATAATTATTATTATAATTATTATTATCAACCATTTTCTATCTCTCGTCTATTCCTCTAGTCCTAGCCATTTTCTATCTCTCGTCTAGTCCTCTTAACCATTTCCTATCTCTAGTCTAGTCCTAGTAATTTCCTCTCTTTAATCTAATCTTAACTATTTCCTATCTGTAGTCTATCTATTTTCTGTATAGAAGAAAATCTAGCAAATCTTTCCCTTTTCTCTTTTATGAAAACCTCGCATCTTTGTCTGTCCTAGTACTTTTTTTACCCAACACAATATATTCCTTTACAAGCGCTGCTAATACCTTGCGCCAGGGCTAAAGACATCCGCCTCCAGTGGAATGGACGACGCGCGACGTATACTCAGCGGTCAGCACTTCCGCTCGCTGTCGCTCGATGTTGTTACCCAGCAACCTGACTCGCCTCGCGTGGGCGATACACGTGGCGCCTCGCTGCCTCGCCTGCTTCCATTCATGAGTTGAGCTGATTGTCAATGGATTAAGTTTCCATTGATAACTGCAGTGTCACTGTTAACGTGATGACTATCTATTTGTGTTGTCGTTAGGTTCGGTTCCAAACTGCGAAAATTTTGAAATGAACTTTCTTGTAATTTGTTAAAAAACTATTTAGCAATAGTTGCTAAACTCACTTTGTAACAAAGTGAGTTTAGTTTTACAAAAATTACTGAAATTATATCAAAAGGGAGGAGAATTATATATTTTGACCATATTTCCCTTTTGATACAATTTTTGTATACATATATATATTGTACAAAAATTATATCAAAAGGAAGGGAGGAAGAGGAGGAGGAGGGGGAAGGGTGGGAGATATAATATGGTCAATATATATATATATATATATATATATTTGATACCTCCTCTAAGAAAGTCTTTGCTATCAATATTGAATTTAATATTTGATGTTCTCTTTGAATTCGATGAGGTGCACGCTGCTGCCCATTTCCTGAATTCCCTTTGCTGGTTCTTACAGCACCCGCGGGATGAGCAGGGTTGGACCTATTATTAAGCCGGGCCAACATAGGAAAAGCATTAATCAACCTAATCGTACCATTCGTACCTTCTTGATCTTCGTAACATACACCCAGGGAGCACCAAACATATACCATTTTCAGAGCCTTCGTCAAGACAATACATCAAAAACTTATTACAAAGTCATAATACAAATCGATCCCAGTAAATCATCTCACTTAAAACCCGCATGCCGTGACGATTTGCCCAGTTAACCTAACACGGGCATGCTAATAAATAACACTTAATTCTATTATCGCACCGACGGTCATTAATTAGACGTAATCGAACGGCTGCGGCTGGTGACTGTGAAATGATTAATAGAGATCACTATGATGATATGCATAACGAGCTATAATTAGGTGCAGGCGGTGATTCTATTGTGAAGATCATTTAGTACATAACTTTGACAACTGTCACTTATTTATACAAGGAGTTTGGTAGAGGGTTAGCTAAACGTGGTGGGCGTGTAGGTGGATCTATTTGGAAACTACAAAATTGCTTTTTGATATGGACCGCACTCAATCCTCTACGGAGTTCCATTCACGGAACTTGTGGGAAACAAATTTCTCAGAAGTACCGTTGACGGAACTAGTAAGAAAAAGGTCTCAATAGTTACATTACGGAACTTCTCTCACGGAACTACTACAATACAAACGAATTGTTAGGTACGCATATTTGCCCTCGGCAGACTAATGTATTTAATTGAAACATTTTTCTGAAGTCCGTAATCATTATAGTGGGTAAACGCATGGTGGGTTATTTTTTATTGCTAAAACTGAATGTAGGATTTTAGGAAGTTTAAGTTTTAGAAATAACAGCCAAGGTTACAAATTGTTGGCATACTCGTATATCTCAAAAACCAAGCAGCTTTTTATACTTTCCAGATTTCTGAATATTTCACCACAATTCACAGAATTTGCACAGATAGCTTTTATTTTTAGACTTCTTAAAAATAATTGTCGGGTTCATCAGGGTTCATTCAAAACGTGTCTTCGTCTACGTGACAACCTTAGCCTTAACGAGGGCTCCAGGGCGTCAGACGCAGTACAACACTATGCAGTATGACATCTAAATTTTATCTATTTATGACCATCTAATTTCTTTAAAGAATCAACTAATCTTCACTAAGGTGCAAAAGTCAACAGTCAAATGTACCATTTCTGTTCCTATCGAATGAGCACAACATAGCTCAACCTCCATGAACTTCGCAAAATAACTGTTTTGAAAAATTGGTTGGTAAGTTGGTAAAGTTGGTCACTTTGAGTGCCATTTCAGAACTCTGCCTGTTTTCACTGTTGGCTAGCTTAGGTTTTGACTTAAAATCTGTTTTACTTTGTAGCTTAATCCGATTATTAGATTAGTAAATAGCTGAGCAATCGATAAAAACTATTTGATGTGTGAATTCAGATAAATTTTTGTATTGTATTATATTTTGAAGGAAACAATAAGATATAGGTAATTGTACCTCTCAAAAATTTATTTCTATGCTTAAATGAATCTGCTTTAAATTTTGTTTCCGATTATAAATGGTTAAAGTTGCGCTAAGTAAGTTACTGTTAATATACTGTGCAGAGTGCATCGCAGACACTCGTTCTTCAAGCAGTTTCCTTAATTATGTGAAGCGGGAATTTGTTCTTAGTCTCGTTTTGAATACCTTTCGCCAGTTTTTTATTAAATTTCTTGGAACAATTAATAGTTTGAATAGTGTCATATTTTATATAAATTTCTTGGAACAATTAATAGTTTGAATAGTGACATATTTTATATAATTTAAATTAAGCATACAACATCTAAACGGCCAAACACTCTGTTTAAGGCGATACAAAGATATCGTTTCGTACTCCTATATCTGCAGCTCTATGTATAGTTAGGTTTCGCGTGTCAACTTGCATTATCACTATTATCAGTGGCGCAAGCTAAGCGAGCTTTCGACATAATTAACTCCAACTTAACTCTAACTTAGCCAGATAACGTTAACTTCACAAAGTCATGACACGATTTGGGGTGCGGTGCGGACGCACAAGGCAAATTGCTAAAAAACAAATTGTACCTAAAAACATTATCTTTTCAGTAAAAAAACACTAACTTCATTGGTCAATGTACTCGTATCATATTGAATTTAAACCTGAATAAACCAGTTGTAGCAGACTTAAAGTAAGCTATATAGTTATATTACTTATTTAGTGCTATGCACAAGGAGTCTGTTCGCGCTTCACGCAAAAACTACTGGACCGATTGTGCTCGCTTGGACCCCATAGAGGTGCAGCAAATGGCACTTCATAGAAAATATACCTATACAAAAAGTTTCTAGAGTACTTTCCAATTATAATTTAAATTATAATTTATTTATAATTGTTGTGATTTCTAACATTATTCCAAATTAAATATAGTAAAACTGCTCCCTTACTCTCGAACACCATTCCGATTCAATCATGATCCCAACAGTGCGATTCAGCTAGAAAATCTAACCTGCACTATAACGTGATCGTTAACTTTCAGTGTCGCAACATGTACGCCATCTTGGTTTAAAAAAATTACGTCCTTCTCCCACTTCCCAACTTTTCTCACACTTCCCCCTTTCTTCCTACCCTTCCCTACCTTCCTCAACTTCGCCTCACTCTTTCCCCACTTACCCTACCCCTTTTCAATTTCACCCCTTTCTCCCACTCTGCCCTTACCCTTCCCTTCAGTCATCCCCCACTTCCCGCACTTCCCGCACCTTTCCTCGATATCCCCCACATTCTTCCACTTCCCCCTACCCAATCCTCACTTTCCCCCACCTTCCCTCACTTCCCCAAACCTTCCCTCATATCTCCCCACGTTGCTGTGCAGTTAGGTGCAGATAGGTTTTCTAGCTGAATCGCACTGGTGGGATCATGATTAAATTGGAATGGTGTTCGAGAGTAAGCCTGAGCTTTATATACATTAACGAATTTTAGGTGCAATTTTATACACCTTTGCTGCCGGTTATCAGAATCTTTCAAAGCCACCGTGATCCAAACTTCTTAGTCGGGGATCGTTTTTACCTGTATTAGGGACATAAACAGAGAAACTTTCAGGTTTTATAAAATAACGAAGGTCTGATCGTCGCAGGCTCTTGGACTTGTATGTTACTTTGGGAAAAGTTTTCCTGGTGAGAAATGGAGTTTATACAGACCAACTTGTTTAATTATGTAATTGACCTAATTTTAAAGGCGGACTGTAATTTATTTTTAAATACAAAAATGCAGTGTTAGTTTTCTTCAAAATAGACCCCATGATTCCTAAGAACAAAAGCTTCTAACTACAAAGGAAAAAATACCATTATTTTGCTTGTATTAATGTTTACTCGACTACGGCGAAGCAAGGCAAGGATAATGAGTTTAACAGTCTATGTATGTATATAAATATATTAACAAGATTGATATTTTAAAACTAGAAACATAGCCGAAATACAATATACGGCGTAGGCATAAATCTAACTAGCTGCGATCATGTGCAGGTTTCACCCTATGGTGAAACCTCGTCGCCCCTGTTGGTCCGATTTTGACAAGCGAGGTGTCATTAGATTCTTAGATACAGAGTGTCATAGACTTCATTTTTTAAAACCTACGGCGAATCATAGGAGGGTTATGTGTTCAACTAAAAACTTGGTCCGATTTTGACAAGAGGCTATAATTTAACCCGACTGTAGTTTTGGGTTTTATTTTTAGAACTTATGACTTGTTTATATAAAGGTAGGTTTATTTCAGTGAAATTTGCTAGTTAAATCTTTATTAGGCCGAGGCCTGCCATGTCGGACAGCGGATCGGATGAAACTAAAAAGTGATGTGGCAACAGACAACCCAGCGACAAAGCCAAATGAAATTCCTCTTAGACCGTGACAGTCATGGTAAACAGGTTTCGGGAACAGAATAACTAAAATTACAAGGTTCGGGTGCGGTTCCGGCAAAAAATGTGTCGTGACGTGAGACGTGACGGCGGAAAGTGGTGTGAGGTACGTCACTTGTAACGGATGCTGATGGGTGGCTCTACATTAGGTGGCAGGTGTTTGTAAGATGTTTTGTAAGCGACTAGCTTTTGCCCTAGACTATTTATTCTGTGCCTAGACTAGCTTTTTCATTCGCGCAGAAAAAAATGAAAAGGCCTGCCTGTTTCTAGGGCAGGATCTTGTGGAAGTTCTTCCCCGGGGTTCAAACCATCTCCACACCAAATTTAGTCAACATCGGTTTAGCCGCTTAGTCGTGAAAGGTTACAGACAGAGTTACTTTCGGTTTTATAATAATATTAGCGACCTGCCCCGAAATCGCACAGATGTAATTTAGAAAAAAAAAATAGTTCTCGGCACACTCGACCTTCACTCCACTTCGGGGGACTGCGCAGCTCGGCCGGCTCCCCTCGGTCTCGTATGTTCTTAGTATCCAACATAAAAATCTCCGAAACGACTGTACCGATTTTACGGGACTTTTACTGGCAGATAGCTGATGTTATAAGGAGTACCTACTTTAAGCTACTTTTATTTTTGAAAAGAATTAGGTTTCTGTGCAAAAAAAACCCCACGAATTTTGACTACGCGGGCAAAGCCGCGGGCACAGCATATATATAAAACTGCCGTGAAAAATAATCTAAGTGATGGTGAAATCCGCATTAAGATCCGTTGCGTAGTTTAAAAGATTAAGCGTTACAGACAGACGGCGGAAAGCGACTTCGTTTTATACTATGTATTAATTAGTATGGAGTATGGTTTAAGTTGAGCTGAATCAGCTTCATAAAGGCTTCATAGCCATTTTCCATTTCTGACGTCGCGCTCATAATAGTATCGGTAAGTCATCAAATCCCTTCAAGATTTTCGTTTGCTTCTAGTATATAAATGAGTACCTACGTGGGAATCAGCTCAGTGCATAACAGACCGCCTGTATCGAATTTATGGCTAACACATTATCGAATATGCTTGATGCACACGAAATTATCTCAACCGATTGCTTAATGATGCGTCGCGCTCCATCGCACTCGGAACGCACATTGCGCACGATACGATTAACATAGATAACATAGATGCTCGAAGCACGAGAAGTTATAGGTTAGATAAGTGATTAACGAAAGTAAAAGTACTTAGATGGGGTACCTATACATTTTTTTTTCTTTAGAACTCATAATTATATATATTTATCGTGAATTGTTGGGACTTATTAGGCATATTCCTATCCTGGGTATCTATTTATGCGAATAGAGCAAACCACTAATGCTCAAATAGGTAATAATAATAAGTAAGGTAAGGTAATATAATGTCAAAGAGGTCAAGCAACGAATCCAACTCGGATGGGCAGCGTTAGGGAAATTACGCCATATCTTCTTGTCGCAGATACCGCAGAGCCTCAAGACGAAATTTTATAATCAGTGCGTGTTGCCAGTGATGACATACGGCACTGAGACGTGGTCGCTAACTATTGGTCTCATACACAAGCTCAGAGTTGCGCAGCGCGCAATGGAGAGAGCTATGCTCGGTGTTTCACTACGTGATAGAATCCGAAATGAGGAAATCCGTAGAAGAACGAAGGTTACCGACATAGCTCTCAGAGTTTGCAAGTTGAAGTGGCAATGGGCAGGCCATATAAGTCGCAGAACCGACAACCGTTGGGGAATAAAGGTTCTCGAATGGCGACCACGAACAAGCAAGTGCAGTGTGGGGAGACCCCCCCACACGATGGACCGACGACATTGTAGCCATCGCCGGAAGTCGGTGGGTGGAGGTGGCACAGGATCGCTCGTCAGGGTGCTCTTTGGGGGAGGCCTATGTTCAGCAGTGGACTTCTAAAATCAATAGTAAACAGCAAGCGAGTCAGGGCTCGCAGACTTGTAACGTAACAGTAAAGCCGAAACAGATTGAAATAATTCTGAGAAACATGAAGCGTGGCAAGTCTCCGGGCCATGATGGTCTTAGCATAGAACACCTGTTGTTTGCGGGCCAGCATATTTGTGAGGTGTAAGCGCAGTTTTTCACCCTCTGCGTGAGGCACTGCTATTTACCTGAGGTACTTATCCGTACGCTGGTTGTACCTATTACGAAGAATAAAACAGGAGATATCTCGAGCATGGCCAACTATAGGCCTATTTCACTAGCAACGATAGTGGCCAAGGTGCTTGATCGAGTTTTTAAAACCTATTTAGTCTCTTCAAGTGTTGTTGGTGGCCAGTTTGGTTTTCGTCCACAGTTATCGACCGATATGGCGATATTCTCTTTGAAGCAGGTTGTTGGTTATTATAAACAGCATTGCACTACTGTATACGCCTGTTTCTTGGATCTGAGTCGTGCTTTTGACACACTCAATCATGACTTACTGTGGAGAAAACTGTATAAAACTGGTGTCTCGGCTGAAGTTGTTGATCTTCTTGCGTACTGGTATCGTAATCAGACCAACAATGTCAGGTGGGGTAATGAATTGTCGGACTCTTATCAGCTGTCTTGTGGAGTGAGGCAGGGGGGGGGGGGGGGGCTCACATCACCCGACCTGTTCAACACTTACGTGAATGATTTGGTTGTGGAACTGAGCAGCACCCCAGTGGGGCTCGGGTTGGATGGCAGATATGTCAACAATCTGAGTTACGCTGACGATATGGTGCCAGCAAGTGCAGTGTGGGGAGACCCCCCCACACGATGGACCGACGACATTGTAAAGGCAGGTTGACAGGTTGTCTTAACGGGCAACCTGTTGGGATAGTGGACAGCTTTAGGTACCTTGGCCGCATCGGAACTTCTAGCCTTAAGGATGACGCAGATGTTGAACGACAACGCAGAGCCCTTTGTGTTGTAGGCAACATAATTGCTAGAAAGTTCTGCAAGTCATCACCGGACGTGAGAATTACTTTATTTAAGTCTTTCTGCCAGACTTTTTACACATGTCAGCTCTGGGTTAACTATACCAAAAAGTCACACGATGGTATAAGAGTGGTCTATAATAACATTTTCAGGCATCTGATGGGCCTGAAACGTTATTGCAGTGCTTCTGAAATGTTTGCGGAGACGCGAGTTGACACTTTTAATGCAATTCAAAGGAAACGTATAGCATCTTTCATGTCCATAGTTGACAGGTGTGATAATGTAATCATTAGAAGTCTGGCAGATAGACTTATACCGACAGCAACATATAGACATTGGGTCGACATTGCCACCTGATAATTATTATAAGTAGGTATTTTTTACAAAACTTGAATTTAAGATTTGTGTTTTTTTATTATTATTTTTACAATATGTGTGTAATTTTAAGCTTCAATATGGACTTGTCTGCAATAAAGAATGATTATTATTATTAAAGGTTGACAAGACGATGATGATGATGATGATGATGATGACTAATGCTCAATGTCTGTCGAGTAAATAACTAGATATAGATATTAAGGTAGGGGAGTGCAATATACTTACTTTACTCAAACAATGCTAGTAATGTGGTCATTATTTCGACAACCTTCTTTTTTTTTTCTTTTTTTCTTTTTTTTTATTACGGACTAGGCAATCGTTTGACCACGATCTCACCTAATGGAAAGCGATTCTTTGGGAAAAGTCAACCTTGCTCAACCAGCAAAGTTGTATGGAATTTCATTAACATCGTGTTTTGCGGCCGGTAATTTCCTTTGAAAATTCATTATTGTCGTGTTTTGCCTTAGTACCATTATTTATTCTGTGGGTACGCCAAAAGAGAGGCGTCGTAACTCCCAGACGAATGGATCAATCTTGATGGTTTTTTTTCTGTTTTAAAGCTGATGTGATCGAGATTGTTGTTGTTGTTTTTGTCTCTGTTTCTGTTTCTATATCTGTATCTGTATCTGTATCTGTATCTGTATCTGTATCTGTATCTGTATCTGTATCTGTATCTGTATCTGTATCTGTATCTGTATCTGTATCTGTATCTGTATCTGTATCTGTATCTGTATCTGTATCTGTATCTGTATCTGTATCTGTATCTGTATCTGTATCTGTATCTGTATCTGTATCTGTATCTGTATCTGTATCTGTATCTGTATCTGTATCTGTATCTGTATCTGTATCTGTATCTGTATCTGTACGGAAACGGAAACGGAAACGGATACCGATACAGATACCGATTCCGATTCCGATTCCGATTCCGAATCCGATTCCGATTCCGATTCCGATTCCGATTCCGATTCCGATTCCGATTCCGATTCCGATTCCGATTCCGATTCCGATTCCGATTCCGATTCCGATTCCGATTCCGATTCTGAATCTCATTCTGAATCTGATTATGTTTGTGTTGTCGCCGTCGTTGCCGTTGCCGTTGCCGTTGGCGTTACCGCGTTCGTTGTCGTTGTCGTTGTCGTTGTAGTTGTCGTTGTCGTTGTCGTTGTCGTTGTAGTTGTAGTTGTAGTTGTCGTTGTCGTTGTCGTTGCCGTAGTCGTTGTCGTTGTCGTTGTCGTTGTCGTTGTCGTTGTCGTTGTCGTTGTCGTTGTCGTTGTCGTTGTCGTTGTCGTTGTCGTTGTCGTTGTCGTTGTCGTTGTCGTTGTCGTTGTCGTTGTCGTTGTCGTTGTCGTTGTCGTTGTCGTTGCCGTAGTCGTTGTCGTTGTCGTTGTCGTTGTCGTTGTCGTTGTCGTTGTCGTTGTCGTTGTCGTTGTCGTTGTCGTTGTCGTTGTCGTTGTCGTTGTCGTTGTCGTTGTCGTTGTCGTTGTCGTTGTCGTTGTCGTTGTCGTTGTCGTTGTCGAACCATCATACTGGCAATAGACATGATGCATTCAGCCCAATGACAAAAGAGGTCGCTTCGCTATTCAGCCTTGTCTTCGTATGAGTATAATAGTCATCAATTTTAAATATCGAACGGCGAAGCTCAATTTAGTTTTTGAAAAAAATAATTTAAAAAAAGATGAAAAAAGGTGGGAATAGAAAAATTTTACTTTAAATATTGTTTGTTTTTGGGTTTTTTTTATAATTACGTGCTAATTAGGAAAAAAACATGAGTTCTGCAAGTGATGAAGATGCACTCCCGATTCAATGAAAATGGAAGCTGAAGCAGCAATTAACAATATTTTGCCTGAAAGTTCTAAAGAGAGATATTTGAAAACTTACGACGAGTTCATGAAGTGGCGAAAAGAAAAACGAGTATGTAGTCTTTATCTGAGACTGTATTCTTAACATACTTTACATACATTTCATACTTTAGTGAGCTATCAAAAAAGCTGCAGCCATCTAGTTTGTGGTTCATTTATTCAATGTTAAAAGCAACTATGAGTACTAAACACGACATCAATATCAAGAACTTTTCAAAATTATCATCTTTTCTAATAAGACAATCAGCTGGGCACAAAAGCAAAAAGTCAAAGGTTTTTACAGCGCAAGAAGTGAAAACATTCATAAATGAAGCCCCTGATGACATACATTTAGCTGTTAAGGTACGTAAAATAACAAATCACATAATGGTAATACTTCATCATTTATCTTTTAAATTCTTACAATCCTATAAAACATACTTACTTATTTTTATATTTCGCTTGTTTTAGGTGGTTCTTATCTTCGGTATAACTGGCGCATGCCGAGGTATTGAATTGACAAATATAACAATAGAGAACATAGAACAACAGGGTCAGTTGTTAGTAATTAAAACTACCGAACACAAAAACTAAAATTGACCGAACATTTGTAGTTCCTCAAGAATTCTCTGAATTCGTACAAAAATACAGAAATCTTCGTCCTGAAAATGTAAACACCAACCGATTTTTTTTTGAAGTACCACTAAGGCAAATGCTACAAACAAGTTATTGGAAAAAATACCATCAGAAGTATGCCGAAGCAAATCGCAAGTTATTTAAAGTTAGATAACCCGGAATTGTACACAGGTCATTGCTTCCGGAGAACATCGGCTACACTTTTAGCCGATGCTGGGGCTAACTTAACCACTATAAAAAGGCACGGTGGGTGGAAATCCAGCAAGGTGGCTGAAGGTTACATCGAAGATTCCATACAAAATAAAAGTAAAATTACCAACCAAATAACGGAAACTATTCAGCTTTCAAAAATTGAAACATCTTTCTCAAGAGATGATCCGCAACCATCAACTTCTGCTGAAGAAAGCTTCATCCCATCAGATTTTGTCCATGACCAACAAATATTACAATCTCAAACTATTAACATACCCAAAAAACACCTGTCCCTAAAATTTGAAAATTGTTCTCATTTCACTATAAATTTTAACTAATAAAATGTTTTATTCTTGTAATGCTGGTTTTTTTCTACTTACCTCACAATCGAGATGTAAAGCAGAGTAGTTAGCTCGGGTGTAAGCATCAATTGCACCCTCGAACTATATATAAATATCTCGGGCTGCAATTGATGCCTTGCAGCCCTTGGCTACTAATCTACTATTTTTTAAATCGTGTTTTTCTATTCGTGTTACTTATGTTCCTGGAATAACACATAGGTAACTTTTAACCTATAGAAAAGCCATGGGCACAGCCAATTAAACCAATAACAAGCACTAATTAAAAATGTATATAACCCCCGACTTCCCACCCCCCATTATAGCTATGAATCATCTTGTTTACCCCAGCTTTCAAACATAAAGAAACTACAGCTAAATCGATCCATATGTTGGGAAGCTACAATTTTCACCCCCCTTTTCTTTCTCACCTCCCCCCTCCCTCTCCCCATATGTCTAAGAAACATCTCGATAATATCAGCTTTCGAACAGAAAAAACCGCATCAAAATCGGTCCATTCGTTTGGGAGCTACGATGCCACACAAACACAAACACGCGCGCGCGCACGCACACACACACACACACACACACACACACACACACACACACACGCGCACACACGCACGCACGCACGCACGCACACACAGTGATACACACCCTAAACTTATAACACCAGTCTCTTTGTTTAGGGGTTAAACGTCACGAAAACAAAACAGAGCAACCTGTAGAGCATTTACGATATATTTCGCATCTTAAGATGACATCTTTTAATAAATTCCATATCGCTCGATATCTTAAGATATTGTAAGATGCAAATATATATTATCTTCGCCGTTTGTGATGGTTCATATAAATTGTATAGCGAGCGATATTTTATCTTAAGATAAAATATTATCGTATCTTAGCCGTCTGTGACGCGTTTTATACAGGCGTAAATGTATATAAACAAGTAATTATTATAAATATACAAAAAAAACGACTGCGAACAACATTATTGAATACGATCTGACTCCTGACCGCCCGCAAAAATAATCACACTAATGTTATAAAGGCAAAATTTGTATGTATATAAGGGCGTGTGTATGTTTGTTACTTCTTTTGGTACGGCTTATACCCAGGATTAACACATAGGCTACTTTCTATCCCGAAAAAAAAAATGCTTCCCGAGGGACGCGGGTGCAGCTAGTATTTATATGATCGATATGTTTTGATCATTTTTTTTTCGTCGGAAATACAATATGGCAGCTGTAAGCCGCCATGTTAGTTTTCTTGACACATCATATACCTTAAAGTACTCTCGTGATCAAGACGAATCCAATGATGATACCTCATTTATCAAAATCCAATAAGCCAACCAATAAGTTTAGGCTGTAGGACATGCCTAAGAAACGTACAAACATACAAACAAACATACATACAACCCAAACATATAACCCTCCTTAATCGGGTAAAAACAATATGACATACGTAGTATTCCTTAAAGTTCTGGATTAAAAAAATAAAATCATCGGATTCCATCACGATTTGTATCACATTCAGGAACATTAAAATACCACCTCAGAAATATTATTAAAAATGGTAGCGAGGCAACAAGGGATATGACGTAGAACAATATTTTTAATTCAAAAGGTAGGGTTGTGTCTTACATTTTTCACACTCAATAGTGTCGAACTCCTACAAATGTATGATGCCCAGGTACATTTCTTCAAAAAAAAACATAATTTTAACGAATATTGAGTGTTTTCCTGTGTAACAAACATATGCCTCACAAAGAGACTCGATGCTGCTATAATAAACCTGAAATACTTAGTTCCACCAGCATTTCTCACATCTAACACTGTAACATTGTCTAATCTGTGTATGAAGCCTAGATATTATATTTCTAGAAACTCATCCCAGCTGTTTGTTGATCTCGACAACCGCACGTGTTTCTGCGAATCCTAAATTTATTTATCAATCTTGCCGAGACTCACTAAACTCGCTTCGATAGGTTCACATTTTCCTGATTACTGACTAACATTTCTAGGACAGGAGATACTAAAAATAATAATAATTAGATACCATACAAATACTTATTCGCCGATCTGTTAACATGCTATTGTTATATTAATGTGGCCGTAGGTTGTACTATTAGTTATTGTTCTGTAGGTACGGTCATTTGTAGGTAAACTATACCTTACTCCTTCAATAACAAAGTGTATTTTTTACACTATACGTATAGACTTTTCTGTCGATAATTTAAGCAGGTTAAATTCTAAACGCGTCGATTAAACTTTTTCATAGTTCGGTTCAGTTAAACAGCTCACAAAGTTCTTACAAGAGTTTCTTTATGACACCGAATTACCTTCGCCCGTCTCTGCTACAGGCACGTCTCAAAATCCAGAACCAAAAGCCAGAACTAATCAACATTCGTTCATGGAACATCCTATTAGAGCTCGATGAAAATTAAAAACCATTCTAAAGCTGTATTAAAGTCACCGAAATTAAAAATTTGAGAACTATTGTCTGGCGAACAATAACCTCTCGCTACATGAAGCTTTTCATTACTAGACGCTCGCACGCTCCTTTCAGCATTTCGGCGTTCTAGAGAATTCGTAGCATACAATGTTTTTTATGAAATTGTCTGAGTTTAAAAAGACAGTTTTAGTAGTTGGAGCGCTCTGATTAGGCTATGTTCGAAGGAAGTTTCTTTTTTAATTTAGGTACAGCTACATAATCATTTTGTTCACTTTAGTGTCTAGAGCTTAGAAGCAGAAAGTAGCCTCCCGGTAAAGTTTAACTGCTTCTTTGTGGACGATTTTATCTTGGCTGAATTCAAATCAAGAAAAAAATATGCGAATTTATGCCGCGGGTATCGTTTTCTTTGAAGACTACAAAAATAACCGAAAGTATAGGTTAAAGTCCTGATTAGGATTGATTTAATTCGCACCTTTACATTATCATTTCTCGTTTGTCCCCAGGTTACTTCGGCAAATACCTGAACAAGTATAACGGGTCGTACATCCCGCCGGGGTGGCGCGAGTGGGGCGGCCTCATCATGAACTCCAAGTACTATAACTACAGCATCAACATGAATGGGAAGAAGATCAAGCACGGAGATGATTACCATAAGGTACACGGAAATTTTACATTTATTTTTACACAATGGACACAACCTAAAAACATAACTAGTCCACACCAATATATAAAAGTGAAACGTTGTCTGTTTGTGAGCTTTTAAGCCAAAAACGGCTGATTCGATTAAGATGAAATTTTGTATATAGGTACTGTACAATATGGAGACCAACATAGGATACTTTTATCCCGGAAAATGGTAATTAGCCACGAGAAAACTGGAAAATGACGATAACACGCTGAGAGGAACGGACGAAATAATAACGAGTCTGTCAAAAAACACCACGAGTGTTGGTTGGTGTTGGCTATACTTTTACATTGGTTTTTAATATCCTAGATTCCTAGATGAACATATGATGGGGTTTTTCACGATATACTGTAGTCCGCGCGGACGAAATAGCGCGCGAAAGCTAGTCCATACCAATATATAAAATATAAACAACAAAAAAAGCTGAATGGGACTGTCTGATAAATATTTTCCATTTCATGGAATTAATAGCTGAAACAAGCTGGTTTTGATAGACTTTGCAGTTATGATCAAATTAGAATAATCTTATTAAAAAGTCACATATATATATATATATATATATATGTGTGTATTATATATATATAATTATTACCTGTGTATAACAATTTATTCACTTGACATAAACTTTCTACTGTAGGGTTCGCCATCAGGTTCTGCAGATCCTTAAAATTAAACATCATAATATTTCATGGTCATCAGTCATGTGTGAGTTGAGAAAGTTGTGAATACGATATCAGGAACTGTGTTTATATCGAATTGCAAGACTTCTTTACAGTGTTATAAGTTAGGTAGGTACCTCCTATATTGCATTACAAGTAATACACTACACAAGGACTTTCTTCCTCCAGGACTACTACCCTGACCTGATCGCCAACGACTCCATCGCATTCCTGCGCTCGTCTAAGCGCCGCTTCTCCAGGAAGCCGGTGCTGCTGGTGATGTCCTTCCCCGCCCCGCACGGCCCCGAGGATTCCGCCCCACAGTACTCACATCTGTTCTTCAATGTGACTACTCATCAGTGAGTATATTCAGATGTTTTTAGCTTTAACGCCTGCTTAGCGAGAACATAGTTATCTAACAATTTTCTTAACACTTTCAAAGCGGCAGTGATTTTTGTATTATTTCCATTCCTGCTGTACAAGGCGTAGTACACCTGGTCATAAAACTATCATTGTGGCGGTACAGGGCTTATTAAACCCTGTAACGCCTAAGAAACTAAAACCCTTTTTTTGGCTTCATGTAAAAATATATGTTTTTTTTTGCTTTGAATATTAACAGTAATGAATTAATTGACATCAACCTGAAGGCGTACGTCAACAGCTTGTTTTGTTTAAAAGTTATCGGTGTGGACGCGTTTCGCGTCGTCGAAAAATCTCACTCGTAACTTCACGGCATACTCAATCTTATTTGCCGGTCAGTTAGTGCCATTCTGGAGTGCAATTGAATTCGAAATTCTCTATTTGAAAGTGCATAACAAATTGCGTAGATCGTGCTGCGGGCCGAGCTACAAGCGGACGGAACTGGTTCAGGGGCTGTGCGTGCTACGTGAGTCTGGTATAGCTGTCAACATCAGCTTATATTGTCCTGCTAACTACGGTTGACTTACAATAATGGTTAACAACTGCGCGTACGAAAACAATTCGTTCTACACAAAATATTCAATGCGCAAATTGTTTCCATGCTGTTTGCGTGAACATATCTGACCTACGGAGATTATCTGAAGTCGTTAAGTCTGCGTGGTCTTGTCCATTATGTCAAAGCAAAGAACCGAAGAAAGATAATACAAATACACCCGTGCGGGCCACCGTTACAACCGCGCATAGTGACGAGCGTTCTAGTGTCATTCCGCGCGAGGGCAGTAGTAAATTAAATGTCCCGAATCTCCGCTCCCCTGCTATGTTGTCACGTGATCCTGACCAGTTGGGTGTGATCGCCACAGAGATGAAACTAATGCGGGAGGATATGGCGGACATGAAGTCTCACATGAAGTCCCTTACGGAGCACATCACCTCGCGACTTGACGAATATGGAAACAGGTTGCGTTTATTAGAGGAACGAGAAGCAGAGCATGACACGGATATTATCACCTTGAAAAACACTGTTGCGCAATTGCGTGACCAATTGAACTCTAGGGCCCAAGCTTACCTGAGGAACGAGCTTGAGATCTCCGAGCTTGGGTATCTCTGAGACGACTGCCGAAGATCCACTGCATATCATACGAGTAACGGCTCAAAAAATCGGAGTTGTTGTTGATGATTCCGACCTTGACCATGCGTTGCGTGTGGGGCCGCGTCGCCCGGAAAAAAACGATGCACTGCCAGCATCTTCGAAGACTTCTCGTCCGTTAGTAGTACGGTTCGTGAGACGTGAAAAAAGAGAGGAATTTTTGAAAGCAGCCAAAAGCCGGCGTAACTTACTCGTATCTTGTGCTGATATTGGAGTTGAGGGGCCCAGTAAAAAGTTGTACTTCAACGAACGTTTGACTCAAGAGAACAGGCAGTTATTTCGCTCGACCAGGCATCAGTCCAAGGAAGCAGGCTTTATGTATTGCTGGACCAAGAACGGCACTATCCACGTGCGCAGGAAGGAGGGAAGCTCAGCAATCACTATCAGATCTCTGGAAAACCAGGAGCGTCACTTGGGTAACTTACCTGCTCAAAAGCAACTTCTGGTGCCTACTTGAAATCTCAGTCCCACCGAGATCTAGTTATAATTTTCTTATAACTTACTATTTAGTGGTTCATGTAATTTTTTGTGTAATGCACTCACTCATCTCTCAAACATTTAATCACATACTCTCAACTTAACATGTACAAACTCTCACTTTTACTCACTTGCGCTCGAAATACAAAAGGTTATCTGTCGCCTGAGTTGTTTCAAGTTTACTTATTTATAACTTTTTTATTAGAAATGACACACTGGGTTCTGTCTTTAATTGTTTTTAAATTTTTATTTTATCAAGATGGGTTTAGTTAATGTAAGTAATGACATTGATGAAACAATCTCTATTGATTGTCATTATTACGATTCTGTAGAATCATGTAGGACTTTAAGTAATCAACTTGATTATAATTTTAGGACCATCTCCCTAAACATAAGAAGTTATCAACACAATTTTGCTGACCTTGCGATCACTCTAAAGCGCTTCAACTTAGATTTTGACGCCATCATAATGTCGGAGTGCTGGTTATCTGAGGTTACAATAATCGATTGTCTTCCAGCCTAAAACGCGTTTCGACAAAAAAAATACAGATAAAAAAATAAAAATGGTGGAGTAGTAATGTACATCAAAAATTATTTTAATGCCGTGGCTTCTGAACCATATATCACTGGTGCTGACTCTCTTTTGATACATGTTGATGGTAAAACTGCTATCTTAGGAATTTATCGATCTCCTTCCACACCTGTTATTGAACCGTTTATAAATTCTCTTGATTTGGTCCTGACTGATTTGAGAAGTATGCCGCTTATTATTGTGACAGGTGATATGAATATTGATCTGCTGAATTCATCGAATAATCAGGTGTCTGATTATCTCTGTTTACTGGTATCGCACGGGTTACTTCCTGCTATTACCAAACCCACAAGAGGTCAAGCTTGTTTAGATCATATTTTCATCAAGTCTACTGCTAAGGCTAATGGCGTGGTTTGTATGTCCTCTACCACAGACCATGACATTGTTATTGCTGAAGTCAAACGACAACCACAACTACACTCAAATAATGCTAGATTCCGTCTTAAAACTAATACTGACGCGGTGGTTTCTGAGATTAACAATACAGAATGGTCCTTGGTTATCACAAAAACCTGTGTGAATTCTGCAGTTGCTGCCTTCAGCGAGATATTAATAAACATTTTAAACAAAAATACGTATATGGTAAAAATAGGTAAAAAAATGGTAAACATGAAGCCTTGGCTGATATAGTCACTAAGTGACTAAAGTCCCTTAAAATTTTTGAGATTAAAAAAAAAATGAAGCCTTGGATCACACCAGGCCTAATCAGATGCATGCGCCACCGAGATAAGCTTCATAGTGACTGTAAAATTCACCCTGACGATACTCAGCGGTCTAAAATCTACAAGAAATACAGAAATTTCTGCAACAAACTTCTCCGGAAAATTAAAGCACAATACAACTTGAACAAAATAAAGATGACACTAAAAAGCTTTGAAAGACCATTAAGAATATCTGTTATAACTCTAATCGCAAACATGACTCTTCAGAATTGTTAACTAGTTGTAACAATATTGATGACTCGCTTAATAGCTGCAACAAATATTTCGTATCTGTAGGGGAAAAGTTAGCTAAAAATTTTTTTTACCAAGTTGTTAGAAACTGAGAAATCACTCATCTTATCACACAGGCCTGATTCATCCGTTTATCATTGTATGTTTCTATACCCTACTGATCCTGATGAAATCTCCAAAATTATTGCAAAGTTTGACAGCGCCTCTGGTCCAGACAAAATCTCTGTGGCATTAATTAAAAAATCACTGAACGCTATTCTTAAACACTAACTTTCATTTTCAACCTCAGCTTAGAAACTGGCATATTTCCGGACTGTTGGAAGGTGGGTGCCATATCTCCAATATATAAAAACGGTCCCAAGAACATACCAGACAATTGCAGACGGGCTATAGGTCTGTAATTGTCTGGTATGTTCTTGGGACCGTTTTACTAAGCATATTCTCTAAGATATTAGAAAAAATTGTTAACAAAAGACTTACGAACTACTTAGAAAAGTATAAACTTATCTCGGATAGACAATTCGGTTTCCGCAGGGGTAGATCGACCGAGCACGCTGCAACGCTTCTTGCCGATCTAGTCTCATCTTATGTTGAAAATGGTGAGAACTGTATCGGTGTGTTTCTCGATCTGGCAAAGGCGTTTGACACGGTCTCGGTCGGTTTACTTCTGAGGAAGCTAGAATCTATGGGTGTAAAGGGTGTGTCGCTTGAGTGGTTCACGAGTTATCTGTCCAACCGTAAACAATTCACCAAAATTAGCAATCACTTTAGTGACCAATTACCTATTGATTACGGTGTCCCACAGGGCAGTATACTGGGCCCCACGCTTTTTATATTATACATAAACGACATACTAAG
The DNA here is from genome assembly GCA_946251855.1 of Alsophila aescularia. Lineage (NCBI taxonomy): Eukaryota > Metazoa > Arthropoda > Insecta > Lepidoptera > Geometridae > Alsophila > Alsophila aescularia. The sequence goes on from OX276379.1 coordinate 38,389,520, forward strand.
CAGCAATTTTAAAAATGGAGAAATTACAACATACGCGGACGATACAGTAATCTTATTTCATGGAGAAGCGTGGGACCGAGTGTACAGCATTGCAGAAGAAGGACTCTCTGTGATTGCAAACAAACTAGATAGGAATCTCCTTACCTTGAGCACTATATTGCTTTTTCCAAGACTTGTGTTTGTCTGCCCCCCATCGGGAAAGATTTAATAATTCACTACTGCTTTGATCAATCTTCCACGTGTACATGCAGCGTTATAGACCGCACTACTAGTATGAAATATTTAGGCATAATTGTTGACGAAAATCTCTCTTACAAGCAACACATAACTGACCTTTCTGCTCGAGTAAGGAAATTAATATTTATTATGAAGACCCTTCGGGATTGCACTCCTGTCCCTTTACTTAGACAAATATACCTGGCATTGTGTCAGTCTATCATATAATACTGTTTTTGTCTGAGGTAGTGCTGGTAAAAGCTATGTTATTACCATTGAGAGAGCACAGAGAGCCTTGATAAAAGTCATGTTACGAAAATGGTTTCGTTTTTCTACTGATTCGTTGTATGCAGAATTCAAAGTGTTGCGCGTACGACAGTTATTTGTTTATAATGCTACTCTAAAAATTCAGAAAAGTTTAAAAAAATGCTGCGACTACGATGAGATCATGATTAGACGAGCTTTCAGATTGCCGGTTCCCCGCGTCAAATCTTTGCTGGGTAGACGTAGTCCTGCTTACTCTCACCTATGCACCTACAATAAAGTAAGCAAACTGTGTGAAATTAAAAATCTCTCCATATATCAGTGTAAAAAATGTATTAGGGAATGGCTACTTAAACTTTCCTATGACAAAACAGAAGAAGTTATTTGAAATTTAAGAACGCGCACTTACATGCTCACCCTCTCCATACACACACACACACACACACACACACACACACACACACACACATACACACACACCCTCACACACACACGCACACACACACCCTCACTCACACACACACACAAACACACACACACACACACGCACACACACTCTCCTTAGCACACTCACACACATTTGCATAACGCACTTACATGCTCACCCTCTCCATACACACACACACACACACACACACACACATACACACACACACATACATACATACATACATACATACATACATACATACACACACACACACACACACACACCCTTACACACACACACACACGCACACACAATCTCCTTAGCACACTCACAAACATTTGCATAACGCACAGACATGCCACATTCCTTTTTCTCTAGTTTTATAATGAACATAGGCACTATAATTATATAGATTCTGTTTTGCGTACCTTTACTAAATAAGACCATAAATTTTCGTCTTTTGCATTGCCACTGTATAATTACTTTCCTTATTTATAATTATTTTCTTTCGGTTCAGTTAAATGTAACAAACTTATCTGCTAAATTTGCACTCGAGCCCCAAAATACAGGCCTCGTGCTTAGTTTGGGGTTCGCCGACAATCTTGTTTGATGTTTCTCTATTTGTTTTTTCTTCCTATTTGTTTTCACATGTATTAATCTCTTTTTGGCAATAAAAACTCATTTATCATTTATTTAGTTATAACTATAATAAAATACAGGGTCTTATGCACCCTGTGCCGCACTGAATAAAGAAAGTTTTCTGCATATTTTGGGGATGAGAAATAAAAATATATTGTTCCCACTGTCTTCACGAACATCGTAGTTTATTTTTTTACGGCACCTTTTTGTCGGTCGTTACGCCATGTCGACGCGTGCGTTTCACTCTAGTGCGATCCAACACTAGCCGCGCGAAGCTAGCGCGGGGTGCGGTACAAGGTGCGCGGGGTACCAGGAACATTCAACCTGTTTTCGCACTTTGATGAAATTTTATCTCTTCTGTGCGGTACCTGGCCGAAGGAATCTGGTATTAAGGTAGCCACACCAATGGACTCTATTTTAATAACACATCTTAGATATATATTCATCTCATTCAAAGACAAAAAAGAAAACAAGAACAAAGAGGTCTATACTTTTCTTAGTCGCACTGTAAGCGAGGCATAGACAAGGTGTTTCAGATCTGGTTTCGCACTCAACGTGTTAAGGGAAATATTAGCTGTGTTTTTTGAGTTAGTTCAATTGAGCTGCCAATAGACGCCATCTAAGTCGCCGTCCCCGTAAGACGAATTTAGAGATTGAGAGAAAAATTTGGATGGCGATCACGGTAGCAGAGCGACGGATGATGCAGGAGTCCCGCCCGTGATCCAAATTTTTCCTTTAGAAAATAATTAGATAGTATCCACATCGCCAGGCAGACGGTGTTGCTGGTAAAACTTCTCAATAGTCGCATCTGTTTTGTTACGTGACACTAACTAAAGAGACTTTCCATCATAGCTATTATTGTGATTCGTTTTGGACATCGTTATTCTTTGCTACAAAGATAACAGCTAGTAAGTACCTATCGACTACAGCCTGCAGCGTGTCCTAATCTAATATCGTGACCTAAAACACGTGTGCGATTCTCCGATAGATAGCTTTATCAAAAACAGCAAATTCATTCAGCTCTCGATATTGCACGCTATTATCAAACCTGATGTCAGCATAAAAGGTCATTTCATGTAACCCACTAACCTTGAGAGGACAGTGAACAAAGAATAGGCCTCCTTCATTGGTATTTTTAGCGTGCCCTTATCTGTCGTGCTTTCGCACCGTAGACAATTCGTTCCTTTCTTGTAAAAGACTTAATAGACCATTTTACTCAATTGATACTGTTTATTCTGAGATACAGTTCTTAAATTAGATTGTCTTCGTGCATCTTAACAAAATTATTGTATTGTCTTTTTGACTTTGTCAGTAGCATTAGATCTGGGAAAATTAAACTGTACGTCCGTCCCCGTGTTCTGTTTTAGCAAAACACAAGTCTTATTTCTCACATCCCACATGAACAAAGTCACGGGTAACCGCTTGTCTTGTTTGTAATCATGAACGTAGCTGTGAACGTGCGCCTCTATGGGGTTTCGGCTTAATTGCTGTGGCGTTTCGCGGGTGTTGGCGGCCATCTTGCTCCTCTTTAAATATTTAAGGAGTTGACCGAGTTTTTAGGGTCCCTTAAAACGTTTTGACTTTACCTACATCGTTAGATCATCATCATCATCGTTTTGTTTTTAAATTTAATGATACGCAAGATCATTTACTGAGTACTAACTACAGTTTTACAATCCATAAAATTGTGCCCGAACTGAGTACCCCGCGCTGTACGGTTTTTTTTCACATTTTGGCTTATTCTTACTCATGCCTATAGCTCATTTTTTTTTTTGTTACGCGTCATGGTAAGCGTCACGCCTGTCCATAACAGTTGCAGTGCCACCCCGAACTTTGGTTGCAAAGTCTTGCGCGTCACTGCACTGCGCACGTCACCCTGAGACATTGGTTGTTAAGTCTCATTACCCAGTAATTTCGCTGGAAACATTGCCCTTCAAACCTACACAACAAAATGTACGAAGCCTTGGTAAAATAGAACTAATAAAATAAATTATTATAAAATAAACAAAAAACCTAACTTCGAATAGAACTAAAAAGAGGCAAACAAGCTTTAGATTTTTGATTTTGAAATATAAGATGCAGTCGGAGCCATCATTCATTCATTTCTGCTTTGACGGGATCAGACGAGCTGACTCTTCATGCCTCCGACAACATATTATATTTCTGCTTTGACGGGATCAGACGAGCTGACTCTTCATGCCTCCGACAACATATTATATTTCTGCTTTGACGGGATCAGACGAGCTGACTCTTCATGCCTCCGACAACATATATTTCTGCTTTGACGGGATCAGACGAGCTGACTCTTCATGCCTCCGACAACATATTATATTTCTGCTTTGACGGGATCAGACGAGCTGACTCTTCATGCCTCCGACAACATATTATATTTCAAAATAAAAAATCTATAGCTTGTTTGCCTCTTTTTAGTTTTGTTCGATCGGGTTTTTTGTTTTTTGATAATAATTTATTATTATTTTATACTTTTTAGTTTATATTTATAAGAATTTGGGGGACTGGGTCCAGAAGCACGGGGTTTTGTCAGGGAGATGTCCAGACGCTTAGTAGAAACTACAGGTGACCAAAGAGCTGGCGCTTACCTCAGTCAGATAATTAGATTAGCTATTTAACGAGGTAACGTCGCCAGCTTTTTGGGCACCTTACCTGCAGACGGTGACCTAAATTCAGTTTTTTATTTGTAATTAGTTGTCATTTAAGGTTTTGTATATATAGTTAGTTTTAATTGTAAATTAGATTTTTAGTTAAGTTGTTATATATTAAATTATTATTCATAGAATTAGGTAGTGAAAATGTTTGCTAACCAACTTTAGATCGATATAGATCCTAAATGGTCATTAGAAACGAAAAATTATATGAGAAACCTAAAGATAATTTTTAAATACCTATTCAATGATACCCCACATGACATAGTTAGTTGACCATTTTTTTTTCTTTTTCACTATATGGCGTCTAGTAGTCGCCATATTGAATTTTGATTAATGTCATGTCTTTAGTAGCACTCGCAAGATTAAGACAAAACGACTGACGTATGAATCATCAAAATCGGTCGACGCGTTTTGTGTATATGGTGCCACAAAGGAACAGACATACATATATACATACATACATAGACTAAACACATAAACACATTACATACATACATACATAGACTAAACACATAAACACATTACCGGACCTTTGCGTTGCGCAGTCTGGTAATAATAGTTTTAACTTGCACAAACAAAGCTAACAAAGCTAAATAGTAAGGACTTGATATGATAACAAAGGGCTTTGAAAGTATATTTAAAAAAGAATCTCGTAGCTTCTTAGGTATCTATCTACGACAACGAGGGTCCAAAATGTGAGGAAAAAACGTATAAATACGTCGGTAATCGGTGTAAGTAGATTGTATCGTTTCTCTTCTCATGAAAACAATTTCATCAATGAACAAAATGTTGCAACAATTATGTTTTCTTTCGCTCTCTATGTGAAATATAAATAGCTTAAAAGCTAAAACAAATACGCCTGCCCTGCCAAAAAATAACTTATGCCAATTAATTATATACTGTTGGAATGTACTTATCAAAGCCTTCAATTTGATATCCATATTGTAAAATTCGAAGTTTTTTTGAAAATGGTGCCATTCTGACGCCATATTGAGTTTTTTGAAAGCAAAATATAGCCTATGTTACACGGGCGGGATGTAAGGATTCTAACGATACCTCATACGTCTAAATCTGTCCAGGCATTTAAAAGTTATGGTGGAATAAAGAAACTCACATACATGCTTACATACATGAATCCTAAAAACATTACACTCCTTTTTTTGGACAGTCGTGTAAAAAGGGTTCAATTGTCACGGAGCTTGCTTTGTGAGATAACTGATAACACACATTTCACCTCAAACGGCACACAATTTATGTTTTGTTTAAAAAACTTTGCTAAATCGTGCGAAGTTAGCCGAGGCGGGTCCCTAGTACAGAATAATAATGGGTGGGCGAGTTTTGCAAAGTTTTATTTGTAAATCCGAGCGAACGGCGGACTCTGGACCGCCTATTTGCCGTTACTTTACTTCCTCAATAAATACCAGCTTTATAAAATAACTTTCAAGCGTATATTTAACGTATTTGGACTTTTTTTAACCCCCAAACAAAGATACGGGTGTTATAAGCTTAGGGTGTGTATCACTGTGTCACTGTGTGTGTCTGTCTGTGGCATCGTAGCTCCCTAACGAATGGACCGACTTTGATGCGGTTTTGCGTTTGAATGCTGATGTGATCGAGATGGTTCTTAGCTATAATTGGGGGAGGGAGGAGGGGGGGGGTTGAGAAAAAGGGGTGAGAATCGTAGCTTCCAAACGAATGGACCGATTTAGCTGCGGTCTTTATGTTTGAAAGCTTGAAAGCGTGAGTAAACGAGATGATGATGATGATGATGATGATGATGATGATGTTTGAAAACCGAAGTGACCGAGATGGACCTAAGCTAAAAAAAAAGGTTGAGAAAAGGGGGATGAGAATCGTACCTTCCAAACGAATAGACCGATTTATATGCGGTTTTTTATGTTTGAAAGCTGAGGTAAACAAGATGGTTCTTAGATGGTTTTTGGTTATGGGGGAAGGGATTGGGGGTGAAGATCGTAGCTCCCAAACGAATGGACCGATTTTGATGCGGTTTTTTATGTTTGAAAACTGATGTGATCGAGATGCTTCTTAGCTATGATGGAGGGTGGGGTCGGGGTTATATAATTTTTTTATTTGTGTTTTAAATCAACAGAATTGATGTAATTCTTCCAATTCAATATTATTTTTATTCAATTCAAACTATGCTCTTTTCTAAGTTGACAAAGGGAAACCATGATATGGACTAAAATATGACACACATAGTCGCCAACCATCATAGCAACACTAACGGCGCTAACGCCCACATATTCTAAAGTATTTCTTTCCAAAATCCAGGTCAGTTCACTTTACCTAAGATAAACTTACTAAATAAAATAAAACATGCTGAACATTTGTATGTATTCACCATCTGTACACGATTCTGTACGGAACTGCGCGCCTTTCATCGCACGCTCGCAGCCGTATAGTTATTTTTTCGCGAAAGCTCTAAAATTTCACGTAGGAACACTTATAGCAGACGGTGCCCTGAATAATTTCACCTCCACTCCGCGAAGGTTGATTTATATTTCAGAAGAATGTTTAGGCTCACGTCCCGGAGGTATTAAGGCCTCTTGCGGTTGCTCGTTTGCTCGTATTTAGAAGTAGTATTGTAGCAGATGACATCAATATGTTGAGAAATATCCAATTTCACTATATTTCTAACAGCAGACTCCGAGTCTGGACCTGTAGCTTCTTAAAATCAATAAATGCTATTAAAGTAAAGACAGAGTAGAAATAACACAATAGGTCTATCATTTCAACTGAAGTCGTACGTCTTGTTATGGGTAAATCGATCAAAATGTTCCTTCCATCCAATTCTGCTTAAAACGGCGGCAAGGCAATCTCAATTCTCCGAGGAATTGCGGAGCGGCATCGATTGACAGCTGTTGTCACAGATGTGCTTGCTCGTATTGACTTGGAAGATGAAGTTTGCCGTATCGGTATTGCATTGAATATTAATAATGTACAGAGTATACTTATTACATACCTACATATGGTAGTGACATAATAAACCTTAGTTTCTGGCGTATAGAGTTCTTAAATAGAAAAACTTTGTTTATGCCAGAAAATAGGTTCCGCCAATGTTGTTAATCACGAAAATAGGGTTACGTCAAGGTTGTTAATCGAAGTGGAAATTCTTCGTAACTAAACAGCCTGCTTTAGAAAGGTTCTTGACTTGAAGCGAGGATGAAAGATCAACGGTGTTTAGAATGACTTGACATAATATGAGCTGTTTAAAACCTTATAGGATTTAGATATTGAAAAATAAAACAGGACTTTATTCACTCGTTTTTCCAACATTTCTTAAATTGAATTGAGTCGTGAAACATAAAACCTATTTTGGATTAGCTTGTCAAATATGTTAGCTTTCTAAGAATTTTCCAAGGTTTTTGATAGGTAAATGTCGCTTATATAGTACTAGCTGCGCCCCGCAGCTTCGCCCGCGGTCAAACTTTGCCACTCCCACAAGTTTAGAAACTTAATCTTAAAAATTCCCTCCTTTTTGCATCTATATTTTATTATCTATTCGGGACGGATACAAATTCAAAAAATCAAAGATAGTAAAAATCTGTCCAGCAGTTCTTGAGTTATAAATAGTGTAAGTAACACGAATTTCTGACTTTCAGTTATATATATATATAGATGTTATATATCCAAATTCTTAAATGTTTCTGCTCTTCTGGTTCTTATTTTTTTTTATAAGCTATCCTGCTACCAAATTTTATCTAAATCCGTCCAGCCATTCGAGCGTGAAGGAGCAACAAACACACACACACACACACACACACACACACACACACACACACACACACACACACACAAACAAAAAAACTTTCGCATTTATAATATTAGTGTGATTAGTGTGATAATGATAATAATAAACAACCTAGCATACACCTAATGAAAACAATTTTTTCTGCAAATGAGAGCATTTAACAAGTTTTTAGATAGGTAAATGTCACTTTTGTAATGATAATAATAAAAAAAACTAAAATACACCTACTGAAAAAGGTTTTCGCGCAAATGAGAGAATTTTACAAGTTTTTAGATAGGTAAATGTCACTTTTGTAATGATAATAATAAAAAAAACTAAAATACACCTACTGAAAAAGGTTTTCGCGCAAATGAGAGAATTTTACAAGTTTTTAGATAGGTAAATGTCACTTTTATAATGATAATAATAAAAAAAACTAAAATACACCTACTGAAAAAGGTTTTCGCGCAAATGAGAGAATTTTACAAGTTTTTAGATAGGTAAATGTCACTTTTGTAATGATAATAATAAAAAAAACTAAAATACACCTACTGAAAAAGGTTTTCGCGCAAATGAGAGAATTTTACAAGTTTTTAGATAGGTAAATGTCACTTTTGTAATGATAATAATAAAAAAACCTAAAATACACCTACTGAAAAAGGTTTTCGCGCAAATGAGAGAATTTTACAAGTTTTTAGATAGGTAAATGTCACTTTTATAATGATAATAATAAAAAAAACTAAAATACACCTACTGAAAAAGGTTTTCGCGCAAATGAGAGAATTTTACAAGTTTTTAGATAGGTAAATGTCACTTTTGTAATGATAATAATAAAAAAAACTAAAATACACCTACTGAAAAAGGTTTTCGCGCAAATGAGAGAATTTTACAAGTTTTTAGATAGGTAAATGTCACTTTTGTAATGATAATAATAAAAAAACCTAAAATACACCTACTGAAAAAGGTTTTCGCGCAAATGAGAGAATTTTACAAGTTTTTAGATAGGTAAATGTCACTTTTATAATGATAATAATAAAAAAAACTAAAATACACCTACTGAAAAAGGTTTTCGCGCAAATGAGAGAATTTTACAAGTTTTTAGATAGGTAAATGTCACTTTTGTAATGATAATAATAAAAAAAACTAAAATACACCTACTGAAAAAGGTTTTCGCGCAAATGAGAGAATTTTACAAGTTTTTAGATAGGTAAATGTCACTTTTGTAATGATAATAATAAAAAAAACTAAAATACACCTACTGAAAAAGGTTTTCGCGCAAATGAGAGAATTTTACAAGTTTTTAGATAGGTAAATGTCACTTTTATAATGATAATAATAAAAAAAACTAAAATACACCTACTGAAAAAGGTTTTCGCGCAAATGAGAGAATTTTACAAGTTTTTAGATAGGTAAATGTCACTTTTGTAATGATAATAATAAAAAAAACTAAAATACACCTACTGAAAAAGGTTTTCGCGCAAATGAGAGAATTTTACAAGTTTTTAGATAGGTAAATGTCACTTTTATAATGATAATAATAAAAAAAACTAAAATACACCTACTGAAAAAGGTTTTCGCGCAAATGAGAGAATTTTACAAGTTTTTAGATAGGTAAATGTCACTTTTGTAATGATAATAATAAAAAAAACTAAAATACACCTACTGAAAAAGGTTTTCGCGCAAATGAGAGAATTTTACAAGTTTTTAGATAGGTAAATGTCACTTTTGTAATGATAATAATAAAAAAACCTAAAATACACCTACTGAAAAAGGTTTTCGCGCAAATGAGAGAATTTTACAAGTTTTTAGATAGGTAAATGTCACTTTTATAATGATAATAATAAAAAAAACTAAAATACACCTACTGAAAAAGGTTTTCGCGCAAATGAGAGAATTTTACAAGTTTTTAGATAGGTAAATGTCACTTTTGTAATGATAATAATAAAAAAAACTAAAATACACCTACTGAAAAAGGTTTTCGCGCAAATGAGAGAATTTTACAAGTTTTTAGATAGGTAAATGTCACTTTTATAATGATAATAATAAAAAAAACTAAAATACACCTACTGAAAAAGGTTTTCGCGCAAATGAGAGAATTTTACAAGTTTTTAGATAGGTAAATGTCACTTTTGTAATGATAATAATAAAAAAAACTAAAATACACCTACTGAAAAAGGTTTTCGCGCAAATGAGAGAATTTTACAAGTTTTTAGATAGGTAAATGTCACTTTTATAATGATAATAATAAAAAAAACTAAAATACACCTACTGAAAAAGGTTTTCGCGCAAATGAGAGAATTTTACAAGTTTTTAGATAGGTAAATGTCACTTTTGTAATGATAATAATAAAAAAAACTAAAATACACCTACTGAAAAAGGTTTTCGCGCAAATGAGAGAATTTTACAAGTTTTTAGATAGGTATATGTCACTTTTGTAATGATAATAATAAAAAAACCTAAAATACACCTACTGAAAAAGGTTTTCGCGCAAATGAGAGAATTTTACAAGTTTTTAGATAGGTAAATGTCACTTTTATAATGATAATAATAAAAAAAACTAAAATACACCTACTGAAAAAGGTTTTCGCGCAAATGAGAGAATTTTACAAGTTTTTAGATAGGTAAATGTCACTTTTGTAATGATAATAATAAAAAAACCTAAAATACACCTACTGAAAAAGGTTTTCGCGCAAATGAGAGAATTTTACAAGTTTTTAGATAGGTAAATGTCACTTTTATAATGATAATAATAAAAAAAACTAAAATACACCTACTGAAAAAGGTTTTCGCGCAAATGAGAGAATTTTACAAGTTTTTAGATAGGTAAATGTCACTTTTGTAATGATAATAATAAAAAAACCTAAAATACACCTACTGAAAAAGGTTTTCGCGCAAATGAGAGAATTTTACAAGTTTTTAGATAGGTAAATGTCACTTTTGTAATGATAATAATAAATAAACCTAAAATACACCTACTGAAAAAGGTTTTCGCGCAAATGAGAGAATTTTACAAGTTTTTAGATAGGTAAATGTCACTTTTATAATGATAATAATAAAAAAAACTAAAATACACCTACTGTAAAAGGTTTTCGCGCAAATGAGAGAATTTTACAAGTTTTTAGATAGGTAAATGTCACTTTTGTAATGATAATAATAAATAAACCTAAAATACACCTACTGAAAAAGGTTTTCGCGCAAATGAGAGAATTTTACAAGTTTTTAGATAGGTAAATGTCACTTTTGTAATGATAATAATAAATAAACCTAAAATACACCTACTGAAAAAGGTTTTCGCGCAAATGTTAGAATTTTACAAGTTTTTAGATAGGTAAATGTCACTTTTGTAATGATAATAATAAATAAACCTAAAATACACCTACTGAAAAAGGTTTTCGCGCAAATGAGAGAATTTTACAAGTTTTTAGATAGGTAAATGTCACTTTTGTTATGATAATAATAAAAAAACCTAAAATACACCTACTGAAAAAGGTTTTCGCGCAAATGAGAGAATTTTACAAGTTTTTAGATAGGTAAATGTCACTTTTGTAATGATAATAATAAAAAAACCTAAAATACACCTACTGAAAAAGGTTTTCGCGCAAATGAGAGAATTTTACAAGTTTTTAGATAGGTAAATGTCACTTTTGTAATGATAATAATAAAAAAACCTAAAATACACCTACTGAAAAAGGTTTTCGCGCAAATGAGAGAATTTTACAAGTTTTTAGATAGGTAAATGTCACTTTTGTAATGATAATAATAAAAAAACCTAAAATACACCCACTGAAAAAGGTTTTCGCGCAAATGAGAGAATTTTACAAGTTTTTAGATAGGTAAATGTCACTTTTGTAATGATAATAATAAAAAAACCTAAAATACACCTACTGAAAAAGGTTTTTGCGCAAATGAGAGAATTTTACAAGTTTTTAGATAGGTAAATGTCACTTTTGTAATGATAATAATAAAAAAACCTAAAATACACCTACTGAAAAAGGTTTTCGCGCAAATGAGAGAATTTTACAAGTTTTTAGATAGGTAAATGTCACTTTTGTAATGATAATAATAAAAAAACCTAAAATACACCTACTGAAAAAGGTTTTTGCGCAAATGAGAGAATTTTACAAGTTTTTATATAGGTAAATGTCACTTTTGTAATGATAATAATAAAAAAACCTAAAATACACCTACTGAAAAAGGTTTTCGCGCAAATGAGAGAATTTTACAAGTTTTTAGATAGGTAAATGTCACTTTTGTAATGATAATAATAAAAAAACCTAAAATACACCCACTGAAAAAGGTTTTCGCGCAAATGAGAGAATTTTACAAGTTTTTAGATAGGTAAATGTCACTTTTGTAATGATAATAATAAATAAACCTAAAATACACCTACTGAAAAAGGTTTTCGCGCAAATGAGAGAATTTTACAAGTTTTTAGATAGGTAAATGTCACTTTTGTAATGATAATAATAAATAAACCTAAAATACACCTACTGAAAAAGGTTTTCGCGCAAATGAGAGAATTTTACAAGTTTTTAGATAGGTAAATGTCACTTTTGTTATGATAATAATAAAAAAACCTAAAATACACCTACTGAAAAAGGTTTTCGCGCAAATGAGAGAATTTTACAAGTTTTTAGATAGGTAAATGTCACTTTTATAATGATAATAATAAAAAAAACTAAAATACACCTACTGAAAAAGGTTTTCGCGCAAATGAGAGAATTTTACAAGTTTTTAGATAGGTAAATGTCACTTTTGTAATGATAATAATAAATAAACCTAAAATACACCTACTGAAAAAGGTTTTCGCGCAAATGAGAGAATTTTACAAGTTTTTAGATAGGTAAATGTCACTTTTGTAATGATAATAATAAATAAACCTAAAATACACCTACTGAAAAAGGTTTTCGCGCAAATGAGAGAATTTTACAAGTTTTTAGATAGGTAAATGTCACTTTTGTAATGATAATAATAAAAAAACCTAAAATACACCTACTGAAAAAGGTTTTCGCGCAAATGAGAGAATTTTACAAGTTTTTAGATAGGTAAATGTCACTTTTGTAATGATAATAATAAAAAAACCTAAAATACACCCACTGAAAAAGGTTTTCGCGCAAATGAGAGAATTTTACAAGTTTTTAGATAGGTAAATGTCACTTTTGTAATGATAATAATAAAAAAACCTAAAATACACCTACTGAAAAAGGTTTTTGCGCAAATGAGAGAATTTTACAAGTTTTTAGATAGGTAAATGTCACTTTTGTAATGATAATAATAAAAAAACCTAAAATACACCTACTGAAAAAGGTTTTCGCGCAAATGAGAGAATTTTACAAGTTTTTAGATAGGTAAATGTCACTTTTGTAATGATAATAATAAATAAACCTAAAATACACCTACTGAAAAAAGTTTTCGCGCAAATGAGAGAATTTTACAAGTTTTTAGATAGGTAAATGTCACTTTTGTAATGATAATAATAAATAAACCTAAAATACACCTACTGAAAAAGGTTTTCGCGCAAATGAGAGAATTTTACAAGTTTCTAGATAGGTAAATGTCACTTTTGTAATGATAATAATAAAAAAACCTAAAATACACCTACTGAAAAAGGTTTTCGCGCAAATGAGAGAATTTTACAAGTTTTTAGATAGGTAAATGTCACTTTTGTAATGATAATAATAAAAAAACCTAAAATACACCCACTGAAAAAGGTTTTCGCGCAAATGAGAGAATTTTACAAGTTTTTAGATAGGTAAATGTCACTTTTGTAATGATAATAATAAAAAAACCTAAAATACACCTACTGAAAAAGGTTTTTGCGCAAATGAGAGAATTTTACAAGTTTTTAGATAGGTAAATGTCACTTTTGTAATGATAATAATAAAAAAACCTAAAATACACCTACTGAAAAAGGTTTTCGCGCAAATGAGAGAATTTTACAAGTTTTTAGATAGGTAAATGTCACTTTTGTAATGATAATAATAAAAAAACCTAAAATACACCTACTGAAAAAGGTTTTCGCGCAAATGAGAGAATTTTACAAGTTTTTAGATAGGTAAATGTCACTTTTGTAATGATAATAATAAAAATACCTAAAATACACCCACTGAAAAAGGTTTTCGCGCAAATGAGAGAATTTTACAAGTTTTTAGATAGGTAAATGTCACTTTTGTAATGATAATAATAAAAAAACCTAAAATACACCTACTGAAAAAGGTTTTTGCGCAAATGAGAGAATTTTACAAGTTTTTAGATAGGTAAATGTCACTTTTGTAATGATAATAATAAAAAAACCTAAAATACACCTACTGAAAAAGGTTTTCGCGCAAATGAGAGAATTTTACAAGTTTTTAGATAGGTAAATGTCACTTTTATAATGATAATAATAAAAAAAACTAAAATACACCTACTGAAAAAGGTTTTCGCGCAAATGAGAGAATTTTACAAGTTTTTAGATAGGTAAATGTCACTTTTGTAATGATAATAATAAATAAACCTAAAATACACCTACTGAAAAAGGTTTTCGCGCAAATGAGAGAATTTTACAAGTTTTTAGATAGGTAAATGTCACTTTTGTAATGATAATAATAAATAAACCTAAAATACACCTACTGAAAAAGGTTTTCGCGCAAATGAGAGAATTTTACAAGTTTTTAGATAGGTAAATGTCACTTTTATAATGATAATAATAAAAAAAACTAAAATACACCTACTGAAAAAGGTTTTCGCGCAAATGAGAGAATTTTACAAGTTTTTAGATAGGTAAATGTCACTTTTGTAATGATAATAATAAATAAACCTAAAATACACCTACTGAAAAAGGTTTTCGCGCAAATGAGAGAATTTTACAAGTTTTTAGATAGGTAAATGTCACTTTTGTAATGATAATAATAAATAAACCTAAAATACACCTACTGAAAAAGGTTTTCGCGCAAATGAGAGAATTTTACAAGTTTTTAGATAGGTAAATGTCACTTTTATAATGATAATAATAAAAAAAACTAAAATACACCTACTGAAAAAGGTTTTCGCGCAAATGAGAGAATTTTACAAGTTTTTAGATAGGTAAATGTCACTTTTGTAATGATAATAATAAATAAACCTAAAATACACCTACTGAAAAAGGTTTTCGCGCAAATGAGAGAATTTTACAAGTTTTTAGATAGGTAAATGTCACTTTTGTAATGATAATAATAAAAAAACCTAAAATACACCTACTGAAAAAGGTTTTCGCGCAAATGTTAGAATTTTACAAGTTTTTAGATAGGTAAATGTCACTTTTGTAATGATAATAATAAATAAACCTAAAATACACCTACTGAAAAAGGTTTTCGCGCAAATGAGAGAATTTTACAAGTTTTTAGATAGGTAAATGTCACTTTTGTTATGATAATAATAAAAAAACCTAAAATACACCTACTGAAAAAGGTTTTCGCGCAAATGAGAGAATTTTACAAGTTTTTAGATAGGTAAATGTCACTTTTATAATGATAATAATAAAAAAAACTAAAATACACCTACTGAAAAAGGTTTTCGCGCAAATGAGAGAATTTTACAAGTTTTTAGATAGGTAAATGTCACTTTTGTAATGATAATAATAAAAAAACCTAAAATACACCCACTGAAAAAGGTTTTCGCGCAAATGAGAGAATTTTACAAGTTTTTAGATAGGTAAATGTCACTTTTGTAATGATAATAATAAAAAAACCTAAAATACACCTACTGAAAAAGGTTTTCGCGCAAATGAGAGAATTTTACAAGTTTTTAGATAGGTAAATGTCACTTTTGTAATGATAATAATAAAAAAACCTAAAATACACCTACTGAAAAAGGTTTTCGCGCAAATGAGAGAATTTTACAAGTTTTTAGATAGGTAAATGTCACTTTTGTAATGATAATAATAAAAAAACCTAAAATACACCCACTGAAAAAGGTTTTCGCGCAAATGAGAGAATTTTACAAGTTTTTAGATAGGTAAATGTCACTTTTGTAATGATAATAATAAAAAAACCTAAAATACACCTACTGAAAAAGGTTTTTGCGCAAATGAGAGAATTTTACAAGTTTTTAGATAGGTAAATGTCACTTTTGTAATGATAATAATAAAAAAACCTAAAATACACCTACTGAAAAAGGTTTTCGCGCAAATGAGAGAATTTTACAAGTTTTTAGATAGGTAAATGTCACTTTTGTAATGATAATAATAAAAAAACCTAAAATACACCCACTGAAAAAGGTTTTCGCGCAAATGAGAGAATTTTACAAGTTTTTAGATAGGTAAATGTCACTTTTGTAATGATAATAATAAAAAAACCTAAAATACACCTACTGAAAAAGGTTTTTGCGCAAATGAGAGAATTTTACAAGTTTTTAGATAGGTAAATGTCACTTTTGTAATGATAATAATAAAAAAACCTAAAATACACCTACTGAAAAAGGTTTTCGCGCAAATGAGAGAATTTTACAAGTTTTTAGATAGGTAAATGTCACTTTTGTAATGATAATAATAAATAAACCTAAAATACACCTACTGAAAAAGGTTTTCGCGCAAATGAGAGAATTTTACAAGTTTTTAGATAGGTAAATGTCACTTTTGTAATGATAATAATAAATAAACCTAAAATACACCTACTGAAAAAGGTTTTCGCGCAAATGAGAGAATTTTACAAGTTTCTAGATAGGTAAATGTCACTTTTGTAATGATAATAATAAAAAAACCTAAAATACACCTACTGAAAAAGGTTTTCGCGCAAATGAGAGAATTTTACAAGTTTTTAGATAGGTAAATGTCACTTTTGTAATGATAATAATAAAAAAACCTAAAATACACCCACTGAAAAAGGTTTTCGCGCAAATGAGAGAATTTTACAAGTTTTTAGATAGGTAAATGTCACTTTTGTAATGATAATAATAAAAAAACCTAAAATACACCTACTGAAAAAGGTTTTTGCGCAAATGAGAGAATTTTACAAGTTTTTAGATAGGTAAATGTCACTTTTGTAATGATAATAATAAAAAAACCTAAAATACACCTACTGAAAAAGGTTTTCGCGCAAATGAGAGAATTTTACAAGTTTTTAGATAGGTAAATGTCACTTTTGTAATGATAATAATAAAAAAACCTAAAATACACCTACTGAAAAAGGTTTTCGCGCAAATGAGAGAATTTTACAAGTTTTTAGATAGGTAAATGTCACTTTTGTAATGATAATAATAAAAATACCTAAAATACACCCACTGAAAAAGGTTTTCGCGCAAATGAGAGAATTTTACAAGTTTTTAGATAGGTAAATGTCACTTTTGTAATGATAATAATAAAAAAACCTAAAATACACCTACTGAAAAAGGTTTTTGCGCAAATGAGAGAATTTTACAAGTTTTTAGATAGGTAAATGTCACTTTTGTAATGATAATAATAAAAAAACCTAAAATACACCTACTGAAAAAGGTTTTCGCGCAAATGAGAGAATTTTACAAGTTTTTAGATAGGTAAATGTCACTTTTGTAATGATAATAATAAAAAAACCTAAAATACACCTACTGAAAAAGGTTTTCGCGCAAATGAGACCCCGATTTCGAGACCCTCTCCTCCGTCATTTACAGGTCCTTTCTAAACTATAGCTATTCTAATGTAGCTAGGTCATGAGGTCGTGAGTCGTGACATTAGGACTTAAAAATAAACAACTTTGTTCCCTCGAACACATTTTTTGATACTATAGGTACTACTAGTAGTAGGTGGTAGTAGTAGTAGTAGTAGTAGTAGTAGTAGTAGTAGTAGTAGTAGTAGTAGTAGTAGTAGTAGTGTTATCTTTGGGCTTAAAGTAACACAAATCAAAATTCGTTCAGTCGAATGGTTTTTTTCGATTGCTCGGCTTCTACTCGTCGCATTGTATCAGATACTACAATACAACAGTGAATACCGCATTTCAATCGGTCCAGGATGTTATTACGTGCTGTGAAAACATTGCAAAAAAGCTGAAAGATGGACACCATTTTTATGAAATGTTGTATTCTTGTGGATAGGTGTTTTTAACCCCCGAACCCCTAAAGAGAAGGTTACATGTGTATCATTGTATGTATCACTGTATGTATAACTGTATGTACTACTATGTATCACTGTATGTATCACTTTTTAGTATCACGGTATGTATCACTGTATATATCACTGTATGTATCACTTTATGTATCACGGTAGGTATCACTGTATGTATCAATGTATGTATCACTGTATATATCACTGTATACATCACTGTAAGTATCACTGTATCCGTGTGTCTGTCTGTGGCATCGTGGCTCCCAAACGAATGGACCAATTTTGATGCGTTTTTTTTATTTGAAAGCTGATGTCATCAATATGCTTTTTAACTATAATGGGGGTGGAAGGGGTCGGTTTTTTTAATGTCTGCTTGTTATTACCTTCATTGTACAGACTTTTCGTTACTTACTGCTTTAATTTACGTACCTATAGAGGAAAGATACGAGTAGAAACTCTCCAAAGTCTGAACTAAAAAGCAGCTCGTTCTGCGTTTTGCCGACATCAGAAAGGCCGTGCCTGTGACAGCTGAGAAGACAGCCGCATAAATTACCGATCCGGTTGGCGGCAGACGGGCGGCGGCGCGCTCCGGTGCCGGCCCGGCGCACTCAGGGGTTAATACGTGAAGGGATATACAATATCAGATTAAACTGTTTTATGCCACTGAGACATGGTGACTCTATCAGGGGACATTAGACGTCTCACCACCTTCCCATCTTCATTTGATGAATGTTGAAGCATTAATAATAATGTACCTACGTGATGTTATAGAATACAGTTACACAGCGGTATACAGTTTAGAAAAGTTGCGATTATAAATCAATCAATACATAGTATAAAACTAGCTTAAAAAAACACTCCTGCCACGCCAAAAAAGAGCTTTTGCCAATAAATTATATACTGTTGGAATGTGCTTATCAAGGCCTTTAATTTGACACCCATTACCCCTATTGTGAAATTCGAAGTAATAATGTAATGTATTTTTTTCAAATTTCAAAATGTGGCCAAACAGCCGCTATAATGAATGTTTTTTAAAAAAATGCTCGGGGGGATATAAGGATTCTAACATACCCCATACGTCTAAATCTGTATAGACATTTAAAAGTTATGGATGGTGGAATAAAGAAACTCACATACATAAATGAATGCTAAAAAAAATACACTCCTTTTTTTGGGCAGTCGTGTAAAACCAAAGTCACTTTCCGCCGTCTGTCCGTCTGTATTT
The DNA here is from genome assembly GCA_946251855.1 of Alsophila aescularia. Lineage (NCBI taxonomy): Eukaryota > Metazoa > Arthropoda > Insecta > Lepidoptera > Geometridae > Alsophila > Alsophila aescularia. Next base: position 38,408,744 of record OX276379.1, read on the forward strand.
ATGGGTCATTTTTTGGTACGGAATCCTAAATCTTATCAAAAAAAAAAGTAGCTTATCTTACTCCTTATAACATCAGCTATCTGCCAGTGAAAGTCCCGTCAAAGTCGGTCCAACCGTTTAGGAGATTTTTATTATTATAGATATGGATAATACGAGCATACGAGACCTGAACGTAGCGCTCCGTCCCCCGAAGCGGGGTGAACGTCGAGTGTGCGAGAACTACTTTTTATTATTATAGATATGGATAATACGAGCATACGAGACCTGAACGTAGCGCTCCGTCCCCCGAAGCGGGGTGAACGTCGAGTGTGCGAGAACTACTTTTTATTATTATAGATATGGATAATACGAGCATACGAGACCTGAACGTAGCGCTCCGTCCCCCGAAGCGGGGTGAACGTCGAGTGTGCGAGAACTACTTTTTATTATTATAGATATGGATAATACGAGCATACGAGACCTGAACGTAGCGCTCCGTCCCCCGAAGCGGGGTGAACGTCGAGTGTGCGAGAACTACTTTTTATTATTATAGATATGGATAATACGAGCATACGAGACCTGAACGTAGCGCTCCGTCCCCCGAAGCGGGGTGAACGTCGAGTGTGCGAGAACTACTTTTTATTATTATAGATATGGATAATACGAGCATACGAGACCTGAACGTAGCGCTCCGTCCCCCGAAGCGGGGTGAACGTCGAGTGTGCGAGAACTACTTTTTATTATTATAGATATGGATAATACGAGCATACGAGACCTGAACGTAGCGCTCCGTCCCCCGAAGCGGGGTGAACGTCGAGTGTGCGAGAACTACTTTTTATTATTATAGATATGGATAATACGAGCATACGAGACCTGAACGTAGCGCTCCGTCCCCCGAAGCGGGGTGAACGTCGAGTGTGCGAGAACTACTTTTTATTATTATAGATATGGATAATACGAGCATACGAGACCTGAACGTAGCGCTCCGTCCCCCGAAGCGGGGTGAACGTCGAGTGTGCGAGAACTACTTTTTATTATTATAGATATGGATAATACGAGCATACGAGACCTGAACGTAGCGCTCCGTCCCCCGAAGCGGGGTGAACGTCGAGTGTGCGAGAACTACTTTTTATTATTATAGATATGGATAATACGAGCATACGAGACCTGAACGTAGCGCTCCGTCCCCCGAAGCGGGGTGAACGTCGAGTGTGCGAGAACTACTTTTTATTATTATAGATATGGATAATACGAGCATACGAGACCTGAACGTAGCGCTCCGTCCCCCGAAGCGGGGTGAACGTCGAGTGTGCGAGAACTACTTTTTATTATTATAGATATGGATAATACGAGCATACGAGACCTGAACGTAGCGCTCCGTCCCCCGAAGCGGGGTGAACGTCGAGTGTGCGAGAACTACTTTTTATTATTATAGATATGGATAATACGAGCATACGAGACCTGAACGTAGCGCTCCGTCCCCCGAAGCGGGGTGAACGTCGAGTGTGCGAGAACTACTTTTTATTATTATAGATATGGATAATACGAGCATACGAGACCTGAACGTAGCGCTCCGTCCCCCGAAGCGGGGTGAACGTCGAGTGTGCGAGAACTACTTTTTATTATTATAGATATGGATAATACGAGCATACGAGACCTGAACGTAGCGCTCCGTCCCCCGAAGCGGGGTGAACGTCGAGTGTGCGAGAACTACTTTTTATTATTATAGATATGGATAATACGAGCATACGAGACCTGAACGTAGCGCTCCGTCCCCCGAAGCGGGGTGAACGTCGAGTGTGCGAGAACTACTTTTTATTATTATAGATATGGATAATACGAGCATACGAGACCTGAACGTAGCGCTCCGTCCCCCGAAGCGGGGTGAACGTCGAGTGTGCGAGAACTACTTTTTATTATTATAGATATGGATAATACGAGCATACGAGACCTGAACGCAGCGCTCCGTCCCCCGAAGCGGGGTGAACGTCGAGTGTGCGAGAACTACTTTTTATTATTATAGATATGGATAATACGAGCATACGAGACCTGAACGTAGCGCTCCGTCCCCCGAAGCGGGGTGAACGTCGAGTGTGCGAGAACTACTTTTTATTATTATAGATATGGATAATACGAGCATACGAGACCTGAACGTAGCGCTCCGTCCCCCGAAGCGGGGTGAACGTCGAGTGTGCGAGAACTACTTTTTATTATTATAGATATGGATAATACGAGCATACGAGACCTGAACGTAGCGCTCCGTCCCCCGAAGCGGGGTGAACGTCGAGTGTGCGAGAACTACTTTTTATTATTATAGATATGGATAATACGAGCATACGAGACCTGAACGTAGCGCTCCGTCCCCCGAAGCGGGGTGAACGTCGAGTGTGCGAGAACTACTTTTTATTATTATAGATATGGATAATACGAGCATACGAGACCTGAACGTAGCGCTCCGTCCCCGAAGCGGGGTGAACGTCGAGTGTGCGAGAACTACTTTTTTATTATTATAGATATGGATAATACGAGCATACGAGACCTGAACGTAGCGCTCCGTCCCCGAAGCGGGGTGAACGTCGAGTGTGCGAGAACTACTTTTTATTATTATAGATATGGATAATACGAGCATACGAGACCTGAACGTAGCGCTCCGTCCCCCGAAGCGGGGTGAACGTCGAGTGTGCGAGAACTACTTTTTATTATTATAGATATGGATAATACGAGCATACGAGACCTGAACGTAGCGCTCCGTCCCCCGAAGCGGGGTGAACGTCGAGTGTGCGAGAACTACTTTTTATTATTATAGATATGGATAATACGAGCATACGAGACCTGAACGTAGCGCTCCGTCCCCCGAAGCGGGGTGAACGTCGAGTGTGCGAGAACTACTTTTTATTATTATAGATATGGATAATACGAGCATACGAGACCTGAACGTAGCGCTCCGTCCCCCGAAGCGGGGTGAACGTCGAGTGTGCGAGAACTACTTTTTATTATTATAGATATGGATAATACGAGCATACGAGACCTGAACGTAGCGCTCCGTCCCCCGAAGCGGGGTGAACGTCGAGTGTGCGAGAACTACTTTTTATTATTATAGATATGGATAATACGAGCATACGAGACCTGAACGCAGCGCTCCGTCCCCCGAAGCGGGGTGAACGTCGAGTGTGCGAGAACTACTTTTTATTATTATAGATATGGATAATACGAGCATACGAGACCTGAACGTAGCGCTCCGTCCCCCGAAGCGGGGTGAACGTCGAGTGTGCGAGAACTACTTTTTATTATTATAGATATGGATAATACGAGCATACGAGACCTGAACGTAGCGCTCCGTCCCCCGAAGCGGGGTGAACGTCGAGTGTGCGAGAACTACTTTTTATTATTATAGATATGGATAATACGAGCATACGAGACCTGAACGTAGCGCTCCGTCCCCCGAAGCGGGGTGAACGTCGAGTGTGCGAGAACTACTTTTTATTATTATAGATATGGATAATACGAGCATACGAGACCTGAACGTAGCGCTCCGTCCCCCGAAGCGGGGTGAACGTCGAGTGTGCGAGAACTACTTTTTATTATTATAGATATGGATAATACGAGCATACGAGACCTGAACGTAGCGCTCCGTCCCCCGAAGCGGGGTGAACGTCGAGTGTGCGAGAACTACTTTTTATTATTATAGATATGGATAATACGAGCATACGAGACCTGAACGTAGCGCTCCGTCCCCCGAAGCGGGGTGAACGTCGAGTGTGCGAGAACTACTTTTTATTATTATAGATATGGATAATACGAGCATACGAGACCTGAACGTAGCGCTCCGTCCCCCGAAGCGGGGTGAACGTCGAGTGTGCGAGAACTACTTTTTATTATTATAGATATGGATAATACGAGCATACGAGACCTGAACGTAGCGCTCCGTCCCCCGAAGCGGGGTGAACGTCGAGTGTGCGAGAACTACTTTTTATTATTATAGATATGGATAATACGAGCATACGAGACCTGAACGTAGCGCTCCGTCCCCCGAAGCGGGGTGAACGTCGAGTGTGCGAGAACTACTTTTTATTATTATAGATATGGATAATACGAGCATACGAGACCTGAACGCAGCGCTCCGTCCCCCGAAGCGGGGTGAACGTCGAGTGTGCGAGAACTACTTTTTATTATTATAGATATGGATAATACGAGCATACGAGACCTGAACGTAGCGCTCCGTCCCCCGAAGCGGGGTGAACGTCGAGTGTGCGAGAACTACTTTTTATTATTATAGATATGGATAATACGAGCATACGAGACCTGAACGTAGCGCTCCGTCCCCCGAAGCGGGGTGAACGTCGAGTGTGCGAGAACTACTTTTTATTATTATAGATATGGATAATACGAGCATACGAGACCTGAACGTAGCGCTCCGTCCCCCGAAGCGGGGTGAACGTCGAGTGTGCGAGAACTACTTTTTATTATTATAGATATGGATAATACGAGCATACGAGACCTGAACGTAGCGCTCCGTCCCCCGAAGCGGGGTGAACGTCGAGTGTGCGAGAACTACTTTTTATTATTATAGATATGGATAATACGAGCATACGAGACCTGAACGTAGCGCTCCGTCCCCCGAAGCGGGGTGAACGTCGAGTGTGCGAGAACTACTTTTTATTATTATAGATATGGATAATACGAGCATACGAGACCTGAACGTAGCGCTCCGTCCCCCGAAGCGGGGTGAACGTCGAGTGTGCGAGAACTACTTTTTATTATTATAGATATGGATAATACGAGCATACGAGACCTGAACGTAGCGCTCCGTCCCCCGAAGCGGGGTGAACGTCGAGTGTGCGAGAACTACTTTTTTCACCTTATTTTATTTCGAAATTAAACCTGTGCGAAGCCGGGGCGGGTAGCTAGTATATTATAAACTAGCTTTCGCCCGCGACTTCGTCCGCGCGGACTACACAGTTTATCGCGAAAAAAAGCATCCTACGTTCATCTAGGCCAGGATATTAAAAAATATAGCACCAGCGCTCTTGATGCTTTTCGACAGACTTGTTACTATTTGGTTTTCAACGCAACATGTCATTTCATGAACATCATTCATTCATTCGTCATTTCATGTCATTTTTTTAACATGTCATGTTTTTTTTACAGCGAGTAATCGACATATTCCTTTTTTCCCGTGGCAGCTTATAATTTTCCGGGATAAAAACTATCCTATGTTGCTCTCTATATTGTACAGTACCTATGTACAAAGTTTCATGAGAATCAGAACAGCCGTTTTGGCGTGATACCTCCCCAAACAAACCGATAACACAATCACTTTAATATATTGATGTGATATAATGTATATTCGCCATTTTAATAGCTTCTAAAAAAAAAGAACCTGAAAAAATTCATTCCTGATTCCAAATTCAAAAGAACCTACCTGCCTAATGGACGGGTTGTTCATTCATTGTGTGTAATTGGAATTAACATTGAATACAAATAATATACTCGTATACACAAATTTCAAGACTAGAATATTATAAAAAAAAAACATATACGTAAAGGACAGGAGTAAAAAAACTAGTACATAAACTTGAAAAAAAATAACTAACTGAATAGCATAAAACGAGTTGGAAATACGTTAAAACCACCATACGTCATGGTATACATTTATAAAGAATTTTTAATATTGAAAATCTCTTTTCATTCACTTGACCGTTTATCCTATTCTGGCAAGCCTTTGCCGGTGGCGCCGGAACCAGATCGGCCCGGCAACGACAACTGGCCGTACTCAGGACTTAGTCTACGGGGCCAAGTTAATTGAATACAATACAAAAACTCTTTATTGCATACTAAGCAAAAAAAAAACAGTAGATAGGAAACTTTAAAAGTAAAATGTACTATCGGTGGCCTTATTGCTAAATAGCAATCTCTACCAGGCATCCTTTGGATGGAAAGATATGCACATACAAATTTATCGGTCGGTGGTGCATCAACAAAGATCAAAAAATAATTATACGAGTATACACTTAATACCAAACATAATCTAAAAACTAAACTAAACAATACATACCAATATAACAAGTAGGTACACTATACATATACGTACATACATACTGTAAGTTTAATCATCATCAGCCTATATTCGTCCACTGCTGGACTTAGACCTCTCCTAGTGAACGCCACTGAGCCCGATCTTCGGCTCTTCTCATCCAGTTCCTGCCAGCCGTTTTTCGCAAGTCATCACTCCACCTGGTCGGCGGGCGTCTAACACTACGTTTCCGCACTGTCTCCACTCTAGAACTCGTTTACCCTATTGGTTGTCGGTTCTTCGAGAGATGTACCAGCCCATTGCCACTTCAGCTTGCTAATTATCTGCGCTGTGTCGGTTACTTTGGTTTTCTGTGTGATTATTTCATTGCAGATTTTGTCCTTTAGAGAAACTACTACTACTACTACTACTTTAGCTCTTTCCATAGCTCGCTGAGCGATCTTGAACTTATGGACCAGTCTCACCGTGAGTGTCCACGTTTCGGCTCCGTAGGTTATGACTGGTAGGACGCACGCATTATCGTTCTCGCTAGACGATTCGAGAATACCCTTGAAAACAGCTCGAAGACGTGGCTCAGAAGCGAGATGGGCCTGTAGTTTTTAAGGAGCGTTTTATCTCCTTTTTTGAAAATTAATACTACCATGCTTTTGTTCCACGCCCTTGGAGTTCTCCCATCGTTCAGAGTAGAGTTGAACAACTTCTGGAACTCCGTCTTCTCCTGCGGCTTTTCCGTTTTTCAGCTGTCTGAGGGCTATCTCGATCTCATCTAGGCTGACTTCAGGCAGATCGTCGGTATAGTGTCGAGTTAGAGTGGCTCTGGAATCCTCCGTGCTGGGTTCGGGAAGTAGAGCATGCGAGTCATATAGTCGGCCATTGAAGTCCTCTATCTCTACGAGAATCTCCGGCTTCGAGGAGAAGGTATTGGATGATGATTTCAGCTTCGTCAGATGGAGCCTCTTCAATTGCTGGGCAAAGACTTTTGACCCCCGATTTTGCTCAATATCCTTTTCAATACAGCGTGTGTTGGAGCATCGGAGGTATCGTCGCACCAGCTTGTTGATGTTTTGAATGAGTGCCCACTTCTCTGACGAAGAAGCATGTACATCATCTTGTCTCTCATCCATAACCCGAAGAGTCTCTGCTGAGAGTTTGGACTTCGTACCTGTGCGCTGCAGCTGACCGAACCTCAACCCTTCTTCCCTTAGGATTTCCACCACTCGTTCTAGGGCCTCATCGACTTCCTTTGTGGTTACCAGAGCAGCAAATCTAATTTCCAGATGGTTTTGGAATTGTCCTGATCCCACTACGATTATGAGCTGGTTAGGTTGAAGCGTGGATTTTATCAGACGGGTCCTTTGAAGCTTAAAATTGATATTCAGCGAGCCTCGTAGTAGTCGGTGATCACTACCAGTATTGAACCTATAGATCACGGAGACGTCTTTGAATATATTTATGCCTTTTATCCGTCATATTGAAGTCTATCTCATTTTTTGACACGTTTTCAGGGCTTTGCCACGTGCACTTTCTTTGGTGCTGCTTCTGAAATAATGAGTTTATTAAGAAGAACCCCTCTTTCTCCAAGAAGTTGACGAGCATTCGCACCCTGTGATTCCTACTTCCGTAACCGTATGGACCACCTCTTGATTCACTTCCATTCTGGATTCCCACCATTCTGGATTCCCACCACCCAACGTTTTAGTGTGTCTTCGTGGTGCTATGAAAGATAAAGAAACGTCTTCATACATTTCTTCTACTGTGTCATCCGAGTGTACTGACGTCGCGGTTGGTGCATATACCTATATGACCTTAATACTATATCTATCAGTCAACTTAATAATAAGGTACGCTACCCTGGTTGACACACTGGAGATCTCCACAACGTTGTCAGCGAGGACTTTATGCACGCGGAACCCTACACCTCCTTGGGATAGCTGGTCACTCTCCTGGTAATAAATAAGGTGGCCTGATTCTAGAGTTATGGTGTCCTCCCCCTTACTTAGAACTTCACACAACTCCAGAACCACCACCTTATCCTTTCGAGTTCCGTTTCGAGCTGCGTCATGTGATCATCAAGCCTGAGCGTTCTTCCGTTGTACGTTGCTAAAGTCAGTTGTGCCTGGTGGCCATTTTTTTTTTTACGTGGGGAAATCCTCATGGATACCACCAAGCTGCGGGGGCAGCAAGGTGGTTATGTCGGACTCTTACCGACTAAAACCCCACGGTGTTCCACAGTGCGCCTTGTGCCAGGGCTACGGGTACGCTTTCGCACTCGTCCGCGGCCCTGACGGCGCTGGTCCTGTTGAGGACCCCCTCCTGGTTGGGATGGAGCTGAGCCATTCCCCATCCCATGAACGCCATTAAGGGGCGCACAGAACACCGTGCGCGCCACCTCGAGGCCTTATACTGTGGCAGACACCCCCGTGTCCACCACCTAGGCCTCAGGGGGGTCAGAAGGGAACGAATTCCTCCTTCGACTCCCGGCGTTGAGCTCCACATGGCCTCCCACATCCATTGTCACCACCCAGCACCGCACAGCTACTGTCGTCCTCTGTCCAGCGCAGTACCGAGCAGTGAGTCAGGATTCGAAAGACCATGGAGCACGTCACACTCCGAGCACTACTGCAATACAGTAGTGCTGAGAGCGGACCACCTCCTCGAGCCGGCGCCGAGCGCCCGGGCCCCACCTCCTCGAGCCGGTGCCGAGCACCCAAACCCCACCTCCTCGAGCCGGCGCCAAGCGCCCGGGCCCCCCCTCCTCGAGCCGGTGCCGAGCACCCAAGCCCCACCTCCTCGAGCCTGCGCCGAGCGCCCGGGCCCCACCTCCTCGAGCCTGCACCAAAGTGCCCGGGCCCCCCCTCCTCGAGCCGGTGCCGAGCACTCAAGCCCCACCTCCTCGGGCCTGCACCAAAGTGCCCGGGCCCCCCCTCCTCGAGCCGGTGCCGAGCACCCAAGCCCCACCTCCTCGAGCCTGCGCCGAGCGCCCGGGCCCCACCTCCTCGAGCCTGCACCAAAGTGCCCGGGCCCCCCCTCCTTGAGCCGGTGCCGAGCACCCAAGCCCCACCTCCTCGAGCCTGCGCCAAGCGCCCGGGCCCCACCTCCTCGAGCCTGCACCAAAGTGCCCGGGCCCCCCCTCCTCGAGCCGGTGCCGAGCACCCGGGCTCCACCTCAGTTGCGATGTCGCAAACACCATACAGCACCGCAACCTACTGTGGCCACTTCAGCGTGGGCTTGTGGAGGAAAGCCCAGTGAAGCGGCCCCTCCTTGGGCCGGCCAGCAGCACCCTGCCAGCGCGGCCCCGGGTTCCTCTTAGCTTCACCGTGGTCCGAGGATAACCACGGCTACTAGAGCCCCCCCGCCACGTCAAGGCGGGAACCCACGGGGGGGGTGCGTGGTGGCCTACCGTAACCCAGGGATTCTTCGCACTCCTTGCCCTGTTACCATGACCGCCACCTTGGTCAGGAATAGCAGGGCCACCAGGAACTAGGGGACGTTTTTTGTTGTAGTATTCATAGAGGGATTTGGCCATAGTCACCACGCCGGGCATGCGGGTTGGCGACCGAAACAGTGACGCTGCTCCCCGTCACTGGTCTGTGGAATTTAGTTACACCATTGACGTGATGGTTAAACCGCTATGAATCGGTCGTCAAAGCCTCTTTTGTTCTTCGGCAGGATGCACCCTGGGCAGGTGAGGTTGACTTGGGGCTTCAGGTGGTAATTCGACCCCTTATATTCCAAGTTATAAGTTGAATAATAACAATAAAATAGATAAAAATAATAACTACAACGTAAATAACAATACATTAATAACTAATTCTTCGCATTTACAATTCCAGACAGTAGATTTCCCTATACAATTTTTCCAATAAACGTTAGGTACGTTAGAGAAATAGTGAGATATTTAAAAAAAAAACTCAGAGGTTGTGGGACCAATAAAATTCATAAATGCCTCGTCAGAATGACCAAACTTGGTATCAATCAAAATTTTATTGTTGTTGACCCAAAATACCTTCGACTTCCATCTAAACCACAGAAAAAATAATAGTAGAACGTACTTTAACGAAGATTCTTGGTCCGAATTAATCACAACGTAAAGCAGAAAGTCAGTTTATCACTTCTTATTTTACCATTACAGAGAGAAGGGGCAAGTGGCCCATCTGTCCCAGCCTGACTGCATCCATGGCGATATCCGATTAAATATTCATCCGTCGGCGTACTGTGTGGTCGCTAAACCTGTCCTGGGGGTCTGCCTGACAATGCAAATTTAAAATGATATTTTAAAATCCATTATATTATTTATAAAATATAAATAAAACCCTCAAGCGTTGATAACCCCATTGTATTTGTTGGTACCTAAATATTTAAACTAACTATTCATATTATTATTTTACTTACATATAGATAAGTGCCGTGGCGGTCTCGGCTTACAATAAGACCCCTCCCAATCCTCCCGTGGATGTCGTAAGAGGCGACTAAGGGATTACACACCGGAAGATGGGCAGCAGCGTCCTCCGAGCACATATTTGATACACTGCGGTCACCAATCCGCCTGCCAAGCGTGGTGACTATGGCAAACGCCCCCTTTTGGGGGAGACCTATGTTCAGCAGTGGACTTCTAAAGGCTGACATGATGATGATGATGGTTTTGATAGATAAGTGACAATGAGGCCAACGTTGGTGTTTCATTCAAACGGGCACTTGTTGGGCGCCAAAACAATATTAATAATTATTATTTGAGACCCGTCATTTTCATATTTTTTCCAAAATCTGATGTTTTACTGTTTTTAGTTTTTGAGATAGAACCAAGTAAAAGCTAATTAAATTTTCTTCTAATTCTTTTGTCATGACGTTTCTCTAGGATCATTATTTTAGCAGTTTATTCCAATTTCAGTAAATTTATCGCTAGGGTCATTTCTAAGACACGTCCGGTACGTATCCGACCGATAAATTTACAGTATTTGTAATAAATTGCCCATTTCTGTATCTCCGCAACCAATGAACCTATAGAGCTTGGATTGAGCTCAAATTGTAGCACATTTAGCTTAATTTAAAAAAAAAAGAGTAACGATTCCCGGAAACTGCTTCCTAAGGTAGGTTCTTCGAAAAAACTGAAACAAGTACCAGCATTTTCCCACCGCCTTTAGGTATTCCATTCCAACATTTAACTATAACCCACCCATTACAAAAACTGCTATCAAATCAAACGTTAACTTAAGAACGGTTGGAATAACAAAGTACTTTTGCCAGTTCAATTTCACAGACAAGTTCTCAATTCCACAGGATGCCTACAAAAGGTATTCTGAAATGGGTGCACTATACCCGTTCCTAGATAGCTATTATCGATAAGGAAGCTCTTGGAGGAGGCAATTTCCTTCGTCTCGGCCCGTGTACCTTAAGGTGTGCCTTAACTATGTGCCAGAGGGTATAGCGGAGTTTTATCGGCATCAAAGTTGCTGTGGATCTACAATCTTGCTACATTGTATTGCATCACATTAAATCCACACAAACTGACATTATTTTACGGTGCGCTTTCCATTTCTTGCAGCACTCCAACATACGACATGGCACCCAATCCGGACAAGCAATGGATATTACGCGTGACGGATAAGATGAAGCCCATCCACCGCCAGTTCACGGACCTGCTGATGACCAAGCGGCTCCAGACTCTACAAAGCGTTGACATGGTAAGTTTTTAAAATTCTGTAAATAGGTTTTTATAAAAAGTCCTGAAAACGAACGAGCTGTGATTCAGCTCGTTCGTGGTCGTCGTGGTTTGAGGATTTATCAGAAATGTAGGTACATTCATGTTCCATTTCGAAAGAACATATATTACCATTATTAGCATTAATGAGGGAGGTGGTCTCCTTGTTGGAAAGTTAGCAATTTTATACATGGCACACAAAATATTACGATCATTAAAAAAACTTATGTTCTTAATATAAAAATAACATTTGGGCTTTGTATTGAATGCACGTGACATGATCTGCTTAAACCATTATTTGTCTGGTGAGTCAACTTTGAAAGATAATGAAAAAACGAAAAATTGAGATATCGGAACTAATCAACTTTGATTGATAATAAATTCGTAACAGCCAGCAAGCAGGTGCAATGATGACCTGCAAAAAGCGGCTGGAAGAAACTGGATGAGGAGAACTGAAGACCGAGCTCAGTGGCGTGCATTAGGAGAGGCCTACGTCCAGCAGTAGACAAGTATAGGCTGATGATGATTAGCCAGCAAGTGCCAAGCGTCTATTAGTGAAATGTACTTAGAATTTGTACTGAGTATAAATAAGCCCCTTGCGACACACTCACAGGCACATTTTATTTGTGTTTAATTATTACCTATGTTTTTAATATTGTTATCTGAAGCTGTGTGTTAAATCAATGTTTTTTTAACATTAACAGGTATTTACCTATTAAAGCAATCTTTTAATTTAACTAAAAATAAAACAATTAGTGCATTACTTCGTTACCTATTTATATTTAACACATTATTTCAAGGGAACCTGTGACAGTGTGCATATCGACTTGTGTCATAGACATAATATTATGTTGTTCCCGGCTGTTATTGATAAATAGCAGTCGTTAAGCGTCAGAGGCCCTCGGCGGCCTGACAAACTCTGAAACCAGAGGCCAACACTACCTCATACGACAAACTAACAACATGGAGGTATACTGTACTGAGGTAGGTTTTTCTAGTTTAGGTTAAGGCATTAGGCTCAATCAATCAAAAAGCAACATAATTAATGTCTCTTATCATCAGCCTATATCTGTATACTGCTGAAAGTAGGCCTCTTCTAATGCACGCCACTGAGCTCGGTCTTCAGCTCTCCTCATCCAATTTTCTTCCTGCTGCTTTTCGCAGGTCTTCACTCCATCTGGCCACACACGCTACGTTTGCCTAAACGTGGTCTCCAAGCGAGAACTCGTCTACCCCAACGGTTATCGGTTCTTAGGGAAATGTGGCCAGCCAACTGCCACTTTAGCTTGCTTATCCTTAGAGCTATGTAGGTTACCTTTTGGAGTTTCTCTGAAGTACAAGTTGACCTTCAGAGAAACTCCAAGCATAGTTATCTGCATAGCTCGATGAGCGACATAAATTTGCGGACTAGTCTGAACGTGAGTGTCCACGTTTCGGCTCCGCATGTCTCTTGAGCTATTTTAATTCCAAACAATGCACATATTTTCAGGCCGTTGAACGTGTGTACCAAGAGCTAAAAGCCTTGGGGGAGCTCGACAACACCTACTTGGTGTACACATCCGACCACGGGTATCATCTCGGGCAGTTCGGCTTGGTCAAAGGCAAGAGCTTCCCGTTTGAGTTTGACATCAGGGTGCCGTTCATCATCCGAGGACCTGGAGTGGAACCAGGGACTGTGTGAGTAATAAGAGTAGATAGAGTAGAGTTTCTTGGTGCTCTCTTCTCTAACGGGCGTATTTCCAAAGCACCGGTAGAGTAAGAAGGGCATTTTCTTTTCCCGTGTGTGATTTAACTCTGTCGGCACATGAAAGGGTAATTTCCTTTTCACACTCAAAGCATACTTATAGTTTACCAAATTTTATTGATCTATTTATAATATTCTATGTTTTCTCCTTGTTCATGAGATGTTAATTTATAATATTCTATGTTTTCTCCTTGTTCATGAGATGTTAATTTATAATATTCTATGTTTTCTCCTTGTTCATGAGATGTTAATTTTGACTTGCAAAAGTACGACTATTTTCGCCTATTTAGAAGAAAATACTTTGACTTTGAATAACATTTGTTTTAGTGAACTAACGAGAAATGTCGGCTGAAAAAGTTTCTGGCTTGGCTGATGGTGCTGACAAAATAACAGCTCTTTGAGAAAAATACTCAAGGGCCGCTGCAATGATTGTTGTGTTGATCGCCTTTAGCTACTGGTAATGACTTTTGTGCAATACAATTACTTATCAAAGGCTACTGGTTGATGTGACACACAGTCATTATTGAAAGGTCATTCAAGTAAACATAACATGAGAAATATAAAACCAGTCTATGAAAGAAATGCCTGGCCTTTTCAATTTCTTTGCAAGCTGCATGTTTGTAAAGTATTGAAAAAGCACAAAAAAATGTCTAAAAAATAGACTTTTAATTTTATATAGATAATTGCTGGCAACATGCTCGTTGACATTTGACCTTATTGAGGTTAATATTATATTATAAAAAAATAGCCGTCGCGGGACACCTGGCAGAGGTGTAAACATAATAGAATATAGTTCATTGAGCTTTATATTTGTAAGAAAGATGAAAACCAGAATCGTTTTGCATCGCACGCTCTCATTGATCAACTGTTAATCAGCAACTCTTCATCTGATCGATACTCACATTTCGTAACAATACCGTAAGTCTGGTTGGCTTTGCGGGAGACCGCTCGGACCGGAATCGAAATACCGGAGTTCAATTCCCACTGAAGTGTTTTACATTTTGCACTTTAAAAACATCAAATTATTTAAAAAGTAGATTTGGAAAACTGTCTCATTAGATAATTATCGTGATGGGCAGTCTGGTGGCCAGCATACTGATAAGGACCGCCCCTTTCCCCCTCCCCATCCCGCCTCTACGCGTCGCCAGGCCGCTCGATTGCCACGCCAACAGTCGGCGCTACTCCTATACAGCGCTATTAGATGTTTACACATCAAAAGCTTCACATGCCAGCTATCTAAAAAAAGCATAATGAAAAGAGTTATGGCGGCTAAAGAGGAGTTAACCCTTCGCGCGTCTTGTTTACAACGATCATTTTTATCTATAAAACGATCGCTTGAATCACGAGACAAGACATCTATTATGTAAGCAAATAAATGCAGTGGTCCCTTGTTATAGGGGCTGTAAAAGGGTTAAATTAGTTCCGCTACCGTAAAAGGTACTTGATTAAAATGTACTTTGTATTTCCAGAGTGGACGACATAGTTCTAAACATCGACCTGGCACCCACGTTCCTTGACATGGGCGGTGTGGCGCCCGCGGCACACATGGACGGGCGCTCACTGCTGCCGCTACTGCAGCCGCGCAGAAGGCGCCAGGCGGCAATGCACTGGCCAGATACCTTCCTCGTGGAGAGGTACTATACAATAATTATTCATTGAACACATTGCCTAAAACTTTTTCGGTGTTTCATCCATTGATGTAGTTGTTCGGAAAAACACAAATGAGAAGAAATCCGACGCCATTTTAGAGTAGATATGTCAAATCATCAAAATCTTAACGTTTTAATTATACTGCATTTTTCAAAGGTTTATGTTTTTGGTTAGAAATAGATGATCCCATTCTGCATTTGTAGATAATAAATTAATTAATTACAGAATAAAAAAAAAAAGAGTTTAAAAAATTATGCAGGTTGCAATGCACTAAACGTTAGTTGAGGGGTTAATATGGTTATCCTTTACCATGTTCTAATAGTCTATAATATATATATAAACCATTGAGTTAAATCGTGAGGGAAGATGATGATGATGAAAGTATCCTGTTCAGCCGTTTGAGCGTGAAGGAGTAACACACATGCACACACACATACAATACATACAAACTTCACTTGTAAGTTTTAGTCACGTAACTTTCGATAAATTTGCAAATGTAAATTTGTATTGTTTACATTTGCAAATTTATCGTAAGTTAATTACGTAAGGTTACTTACGTGAGTACAACTTACAAGTGTAAGTCCGGCCTAACTTCTAAAAAAATACGCCAGTAAGCGTAATTCAAAATCATTGGCAGCAGTGCTTTCTAACCATAAACAACTACATTATTACTCACGTATGTTGTTATTATTTCGTTTTCATGGCAACGTCATTCTGTTCTGTCTTTTTGATACCTTGGGTTACATTACTGCAATTTGCGTAGATATCTCTAATTTTTTGAAATATAAAATACTGCTCATGTTACTCACTGATAGGTAATGTAGCTTTCTATAGGTGAAAGTATTTTTTAAAACGGTTCAATACTTTTTGAGTTTATTAATTACAAACATTAGATAAAAAAACAAAAAAAAAACATATCTTGCCTCATGCTTTCCTCTAATATTTAGTGTAGATAGTGTAGAAAATCTATATGACATAACACGCGTATTTGAAAGCAAAGAGCATAAAACCACTACTTTTAATTTACCTATGCACCTGAACGTATATTCATGGTGATTAGGAATACCCTTGAGGGCTAAGTAGGTACCTATTGTAGGTACCTATCAAGTTGGAATGGGTATGACGAAGTCAGTTATAAGATAAAATATCATCAGTTTTATTTATGACATTAAAATTTCAGTTTGATTGATCGGAGATATAATGTCCTCACTGCCATCAAATATGCAGATTCTCTTCCAAACATCTTTGTCCTCTGTGGATTGGTTTTTAATCAACTTCACAAAAGAGACGGTCTACTGTATGTGTTTTTTTTTTGTGGATGTACACACTGACTTCTCCATCAATTGGCGACCGATTTCGAAAATTATTTTTTTGCTTGAAATGGTATACCCTCGAGATGGTCCCATATAAATTCTATCAAAATTGGTTCTGTAGTTTTTCGAACTTAAAAAGATTTTTAGTAAATTGTGTTTATAAGCCTTATTGCCTTAAATGTTTAAGATTTAACTAAACCGATTTGGATGATTGTTGTTTTATTCAAAAGGGTACACTTTCAGTGTAATCCCATATAAACTTCGTCAAAATTGGTTCGGTAATATTTTATAGAATTATGTTCTCTCATATCTTCGGGATTTGTGAATTGAATTAGATGATTATTACTACTTGAGAAAAAATGACAATAAAAATATACATACTGTATAAATTTCTTCACAATTGGTTTAGGAGCTTTTTAACAAGCTTTTATTTAAATTCATTGGGTTATTAAGCTTAGGACAAGTTTGTAAATCAATTTTGAATCATTAAAAGACGTTCAATGAAGTTGAAGTTTGCACACGGGTGTAGTTCTGATGACATTACAATATTATGGTACTATTATTTTAATCTTTTAAAATAAACATAACAGATATTAATGAAATAGCACTAAGGAAACCACTAAGGTTTGTAGAAGTAATGCTACTAGAGAGTCTTATAGTCGATAGCTTCTAAGTTATACAAAATAAAAATCTTAAAATAAACTGGATCTAGGTAAATAAGTGCAGTTCTAGTAAGTTGGTAGGTTATTGAGCTGGTCTGATGATTGGTCCACAACAAAATGATGGAACGCCTTCGAGTTTGAGCTCATTTGGTTCGTCTTGATTAGTTCTCTGGTTTTACGATTATGTGGTATCCGGGGTCTCATGATGGAGCCACAGGAAGGAAGTCACAGGAACTCAACAACAAAATGATAGGACCCCTTCGAGTTTGGGCTCATTGGGTTTGTCTTGATAACTTATCTGGTCAAATATGGTACCGAGAGTCTGATGATGGAGCCGGAGACACAGGAACCCATTACCCAACAATCAAATGTTGAAACCCCTTCGTGCTTAGGCTTATTTGATTGGTCTCGATGAGTTATCAGGTCTTAAGTGGTACTGGTGGTGTCTCGTAAAAGATTGCTCTAAAAAGTATTTATTTATTTAAAACTTATAAATCCCTTGTTTTGTGTATATATTTTCTCATTATCTACAAGATGTGTAACCATTTTTTTAAAGAGTTCTATTCCAGTGAAACCTTAGATAATTTTCGTCAAGACTGATTCAGTTGTTTTATGTGTACTCGTAGGTTATTCATCCTTGGTTTTAATTTACCAACGTCTTGAGTCTAAAGTGAGTTTAAACAATTTTTTTTAGGCATATATTATGCCTTCCGATGTTTGCATAGGCCACTCAAAAAATATTTGATCTACTTCATATTCATCATCATCATCTCAGCTTTTAGAAGTCCACTGCTGAACATAAGCCTCCCCCAAAGACCGACAAGATGAACGGTCTTGTGCCGCCTCCATCGACCGACTCCCTGCGATGGCTACAATGTCGTCCGTCCATCGTGTGGGGGGTCTCCCTACACTTCGCTTGCTTGTTCGTGGTCGCCATTCAAGAACCTTTATTCCCCAGCGCTTGTCAGCTCTGCGAACTATATGGCCTGCTCATTGCCACTTCAACTTGCAAATTCTGAGATCTATGTCGATAACCTTGGTTCTTCTACGGATTTCCTCGTTACCGATCTTATCACGTAGTGAAACTCCGAGCATATAGCTCTCTCCATTGCACGCTGTGTGACTTTGAGCTTTTGTATGAGACCAATAGTTATCAACCAAGTCTCAGTGCCGTATGTCATCACTGGCAACACGCACTGATTATAAACTTTCGTCTTGAGGCACTGCGGTATCTGTGACGAGAAGATATGGCGTAATTTCCCGAACGCTGCCCATCCGAGTTGGATTCGTCGGTTGACCTCTTTGTCGAAGTTGGATCTACCCAGTTGCATCGTGTGACCCAAGTAGACATAGTGATCAACAGCTTCGATAATATCGTTCACAACATAGACCGGCAACATAGGTACGACATGGGCATGTGACATGATGTTCGTCTTACTCATGTTCATTTTAAGACACACCTGTTGAGAAACAATATTGAGGTCACTGAGCATTCTGCTTAGGTCTTACTGGGTTTCTGCCATGATGACTATATCATCAGCAAATCAAAGGTGAGCGATGCATTCACCATTGATGTTAATACCATATCCGTTCCTGTTCAGAAGCTTGAATATATCTTCCAGCGCAGAGATGAACAGTTTCGGAGAAATAACGTCTCCCTTTCTCACGCCTTTTTTCAATTCGATAGAATTCGTGCTCTGTTTGTTCTTGGAGACGGACAGTCATGGTGGCCTTGCTATACAAACACTTCAGTACTTCGATGTAACGGTAGTCAATCTGGCACCGCTGTAATGACTGTAAAACTACCCAGGTCTCGACTGAATCAAAGGCTTTCTCGTAGTCCACAAGTCCACAACGCAGACATAGTGGCCGATTATACTCTTTGGTCTTGTGTATAATCTGCCGGAGCGTATGGATGTGTTCTATAGTGCTAAAGCTCTTCCAGAATCCAGCTTTTCGGGAGGCTGAAAGTCATCGAACCTACGAGCCAGACGGTTTTTAACTACTTTCGAAAATAGCTTATAGACGTGGCTCAGCAGCGAAATGGGCCTATAATTCTTCAAGAGGGTTTAACACCTTTCTTAAAGAACAACACCACTACGCTCCTTTGCCACGCCTCTGGCGTAGCACCCTCGAGGATGACCAAGTTAAACAGCCTCTGAAGGACTTTAAGTACCGGTGCTCCACCCGCTTTTGTTCTCGTATAGGCTCGTGACGTCCAGGATATCTTCGGTATAATGTCAAGTCAAACATGCTCTTGCATTGCTAGTCGTGCTAGGAGGACTATGCGATGAGGTGTACTTCTCGAGCTCACTCAACATTTCTGGCTTTGACGAAACAATGTTCCCACTGTTGGTCTTCAGCTTCGTCAACAAGATTTGCCCAATAGATAGATCTCTTGCGAACACCTTGGAGCCCTTGTTCCGCTCTATTGCGTTCTTAATAGAAGTAGTATTATATGAAAGCAAATCGTGTCGCATCGACTTGGAGATCTGTTTATTAAGCAAGCTGTAACTCGACATATCCACTGAAGACTGCAGCTTCATCTCGCCTCGTTCTGCCATAAATTTGAGTGTATGCTCATAGAGTTTCTGCGTTCTATTTTTTCGGTGGGTCTTAAAGAACTCCGACCAGACCGCGTGAACAATTTCCACCAGCCCGTTGTTTAGGCGACTTCATATTAAAAACGTTCTTTTGTAAACATTCACTAAAAAGAATAAAATTATTACAATTGAGCCAGAACTATTGTTTCAAAATTACCAACGTAATAATAATGCAAAAATACAACATAAGATAAGAGCGAGATTTTTGAAGGCGGTGCCAAACTAGGCAGGCTTTCACTTACTGAAACTTTGGCACCATTGCATTTTCATAATTAGCTTGTGCTTTAACTGATTTGAAAGAAAGAAAGAAAGAAAGAAAATACATTTATTCAACACACACAAAAATAAACGATACAAATAATTAGAAAAATTAAGTAGGAACAATAGAAAAGGAAAACAAAGAAAAGGTAAAAGTAGATAATTAAAGTGGTGATGAAGCGAGCTTTATTTTTCTTTCCAGTTCAGGTCGTCGCGAAATGCCAGGGCTTCACCGGCGCGAGAACAAGTACAGCCGCGAGATGAACGAAGACCACTCCACCAAGGCCAGTCCACATTCCAACGAGAGCGGCGACTTTGACGACGAAAGAGATGATGATGATTTCTTGGTGCCGGAAGACGATGATGATGATGATGAGGTATGTTAAAGAATTATGAACCGATTTGATTAGTGTTCTATGATATCACAATCTATATCAATACATATATAAAAGTGAAACGTTGTCTGTTTGTTTGTTTGTTTGGGGAGCTTTCACGCGATAACGGCTGGACGGATTTTTATGAATGGAAATAAACGGAATTTGGTATGGAGTTAGCTTATACCGTAGAATAAAACATAGGATACTTTTATCCCGGATTTTTTAAAGTATTCACGGGAAAGATGGAAAATGTTGATTACTCGCTGTAAGGAACGGTTGCCATGGAAACGAAAAACAAGTCTGTCAAAAAACCTAAGAGTATAGGTGCTTTATCTACTTTTGCCATTGATCCTATTAAATAATAGGGTCGATGACTTTTGCATTGGTTTTTAATGTCTTAGAAGAACATAAGATGCTTTTTTTCGCGATAAATAGCAGTAGTCCGCGCGGACTACGCGGCGGTAGTCGCGGGCGGGAAAGCTAGTAATATTAGAAAGGCAAAAGTTTGTATGTATGTATGTGTGTGTGTGTATGTTTGTTACTCCTTCACACTCAAAAGGCTGAATGAATTTGGATGAAATTTGGTACAAGGGTAGTGTATATCCTGTGCTAACAACTAGGCATGCTGGTCGCACTGCGCAACAAGTACAAATGTTATACCTACACTTCGAGGCCGCAATACTGGGGATAATTCAGTAGGGTGTCAAGCGTGCGCTCGATGAGTCGCGCGCCGTATGCTTAGTGATAAAGTACCTACTTACGTAAAGTTTTTGACAATTTTTATTCGTTTTTTAATTATGAGTATCAAGAAGAAACCTAGAAAGTACTGCATAGCATTCGGTCTGACAAGTCTTGTAAATTACCTACATACCGACATTTTATTACGTAGGTAGCCATTTCTTTTTCACTCATTTTTAAGCATGGAATTCAGAGAGGCACAACATTTTACAACTGACGAGAAGAGCAGGTCAAGCTCATAATTGTAATCGGTACGCTTGATCACAAACAAGTGTGCTGCAGAGACCAGAACTGCATTGCATAGTTAGTAATGGTAATTGACCGAGAGAGCGCGAAGCGCGAGCGAAGCGTCTCCGTTTCAGCTTGGGAAAAAATGCTTTCGTATGTCCGGCTTTCCGCACGCCGTCCGGATCTCTGTTCTCCTCTACAGGTCGCATTTCTCAACCGATCTAAACGAAACTTGGTATACAGGTTAAACGAATTTTTAGTTTTTTTTTCGTCGGGGATTTTTGATTGGGGGAGTCATCCCTCAAAAAGGAGCAAAAAGGGGGCTACTGAATATCTCCGCCATATTAGATCCAATTGCGATGGGTTTTTTTTTATTTGAAAGGTAGTAACTTTAAGTTGGTCTCATAAAATTTTTGTGAAGCTCTGATGAGGATCTTTGCCGTGATGAGCAAAAGCGTAGTAAAATTGCGCCGTTTTTACACGACTGCCCAAAAAAATGTGTTTAAATTGTTGTTTATGTTTTTATGACGTGTCTGTAGAAACGCTAAACACAGACTAAACAGTGGACGGACATCTTATTTTTATTCAGGATAGTTCGGAATCAGACGCCAGTGAAACAAAGAAGAATTCCGAACCGCTGCTGAGCAACGAAAGCCACAATCCCTTGCTGGAAGCGAGTTTGGAGAAAGCCTTGAATGCAGAGGACGCCGTTAACAGTCAGCCGAACTACCTCGCTCCAACTGATGATAAGTTATTTGACCGTAAGTCATATTGATTCTCGGGATTATTCTTGTACACGTTTCTCAAAGGTATATCATAAGTAGGTACTAAAATAACAATAATGTGAGATTATTGGGAACATGGCGAAGTCAGAGAATAAATAATAAGCAAAGTTTACACGCTATGAGTACGTACCTACTGCTTTATATATCAATAAAACAGCTTTAGAGCCAGTTATCGATTACAGTGTAATTGATTTGGATATACGGCTGGGCATGTCATTATCGAAAATATTTTTGTGTTTGTATTTATTTATGTTGTGATGTAACCAGTAGGTTACGCCCATTATTGACATAGCGAGCGCGAAGCGCGAGAAATGGGTCTCCGTTCCAGTTTGGGCAAAAACGCTTTCGTGTCTCCGGATGTCTGTTCGGATCTCTGTTCTCCTCTACAGGGCCATTATTCTCTGTGAACAGTCACACGCGTAACGCGTCTCGTTGTGGAATCGTTCGGAAAAGTACGGCAATTCTCGAACATGCACAAACAATTCCACGCAGATATCTTAACGAGGCGCGTTACGTGGCCGAGTGGCAATAGAGAATAATGGCCCAGGTCGCATTTCTCAACTGATCTAGACGAAATTTGGTATATAGGTTAGACGTATTTTTAGTCGTCGGAGATTTTTTGATTGGGAGGGGGGCGGGCGGGTACTTCCCCTAAAAAGGGGCAAAAAAAAGGGCTACTGAATATCTGGTTCTTTTTTGATTTGAAAGGTAGTAACTATAATTTGGTCTCATAAAAATTTGGTGAAGATTTGATGAGGATTTTTGGCGTGATGAGCAGAATAGCTCCTCAAAATGCAGTAATTTTCTCACTTTTAGGTTTCTACCAGTGGAATCAGCCCTTTACCTACTAGGTAGGGGTTGGTGGAGCACCTTGGTTTTTAATGTTAGTTTTACAATAATGTAATTACTTAGATGGCGCTACTGTGCACCGCTAGATTGTTTGCAAAAAAGTTTGTACGCGCGACGTCTACAGGTCATAGAGCCACTAGTATTATGTATGTACGTACATACTCTGTCAAACTACATAATTGTGCTTAGGCTTGCAGCCAGCAATAAGCTTCAGCATTAATCGATTCGGAACCACCCAGCCAGCAAAAAGTAATCAGGTATAGCTGTACATACGAGCAGTCGTATATCCAAGATAGATACGTGTCTATCACTGGAAAGTGGCCTCAGTTTTACAGCTATTTCATGATATATTGTGTATATATTAATATCACTATCACTTTATTAATACATATCCGTGATATTTCAGTGTTCTTTGAATCTGTTTGGTGTTATATCAATAATATCCTGATCGCATATATCACTTAATGATGATATAATAGCTACAATGACGCTGTTATTAAGCTATTTGTTGTTATTTTGGTGATCGGGATTCTGTTTTATCACTTTCCACGGTGCTCAGCTTATACTTCATGCGAATTGTGATAGGTGATGAAGGTTTTACAATAGGTTTATTACTATTTCATAGATTTTTAAGGAATAACAAAACATCAGTAAATAATTAAAGTGTTCATATTTTTATCTCTCTGACGTATCAAACTGAGATGTGCGTAATTACATTACGTACACGTATATTTTTTCTTGCGCTTGAAATTATATTGTTGAAATAATACTACATTATAAGTGTTTTTTTTTCATGCCCCAAAATTTTTAATATTTGATCAAATAATCATTCATTAAATTATCAAATTATTTTGAAGTCACCACAATACGTGTTTCAGTTACTGATATATCGCTGATTTACAGCTTCTTGCCGCTATGACAAAATTTTAGAGTTCCTCAAAAAATCAGAGATAAAACTCTGGTGGCGTATTATGCTACCTTATTTTTAATTAATTCTTATCGTCTGTTCAGTTTATTTTAGTGATATGAAACTGGTGGAATATTTAGACGATGACTGTTTATTAAGAAAAAATATTTTGTGTGATAACTAGGTAATTCATAGTGCTCTTAAAGAGCATTATCTTTCCATAGAAGCAATATTTGCAGCTATTTTGCGGCTTTTTAGAGTTATATATGAGCAAAAAATATTTATATGTAACTGGTGATATATGGATCTTGCAAAAGTATATTTGCAACTACTTACTTAGTGTTATTGTAGATTTCTTATGATATTTATAGCGCAAGCGTTAAGGAAACACTGATATACGATAAATTAGATGCATATCAGCTACGGTGTGTTCTTTTATATC
The DNA here is from genome assembly GCA_946251855.1 of Alsophila aescularia. NCBI lineage: Eukaryota > Metazoa > Arthropoda > Insecta > Lepidoptera > Geometridae > Alsophila > Alsophila aescularia. Next base: position 38,433,011 of record OX276379.1, read on the forward strand.
ATGGATTAGATCCATGCGCGTCAGATATATCACCAGTGCTAATACAGCGACTTGGAAGCCGCAATAGATAGCTGTATAAAAGTACCGTCAAAACATGTTGTACAACATTTTTTCTCTAAATCGATGTTGTGAGAACCGCTTTACAGCTGTGTTATAAATGAGGTACAAGGCAGTCGTGTAAACGTTTATGTCATCATTTATTATCACCATTTGACTGCATAAGCTTATACAGCTAAATGATGTTACGAATAATCAATATACAGCAACGCTGTGACAAGCAGTCACCGCGTTACTTTTATATCAGTTTTCTAACACTCTTTAGTGTTAACACATATTTTTATTATCACTACTTTGCTGGCTGGGCAGTTTGTGACAACATACAGTATTAATTTTGTTTGTATATTTAAGTTTTTTTGTCATCTTGTGTGTTGTCATAAATAATGCATTTTCTTTCTTTCTTTCATTCTATATACCGTTCCAGAAGTATCCGACATGGCGATGGTGGACGGAAGCGCGGCACGCCTCGCAGCCGACTGTTCCAAGGCTGAGCTGCGCGCCCCCTGCTCCCCCGGGAGGAAGTGGAAGTGCGTTCTCGTCGGTGGCAGGTGGCGGAAGCACAAGTGTCGTAATGAGGTATTTATCTTGTATCGTACCTATGAAACATGCTTGCCTACAAGAGACCTATTGACTTGACTTAAGACTTAAAGATGATACCAGCTGACGTAGACAGACAGAAAATGACGTCTGACACTGAAAAAAACTCAGTATTAATCCACTATAGAAAAATTAACCATTGAGAATCAAACTACTACTGCTACTTTTATTGTGTTACTACTAATTTATCGTTTTTTCAGACTGACCTCAACCAGCCCCAATCAAAAATGAGCACCAAAAAATGTGCCTGCTTCACTCCAAGTGGACTTGTCTACACCAGGCTAGAAACAGACGGTAACATTGCGAGACGACCTGTCGAAACCACTAAAGATATAACTAAAGAAATTAGCACTAACAGTACGAGAACTCGTAGATCTATTGATAACGATGTCTATGAGCCGAACACGGTTGATAGCATTCTAAAAGAGAATCCCAGCATCGGACATCTTAGCTTCAAAAACGAGCCTATCAGTGCTTTTGAAAGTAAAGAAACGAAGGAAAAAATAGACAAACTCATTGAAGAAACAGAAGCGTTCCTTGAGGCTTATCAAAAGACCAAAGATAATGTAGATCATAAAAGAGTAAAGCGTAGGGCCCAACATTGGAACCATAATAAACCACACAAACAGCACAAAAACGATGCGTTCACAAACATCAATGAGTCTTCGCTTGAATGTAAAGTAGAAAAGAATGGAAGAGTGAATTGCTCGCAAGTTATATACAATGATTTAAAAGCTTGGCATACGAACAGACTCAGCTTAGAAGATCAAATCAGAGAACTGCGAACAAAATTGGAAGATTTAAAAGAGATAAAACGACATTTGAAAACCTCCAAACCAGTTGTAGTGGAAGCACAAACGCCCCATTCCACGTTAATAAACAACAATCTGTTCAGTAAAAATGTAACACATGAACACAATTCTTCAAAAGAACATTACAGGAAAGGCAGGCTACACAAAGTGAAGCCTAAGCACAGAAATGCTACAAGCCTCGATAAGAGAATTAGACAATTTAATGAATATGCACTCCCAACTGTTAACGCTAAAACCAAAGAAGACGTTTTTGATATGCAACTCAAAAATGTGACAAGAAATGAAGCTACTATGCCAAATGTTACTAACGATGCAGTGGAGAAAGTTCCAAACGTAATTGATACAGAACTGCCGAAACCGCAAGTTACTACTATTTTTATAGAAAGGAATCATTATTTAGACCAAAACAGTTTAGATGACACCAGTACTATTTCGAATCCTCTATCTACAACTGATGTTACCGTGACGGAACTTACTAAGCACATTGCGACAACCAAAACTGTTGAAGAAATGACAACAAACCAATTGACAACTGAACACATCACTCAACGCGCAAATTATTTCAGCACTGCCATCAATAAGCTAATGTATACAGATGGATCTACTACAACAAATAACACTGAAAACACAAGCACCACAAGTAAACCTATAGAAACCACTACAAAACTTGCAGAAGCGACAGCTAAACCTTTACAGACTACAAACCTAGGACCAGCAAGGCTCGATGCCTCAGAGTATGAGCAAATAAATCCGAATAAAGGAACATCAAAAACTATGGGAATATTCGACAATCCAGCGGATGTATTTCAGAGACGACTGCATCCACTTTTCATTCAGAATGAAGATAAGCACATTTGCTACTGTGAAGAAGGCAGGTTGGTACAATATGTTTTTAAGTAAATAAGGATATTTTGGTAAATCTAGTAATTTATGTGTTTTTGCAGAAAAATGAAAGGCTCCGGAAACAGCTTCTTGGAAGCGGCTCAAAGAGCAAGAGAAGAACAGCGAAAACGGAAAGCACTGATGTTGCGGAAGAAATTAAGGAAAGCCAAGAAACGGGTAAGATCAATTTAAAATACAATCATTGTTGCCAATAACTTCAGGAAGTGAATTCTTATCATTGCTATAATCTTTTGTTGCACTTTTAGGCTGAATTGGAAAAGCTGTGCGAATCCGAGCGCATGAACTGCTATCGCCACGACAATGATCACTGGCGCACCGCTCCGTTGTGGACCGCCGGGCCCTTCTGTTTCTGCATGAGCACGTCTAACAACACCTACAACTGCGTGAGGACCATCAACGCGACACACAACTTACTGTACTGCGAGTTCATTACTGGTCTCGTCACGTACTACAACTTGAGAATCGGCAAGTTTCTTATCTTTGTTATATTCTAAAGCTTATGTTTGTCCACTGTCAGACATATAAATAGCATTCTTAAAAGAGTCAGCATTAGAATCAAGTCTATCTAGTATTTGTAACTCCGATGTAAGGACATTAATCCTCCTCGTTAGGCTCCGCACCAAAAACTTTTCTATGTTATGTGCGGCTTTCCATCGCTCCGTGCTTTTGAGATAACGTTAAACTGTCTCGGTCCCGGCTGTTATTGATTAATGGCAGTCGTTAAGCCATATCAGAGGCCCTCAGGCGGCCTGACTAAATCTGACACAAGAGGCCAGCACTACCTCATACGACAAATAAACAAACAACGAGGCTAATGATCTCCCGATCTATGGGTTAATTTCATTTCTAACTGCCGTAATTTCAAGGACAATCAATTTTATTATTTACGATCGAGCAGGTCATCTCCCATCATTAAATTGCAAAACCGCGGTAGTAACCATATTGTGTGACACCTTATCACACTTGAACAATTGACTTGGTTTTATATCATATTTTGACTTGCATTTTCCTTTCAGACCCATTTGAGACCCAGAACAGAGTGAAATATCTAACGACGGCAGAGAAGGAATATTTCCATCACCAGTTGCAACAGCTTCTCGGATGCCGAGGGCCATCGTGTCGCAGATTCTCGCATTCAAACCCACACGGTAGCTTTCTCATTATTATCTACAATATTTTCTTCAGACTGTTGACTAATCGACTTGTACTCTTTGCACTTCATCAAAAATGAATGTGACTAAGATAATTTGTGAGATCATTGTTAGGTAACTATTCGAAGTTGAATATAATATAACTGGAGCCTCAAATACATTTCAATCTGCAGATAAAGCCAACCAAAGGTAATCATATAAGCTTTTTGAATCCTTAAATATGTTCCAGGTAGTTGAAAATCGAGCTGCGAAAGTTCAGCTTATTCACAATTTCTATGTGGTTTTTCAGGAACCCATGAGGATAAGATAGCCAGCAGGCGTTTTGAATCATCACGCATGATCAGGGGGGATTACAGCAACGGATATAATGAAAGGTAATTTTGTTGATACCCTCGTTGTAGTTTTTGCCGCTTTTTGTGCTGGGGGCACAGAAAGTGGCAAAAACTAGAAGCTGTGTAATAGTGAGCAAGCCCTTCAAGTACTCATGCTCAGCTCATGACGAGGCACTGTGGTTTGTGAAATTACTGGGCAGTAAAGGTGCGATGGCCTATGGATCGAAATCATCGATGAGCGAGGCATGCTATTTTATGTACCGCTGCCCGCGAATTGTTAATGTGTTCAGTGAGTTGTACAATGTTTGTTTGTCGTATGAGGTAGTGCTAGCCTCTGGTATCAGAGTTTGTCAGGCCGCCCGAGGGCATGGATTGAACGCAGAGTTCAGAGTTTATTAATCAATAACTGCTGGGAGCGACAGCTTAACGTGCCCTCTGATAGAAAAAAAATAAGAGTGATAGAAAGGAGTGATAGAAAATCGCATATAACTTAGAAAAGTCATTGGTGCGGAGCTCTGAACCGAACCCGGTATTGTTGGATTCTAAGTTGCAATATTGAAACGTAAGGCTACCACCGCAATGATTTGTATCAAAAACGGGTGCGCAAAAGTTTTAATGAGTAGAGACTCGATCCGGTGAGTAGAAGCCGAGCAATCGATAAAAAACTATTTGAAGGCTGAACGAAATTTGGTATTTTGTACTTTATAGGTACTGTTGGTCCTGGAATAACACATAGGTAACTTTAATCCAGAGAAATGACCACGCGAGCAAAGCCGCGGGCACAGCTAGTACTTATAATAAAGCAGTAAATAATAAGAAGTCTGTACAAGAAAGATAATTTTAAAAAAAAACTGGGCTACTTAAAACGTCTATCTTTATGTTTGTATACGCAGTGACAGTGTTTTTACGTATCATGTAAAATCTACTGGACTGATTGCGATGCGGTATTCACTGTTAGATATCTTTAACTTTTTATTTTTCTTATAATCTGGCTTTTTATCGTGTATCTCAATTTGATTATCTAGTAGAAGCCGAGCAATCGATAAAAAAAACATTTCGATTGGCTGAATAAAATTTATTGGTATTTGGTACCTACACCATCAGATACCCAGTAGAGTGATCATTGATTAACCTACGTTTGTATATAAAAGTAACCAAATTGCGCAACCTTAAAATACATAGTTACTCATCGCAGGATGGTAAGCGTAATACAATCTCGCTCAAGACATTGCCCTAGCCATCAGGCAAGCTGCGAATGGCTTGCTCATTCGTTAATCAGATGAGCCTACCCGCAACTTTTAGTTTTTATTATATATTTTTCTGCAGATCTTGGCGTTGGAATAGCTATGGACGCCGATATGCAAGAGCAAGAGAGTTACACCGACGGAGGCACATGATGACATTCTAGTCTTAATTATAAAATAACTAAGAAGAAATAGCAGAGAAACTGCATAAACATCGGGCCGTAACGTTATGGTACGAGGTATCACAGACTTGCTCAGCAAAACAATGTTTTCAAACATTATCATAGAAAATGTTACAGTGTGTCTTTAAAGCAGTAGGTATAGACATAGTTGATACACCTTGTCTGATTGTGATTATTAAGATTAGAAGTTTTATATAAAAGCTTTGTTACTAAGCATGTTAAATATTCAAGTACAGTGCATCGAATCTAGTGGGCTTCCTCTGTTATTGAATGATATAGTGAAATTAGTAAATAATGTTTGTCTGTCTTTTTTGCCTTTTTACTCTTATTGGGATAAACAATAGGTTGAATTTAAGTCATATTTGCAATAAGAAAATTTTAATTTTTAAAATAACCTTGCAGGAAACTGATAAACAGGATGTCCAATATGTGAACTTCCACCGGCCATAATAGACCACCGCTGGTTGTACTAGGCACCATTTGACTAATTATCTTAAATATTTTGCACAGAAAGTGATTTATTCTAATTAATTCTAATAACTAAGTAGAAACCTAAATATTTGTAAATGCAAAATTGTCAAAGCACAGAAGAATTAAAAGTGCCTACTGATGTCACTTATTAAAATACCTTTTTCACAACCTTAATATTTCAAAATCAACCTTTCAATTTGTTTTGTACTTTTTTTTAGATAAGTAAGTGCTTTATGAAAGTATCACTGCCCGACTGACGCTTTTTATTTTTTTCATGAAATTAAGGTTTGTATTTCCAATTTTGATGTATCTATTTCTATTCCTATTTGAACATTTCTCTAAGTCTGTAACTTTATTAAGCTTTAATGAAAGATTATCCTGAATGATTTTGGGCGATCTTCTAAGAGTAATATAATGTAAAATGTTTATTGTAGATGTTGTTCGTAACAGTATGTCTGTAGTATTCACTATTTATCTGTAGGCATCAAGAAAGTGATATTATAATGTTGCTATTGTGATGATTATAAATGTATTGGTTGTAATAAGAAATAAATAAAGTTAAAATAATAATCTCTCTTTCATTTTAGTTCTACTATTTTGCTGTCACACTTCGCATTTTGTAAAGAAGTCACTCAAATCAGACCACCTTTATTGCTTGAGTGTTAAGATGGGCACTCAAGCTCAAGGTTAAATCATCGCCATCGTGTCAAATCAAATGGCGTGATATTGACCAAAATTTAACCAGCAGCGTGTCATGAATGAATCAAATTTTGCAAATATTCCGATCCTCAGTGCGTGTGGAAAACTTTTAAACATTTTATCTATATTTCAAAAAATAAATTATTAAAAAAACACAGGTCTGCCCGGCCAAAAACGAACTGACAGACAAAAACAAGAGATAAATAAAATTGTCATTGCAGTCGGGGGACCTCTCTGCGGAACACTGTTAAGTCGTGTTTTTTTTTTTTTTTTTATACTTTTTAGTGACAAATTTTAAGTTAGGCCAATAAATTATACATAGTAACTAGTATTGTTGGAATGTGCTCAAGGCCTTCAATTTGATACCCATATTGTAAAATTCGAAGTTATTTTTGTCGTATTTGAAAATGGAATACTGCCAAAATAATGTTTTTTTAGTTAAATGAACGATAAAATGAACTATAGGTACCCAAAATCTGTACATACATCCAAAACTGTTCAGGCATTTAAAAGTTACGGTGGAATACAGAAACTCACATACATATAAACATATATGAGCCCTGAAAACATTACTTTCCTTTTTTGGGCCGTCGTCGTGTAAAAAAGCCCAAAATCTATTAAAATTATAATAGTCGGCCAAGTTTGATTTCTAGTTTCAATTATGTAATAGGTAATTAATGGGGATTTATTTGAAGATCAATTATTAACAAAATATATCGTACACTGATGATTTATTCCATTAAATCCAGTCTCGCTTCTCGTTCTTAATTTAATTACATGATTACGAACTAAGGACAGACTTTTTTCTTAAATGTAGATTTACATTAGATAGGAAGTGATAATCTTAATGACACTAAATAAAACAGGCGATAGTACGATAGTAGAGATAGCTACAAATTTAAATAGGCTCACAGAAAATGAATGAGTAATATAAGGCTAACTGGCTTACTACTATTTACTTAGCGATTGGTATGTTTAAGTATTAGTGATAACTACTTCTAAACGGGCCATTTTCAATAAGTGGTTGCAATATCACCTCTATCTCGGCCATCACATTCATATTTTGTTGTAGGACATAGCTAGACAATGCATATCTAAAAAAAGAATTGTATATCTAGGCCGTATGCCTGCAATATTACGATCGGTTGGATATTAGAGTTCCTAGGTACGAAATCAAACGGTCGCGGGATTAAATCCCGCAAGGTGCAATCATTTATGTGATGAGCAGAAATGTTTGTTTCCGAGTCATGGACGTAATATATGTATCTATGTATGTTTACCCGTTATCTAGTGCCCATAGTACAGGGTATCTTAGTTTGGGGCTAGGTTGTGAAAGGTTGTGAAGGTGTGGAATTGTCCCAAATATATTTATATTATTTTTATTGTGGCCCTTAATTTTGTCTTCTAACTTGGCCCACAATCAGTGCAATAATGGCTGATAAAACCATTAGTATTGCAGCGGCTTCTATTCTGCACCACTTGGTCACCCTTATTCCCACGTCACCCACATAGGTTTTAAGTTTTATTACCCAGTAATTTCGTTGAAAACATTGTCCTTCAAACCGAAACAGAAATATTTACACAATACTGCTTGGCGGTTGAATTTCTGAAAAAGGTGTGGTACTTCCCCAAGCGGACTCTTGCGTAAGAGGAACTATGAAATATATGCACAATAAATTGCACATGTGGCATTATATGTGAAACAATGATAAACACCCAAAAAACAGCAGCAATAACTAGCTTAAAAGCTAAAAAAACACGTCTGCTCTGCCATAAAATAATTTATGCCAGTAAATCAATGATGTATATAAGTAAATTATATACTGTTGAAATGTGCTTATCAAGACTTCAATTTGATACTTATATCGTAAAAATCGCAGAAAATATTATTTTTTCGCATTTGAAAAAGGAACCATACCAAAGCAAAACAGAATATTTAAAAACAAATGCCTATTTACTCGGGGGGATGTAAGGATTCCAACAATACCCTATATGCGTCTAAATCTGTTCAGGCATTTAAAAAAATCTGTTCTAAATCTGTTCAACATACATGGATCCTAAAAACATTACAGTCCTTTTTTTGGGCAGTCAATTTTACATGTAAAATAGTGCAAAATACTAAATATGTCAGTCAATACCGGTCAATACTAAAAATATTGTGTAACTTGCAATGTATTGCTGACCTTGCTGGGTATGTTGCTGGCAACACTATTGCAGCCACATATTGCAGTAAAAATATGTCCCGTTCAGAAGCTTTAGAAAATGGTTGTGTTATATTATTCTACGGGATTTACTTCGTTGACATGAGAGTAGCGGACACCAAAAACAATCACCACGGGCAAAGACAATCGAATGTCTTTGCCACGGGTTAGATAAAAGTACGAGTACACAATAAAAGGTTGACTATTGATCTTGATTGATGATTTGAAAACTGTAAATAGTAAATACTATTTACAGTATACACATATATATAAGCTATGGTGAGTCATGATCACATAAATATTAGTTTAACCAGAACATAAAAAAAACATTGAACAATTATTTTTATGACGACTGTAAGACAGTCAAAGGTTCTAAGATTTGTGGCCTGGCCATAAATTGCAATACTTAGGTGTACATTTTAACTTTTAAGTAGGTAAGTAGGTAGCTTATTTATTACTTCATATATTACGAACATACAATATTATGTTATGTAGTTACAAATTGGGTATGAACGTCCTACTTACGTATCCCACTTTGTAAATCATTAGAGAATGGAGAAGTCATGAATGATGCAAAACATAATTCTTTACATTATTTATTATGTAAGTATAGATTCTTAAATTAGTGTAAAAAAGTTTTTTGTTTCAGTAAATTCCTCCAAAATTAAAAAAAAGTAGTCAATCGAGTTTATTTATGAAATTAAGTTTCTTTTCTCACATTATGTACTCGAATTGTACTCGAAGATTAGAATAAAAATAAGACCTAGTTTTGGTTGTTTTAGTCAAGAATGTATAAAAAATACTGAGTCCACACCGCCAGACGAACGAGTGAACGTGTGAGTCAAATGGTGGCTACTTATGCGTGCGTGAGTGGAAAATATGTAGTGAAAATACACAAAGGCGGTTGATACACAATTTTATCACAAAAGATAAGATATGTTGTTTTTGTTTTTTCGTGAGATTTTGACAGATTTAACATGATCCTCCACGTCGAGATCTTGCTGCAACGTGGCGGACGATCAGCATAACATAATGTAAGTGTTATGCTGATCGTCCGTGAGGCTTGTGTGTACGAGCGGATCGGCACATCTTGGGTGCGTCACTTTCGATTTGCCGGTGTGGAAGCCGTCTTTTTTTAAACATTCACTTTTAGTTTAAATTAGTTTAGAAAAAAAACTTAAAAATGTAAATAACCTTCTCCATTCTCTTAATTATTTTAAGAACGTACATACATAATAATAAGCTAAGTACCTATACTATACACACTTATGTAAAGTCTTATGATTAGTAGTTTAGTTTAAGGACGACAAGAATACTAACATGATATTTTTATACCTAGCATAAAAATAAAATATTGGCACATAATTTACACAAAATTGGCACAAAATGAGCTTAAACCCTTACATAAACATTCAGTTTAAAAGTAAGACCTTTTCCTTAGGCCGCATATCATTGAGATCTTACAATAATTTCAAAATACTTACGTTGTTATGTCTATCACTTTTTGTATACAAATATCATAGCATAGGTTACCTATGTTAAGCGTTAGCAGAAAGGTTGGATGAGTAGTGCACTAAAAGGCTAATTGGGAAGATATAACATACTTTTCCTATTACAAAATATCACTGATCACTGGATCGCCGAAAAATCGATGTTCTGTGGATGTGGTGCGGAGACGCCTTCTTAAAACAAATTCCTCAACAACAATTTATATTAAGGACAGACTTTCTTCGATTTTACAGCTGCTAATGAATTCTTTGGCCATATATTCAGAAATGAAGACTCATTGCAGATTGAAGAGACTTGTGGTCCAAGGCCAGATGGAAGGGAAAAGAACACCTCCTCGCTGGACAGATCTCATCAAGATGTCCACGCATTCCACAATGGTCCATGGTGCTCGAAATGCTACCAATTGCCAGAAATAGAGGACGATCGCAAGAGCAACAAGCCGCTCCCACGGAGAAAAATGATGAAGAACGCCTCCCAAGTACACCATCCATCTGCACAACCACTATCACTCTGTTAAGAGGGCACTCTTAGACTAAGAATAAAAGAGAGATTCAAATACGTGCATTTCCGTTCATAGCACTAGAAGTTAATCTGTGACAGACTGGGACGGACGGACGGACGAATCGAGTGACTAAACGATTTCATAAAGTTCCTTGTTGGACTAAGGAATCCTAAAAGGGGTTATAAGGTGTTCAATCTTAAATTGTTGAAGTAACGGTATGAGCCAAGAATAACTAGTTATTTTTCCTATATATTTATAGTTATACCTGTGGTTATACATCTACCAAAATGGTTATTATTTTCTCCCCCGGCCTACTGCTAACGCTTAACAATAAATTCACAATTATAAGGAACTTTCCAGTAGCGTCTCACCGGCTCCCTGATTACGTATGCAGCACCGACTTCCTCGAGTAGCCGCGCCTCGTGGAGCCCCCGGAGCCCTGCTCCTCGCACTCCCGCCGCACCCGCGCGATAATGTCGGCTACGAGTTTCTCTTCGCGAGACCGTCTCTCTTTCCACTCTTTCTCATTTTCCATGTTGCTGTGTTGGCACTGTTGTCCTGTACCTATTTAAAGATGGAAAATAAGCAATTGTATATCTTCGACAACTCAGCCAATTGACTTTCCTAATAAATTATGGAGCAGAAAACTCTATAGATAACCATTGCAAAATTTCCTGAAGGCTAACTGTAAATATACTTTGGATGTGTAAGTACCTAGTATTATTTGAGAAGAAGGTAAGTTTAAGGTACATTATGCATCTAAGATCTTTCTAATGATGGATATTGAGATATGTAAGACCCCAACATTGTTCAAATATTTGCTCGAAGTATATGACATTTAAGGCATGATATAAAGAAAAAACAGGGGTTACGCTAATCCCAAATTGCTATAAACTTTCAACTTAACTACTTCCTACACACATTTACACTATGAAAATGAAATGAAATGAATATTTATTGCAGAAATTGTGTAAGAGACATACCTTGCTTTGTGCTTCGAGTTGTCCTTTTCTGGGGGGTTTCTATATTCCTGGTGGTGGCTTGTTCCTGGTGGCAAGTCGGCACAATAGATTTAGGAATGGACAGCTCAGGATCAGGTTCCTTCTTCACTTCTGCTTCCGCTGGATCTAGTGTTGTTGTTTCTGTATAGACTGGATCTACTAGCTCCATCGGTTGTGTCAGGATTGGTTCTGGGTGGGCTGGATGTTGCTGGATTATGGACTTTTCTTTCGCTAGAGCTTCTGCTTGCGCGTTTGTTAGAACCGGGCTAGCGTCTTGCAAGGTTTCGCTGTGTTTACTGGCTATGTGACCGATGTACCCTGAAACAGAGAATAAATAATAGTACAAGTACCCACACGCTCATGTGCAAGTAAGCCGCTTGAGTCACTAAATTTATTCGGTTGACCGGACGCTTTCTTGTAGGTATGTTTTCTTGCATAAACTTAGGAGTGAAACAGTCTTGCCTGAAATGAGATATTTTTTGTCCCGGATCTCTCTCTCTCTCTCTCTCTCTCTCTCTCTCTCTCTCTCTCTCGGATGTTACTCGAAAATGAAAATGACTATCACACTGTTATTGTGTTGTTGTTATGACTGTTGCCTACAAGTGTTATTTCTCTCACTTGGCTAAGTTAATCTATGAAACTTAGCTTTATGTAATTCAGAAAGAGGATCATGAGAAAACCAGCTGCAAGCTGGTGATTTAACTTAAGTCCTCATTTTGAAATGAAGTTGGTAAGTATTAACAATTTAAAGGCCCATACTATCTACCCTATTTAGAGGTGTGCAATTTATCTACATCATGATTCAATGAAAGCATGCATTAATTTTGCATTATTTTTTGGAACTATGGCTTGACTACGGTACCTTTTCTGCTTTTGAAGTAGATGAGGCATTGTTCACACTGGAAGAGAGGTGCTGGATTGACGGGATGCAACACATGAGCTCTGTATTTGTGCCTATACCAATGCGTCCGGCTCGCCAAGACCTTCCCGCAAACCTTGCAGCAAACGCTTCCATTACTCATGGTTGTATACTCCATGAGATCTGACCGCACGCTTAAATTCGCTGTGTTGGCATCCTGATCTAAGTTCAGATCGTTCATTTCTGTTGGTTCATTCTTATTCACTAAAAAGTGCATTCCTGTAGAATCGTCGTGTTTGTCCATGAGGAAGGGCATTCCATTTGGATCTTTCATATTTTCGTCAGTGGATTTGTTTTGTTGGCGGTCAGGGTAGTAGCTGTCGTAGGGGATCGTGTCTGCCACAGAGTCGGGCATTACTTCTAGTGTTATTATGGGCATGCCGTCTGTTTCGTCGTCAAAATAGTGGTATTCTGAAAAACATGAAATGTTTATCGCATGATGTCGTAGTGCTGGCCTCTGGTGTCAGAGTTCGTCAGGCCACCCAAGGGCCTTTGACATGGCTTAACGACTGCTACTAATCAACAACAGCCGGGTCCGATAGCTTAACGTCCCTTCCGAAGCATGGAACGATGGAAAACCGCACATCCATACCAATATATAAAAGTGAAACGTTGTCTGTTTGTTTGTTTGTTTGTTTGTTTGGGGAGCTTTCACGCGATAACGGCTAGATGGATTTTAATGAAATTTAGAATGGAGATAGCTTATACCCTAGAATAAAACATAGGATACTTTTTATCTCGGAAAATTGAAATTTTCTGCGGGAAAACTGGAAAATGTTGATTACTTACTGTAAGGAACGATTGCCATCACAGAATGGTCTGTGGTTGCCATGGAAACGAAATAACAGGTCTGTCAAAAAACATCAAGAGCATTAGTGCTAATGTGCTATACCTACTTTTGTATTGGTTTTTAATATCCTAAAAGAAAATAGAATGCTTTTTTCGCGATAAGCATTAGTCCGCGCGTACGAAGTCGCAGGTGGGAAAACTAGTAACTTATAAAACTCGTTAACGGAGCTTAGGATCGACCCTGATATCGATCCTAAGTTGCACTATTGAACCGTTAGATCCCATCGTATGAAATTATCTTATTATGAGTACGTACGTTATTAGATTTGCTGTTAATGCTGGAAAAAATATCTAGAATTCCAAAAACATTGGTTCCTAGCTACAGGAGATTTAATTTGAAAAGTAAAAAGTAATCTAACCTTTTATAAACCACTAGCTTACCCTCCCGCGACTTCGTCCATTCTACAATTCGGTTCGGACTACAGTTAATCGCGAAAAAAGCATCCTATGTTCTTCTAGGATATTAAAAACCAATGCAAAAGTAGACTTAGACTTCTTGGTTATGACCTCTGTGGCTTGTTGTTGGTATAGCACCAACTACTTAATCTGTGAAACCAACGCTCTTAATGTTTTTTGACAGACTTGTTATTTCGTTTCCATGTCAACCGTTCCTTACAGCGAGTATTCCACATGTTCCAGTTTTCCCGTGAAAACTTACAATTTTATGGGATAAAAAGTATCCCATGTTTTATTCCAGGGTATAAGCTACCTCCATTTTAAATTTCATCAAAATCCGTCCAGCGGTTATCGCGTGAAAGCTCCCCAAACAATCAAACAAACAGACAATGTTTCACTTTTATATATTGGTATGGATGGATAAATAAAAGTGAAACGTTAATACAAACAGGAGCTCAGAGATAGCATAATGTCTACATTACGTACGTAGGTGGTACCTATGAACTCCAATCTCAGAAACGGGACACATAGGGTAAGTAATAGTGCCCGTAACATTTTTTGTTTGTATTGGAGTCCTCTTTCGATTTATTAAGGTTTGATCAGTTGCCGCGATTGCGCGGGGTTTTCACCTATGCCAGGATATGGGACATAATGGGTAATACCTACCAGTGTTTCCACTTTTAGGGATTTCGCCGTTTTAGGTCGAAATGGCCCATTTTGCGTACGGCACAGGGCTTTTTAAATTGTTTGGCAATTTAGGGAAATTTGGGGTAAAATCACACTTAAGGTGTAAACCCTATTTGTTTGCACTAGGCAGAAAAATAGGGTTTCATTTTGGGTTCTTTACTACAAATGCATATGAAAAAGCCGACAACGAGTAGAGACAGCAACATCTCATCGAAGCTGAGTATTTTAGGGTTCAAACTGAAGTCCAAATAAAAAAAAAACTTGTTGAAACCTAGTGAAATAAAATACTGAGTTTGATAGACCATCTTTATTCTGTGGTACGGGTGTAAATAAGATAAAATAGAAATGGAAATGGGACAGACGGCGGGAAGCAACTTTGTTTTATACTACGAGTATGTAGTTATTGATTGATGATTGATGATATAGCGTATTTAAGCAATTACATTACACCAGTTTTTTTTGTATCCCTGTTTTGTGGTTTGATGATACATATCTCATTGTCACTTTTATCTGATAAATTCATTAATGATTTGAAATTAAATTTCTGACATTTGAAAACAATATAAGGAATTGACAATGGAAAAAAATTACATCCCCGTTGAGTTTCTTGGTGCCCTCTTCTCTAACAGCCGTATTTCCGAAGCGCCGGTGGATTCAGAAGGGTTCCTAATTCCTTGTCCTGTGCGAGATTCAAATCTGAGTTGGCACGTGAAAGTGAACTTTCCTTTTCAAGCTCAAAGCATAATTAGTTTACCTAATTTTATAGATTTGACCTTTTTATAATATTTTTAAAAGCTTTTATTTAACTTGAAATGTTTTTATGTATGTCTGTATATTTGTTTAGGTCAAATCATGCAAGCAGAATTAGAACCACTTCCTCTTATCCTACGGAGTTGAATTTTTACATTTTACATTTTTATGGTAAGCATGACCTAAATCGACATCCAGGAACATCTCTAGATATAGGAACTCTTCGACGTTCTATAGCACTGTCACGAAATATTGTATACACATTCTATTATGATAGCCGGTTTGAAGTTTCACCTTAACATGGCTTCTGAACTCCGGGTTGGCTTCTGACTTGGGAACTTCTCTATGGACATACACGAAATTAAATTTTGTTTACGCATTATATTATGCTAGCCGGTTTGATTGAAGTTTTACCATGACATGGTTGCTGCTCTCCGGGTTGGCTCCTGACTAGGGAACTCTTCAACGGTTAACAGCACAGACACGAAATTTTGTTTACGCATTATATTATGCTAGCCGGTTTGATTGAAGTTTTACCATGACATGGTTGCTGCTCTCCGGGTTGGCTCCTGACTAGGGAACTCTTCAACGGTTAACAGCACAGACACGAAATTTTGTGTACTACGCATTATATTATGCTAGCCGGTTTGAAGTTTCACCATGACATGGCTGCTGCACTCCAGGTTGGCTCTTGTCTAGGGAACTCCTCAACGGTTAACAGCATATACACGAAGTATTTTATACGCATTTAATTGTTTAATTGTGAGTGTTCTACTGCTTAAAAGCTTTTTTTAATGTTTTTAAATGAAATTATTTGTTTTCTCTTTGTTCGTGTGAAGTTAATTTTGACTTGTAAAAGTACTAGGTATTATTTTGCCTATTTACAATAATATAATTCGACTTTGGCCGGTAATTTCAATTAACTGATATTAACCAAACTACAAACAAAATTGTACTTGTTACTTAATGCTATAGGGTTAGACAAAAACGCAAGTTATTTTTTTAAATCAAGTTTTAATGTGTAGATACCTAGGTACATACTTTCACAATTAATCAGATGGTAAGATCTCTCTAGAACAAAGCGTTATCTATTTATGAATAAAAATAAACTTTCATTTTATTTCCATGAATTTTATTGTTAAAGCTTTCATATTTCTCAACCACATAAATCTACGTTTTATAGTTAGTCATTACACAAGTAGATACCAGTTAAACTGTGGTAGTGAATTTGTTAATATGTAACCATATAATCTGTTATTTATGTAATACACATAGTAGACTATAGAACATCTAACGGTCTTATTTACTATCATATTGTAGGAATAGACATTATAATGATGGCCCATGCATATATCAATAGATATAATACTCGTATGTAGGTAGGTACCTAGTTAATGTGACGTAATTTAAGCGCTGAAAATAATCTTTTTGCTTAGCAAATAATTCAAAATCAGAAGAAAATATTTCGAAAGAGATAAACGTATAAACTTTCACCTTAATCACTCAACAGTTTTCCTCCAAATAAATACTGTATTAAACAAAAAATATTTTACATGTTTTTATCAACTAGGTACGTTTCAGGGGAACCAAAAAAAAAGTCTAATTGAGGACCAATAGAATTTAAAACAAAATTAAAATTATAATATAAAACAACTTGCTTACAATCATCATTGCACTTGTTAAATTATTGAAATTATAACTTGACTTTATGATTACTCAATATTGCCAAGAAATAAACATACATTATAATGTGAGAATTTCGAAACAAAATTAAAGTAAAATTAAATATTAACATTTGCATTTGCCCATAAGTCACCTACTATGGTTACTGTTATGTGCGCAAATAACACTAAGTACCTAATAAGACAAATCATTAATATTTTTGATATAACATACCTAATATATCGCCAAAACTTAGAAACAAATGGACTTAACTAAATCCATAATACTTCTTCAAAATTTATTATACAGGCTGTTTAAATAGTAGAGCACAATAATTGTGAAGATAAATAGTATATTACTATAATTACTAAATAATCTAGTTTTACTACTTTTTAGTCGATATTAATATGTTATCGATACATTTATTAAAGTAAGTGAATATATTGTGCTCTAATATCGGACAACCTTTTATTTATGCATATTAATGCTGCCTTGCAGCTGTGCTTAGAAAGGAAAAAAAAGTTAAAGTATGAATTACAATATCTCAACAATGAATATGTTTGCCAACTTAGTTAGCTCTAATATCACAAAATAAAATACTAGAAAAAAGATAAAGGAAAAATAAAATAAAACATGACCACTCGTCGCAAAGAAATAACAGTTAGTATATAGGTATTAGATAAAAAGCCCCGACTCTTTTGTCATACATACGATGAATAGGGAACGGCGAGTAGTATCGTACAGCGGTCAATTTCGACGAATGTTTATCTAAAATCATTCATGTCAACCGAACCTAGTACGTTTTTTGGCTCAATTCTATTGACGCATGTTCATAAACAGACGACGCCGTTTGTAAACGGGCGAGTTTTACAAATTTCCAGCGACATTATTTGAATAGGGTACGGCTTGTTGATTGTTTAAGTACCTAAGTTATCTCGAAATTAGTATTAAATTTTAGTCGTCTGTATCTTGTTTTACATTTCGTGTTAAACGGCATGATTATGTATGAAGGAAGTGCCAATATACTTAGAATGGTAGGAGTCTATGAGTAAAAATGACTTATGTATATAAAATAACATAACATTTTAGCTCATTTTAAACGACTCATCTTCATGACTCATGCTTGACTGACTCAGCCTTAGTGTTGAACTACTGATATTAAATTGAATTAAAAGTGAAATAGTTAGGTTTATAAATACTTGTAGTGTTTAATACGTATATTTTTAGGATAAATCATTAGCATAAACGTATGTAAATCAAAAGAGCCTGAAATTAAGCAACAAACTAAAATAATTAAACGTAAAAAATAAAAGAAAGTGCGCGTAATATTAAGAAACACTAATAAGTTAAGTAATTATAGATTACTGTGAATTTGTTTGTGCGAATGACTGGCGCAGACGAACCTATTAGCTATGAAAATCACACTGTAATTGTTAATACCTCGATGGCGATTATTAAATCTAAAATGATTCAATTATAACACCGATATAATAATTATATACATGTGGGAAAAAACTTATTTATAAACATAACATTAACTATCTTAAACTTGTGCGCTAAAATACGAAAACTCAATATAGACCATAAACTTTTAAGTAGAGATACAAGTAAAATTTTATGTTTTTTAATAAGTATTTCTTAACTAATATAAATCTATCTTAACAATACAAACGCTTCCCAAAATAAACATAATAATATAAATGGAGATTAGTAATAATCTTCCTAACGTAACTTATTAATAACATAGACATTATTATTCGTAATTTATATAACACATTATACATTTCCTTATCAATGGAAGAACTGCTGATTTCGTTATATGCCCTAGTGAACCTAGAGTTTTTTTTATTGTATTAAATCTAAACATATTTCTAAAAGACGATTAGTATTAAGAATTGGAAAATTTTATATTATATAGAAATTATTGCGCTATGGCACTTTTAAAGTTACATTATTATCCAGATATTAACATACTTTTATAATCAAATAATGTCGTAATAAACATTATGTAGATTTGAATTGTATGCAACAGTCATCTCACTAATATTTTATATTTTTGTTTAATAAAACTATATGATAAGGAAGTCTTCGAAATTAATAGAAATTATACGATATTTAATAACATTTTTAACACACAATTATTTAAAACACGATAAGATAAAACGAAAAAGAATTTAGTTCGTTAAAATTTTAAATCTTAAGAGTATGGTAAGAATTCAAATTATGTTTCTGGTTTACTAATTCTTAAAAGTAGTTGCGGGTTGCAAGATGGACAAAGTAATTATTTATAACAGTCTTTGGTTGGTTTACTGCGACGCGGACGTTAATAATAGGCACTTTGAACGGTACAAAAACATTTCCACTATAAAATTGTAATTTTATCTACGGAAGGCACATCTCAGACTTCTATAGCATACTGATGCTTTATATTTTTTCTTAAAACTTTAAAACGCAGCAACTGGCCTCGATAATTATATTATTGTACAATTATTGTCTAATATTTGCACAACCATACTTTTATTATATACAAGTATATAACATGTAACTGAACTTTATATGTAACAAACGTATGAATATAATATAAATGCATAACAGTATTATCGGGAATATACATAAAAATATTACCTTATATAATTTCTAAGTAAGGTACATGAAAATTTTATCCAAAAATAGAACTTACTATAAATTGAACCGGATTTATATACTCCTTTAACATTTTGAAACATTTTTGCAATTACCCTACAAACGTAGCGTTGTGGAGGGATGCGTGTGTCCATGAAATGAATATTATGTTCACTATTGAACTGATCAAACCTGCGTAGGATCAGGTGAGGAGTGCGAGGGAGTGGAACCACGAGGCGACGCTGAGCCCATAGACTCCAACTTCAGCCCCGGCGGAATCTGTTCATACCCTATGAAAAAGGCATTAGAAGGATATACACAATCTTTTGGCACGTAACAATCATGTGTCGTCTTCATATGGTTCTTCATTTTGTCGGGTCTGGAAAACTCTTTACAACAAACTGGGCACGGAAAAACCTTCCGCTGTTGGCCCTCGTGATACAGAAATGCGTGCCTTTGGAATGAATATTTGTTTTTGAACGTTTTCTGTATGTTTTCCTTGGCACACTCGGTGCATTGGTAGACTCCTTCGTTGACAGAGGCGTATCTGAAGAGATTCAGTCCTCGGACCGACATTTCGGTGAGTTGTTCCGCTGGGTCATTGGAGGCGGAGTTGGCTCGTCTCCTTATCCGCCTTCTGACGGACGGCCTCTGCATCTGGTTGCCTCCCACTTGTAACGTGTTATTGTTTATCGAGTCGGTTTGGTATTCGTTGGAGGTAGAAGCCTGGGTCATTGGGTTCACACGGATTTTCCCATCGTGCGTTGGGGACAATGAGTGTTTTGTATCTTTTTCTGAGTCGGGGGTTCCGCGGCCTGAAATAAATAAATGGAAATATAGTTAGAGGATTTGCGACGAAGTCCAATTTACATATACGACACTGAATCAAGCCTATTTCGCTATGCAAATAAAAATAAAGCTTTTTAAAGAAAAACACCTAATTATTTTAGTTGATCGCCTAGTCAATACAGAACTAGTATATTACTGCCAAGTGCGGGAAAGTGAGCAATGGAAATACGAGTGATTATGATTCATGCAATTGCCTTTTTTGTCGAGCTATGTAATAACTAATATAATATATTAAGATAAAAAAGGTGCCATTTAAAAAAAAATGAGGAAATATTGAAAGTTCGTTTGCATTTCCTATTTTCCATATATTTTAGCGACGAACAGCCAAAAGCGTTGTTCATTTGAATATAAAATGAACGATATTTTACAGGGATGTAATGAATTATGCGTTAACATCAGCGAATTGTTTAAAATGTATAATTGTCAAGATCTTTAATTATCATTATCTATCAACCCTGTTAAATATCGTGCACTACCTAAATGTTTAACATCTGCATACAGACGATACTGTCTGAATATTTACTGAAAATATCACAGTTAGCTGGTAAACACGAAACCCACTCAGGAACAAATGAAATATTTAAAAAAAATTGAGCGAAAAATCGATTGGTCCAGTCGTACCTACCTACGTAGGTATAACACAGCGTTTTTTGTTATAATGTTTTATATAATCTTCTCTTTCACGGATGCGTATGGTCCACGCTGTTTTTCAGCTAGGTACATTATTTTGTTGTTATATCACAGAACACCTAATAATACTAGTTATGTTATAAGATTAAGGTGACAAGTCATGTAACTATTCCATACGCAAGAAGGTTAACCCTTGATTAAGTCTAATGTTATAAATAGATGAAATACTTTTTATATTTTTACGATTTTTAACTATATGTAAAGCTTAATTTATACAATCATTACTCCTTTCGTGTAGACCCGCTCCCATTTACTGCACCCGTGCCACCCAAATATTATGACTAACTAAGGCACACAATGATTTATCTAATCTAATGTGTCTAATCTCAAACAAATGTATCTGACGGACACATAAACTGCATCAAAGTTCAGGATTACTTCAAATGAATATTTTTAATATGCATGCAAACTTTTTAGATTTACAAAAATGAAAATACTTTGAAGATTGGCCATTAATCACAAAAAAAAACAAAATTTAAAAATGGAACTACAATGAAAAAAAAAAAAAATTACATACGGCGTGTTTTTGGGCGTGTTAGTATGGTAATGTTTTATACTGATTGTTATTGGGTTTTTTTCATTTGCTAATTGAATTATTATTACCAATAGAATTGATAGGTAGTCTTTTTAACTCAACAATAGTTTCGGTACAATAATATGGATACTTCGTCCGAACAAGCTGCACAAATTGTGGCATTGGTGCGGCAAGGCTTGGATCAACGAACTATTGCTAGAAATTGAACGAAAATCCAACGAACGATTGGACAAACGGAACTTGTGTTAATTGACCTGATTCGTCAAAACGGTAACAGAGGGGTTTGACGGTACATCGCTATAAAACAGAGATTTCAGAAGATTACGTGTTACCTTATATGGGATTCATATGCGAATATTTAACTCTAATGCAAGATGATGCCCGACCGCACGCCGCTGCACAAGTTTGTACTCATACGTCTGACGAGTTGGGAAAGTGTCGCAAAAACATCATGAAACGAGTAAAGGAAACTGACTAGATGCACAAAGTGACGTATTATGAATGGGACCTATCAGGGATAGCGATGAAATAGATAATGTGACGAATGGTCATCGTATCCGTTCGACAATATGTATTGCGAAGAGGTTGGGATATATGTACCATGAATTGGCCAGCACGCAGCCCGGACCTTAATTCGATTGAGCACGTTTGGGACAAGTTAAAAAGAGCTGTATATGCGAGATATCTTGTGCCCACAATAGTGGCAGCACTAATAATAGCAATTTTACAAAAAAATTACAATATTCCTCAAGATCGTTTAATAACCCTTTAATCAGGTCTATGCGGATCCGATTAGAATCAGTAATCAGGGAACGTGGAGGTAACATACCTTATTAAAAGAAAGAAAAAACGTTTCCTTAAACTTTTTACAATTGTTAAAACCAAGTGAAAACTAACTTTTCAATTAAACCAAGTTTTGTTCAATGTATCGTATTTAGTTTTTTTTTAAATGGTCGTTTCTAACTCGTAGTAAACAAACTTAAACTTAAAAATATAATACTACGCTGTTTTAAAGTTAACGAATCAATCTATACAATTTAAATTTGTATGAAAAGTTTGCATACTTGGTTAAAAGATTTATTTCAAAGTCATTATGAAATAAATCTTTTAACTGCATCAAAGTATGATGCAGTTTAAAAAAAAAATGTAGTTGCAGTAATGTTCATATTTTTTTCAATCATTTTGAGGCCCTGTAATAAGGTAACAATTTGCTGCGTGTATTTATATTATATTCTTATAAGATTTATTTTGCTAATTTTATTTATTTTATTATAATCCGTGACATTGAATTCGATATTTTTCTTAAATGTATGTACTCAGTACATGCAACAGATTGTATCTTTAGCACTAAATACGAAAAGTAAACAAGTAATAAAACTAGGCATTATTAAATTAGTCAATATTCAAACTTGTTATCCCTGCGACATCCCGGGAGCGAGGCGGCTGATGAGTAGATAAAAACGTGTACATCCGCGCCGCGACCGTGTAGCGTGCATAATGAAATAGACATTTCAACCTAGGTTAATTATGTTATGGCTTGTTTTTTTTTTAATTGGTTGGGTTTTTTATAGAACGATCCAAATAATGAACGGAATACATGCATTTAAGAAAAATATCAAATTCAATGTCACGGTGTATAATAAATAAATTTTGTAGCAAATGGCTGTACGCGCTTTGTACTTGTTTTTTTTTGTTGTACGTAGGAAGTAAGTGCATAAAATATATACTTTATAATTATATCTAATAATTAGGTATAAGTCTGCTTACCAACTTCAACATCGAACAGGAGAGCTTTTTTATTGTTATCATATAAATTGCAATACAAATAAAACGGCGAAATAAAAACAAGCAAAGAAAATATATTAAACTTTATTTGTTCAAATCAAAAGACAAAAATTAATTACACCATGATTAAAAAGAAACCAAAAGATGGCGTCACTTCATGGCCAAGTTCATCGGTTTTTTTTAACATTTTGTCACTAGTTAATTATGTAGCACCATGTATATCTTTGAATAATCCTTGAGTTGGCTCACAATAAACCGGCCCATGAAGAGACAAGAGGTTAAAATAATAAAACTATGTAATGAAATAATATCAGGTCTGGAATTCATTCAATTTGAGGGGCACAAATAAGAATTTTGTAGTAAATTATCATTGAAATTATGGACTATGTGTTATCATGTTACATAAGTTACTATGTGTTATCATGGGATGACAAAATCTGGTGTGTTCCTGTTGCCACTTTTAATTTAACCAAACAATCATTGGTTCAAATACAGGACATAGTCTAGATAGTTTTTAATTTTGACAAAGACCAGAGGCAAAACAAAAAGAAAGTTATGGGAACCCATGCACATGAAGAATGTTTAACTACAAAATTTTGATTATTTCAATACTAAAACTAGACAGACAGACCACTTACTTGATCAACGTCGAAATTCTTATACTATGTAATTAAATATTAAATTAAACAATAAATTAAAAAATTAAAACAAAAAAAAAAGAAGTTTTTCACTATGACATAATAGGACTCAAGTGGTTGCATTTGGAACTGTTTCGGCAAGTTTAAGTAGTAGGTAGGTACATACTCATAGTTATAAAAATAACAATTCAGTTAACTTAGTTAAGATCACGTAAGGTGGGTTTAAAGTTGTTAAAAAAGTAAAATTGATTCATTTTTACCTAGACATAATCACATAACTAATCATTAAAAATAAAATATAAGACATAGCATAGCTGCCAATTTATCAAAGAAAATAATAATTAAACAAGCCGAAAGATAAAATGAGTTAATATCAGGAACAAAATTTAGCCTCATTATGAAATTAATATGTATATATTGCATCAGGATTATCTATGGTCAAAGTAAAATAAAAAAAAGCAATAATTTGTACTGAGCCAACAATACACCGTTCATTTCAGATCGTCGAATTGAGCAACATAGAAAGCATTTAAACATAATCTAGCTCTAACCACATCATCTACATTAAGCCGTTCCCAATAACCATATCCGTCCGTGACAAATACCTTCAAAAAGTCCGCAGATTTTAGCACTTCACTACCTAGTACCTAGTGTACCTAGGTACCACACTAAACTATTATTAGCTGTCAGTTTCAGTAGTAAGATAGGGCTACTGGGAACCAGCCTTATAAGAGTAGACGTAGGGCCACGTACCTGAATAATCCTCTCTTCTTGACTAACCAATATTTTATACATTTAAGATAGGTCACTCCATTATTAACAACACTTTTTTAAATAAAATATAAATAACTTAATTTTTAAACTATTCTTTAATAATAATAACCCGTGTTGTTACTTTGCTACAATATTATAAAGTAGTATACCTATTCGTTATAATTTAATTAGAGTTCTGTCGTTGCTAAGTAAATCACCAGCTGCTGTGGCATATATCTGACAAGAAAAAAACATTTTTTTAATTAGATCTAATGGCAAAGATGCTTGGACATATTTTTAAAATAACATGTGTTATTTAATTACACATAAAGATGTTGACAGTTAGAAAATGACAGAGCTAATACATATAATTATAATTAAAATAATAACAATAGGTAAAGAACAAAACAGAATATAAAAAATACAAACAAAAAATGTAACGAAATAATAAAGGTTTGAATTTAACTTGTGGACGAATGCGTTTTTGGTAGATTTTGGCCTTTATTTAGAAAATACAAAGCTTTTACAAACTGCACACACACAATCTGCATTTGAGTAAGGTAAATAAACCAAAAATAAAATAAAAACGTCGTTTATATTTTCTAATATTTGCAATGTTTTTTTTTGGGCCTAACGCGTATCCGCAAGTTAAAATAACAACCGAAAACAACGTAACAATGTAACAGTTAATCAATGAAAATATTTAATATTTTGCTGTAACTTTTATTATTTCTTTAAAGTTTCTAAAAATAGTAATTAACACCTTATTGTATACCAATGTATTGTTTTCAAGAAATCATTCTAGTTGTAATGGTGTAACCTTCAATTCTATAATTTTCTAAATTTTACTTTTGCGTTTGCTATTGTCTAAGTGCGAATAACGAAATATATGAACGTCTTTTTAATTTGGCTACTTCTACCTATTATCCAAGTGAAGTGATTTTAGAATCACATAACAAACTAACTGTATATCAGTAACTTCTTAAATTTATGAGAGCTGAAAAAATGAATATTAAAATGTTGTTTTATTTTTCATAACATTGTATTGCAATTTGTGTTGGTAAGTGCTAGTATTTTAAATATTTGTAAGTACACATAAATATTTATTATTTCACCAGTGTCCAGTTTTCTAGTAGGTATATTATATTTACAGAAAAATATATAAGTATTGTGTTTAAATACGAACATGCTGAATATATTTTAACTGTAAGACACTAGTAAATTATTTTATTACTTTGATACATAACAAAATAGAAAATAAAACAGAAGTTCTATGTAACTTTAATAATTGGAAATGATTTTGTCGCAAGTTCTTGAACTGCAATTTTGCAAATTATTTTGTTTCTTAGATGTTGAATGTTTGTTGCTTTGAATAATTGTACGGAATCCTAAAGATATTTGGTAGATCGCCCGTGAGTATCAAATCCTACATTGTTAGGTTCCTTTAAACCTGTAACCTGTAACCTGTAACGGACATGTAACCTTGTCTCATCTCATGCGACGCTTTCTTAAGTATAATTTAGCACCAATTAATGATATAATATTTAATAAATCACTTCTCATTATAATTTAGACAGTGGAAAACGTATAATTTTGAATGTCATTAATAAAATTTTGAATTTTGATAAACTAAAATTAGAGAAATAAGGACATAATTAATTAATTAAAAAGTTATAAGTAGAAACCGTATCTAAACGTTAAGGCTTTAGGCACTGGCTAAATTGACTATCATAACGTAAGGGTTCCTGAAACCATAGAGTAGCCTCACATTAAAGTCTAAGTTTTTCCTTTAAGTACCTATCAATGTCCAAGGTAAATTTCATATAAAGATTATGAAAGGTAGGTACAATAAATTCGTATTTATGAATATTAAACAGTCTTAATATTTATTATCAAGACTTGATCGCCTCGAAAATTTACATGACTTGTAGGTATAATTATCATAAAATTCAAACGTTGTTTCAATTTCCAAACAAAACGGGAAACATGAGATGATATTCCTAATTGTAAATACATTATTAAATTTAACTACTTGGGCCTAAAGGTTTCTATGTATAGTTCTACCAAAGCTTCTTAATGTAAGTAGATTTTGTAAACTCTGAATAATGAAAATAAATAATTCATAGTTCTTTGACATTTCTTAATAGTCTAGTAGTAGATAAATATTAAACTTATTATACAAGTAAAGGCACACTAATAGGCAAGCGTTCCCCTGGACCTACGTTTTACTTTGTGGGAAATATTGGATTTAGGATCAACAACTTAAGTTATAACGAAGTAAACACTTTATATATTTCAATCTTGAATACTTATTCAAATAACATTTATATAAATTAATATTTATTTAATAATTGAATTAAGTGAACGTGTTGCTATCTTTACATGGAAGACTACTTTTGCCTCTAAAATTTAACTAAATAAATATTATAAGTACAATTTCTTAATTTATTTAAGGCATTTTGATTTCTACTAAAATAGAATTTACAAATCATCTCATGATTCCATTTAATATAAATAATTATATATTTCTTTCAAAGCACCTTCCTAAAATCACTTAAACAATAACACCTAGACATATCTTTCGAAACATGTAAGTAAATCATTTTTATTCCACCTTTATTTTGTGTAAATATTCCTTCAATTTTATATTTTCGTTCAAATTAATTTAATAATTCGAAATAACGTTTGTTTTGTTGTTAAGTTTTATAGTGTTTGAATACTACGAGTGCCCACATGATCTTGA
Source organism: Alsophila aescularia (assembly GCA_946251855.1). Taxonomy (NCBI): domain Eukaryota; kingdom Metazoa; phylum Arthropoda; class Insecta; order Lepidoptera; family Geometridae; genus Alsophila; species Alsophila aescularia. The sequence goes on from OX276379.1 coordinate 38,460,550, forward strand.
TACTAGTTAAAGGTAATGCTCTAACTTCATCTATGTTACCCGTGTACCTAAAGTACTCAGACCTCTGCTAAAACATCAATCATGTAGGTGCTCAAAACTCAGTAATAACATATTATGATAAATTATCAGTATTGTCTCCTACAAATAGAAACCTCTTTTATGAATAAATAAATTTACTTATGTGTATACAAAGAATCTTTTATGCACCTAGTTACAATGATAGGAATTGAAATATTATATTAACATTAACAATAACTGTTCTGATTTGGGGCCCGAACTGAATGTTCGTCAGTCATCTACTATGTTCGCTGATTTAATGTACCTATATATTTATTTAATATAAGCGTTACTATTTATATCATCTCTCACTATTGAATGATTGACAAAATGTAATTAAGGTATGGATCTAAGTACCGTAACATTTACAACTAATATTATTTTTTTCAACATAAATAAACTATTCAAAATTATTCTAACAAATCTAGAAAATAAAATCATAGCCTGCGTTGAGTTTTACTTCAAAAAAGTGAAATCATCATTTAAATCTAAGATCACTAATAAGGCAAGTTTAACGAAAATGCATTTTAGACCACTACTAATCAATGGCATAATTATTTCGAGTCTTTTTATATTTATAGCCTCCTCAGTGAAATACGAATGAAGTGTTGTTTTCAATATTAATAAATTAGATGACACATATTCGCAATATACAAAAAAACTATGCCATTGATATAAATTACACCCATAAAGTTACTACAACTAAACCTAATCTAATTCAGTTCAATGAGAATTGCGAGTAAAATTCAGCAAAATAACAGTCATCGATGTTACAACTACTTATTTTGAAATTATGATCACCACGAGTAGTTACTTTGTACCCTGAAATTTTGTAAGTAATAAAATTAAGTAACAAGTATAAGTGCAAAATAACAAGTAAAAGAAAAATATTATAAAGCTCTTCAAGCACTCTGAGAAACAAATGGAACAACATAAATAAATAGATAATAATTATCAACAACAAACGACTTTAAATCGTCTAATATCAACAAACTTATTGATACAATCATTGAAAACGAAGCCTGGTTTGTACGAGATCACTAGAGGTCGCTCGCTGCGCACGATCGCCGAACAATCCACCCACTATATGTACACGAAAGTTAATGTCACGTAGATTTTATCATCTTATATGAACAAGATTATTGCCACTTAATGTTATACACAAATCGAACGTAAGCCTCATCTAGTTATTCATCTCGTGTCAACCAGCCTTCCATTAGAGCTCGAGTGCATATCCAAACGCAATCTACAGTAATTTATTTCTTATTTTAGAATTCGAGTTGAAATTTGATTACTTAATAGGACCTTGATCCCAAAGGACTAATCAGATCTTCGTAAGTACATCCCAAGTATTTTGTTTTTAACCTTTCCAGTATAAGACCACTTTGTATATTTTTAAGACTCTTGTTTAGTCAAATGTTCGTTAGAATTCGAATTTGGCTGATTTTTGTGTATGATCTTCAGATGTGCTATCATGTTATCTTTTCGAGTGAATTCTTTGAAGCAGATTGGGCAAGGAAACACTTTAACGTCTTTTTTATGGGAGGTGACATAGTGTCGACAAAAGTTGCTAATATGCGTGTAAACTCTTGCGCATATTTTGCATCTGAAAATGTTTTCACCCTCCTTGATGCAATAGTCCCTAACTGATTCGTTAGTTTCCTCGTGGTAGCTTCCCATGCTCCCCATACTATTTTTCCTAATAGGTGATGGAAATATACGGTGCTCCCAGTTAGTTTGCGATAAATCTGCCACTTCATTGTTCGCAAGATTAAGATTGTTTTGTTCCAGTTCGGCGGCGAACAATTGTGTAGCCAACGCGGGCATGAGTACCGTTTCTGGAGGGAATTTGTCGAATGTACTGAGAGCGGGATTTAAATTCGAGAGACCGGAGAGCTGATTGAATAAGTTTCGAGCTCTAATTTTGGACATTTGAGGAAGTAATTTTTTACTATTCTTTGGCTTTAAGTTACGACCTAGTCTGTTTTTATCATCAGCGTCTTTAATAGGACCGTCTAATGAGTTAGAGTTTTCGTGGCTCCTGTCAGGGTTGTATTTGTATTCGATAGGCTCATTATAACCGTCATTGGATTCCACAGCGGGCTCTTGTTTCATTGATCCATTTTCGATAGAGAGTGTGGGTCCATTTGTTGGGTAGTTTGGTGGAGTTTCTTCTTTTGGAGATTTAGCAGGATCTGAAATAATACAATTTCAGCTCTCATTTTTTTGGATTCGTTTATTCGAGTTTACTATGAATTAATTTATTTTGGAAATATTTTAGCCACATCTTCGTATTTAATTTAATTTAATTTTTAAATATTAATCATTACTAGAATATTTCCAAAAAAATACGTAGGAAAGCTATTGGGAATAAGCCTTGTTTATTTTCCCTTTTCTCGATTGATTTGATTTATGTCATATTAATTGTGTAAAGAAGTAAATAGAAAGAGATAATTGTTAATTTTCAAGTACCACACCGAATTTGCCCCTGGCCATTCCTCTAATAGCTCTCCCCGAAAGCAGAAAAGCAAGCAATAGTTAAAATCGACGATTTATGAAAGAAATAAGCGTCTGTTATTTGTATTACTTCAAAAATAATTTCATAGATTATCACTTACCCCTTTTGATAAACTTTTAAATCTTACAGATATAGTATTTAAAATGCACTGCACTTTTTTCACTCATAAATGAAATTTCCTAACATCAAAGCTTATATCCCATTAGCTTTTCTCTTTTTTCTTTATTTTGTACTATAGTAAACAATGTTAGATAATTGGAAAGGAAGATTAATAGTATTTACAAAAGGTAAGCATAATACACTTTGGTTTTCCACATCCGCTATTTAATTAAAAGTTTTCATTTACACAGGTATCTTCAACGGTTCGTTGTGTTGTGTTGATCTTTGCTACAAAACTATACAAATTATAAAAAATGGGAGTTTTTTTTAATTACTGTTTTTTATAATAAATATCAGGACGGACATACCTGCTGACTCGGAGTCTTTCCCAGCCGGTGCTTCCCCTGACTGCGCATCGTCACCCTCGTCAATTAGTAGTGCTTCACCAGTCTCCTCGCCACCAGAAGTTCCAAAATCCTCAGCAGTGAACCCGTCCATTGACATTTTTACTTCTAACATCTCTGGAGAGCCCCTAATAAGTTGGTCGCCGGGTCTATTCGTGGAAGCGTGAGATACAGTTTCCGGGACAAATTCTCCAGGTGGGCTGGCTGCCGTATTGAGAGCGTCGCTCGAACTACCACTGAGCTTTCTCGGCCGACCCCGTTTCCTTTTCGGTTGCATTAGGGCGTTGCCCAATAAAGGCATTAATAAATTGGGAGGCGCTCCCCCAGTCGGCATGCCGGACGCCGGTCGTTTCTGGTGCATGTATGGGTGTATTCTGTGGAGCTGCGGCGGAGGCGTGTGCGGGGTCGCATTGCTCTGTTGCTGGATCATCGAGTTTGTCAGAGCTGGAATATCACACTTCTCCTCGTTGACTTCCGTAAGGCCTTTTATTCTTAAGCTCTCTGCTACTTTTAAGAAAGCAGTCAATCGCTCTTGGTCAACACTCACTTCGCCTCTGTACATGAAATCTAATAAGCTCTTCATGTCTGCATAGGGAACGTCCTTCAATATGACGATCGGGTGTTTCTCTTGGTGGTTGACAAACAGAGCTTGGAAGTACGGGCTGCATGCTGACAAGACCATTTTGTGTGCTTTCAGCAACTGTCCGTCGGCAGCCAACGTCACATCCGTGAACGTCTCTGCGTGCAACAGCTGATCGAATACCGATAACATATTGGATTGGTGGTTGTTCCACCTGAGACAAAATCTTTGCGTCGCCATCTTCGTTTTCGTGTATATTTCTTTGGAAGATATGATTTACCAGTCCGAGCTTAGTACTCTAATAAATCAACAACTATTCAATGATGTATACATAGATAACTATTCTCTCTTGTTCCATGAACGTAACAACAAAACGTCAACAATATATAATGTATTACTTTTTAAAAGCCATGTTAATTTGTATGTTTCATAGTGCTTAGCGCAGTTTGTTTGCCGGGCGCAGGGGGACCTGAAATTAAACAGAATAATATTCTTACAACATGGTTTATGAAAACAAAATGATGTGTTCAATTTTCTGTCTTTACTCTACTGCACCTATCTCGTCTACATGTTGAATTATGTTTAACATATTTTTAATATATATTGTATAATTAATACTCAATAATTATACATATTTGCAAACGTGCAATCCTTTCTTAGACAATACCTATATATTTACTAGTGACTTGCCACGATTTCGCAAGTGTAGCTAAGGTTGTGTCTTTATTTGTATACGATAATACCCGTGTTTTTATTGACTAATTTTAACAAAAATTGGTTATTGAAACTTAACTATAATAGTTACGACATATAGTTACGACATATAGCCTCGCGGACTTTTTTGTGGGTAATGATGAGTGCTCTAATCACGTAGAATATTATTTTATGTAACATCAAGTTTGTTTTCGTAGCGCACGCCAAATAATGATACCTAGGGTTACATTATTGCAATTATTTTTTCATATGGATCTCTAATTTAAAAAGTATATAGCCTATGTTGCTCGCTAATAATGTATTTTGTATTTAATCAATAAAACAGGATCTCATTTTCAACAAATATGTCATTTAACTTTTTAAAGTTTGGTGAATTAAATTCATGTATATAAGAATAAAACGGGTCTTGATCGAAATGTCGAAGTTAATCATAATGGTATTTTGATATTAATTTGTGTGCGAATAGACTCTCTTACACGTGAAATCATTTAACGTTTTTATTAAGCCCCTCATAAAAAGTTGTGAAATTCTAGACAGGTAATGAAAGCCATTATTAACTAACCAAAAACAAGTTTCAGCTAGCACACGGCAGATGTCTAAAAACGAGCAAAGTTTTGTGCACCAAATAACATTGTCTTAATTCAACGTTTGCATCATAAAATCTTGATAATTGTAGTTTTAAAGCCAAATTCAGTTGTGTTTATGGTTAATCTCAAAGGAAAAATTTTCTGAAACTTAAAGTGGTAGATTTCTCTGATTTCGTGTGCAAGCAGTAATTAGACAGGTGCCTGCCCCGGGCAGGTATGTGATTAAAACCACGATTACGAGCGTCTATGTGTCTGTCACGCTAGTATCCTCATGTAGGAATTCACGCGATCTCCTCGCTCGCTCGCTTTACTATCTAAATATGTACCTTTGTTGGGTAGGTACAGTCATGAGCTCTGAAATATAAACATCCTTTTTCATATGTATGATAACTCTATACTTTGCAATAAATATGTGTATTAAAAATTAAGTAACCATTAAATTGTGTTAAAATTAAGTAGGCATCTTATTTTTTTAACAAAATTCATGATGATGTATGTAGTGTATACATATATACAACCTCACAGATTAAATCAATACATAAATATATACAAATAATAAAAATGTATAAACATCATATATTATACTGTGTTAATATATACACAGTATAATATATGATGTTTATACATATATACTATTATGTATACTGCATTTTCATTTTGACACAATTTTATGATTACTATATTTTGTAACATAAGTTCATCCACTTACACGGGCAAACTTATAATGTTTATGTAAATTAGATAATCTTTGCGCTTCCATTTCAAAGCTGGTGACTATACATTACCTTACAAGTTTTTTAAAGGCATATTAGTAGAGATTTAATTTAATACGGTGTTTCCTAGCAAATGGTTGCTTAAATTCTTGACGGTAATTTTCAGAAAATAGTTATTAAATTATAAATATCCATCGAAGCGGGAAAGATTGAGGCATGTACAAAATTGAAAGATAACAAACGCAATTTAAAGTTAACTTTTATTTATTTTCAAGCTAACTAGTGCAAACAAGTTTTTTATTTTGTATTTTTTTTTATGAAGCGTCATCTATTTTGCCTGGGTAGGAAGGTATTAACTTTTTGAGATGAGCATGACAATGTATGAAAATGCTAAGTTTTTCGACAGATGTCGCTTTTATAAGAAAATAGAATTATGAAATAAATACAATATCCCTTAGACCCCTAAAATCCATACCCCGTGAATTTCATCGAAAATGTGCATATGATAAGTACATATCTATTACGTTGCTTGTTTATATTAGGTATGTATTTTTATAAATAGCGTTTACTGACATAACATATGTATTAGGTAGGTAAGTAAATGAACGAGAATTGCTCTTGTCTAGGGAGGAAAGAACCATTTAACAGGTATGTATGTTAGGTATATTGTCTGTACTTGATAATAACACATAATAATTAAATTAGCATTATTGCTGAAAACAAATTTTATTAATAAAATTGATAATTGAGGTAAACATTTCCTTGTAGCAAAGAAAACAAATCAATAATCATCAATATTGAAACCGCAAAAACTTCAATTTCAGGTTATGATATCACGGCGGGTGTATGGTTATAATCCAATCTTATTATATCCAGCATTCGAGCACGTAGGCGTAAACAAAAGTATAATTATTTAGCACGTTTGAATGAATCCAATGCTGATCAATCAAGGTTGAAAAAATCGAGCGCTCCTAGACTAGCCTAGCGTGTCGTCAGTCGGGTGGGTGGGACATTATACCGTCCCGTCCGTCCGTGCATTCAAGTCAGCGCACACTGCACCACGGATACTCGTCTAAATATTCACACACTTCACAGTGGTAATAGACACACTGACCATAGATCATTCATATTTTTTTATTATTTGAATGATTAATACAACAATTTAGATCCTTTCCACATTTTGACGTGACAACAAATCATAAACGCGCCACAAAAATCCAATCAGAATCCAATAAGAATAGTCACGAATTAATTCAAGAGCTATAAAAACACGAACATTTTAGTCTGTATCCACAGGTGCTGACCACAAACGTTATCGCGGTACAAACGGGCGCTCGAATTATTACTACGCACCCAGTCGAGCGCGTTACATTACGTCATCACAATGGCATTATTACCTCCGATATCCACATTAATTCCGGCGATACGACGAGATAAGCACAGTTACGGTGTAATTATATCACTGCACAAACATAAGGGAACATACCACACGAATCTGCACCACAAATCAACTCGACCCTTTTATGGGAATGAGGATCAGCCCTTCCGCCATAGTCCGAGTTCGCGTATACGTCGCACCCCGCTCGCCCGACGACTGACGCGCGGACGAAGCCCGCAACCCCGCGCCACGGCACTCACTCGCGAGCGACTCGAATATCTCACAAAAAATACGCCGTCATCATCGAAATGGCGGCAGCTCATATACAGCGCAGGGTGCACGCTAACATATTGATTTATCGAATAATATTGATTTTTCTCTCCTGCAAGGAACATCACCCCCGCGGGTCGCGGCGTGCGCCCCGATATTCTAGTGCGGTACTATTTTTAGTATCCAAGTCTGTTTCTATTTGTGAATAGGTGGTTGCTATCACATTTTAATCGGTGGCTGCGACCGACAAGGGCTGATCGAGATGAAATTAAAATGGTGGGGAGGTTTATTGTCCCTAATCGATTGATTTCATAGTTTGGAGGTTAGGTAGCCCCAAATTAACCCTATCCCGACATTAAATTCTTTCGAATGTGGCCGGAAACTGCTAAAAACTTATACAAAATGTTCCTTCATGCTGAAAAATACATAAACGGACTTTCTTTTGAAAGTATAATTACGTTTAAGTATTTATCTTTTCTCATAAAAATTAAGAAAAATTATGGCTTAAAATATTGAATATATCTATTTTATTTATTGATTCTTCCACAGAGTTGGCACTTGAATGATTATAATGAACTTTCAACATTCACGACGTACCTTTACATAGATAAGTGGAAGGGATGAGTTTTCCACGTGAAAAACATCAATCCATTCTTGTTGTCGCCATGTCAGCAGCGTTTTCTGTCTCTGTTTGGCACGGCGAGGGTTGGCCGGCCGCCCTGCTCGCGGCGAGCGCCACCGAACTTGGCCGAGCGCCGCCACTTTTCGCAACCGAGACCACCCGATTCCACACGGAAAATAGAACGCGGGGCGCACTTCAATTTTTTTCCAAGTTCGAAAATCCACTTCAACAATCACAAAAAAATTCAAACGTCACGCTGAATAATCCTTTATTTATTTTTAGCTGTCCCACTGATTTTTTGTTTTTAATATTGAAGGTGAGTAGTTTTCAGGATACGGAAAAAAACCGCGCGCGTTGTTGTTACTCGGAAGTGTTTTTAATAAAAATGGCCTGCCGCCTCGGCGGGAGGAGTGGCAATGGGCAATGAGGTCGGTACCCTCTCTCTGGCACCCGCGCGCCCCTCCCTCCGCCGCACTCCGACACAGGGTTAGAAAGTTTCAAAAGTGAATCGTGGAAAACACGAACGCGCCAGCGTCCTGGGAGCGACAGCACCGTGGCACAATCGCAGGAGTCGGGGAAATCATGGGACTTTTTGCTTTCGTGTAGCTACGACAACATGAGCGCAGAATCAGATTCAATCGAGAAGCAACCCTTACCTACCTATTCAAAACCATACTCCTAAGTCATCTTCTATTATTTATCAAACTTTTCTTAATATTCTCTGTTAACATCAGAAAAAAAAGATACTAACAAATCATCTTCGAATTAGCACTAGAAGCCTAAGAAGAATATTGCTTAAATTGTGATGATCCTGAGGAGTTTTATTCAAAATTGATCTGTAGTTTTCGTCACATGTTTATAGCAGCGCGCTCACAAAATATTTCATCCAACAGGATATCGGGTGATATAGCAATTGTTTTAATAACATGAGCCGGCGATAAAATAATCATTATCGACGACATCCCTCGTGGACAGATCACGGTCACATTGCACGAGCACCAGACACTCGAATAGAATTGTTTAATATCAATCAATAGAGTCGCCAGCGTCCGCCTGATACCGTCTGTAGCTAAATTTTGAATCAGATACCGATTGACATAAATTGGGGTCGTTCTTAGGTCTTTCTCTATCAAGTGTTTAGATATAATTATGTAATGCTGGACAGTATAGATTACATTGTGTTGGTGTTATGCTTGGTTTCATTAACGTCCCCTGTTCTACCTACTTCATTCAGGTGATAGATTTTTCAGTTTAGTATGCAAAAATAAACAGAGAATTTGGTAATGGTATCATCTAGGAAACTTTGGTGAAATCAGTTTTATTGTTTTTAACATTATTTTTTAGGGATCTGAATATTTTTTTCACTTTGTATTTTATATACAGTCTTCACTAGATCTATTACCAAATGAAAAAGAGTCAGCCGTTGAATAACACATCCATGTGGTGTACAAGTATATATCAAAATCGGTAGGCATCCTCTAAAACATACCTGCAGGATTAATGTTAATAAACCACAACTACACACACGAATAACTTATACATAGCTCCACAGTCATACACATCAGATTATCCAAACAAGAACATCTCACACATAAAAGAAAATAAGGTCAGGTCATCCCAGTGTCGCATCAAACTTTAGCAAAGCATACCTAGCGCGTCCCAGTCGCAGACAAGTTAGTTAGGTAGTTCAGTTGATCTGACAATCATGCTGCAAATTTCCATGTAAAGCAATTACAACTCTTGTAGCACTACTTTATAGAAGATTGTTCTCAAGCGCCAACACTCCCCGTCAGCATCAATTAAACACTGATTGCAGCGATCACATCAACTCTATCGGAAAAATCTTGCACCTGATGTAAGCTCGGATATTGATTCGGTGAGCGAAAGCTATAACTACCTAGTATCTCCATACCTATATTCTGTGACCTGACCTAGGTCATCGTGCCAGTGTTAGCTGAAGTCCTTACAGCCGGCTGACCCAGTTTCAGGCGGCCTGGTGCATAAAAGCTTGCCAACACACTTTCCCCTAACAACAAACATGCCCCGGAATAAAGGTGCCGCATTTGAGGCCCGTCCCGGATTTAAGGCTTTATGATCCGCAGGTCATGCAGACTAAGATATTATGTAAAGGATAGATTAATTTAAAGATATTTCACAGGAATGTCTGTGAAGTAGGTAGGTACCTACTATAGCGTCTACAGGTTATGAGTCTTATGAGAAAAAATAATTATAATTATTAAAAGATAGTAATGATGTGAATTTGATAGCATTAACATTCCAGAATTTAGGCAAACACCTACTTGGAGCATTATATTAAAGTTTATAAATGATGTTCAAATTAAATTACCACATGAAATTATTAGGTGTAAAATACAAATTCAAAATATGTGTTTTTAAGAGCGCACAAGATATATATTAACATTATTTGCAGATCAAATCTAGATAACATAATTTCGACGATCTAAATCAAAATAAAATGAATCGGATCAACAATTGAGACGAGCCGCCGACGGATCGCAATACAAGTATACATTAGAGTTATCTAACTCCAAATCACGTATTTCATAAACAAACCGCGGGTAACGGCACTTGCACAAATTATAGGTGTAAGCTTTTTCTCGACTTTTGGCCGTTTCGAGTGTCCAATGAATAAGCAGATTTGCCGTAACGGCGCACAGAACGGTCGGTAACTGTTATAACTACGCGACTGGTAAAAGCTGCGAACAAAAAGAAATCCTTCTGCTTTCTATTGAAGCTGAGACGTGTGTGCACATCGTAGTAACTATTTACTGATCTATGATCAATGTGGACAACCTCATTGTGTTTGTTGGACGCATGTGGTATCGTCGTTCGTAAGTTATTCTGATGAAAATTCAATTTGAGTACTGCATTGCGGGAAATGTGAGTAAAGTTTCTCCAGGACTGCAGTCACTTGGTGATTGAAACTTTCTTTATATGTCTAACTGTTAGATTTAAGTGCAATTGACACTTGAGTGTTTCTGTTTCTCTGAGAGATAAGTGGCCCTGAGCTTACTGGTCATTTCTGGTCAAAAACAGAGAAATGATCTTGCTCATCAACAGTCAATCTTTTTAGTAGAAGGACATGAGTCGAACAATTTATACGAATCTTGTCTCATCATAAACTGCTTCAGATTAATAAATCTTTACAGAAGCTCTGAATACCTACCTACCTATTACTCGAGGATGTTTTGAAACATCAAAGCAAATGTAGAGTTCGTATATTGTAACCACTGTCTCATCTAAAACTACCGTTCCAGTTTGCCTAACAAATCACAGACGAAGCCCTAAATTCTCCTCCCACACAAAACGACTTCTAAATTCTTTTCTAAAAGTTCATAGAGTAGGTAGCAAAGGGCCTGTCCTGGTGGAATCGGTGCGCCTAACGGTTGGGTTTCGGTTCAATGACTCGATTCGGACGTTCAATTTTCGCCGGGTACTGTTAGATATCTGGCGGCAGCAATAACACAAGTGTCCAGAGCCGGTGGACCACGACATCTCGAGTTACTTTTTCCATTAACAATATTTTACCATTTAACATAGAGTTAGGCTATAACTTGGGTGACATATAAATATAAATGCAACTGGGTTAAAATGTCGGAATGTTTTAGACAAGATAATTTAAAAGCTTCCAAAACCTACCCGATACTCGACCTGCCTAACGCATTTCATTGTTTGTAAAACAGACTCATACTGTGACAAACTTATACCCACTACAATAAAACAGCACCTACTGAAAAACTTGTCCAACTCTTATTTCAGAACTCTTTCTACGACTTTAGTTCCAGACAAACATTATTTTCCTCTGATTTAAATTGATTAGCATTTTTAAATGAAGGTACAGCTTTTGGGAACAGAAGATAATAGAAATGCAAAATATTAGAAATAATAATTTATACCTCTTGTTTCTAGAAAATCCGAGAAAACATCTTGCGAGAATGCATTCGAACCATGCATCGTATTTTAAATGACAAGTGTCGCGCCGCTCGGAAGTGTGTCATGGCTCGTGGAGTGAGCGGTCTGATTCCTCGGACAACACCCATTCCGAGAAGGGCAGGGTGAGAGTACCCAGGTAATACTGGCTTCTGGCCAGCCTTTACCAACACTGGCAAGCCTGTCCTGTTAGCCAAGTAGGTCATATAGCTTGCTCCCTCTACCCATCAAAACTTACCTTAGTAAGTTAGATTATTAAGCCTGCGCCACCATCAAAGCAATCTTGTCAAATTTTCCGAAACCCTTGTTCCTACGTTAGTCCCAAAATATTTGATCGTGGAAGCACTTGAAATGCCAGACTATATAAAAGTTTGCGCCAAGTTTAAGATGACTGCGGGCTGACTAATATGTTTTCTTAAAATTGTGATCACTATTAAACATTAATATTAAATCATAAACTTAGCTGTTGAGTAAACAATTTGTATTATGTTAGACAACATTTGATAACTACGGGTTAATGAAAAAAAACATTAAAGGGTAGAATGTGAAGATGTACTAAGTTCTTATTATTTACTCGTGTACCTACTGCTGTAAAGTTCAACTGTATCTAATCCTTTCGTTAAGATTGCCTATATTTTCTGATAGTTTATGGGCGTTGCCTCCCTTATCATCTTATCTATAGCTCTCAAAACTAGGGTTTAAATTCCTATACTCGTATCTAAAGTTCTAGTGAACCTTATAGATATACGTAGTACATATAATTCAGTTTAGTGAACTTTAAAAGTCAAAATCAGTAACATTATTTTTGATCCAGAACGAAAATTGGGTTTATTAGTGAACATCACATGAACTTAAAACGTGTTAGTCCAAACTGTTTACTATTTGTTCGACTATAGAACAGAGCAATCATGATTAAAATGGTATCATTATTATTTAGCAATTTAAATATTCTTTTATATCCATCAGTAATTCTTTATTATTATGAACGCGTTTCACTGTCATTACGTTCCGGTATTGTTGTTAATTACTAATTAAAGAACAAGAATCAATTAATGTTTATGGGTGCATTAATTATAAATGATTTCCTCAATTCTAATGAGTAAGGACAAGTGTACCTAACCTATATTATATTAGAAACTTAGGGTATCGTTAATGACGTAGCTTGGAGTAAGGAACTCATTTGTTTTGCGCTCGTCACTGTACTCGTCACCCTGAGATATAATCGACACAATAATATATTAATTATATCTATACTATATATACTATTATAATATATATACTATATATTATAATAAATAATGTATAATTAATCTATAACTATGCTTCTATACTAATATTATAACGAGGTAAAGTTTGTGAGTTTGTGATGTTGTAGGGGGTAATATCTGGATCTAATGAAACGATTTTGAAAATTCTTTTACCAGTAGAAAGCCACGTTATTTTTAAGTGTCATAGGCTATATATTGACCCTAAAAATGTAAAGACTATTTCGTGGTAGTCGGATTTGCACAGTAAATCAGAGAAAAAACAGTCGTAAGAAAACGTTTCTTACGTGAGAGTTATATGATTGAGATCTAGAGAAAAGTTGTAGAGCTTAAATTAATGCCTACAATCAATATTTAAGTCACAAAAAATAATTTAAACGTTAGGTCATGTTTGTTGGTCTTACTTTTAACCTAGAGAAATGACCACGAGTGCGAAACCGTGGGCATCAGCTAGTTCTTATATCATCATGTCAGCCTTTAGAAGTCCACTGCTGAACATAGGCCTCCCACAAAGAGCGCCATGACGAGCGATCTTGCGCCACCTCCATCCACCGACTTCTTGCGATGGCTACAATGTTGTCTCCGCATCCGAGTCTTTAAAAAAACTAATAGTACCTAGGTACGAAGAATCGCGCATAATTAATTGAAATCCGCCCATCAAAACATCGTCATAACATTCAAACTACTTGTCAAAAAGTATGGTGTATAAAGCAACATTGATCTACATGAAATGAGAAAGACTAATGTGATATTTAATTTGATAAGGATTTACACAGTGTAGCATATTTTTTTTTATTTTGAGCATATTTTTTTGTTTCTTATACCATTTTTTTTGGGATTTCTGTACATATGGCGACGGGGTCTTTATTAGACCTTTAAAAGAAGAAGGAGAAACATAAACCAAGTACCAGTGCTTCAGGAATACGCCCGTTCTCTTTCTTCAAACAGACAAACATTGATAATATTAGTAGAGAACGTGTTCTTGATGTTATGAATTATTCACCAGAGTTAAATCTCACACTGGAAAAGGAAATATACCCTCCTGATTCTACCAGTGCTTCGGAAATACGCCCGTCCTCTTTCTTCAAACAGACAAACATTTATAATATTAGTAGAGAACGGGTTATTGATGCTTACGAATTATTCACCAGAGTTAAATCTCAGACTGGAAATGGAAATATACCCTTCTGACTCTACCAGTGCTTCAGAAATGCGCCCGTCCTCTTTCTTCAAACAGACATATATTTATTATATTAGTAGAGAACGTATTATTGATGCTTACGAATTATTCACCAGAGTTAAAACTCACACTGGAAAAGGAAATATACCCTTCTGACTCTATCAGTGCTTCGGAAATACGCCCGTCCTCTTTCTTCAAACAGACGCATATTTATTATATTAGTAGAGAACGTGTTATTGATGCTTACGAATTATTCACCAGAGTTAATTCCCACACTGGAAAAGGAAATATACCCTTCTGACTCTACCAGTGCTTCGGAAATACGCCCGTCCTTTTTCTATTGATTCTATTGAACGTGTTCTTGATGCTTACAAATTATTGATGTTATAATGGTATCAAATTTACCGATCTACAATCTGATATGTCATGTCTTCTCACAGTTATCGGTCCGTAGCACAGTCCGTAGTCGCATAATCAGGGACACCTGTCGTTGTGTGGAGGTGCTTAATCTTTAGGAAGTAGGTGAGGTTTGTACTAATATTGACGACTTCTTCGGGCCAGGTGTGTGAGCGAGATGGAGGATCGTGAGAAGTAATATCCAGATTGTTAGGTAAATGCTAGATGTTTAAGTATACCAGAACAGGTCCCATATGCGGTGAGAATGTGTTTGAAAACTCTACACGAGGTAAGGTTGAAAACAGTATTCCCGCCTATGATTTGTAATGTTTTGAAATGTTGAAGAAAATAGATCTCGTTTCCTTATCTGTAAGGAAAAGCAAGGCTCTTCAAAGGTTTGTTGTTTGTTTGTTTGTCGTATGAGGTAGTGCTGGCCTCTGGTGTCAGAGTTTTTCAGGCCGCCCGAGAGCCTCTGACATGGCTTAACGACTGCTATGTATTAATCAATAACAGCTGGCACCGGCAGCTTAACGTGCCCTTCAAGTCATTGGTGCGGAGCCTAGGATTGAGCCCGGAATCGTTGTATTCTAAGTTGCACTATTAAACCGTTAGGCTACCATCTCTCTTCAAAGGTAAGTTTTCTGATCTCGTCTTCAGCTAGCTATATCTCAAAATCTTAAATAGGGCTGCACAGTTCGGTTGGCCGTCCCGTTACGCGACTCATCACTAATTCCAGCTCACGGCGAAAGACGAAAGCTCGAGTCAGCCGGTGAATCGATTAAACCTAAATAATTTCCGGTGCGAGTCGCTATGACGATTCCATTTCAATTTTTTTGGAGCATTCACTATTGATGCAACTCCTAGAACGGTGAGCTATTTTTTATATTGTACTAAATGGAAATAATTGAATTTCTCAACTTAAAAAGTACATAACTAAATATGTAAAAAATTCAATATTCGTTTCGATTTTAACATTTCCGCGTGATTATAGAAAACGAACCATCCAGACATTTATGTAGTATTTTTTTATCGTTACTCGTTATTTGTGTAGATACACCAACTGGACAAATATAAGTCCTCGTGGAAATTAAATTACTTTGTTTATATGATTTTAGCATTAACGCCTGCTTAGCGAGAAAATATCTAATAATTTTCTTTAATGAGAATTTGGATCACGAACGGGACCACCCCGGGGGTTATCTAAAGACTGACGGATAAATTTGTATGATGGTGTAGTGGTTACGGTAGCCGAATTGGTTAAAGATATTTTCCGCGCAGAGGCATGGATGGTGCGGGTTCGAGTCCAGTCGGGAACCAAAATTATTCCTTTAAAAAAATATTTGATAATTATGTTAAATTACTATACCTTACCATCGGATTCTGAAGGCCCATTACCACAGTAATAGGCCAGATCAGTTCATTTCAGTTCAGTTTAAATGTTTATTGCCTATGTATTTAATAAACATTTGAATAAAGGGTTTTATTTAAACGGTTCTATTTTGCCCTATTTTTTTTTTGGGTTCAAACTTAGTAATAGAAATTTTAACCCCTTCCTTTTGACAGATTGATCCCTGGTTTGGTACACACCTTAGTTCTGATGTCAATACAATTGTTTTTTTTAGTATCATTGTAAATCCAAGAAGGCCGGTGCCACAAATTGGCAGATTAGATATTTTTCACAATATGTATATCAAATGAAACGGCTTAACTAGTAGAATACAGTACACTATGAAAATTCCATATCCAAGATGGCCGCCACTACAAAATGGCGGATTACTTTTTTTTCAATCCCCTCAATCTGGGTATCAAATGAAAGGGCTTAACAAATAGAACACAGTATACTTTAGAAATAACTAAATGAAGAACTAAAAACTTGAATTTGAAAAATGTTTTAAAGTTAAAAGCATAAAATAATTAGGCAGGTACAAGGTATCAGTCCTCAACACAACTCTCTTCATCAATCTAGAGCATTGATCAGATTAAAACAAAATCGTGAGGCGTAGCGTAGCGTACTGAGTAAATATGTAAATGATCGTTCTGTGATGTCACACTTGTGTCACACATTTTGCATAAGTTGTCTATTGAGAAGGTGCATCCAAAGCGTGCCTATCATGATATGAACGGTCGACTGTAGTTAATAGAAATTTGACTCGCCCCACGATTTTATTTTAGTCTGATTAATGCTCTAGATTGAGGAGAGTAGTGTGATGACTGGTACCTGGTACCTGCCTATTTATTTTTTAGCTTTTAGTACATTATTTGCATCATTCTTATGTTTCTTTACAATAAAACCGTTTAACTTAAAAACATTTATTTACTTATTTTTTATACAGTAGAGATCCGACCTTGCAAATGCAACAAAGACAAAGATAATATTAATCGTAGATTGTAGAGGATATACCAAGGTAGAATATTATAAGTGGCACTGGCGAGGGCTGAGGTAGGTATGTGTCATCATGGCGGACAGACGCACAGATTATTGCCGAGTTAGTTCGGTGGTGCGAACGCGGAGGCGCGCTAGTGGTTGGGATTGCGTAAGCGCAGCGACACAGACAAACAGCAGTTATTATAGCACAGGCACGTAGATTAGTTAGCAGTTAGTGCATAGCAAGGGGCCGATTTCTAGCTCAGCTCCCACGCGACAAGGTCAGCCTCGAAGGATCGCTTCCACCAGTTACTGCCATCGTTATGTTTCTCGTTTTATATTTTGTCTCCAATGCGATTAACATCCGCGTAGACCTTGACATGTAATTTATCAAACATTATGACTTGAATTTTTAATTGCTTTAATTTTCTTTCATTTGCATCATGAAATTTATTTCATATTCACCTTTCATCGTGCAATTCATCTGCAATCTTTGCCTACATTTTTTGCAGCGGTTTCTCTTTGGAAACAGCGTCTGCCTTCAACAGTTCCAACCGATCGATTTCAAATGCTCGTTTATAAAGTCTTGGGGTTTATTAGATTTTATTGCTGACAATTCTCATAGCCGTATAGTGGGTACAATATGGGTAAGGTCACCACAAAAGGAAAATGACGTCATTACTTGCATATTTACAAAAGAAGGAGCGACATAACATGGAATGGACCACATCCATTCCATGTTAAGTCATGCAGATCCTCAAAACCCCAAAGGCCCAAATATCAAATCGTTTTTTTGTTCGTGCTGTTCAAGGTCGAACCATTTTTTCCCTCGCGCCTAAAACCGTTGTCTGAATCCAGATCCAAGATAAAAAAAGATCCAGAATTATCTATCATTGTCCGTGTATTAACTGACTGATGGCATCCCTAAATCCGGATGACGTAAGGCAATGGGACAAGAACGAGATAAAATTATCTAGTAGATGCTTGATTATCTAACTGGTGCCTAGTTTCACAGTCATTTCTGTTAATGACAGAAGTCGAAACTAGCGAATATTCTTGAAGTTTTTTGTACCGTGTTGATGGATGACAAGAATTTTAGCACCTACGCAGGCAGATAGGTGAGGTTGATTTAGAGTATAGAGTAAAGATGATATATTATTTTGTGATGACCTAAAGATACCTACATGGTACCTAAGTTCTAAATAGATTCGAATTAAATTTTTCCAGATACCTAGTTTCCTTGAATGATCACGTCATATTTCCAACTAGCTGTGCCCGCCGCTTTGCCCGCGTGGTCAAAATTTAAGGGTTTTTTTTAAAGTAGCCCATACGTGTTATTCCAGAACCAAAAGTACATATAAAGTACAATATACTACTACATTTCTTCAAAATTCGTTTAGACGTCAAATGTAATTTTTTATCGATTGCTCGGCATCTAATCATCGGATTACGATACCAAGTACCCCAGTTTTTAAGCCAAACACTAAGCTATTCAACAACAATGAAAACCATATCGCAATCGGTCCAGTAGTTTTTCCGTGATGCGCGAACAAACATACAGACAAATAAAAAATGATATATTACTTATTTTAATTACCCTAGACCATTTTTTTATTATATGCTTTGTAGAGACTTTTTCGTTATAAAAGTAAAGAATTATTATTTTTTGCAGTTTTTCTCTATTCGAAACTGAAACCAAAACTGTATTTTTTTCATTTATGTCTGTCTGTCTGTATGCATTCAAATGAAACTTGGCAAATGATATGTGTTCATACTACGAGGTAGGTACTTTTCATCCCTAAAAATTAAAGGGCTCCCGCAGGATAGAGGGGTATTTTATTTGGAGTTGGTATTCAAGTTTTTCGGTTTATAGTTACTTCCGTAGTGCTCCTCTAGGATTCTCAAGGAATATTCCACCAATTTTCAAATCCCTAGGTCCACCGGTTTAGGCAGTGCGTTGTCCGTCAGTCAGTTAGTCCGGAGGTATGTCACGGTACTGTTTTATAGGCATGATTAAAATAATTTCATAAAACAGATCTTTTTATTATTCTGCCCAATAGTGATGGGCATTATTCATAAAGCCCGGCCTTTTTTTATTTTCAATAGTAATTTATAATATTATCAAATTGCCCTTTCATATTGGGCATTTACCAAACTGTGCGGGAATCTATTTATTTAAATACTTATAATAAAGCATTATGTTACAAAAAGTCTGTACAAAGAAGATAATTTAAAAAAATGGTCCAGGGTACTTAAAATAAGCAACCTTTTTTTTTTAAATCGTTTATTTGTTCGCGCATCGCATAAAAACTAGGTTTTGTCTTAAAAACTGGTGTAGTTGGTATCTCAATCCGATGAATAGAAGCTTGACCGGCTTCGATAAAAACTATTTGATATATGAACAAATTTTGATGAATTGTAAAACACATACTTTATATGCACGTTTGGTACTGGAATAACACATAGGTTACTTTTTGCCCAGTTAAATGACCACGAGGCAAAGCCGCGGGCACAGCTACTTTGGAAATAAAACTGCAAACAAGCAAAAAAATTGAAAAGTAGGTATATAATAGAAAAAAAATTGAAAAAAAACGGACATCAGCAACTTTTTTTAGGTACAAGAGAGGTCTCAGCGTCGAAACGTCTGGCACCTTGGACAGGTACACTGCATCGCAGTCAAACGCTAAAAGTGTGAAACATCGGCACAAATAAAAAGAAAAATCGGCTTATGAAAATACTAGCTGTGCCCAAGGCTTTGCCCGCGTAATAATTTTTCTGGGATATACTCGTAAGTAACATATTATGTTATTCCAGAACAAAAACTACCAATATACCAAATTTCATCAAACTTCGTTCAGATGTTAAATAGATTTTTATTGATTGCTTGGTTTCTCATCAGTTTTTAAGTCAAACCCTAAGCTACCCATCAGTGAAAACCGCATCGCAACCGGTCCAGTAGTTTTTTACGAGATGCGCGAACAAACAGACAAATAGACAGACAGACACTGTTTTTACCCGACTACGCGACGCAAAGGAGGGTAGGTAATGGTGGGTATCAGCCTATGTATGTATGTGTGTATGTTGGTTCCTTTGTGTCGGTCTAGAGACCAAACGTGTGGGCCGATTTTGATGATTCTTACGTTAATCGATTTATCTTAATCTTGCGAGTGTCATTAAAGACACGACAGTTATCAAAATTCAATATGGCGGCAACCCGACGCCACATTGTGAAAAAAAAAAATTAAAGTCGACGAACTATAAGTGGGGTATCATTGAATTGGTATTTGAAAATAATTTATAGGTTTCTGTTATATTTTTTCATTTCAAGTGACCATTTAGGATCTAGAACGATGTTGGTTAGGTTAGCTGAGGAATCAAAATAAAGTTCTAAGACTATTCCAAAAATATATGATCAAAATGAAGATCTTTAAAAGACGATTCCAAAAATATATAATTACAAAACAACAACTAGGCTATATAACTACAAAGGCAACAAACATTTTATGGCAATGCACCCGAGCAAAGGGTAAGGACTGGGGAATGAAACCTAAACTGTGCCGCTGGTTGTATACTGTGATAGTACGACCGGTCCTCACATATGGATGCGCAGTGTGGTGGCCGAGAACAAATCTGGTGACTACAATCACCAAACTACAGCAGGTCCAAAGATTGGCATGCTCTCTAATCAGCGGGTGTACGAAACAACTCCATCAGCCGCTTTAGACTTTATTCTGGGTCTCACCCCACTGCATTTACATATCCAGCAGGAGGCGATGGCTTCAGCCCTAAGGATCAAATCTCTTTTTTTTAGATAAAGCAATGAGAATAATCCCGGAAAAATGACAAGGCACGGATAAAGTAGCTAGCATACACCTAGATAAGAAGATGTATGAGCTGGCTACAGAAAACAATGCTTCAGAGGATCTCTCGTGTGCCCATAACATCTACAATATTTTCACCGATGGTTCCAAAAACAATACAGGGGTTGGTTGTGGATGCTACACTCCGGAGCTAGAAATCTCACAATCAAAAGCCCTTAACAAGACCACATCAGTATTTCAGGCAGAAGCTATGGGACTACTGTTAGCGACAACAGTAATAGCACCTTCACTTGGTACAAATAGGCACTATGAACTCCTTAAATTAATCATAGATAGTGCAGCCATCATATATGCACTAAGGAAACCTATAACTAGGTTGACGATTGTATCAGAGTGCCATGAGACTCTACAGAACGTATCTGATAGGTGCAAAATTATAGTCAAATTGATGAAAAGCCACGGCTCGTGTCCTGGAAATATCAAGGCGGACATACTCGCTATAGAAGGAGCTAAGAAAAATATCAGAGAAGACGCGGTAAAACTCTGTAAACCCACCGCAATGGAAGTAAGAAACCTTTATTTAATACACAGAGAGGGAGCATAAAAATGGGTGGAACAAGAGAACGGATTTCAGAAATGCACAATTTATGTTTCCGTCCCTTAATAGGAAATTCACCAACAATTTGCTAAGGCTCACTAAGCAGGACCTTCGTCTCATGGTACGTGTTATCACAGGTCACTGCAACCTAAACTACCACCTGCATAAAACTGGAGCCACAGACAGTCCTCTGTGCCGTGGATGTATGCAGGAAGAGGAGACTGTGGAGCATGTTGCTTCTGCTTTGTGCAGCCACGGATGAGATAAGACTAAAAACTGGAATACTACAACAGGGAAAATGGGATTAACAGGCTCAACTAAATACGAACTCCAATATTTTAACACCATCTATAGTGACATCATTGGAACAGCTATGCCAGCGTCCTAAAGCCTTGCTTCGGTACATAAAGGAGCTTGGGTGGTTTGGGTAGAGGCTTGCAGGGGGAAAGGCACAATTCACCCCAAGCGGGACGTCAGGACTTACCGCCCCCATCTTGAATAAGATTAAGAAAGAAATATGTAAATTCTTATCATTTTATATTTCAAAATCAAGAATCTAAAATTTATTTTTATTAATAATGTTACTTTCTTGTTCAGCAAGAATAATAATAAATTTATTGTATAAAACTGTGTATACTACATTAAGATCTTAAAATATGTTTCAACAGTTTGTCCATTCCGGACGTACAATATTAAGAATATTATTAAGCTTAAAACATTATAGGTAGAAACAGAAACAGAGATCTAGTTAACATCAAATAACTCATTTATGGTTTAAGTCCCCTAGGCCATATTTTTTTAATATTCTTTATTGTACAGACTTTTTGTTACTTACTGATATATTATAAGTATACAGATAGATAGATGATCAATCAAGGCGAGCTCAGAGATGAAGACAAGAATCACTGAGTGAATTGATTGACTCGACACCTATATGACCCTCGCGTACGATTGTTCTACAGAAATCAATAAATCCAACGTGAATTCCGTTACTTGTCTTCTTTGTTTTAAACATAGTCTGAGAGGCAGTAACTTACATAATAAGGAGCTAGAACCAAATAATAAATAACAATAGAATAGAATAAGGTGCTAGTAGCAGTAAGTACCAAAAATAAAATAAAAGGGTCCAGGGTAAGTTCTTTAAATAAGCTACTGAGAATAATATAATCTGTTTGTCCGCTCGCGCATCACGTAAAAACTACCGTACCGATAGCAATGCAATTTTCACTGTTGAATGGCTTAGGGTTCGACTTAAAAGCTGGTGTACTTGGTACCTCAATCCGATGAACAGAAGCCGAGCTATCAATAAAAAAAACTATCCGACGGCTAAACAAAATTTGGTATTTTGTACTTCATAGGATACCTTTTGATCCTGGAATAACACATTATGTGTTATGTGGATCAAAAGTATGTTTATTACGTAGATTATATTTGACCCAGAAAAATGAAAACACGGGCAAAGCCGCGGGCACAGCTAGTAACATAAAGCAATTTTAGGATAGAATAGACAATGTATGCAACAATTTTTCCTTTGTTTGAAAGAAAAAAATTGTTGTCTTTGTTGTTGTAGAAGCTTTTTTTCTAACTATTTTTCACCAGCAAAATCTTACCCAACATTACGTAACGTTACTAAATCAAACAGTAAAATTTGAAAAATCTCATATATAAACTTTTTCCATACACTTAATTCTATGAAGTGCCATTCGCCGAATATGAGGCTCATGCGAACAAATGCAACGAAACCTTGTGTTCTTAATTCAAATTGATGTTGATGATGTTTCTCTATAATTTCATACCTACCTACAATTTACAATTACATAATCATATTTTGTCTTCGAGTCTCGCCTGATACTAGAGATGATGACATTAGGAAAGCATAAAAACTAAACTCCTCAAATAAATTGAGGGTTGGTTAAGATAAGCTGTCAAATGTCAATTTGACATCACGCTATTGTAGTTGTCACAATCTGGCAAGTACTACACCTTTCACGTTCTCAAGGGACCTTACCAAAACTACCTCCGTATCTCCACCTACAATAGATAAATATTAGTGAAAAGGCTTTACTATTAAAGACACGACTTTCACGTGTAAGGTACTGTTGCATACTTGTGCATTACTAATTGTAAGTAACATCGGAGTACTTGTATTACTTGTTATACTATACATAGTAACTGCTAATTATAATGCACCTGCAATTTGCTTAAGGAACATTTTATAGACTGTTTTATGATGAGGCGGGTTGATTAAACTGTAAAATCGATTGATAGGTGTTGATGGATATAGAGAAAAGAAAGGCGATGCTGAGAAATATCTTGATGTTCGTTTAAATCCTCTTCGATGATTTAAACTAATGAAAATGTAACGATATTTGAAAAAAAAAAGTAGCCATGTGCGTGTCAGAAACGCTTAGACTTAGAGTTCCGGGGCCAGGACCCCGAACTGAAGAACTATGAAAACCGTTGTGCAATCGGTCGAGTAGTTTTTACGTGATACGCCAACAAAGTTTTTTTACGGCTGGTTTATGGCTGTCAGGAAATTGTTCAAAATTGATGCGGGCATAAAATGCGTTATCTTGGTCGGCTATAGCTGTCAAAGACACCTCATTATACTGTTAAAATACCTATTCAACATGACCGCTCTTGTAGTGTTAATAGTTTCTGAATAAAATGGCTGTGAAATACAGAGATACGGACGGACGGACGGAAGGACGGACAGACGGACATGGAAATTATTGTTAGGGTTCCTTGTTTGACCAGGCGAAACCCTAAAAAGGAGGTGGTTCTCAACTCGATTCGCCTTTGTTTTTTATTAATGTACACCCAGGAAGTGTTATGAACTACGTACATTTGTACCCACATATAACTGCCTTGTTGTTTACTGATTTCTCTGCTTCCGCTTTGGATTAATATTTTCAGTGTAATTTTTTTAATTGAAGTTTTAAGGGTAGATCTCCGGTCTTCCTTGTCTCAAGAAAATTGAACTAGGTTTTCAGTGAATCCATTTAAAGTGATTTTTTGGTTTACCTATATAATTATCTAATGCTCATTTCAGACCTAGCGGTACCCCGCGGCTTTAGCCGCGTTCTTTCTTTACAGTTCTGAAAGCTTTATTTGAATGTAGTGCTCAAATTTAAATTCCTAAATACCTAATACTTATTGGACATCTTTTCAACGGTTGTTAAATGGCCTTCTAAAATTTGCGGCAAACCTAATAAGTGAAAAATGGCGACACTACTGAATACACTAACAAACTGATAGAGGAATTCAATATGAACAAAACATCTTAGTACCCTTGTGTCGCGTTTCTGAGATATTAGACCTTAAAAGTAACTAAGTTTATTAACCAAAAAAGATAGGAAGTACATAGATAGGCACTTACAATTGTCACATACAAGTTATGTGACACTTTACAAAGCCTGCATCCGCCCGTCATAAATTACGCGTCCGTAGTGTTCGCACACGCCACCCCGTCAACTCTGGATCCACTCCATATTGTACAGAATAAATTCCTTCGAAATACCAGACCTACTCCTTCTGGTATCAGAGGAACGCCGACCTGCACCGCGATATCGAGCTTCCCTCGATCCGTCAATTCATGAAAGATGCCTCTCGCCGCTACTTTGATGCGGTGCCCCATCACCCCAACCCCCCTGGTAGTTGAAGCCGTGAACTACACGACATACATGACAGCCAGTCCAGTCCCTCGCGACGTCTTGGACGATCCGGACGACGCCATCGCAGCCAAGTAATGGCAGCGATGGCCTCGCCCGATCCTACCACCTCTGGCAACCCGCCAGGGGGAATGACACACTTAAATACAGACACCGACCTCGCCGGCGAGGTCGAAGGTCCCATAACTCATAGTCAGTTATTATTTTCCTTCGAGTTCCTTGCCGATTCTTCTCGAAGGTGTATTATGAATCGATGGACAGTTATCAAATCAATCAAACGGCTCCTAGCCAATTTTTCAGGGCCCCCTCGATCACTACTAACACTAGCGATCAAGGGGTGTTTAGTCCGACCCCCGTAATCGAGACGACCGTCCAAGCTGAGGTCCGCACCCCATGGGTGCCCCCTGGGTGCCCATGTAACAAACGGTTTTCTTTGTATAAAGTCATCTATTGATTTATTAAGGTTTGATCAGTGGCCGTGATTTTTCTTTTTACCCGACTACAGCAAATCAAGGGAAGGGTAATGAGTTTAACAGTCTATGTATGTATGTATGTATGTATGTATGTATGTATGTATGTATGTATGTATGGTGGGTATGTGGATGTCCCACCATAGCGTCGCCTCTGTTGGTTTGATTTTGACAAGCGAGGTAGCAATAGATTCGTCTTCATCGCAAGAGTGTCATAGGCTATTTTTTACCCGACCGTAGTCGGGTTTTAGTTTTTGTCTTGTTTTCACTTGAGAAACGCCAGGCTTCTTATGTAAGGAGCAAGTTTTCTTACATTTATGGTCATCCAAAAGTTATGAATAAAACAAGTTAAAAATATAATTAAAAAAATACAAAAATGTATGTTTCATAATTACTTACACACTTTACTTTACTATAAAGTTGCAATTGCAAAATTGGACTATAGTACTTACATAACTTGATTAATCTAAAAAAAATAATAGTAAGAAGCTTAAAAACTGCAACTGTTTAGGTAAAACAATTATTTATTTTTGGAATTGTCTTATAAAGACCTTCATTTAGATACATCACTCGATAGGTTTTGGTCATTATTTGTTGCGTTGGAAATAAACGTGATTAAAACGATTCCTCATTTATAATATCCATCAAGCTGGACACACCTAAGAAACGTATAAACAAACATACACATAACCCTCCGCAGACGGGTAATAAGGTATTGTCTTGTCTTTTACCATGATTTTTCCAAGTCATCGAGATAAACCCAAATGGGTAGGTATTTAATGTTTTCCAGGCTGAGCTCATACAATCATGGTGGTAATGGCATACGTGTAGGTAAACACAGATAATCTCAACCACCACAGTACAACGTGAGGCCTTGAGGAGCGCCTGCGCACCTCATTTGTCATCATGACTACTCGCTGCCACGCGCAAATCTGCGCTTGACTTGTGTATTCACGATGATGAGAAAATTAAATTGAACATTATGTACTAGTATTTGCTTTGGTTCATGTTTAGGATTTAATGCTAGGAAACGTGTAGTAGATGAACGATTTCGTTTTTAATCGACTTCAGAAAAGGAGACTTCAGAGGAGGAGGAGGTTATATGTTCGGCTGTATGTATGTTCTCTTTTTTTCCCTTATTTTTACTATTCTTGTTTGTCTGTCTTTCGTTCCGGGTGGAATCTTGCAACTCAAATTTCGAGCACTTCCCTTTTAGCTATACGGCTGAAACTTTCAAAGTAGCTCACAACTTGATGACAATGAATTTTAAAAACAAGGGGTTTTTAGATTAGATTTTAATCTACATTTGTTGCATGTTCCATATGGTAATGTTGGTTGGCCTGTAACATTACACCCGTTAAGATCCGTAAAATCTACTTCAAGATTACTAATCACTTAATACATAAAAACATCGACTTCAAATGGATTAACTAAAAAAATAACTG
This sequence comes from Alsophila aescularia, assembly GCA_946251855.1. Taxonomy (NCBI): domain Eukaryota; kingdom Metazoa; phylum Arthropoda; class Insecta; order Lepidoptera; family Geometridae; genus Alsophila; species Alsophila aescularia. Next base: position 38,487,654 of record OX276379.1, read on the forward strand.
AGCTAGTTTTGATGTTATTTATTCGGGTTTAAACTAAAACTATAGTCATACTTAGGTATACCATTTCAAGTCAAAAAAAATCGGCAAATCTGTTAAGCTTTCACGTATAAAAACCGAAAGACGAATTGAGAATCATCCAGAAGTAGATGAAAAATAATAAATGTTCAAAATACAGAAGACCATACAAAACCATAAGTGATCAAAAATGATTCTGAAAATAAACGCCACAAAGAAAATAGGAACAAATAAATTGCAAATTTTGGTGCAATTTGAGAAGAGATCGATAACCGCTACGGCGTAGCATCTCTCCAAGATCTAATTTTAACGCGCTACAAAAGCGGATCCAATCCACATTTAAATGTGTGCATATTAAAATGAAATGGAACAAATTAATGTATAAAACTTTAGTGAGCATAAAATAAAAGATTAGGTAAGTATATAAATCTGTAGGTATAGGTACATAAATGGCTTTCCTAGGATGTCCACTTTATAAATTCTAAAGCTATAAAAAGTGAGAAAAATAACCATATCCTACCACGTAAACTGATTATTGTTATAAATAGATGATTTATAATTATCCAAGTGAATGTTGGAACACGCATTGAATTCCGTGGTTACAGCTTTTATTCCAAAATACAGAGATTACCTAAATACTCCAAAAAAAAAGTATCTTCTTTAAACGTTTAGAGTACAGTTAGGCGCTCGGTAATCCGGCGCTCGCTGATCTGGCACGGCCATTAGCCCGACACTAGCCACTCAGGTGACCCGCTCTATAATCCGGCAGTTTACACAGCTGAATACCAGATTACAGAGCGGGAGGATACGTTGTATACGTGGTTTTATCAACAACGAGGCCGTAACACGCCTTGCACAGGGGGATATTTTATAATTAAATTACCTAAATTTATAGTCTTTTACTTTGAAAATTTATTAAAATTTATTTTCCAAACAAAACTTTTATTTTCCATACAAATCCAATAATCCGGCACTTCCAGCAATCGGGGGGAAAACGAGTGCCGCATTACCGAGAGCCTACTGTACTTCTAAAACTGTAGTAATTAATACCGTTTTATTTTATTTTGATCTGTGTACACTGTGTACATGATGAAAGAAAGAAAGAAAAAGAAAGAAAATACATTTATTTATACAACACAACAACACAACATACACAACATTATACATAATGACAAACAAAATAAAACAAAGAAATAGATAAAATAATAATAATGCTATGTGATGCAGTTGAGTTTATAACTCTAGCTAGAAGTTAATAAAGCTAGGACGGACGGACAACCAAGAGGTCTAGTACGAGTTTTATAGTATTCGAAAACGAAACTACATTTCGTTTTCGAAAACTATAAAAACTCGTACTAGGGGAACAGAATGGAAAAATCTTATTACAGAATCAACGTAAGTAGTTGAACTACGGAAAACTCATTAAAAGTGCATACCTATAATTGTCGGCAACACATAGTACGCTACAAAGTGTGTAAGCTAGTGCTGCTCTGTAATAAAACAACACCTACTTCCTTATAATCATCACCACCCATAAACTGTACCAAATTAACTGAGAACAGATTATCTCGAGCGAATTCGAGTTAGAATAGCGGTATCCGCGTTCTAAGAGGCTCGAGCGGCGAAATAAATTAAAAAGAATGGAGCAGGTTAGAAAAAAGTGTGCTTTTTCTACTTTTCCACGGTGAGGTGAGCGGTCGGAGACAGGAAAGGGATCTGTTACGCGTGAGAACTGCTTTGTATAATGGACTAGCCGCGGCTTTTCCCGTGTGTACAATTTTCCGGGAGTTTTAAGTATCCTAGTTGGTTTCTATGGTATACAACACCTACACACGCACACAAATATAATTAAATAATTTAAAAATTAAACTAAAAAACTAACTACTTCTATTAATTAAGATTCGAAATCCGGGGGGTTTCGATTTGCGGGATCGAATCCTGCAAGGTACAATCATTTGTGTGATCAGCAGAACTGTTTGTTTCTGAGTCATGGATGTAGATATTCGTATCTGTGTATGTTTATCCGTTATCTAGTGCCCATATTACAGGGTATCCTAGTTTGGGGCTAGGTAATTGGTGTGGAATTGTCCCGAATATATTTATTTTTTATTTATTTTTATTTTTATTATATTCTTGGAACGTTTGGAAGAAAAATAGACCCCCCGAGACTGGGAATCGTAGTGGGGAGCCTATTGATCAAATGTATTTTTATAATCTTTTTATAATGTCAATAAATATTATTATTATTGTACAAAATGTGATTCACTTCGATCCAGCCGTTATCGTGTGAAAGCACCCCAAACAAACAACGATTCACTTATATATTAGTGGGGATGAAGTCGACGATTGCTACACGTTCTTGTTTTGCTCGCTTGGTCATTTCGCTGGGTTAAAAATAATATATGTGTTATTCTAGTAACAAAAGTACCTAGTTTTTAGTAATAATTCATCGATAATGTAATGTAATGTATTCATCCGTCGAATAGTTTATTATCGGTTGCTCGACTTCTACTCATCGGATTGAGGTACCAAGTACACCAATTTTTAAGTCAAAACATAAGCTATCCAACAGTGAAACTGCATCGAGAATCAGTCCAGTAGTGTTTACGTGACGTGCGAACAGACAAACATAATGAACGAATAAAACATAATGTACAGGGTGTCCAGTGGCAGATTTCAAAGTTTGAACAAACATAGTTTCTGAATGCAATACGTGAGAGGGGCGCGGGGGGCGTCGTTGAAAGCGCAAGCGCTGCGGATTTTTTAGTAGCCATCGAACAGTGGAGTGGAGAGTACCGCGCTATTGCCGTTGAGGCGTACATTTCGAATGGTTTTTCGCTGTCTGAAGCACGCCGTCGATTTAATAATAGTTATGGTATTCGTTGATTACGTGATGGATCATCGATCAACCTTATTCAGTCATGGGCAGCAAAGTTCAGAGCTACAGGATCAACATTAAATAGACCCAGACCAGGACCTATACCAACGGTAGCCACGAACGAAAATGTTGAACGTGTTATGGTTTCTGTCACTGAAAATCCCCGTTTATCACTTCGTGCACGTTCATCAATATTGGGAATTACAAAATCAACTTTACAGGTTATAATGCGAAAAAAACTCAAGTTCCATCCGTATAAAATTCAAATCATTAAAGATTTACATGATTCTGACTTTGCTTTAAGAAAATCTTACGCGGAGGTGATGTTGTTGAGATTTCGTACTGCTACTCGGATGGGTAACATATTCTTTAGTGACGAAGCCCACTTTCACCTCGGAGGATAGGTGAATAAGCAAAATTTCCATTACTGGGATGTCTGCAACCCAAGACAAATGCATCAAGAGCCTTTACATAAACCTAAAGTTACAGTCTGGTGAGTATTGTCTGCATCTGCCATCATAGGGCCTTATTTCTTTGAAAACCAACGTGGCGAAATTGTAACTGTGAATTCGGAGAGATAAACCGAGATGATAAACGACTTTTTTAGACTGGAACTACAGAATAGTCCATACTTCAACCAAAACACGTGGCTCCATCAGGACAGGGCCACAGCTCATACTGCTAATGTGTCCTTGAATGCAGTGCGGCAGTTATTTCCAGAAAAAAACATATCCCGAAACGGCACCATACCGTGGCCACCCAGGTCACCAGATTTAAGTCCATGTGACTTTTTCTTAGAGGGGACACTTAAAATCCGTTGTTTACAAAACAAATCCGAGCACTGTGACACAACTTAAATAAAATATTCGATCCGAAATCAGCAGGATTCCCCAGTCGCTCTGTAAACGCGTTTTTGAAAACATGCGTGCTAGACTTGAAGAGTTTGTCAGGCTCGCTGGCCGACATTTGGAGAACGTGGTTTTCAAAAAATGAAATCCGCATTTGTTGTTTTTAAATTACAATAAACATACTTTGTATTAAAGGTGTAGTTTTTTTTTTACAATTTTTCGAACTTTGAAATCTGCCACTGGACACCCTGTATAATAATAATAATAATAATCATCATCACCATCAGCCTGTATCCGTCCACTGCTGGATATAGGCCTCTCCCAATGAACGCCACAGAGCCCGGTCTTCGGCTCTTCTCATCTAGTTTTTGCCGGCTGCCTTTCGCAGGTCGTCACTCCACCTGGCTGGTGGGCGTCCTTTACTACGTTTGCCAAGGCGTAGTGTCCACTCAAGAACCCGTTTACCCCAGCGGTTGTCCGTTCTTCGACAAATGTGACCAGCCCACTGCCACTTCAGCCTGCTAATCCTCTGAGCTATGTCGGTTACTTTGGTTCTCCGTCGGATTTCCTCGTTCCGGATCCTATCCTTCAGAGAAACTCCAAGCATAGCTTTCTCCATAGCTCGCTGAGCGACCGTAAACTTGTAGACTAGCCCCACCGTGAGTGTCCACGTCTCTACTCCGTATGTCAGCACTGGTAGAACGCACGCATTGAAGACTTTCGTCTTCAGGCACTGTGGAATGGACGATGAGAAGACCTGACGAAGTTTCCCGAACGCTGCCCAGCCCAACTGAATCCTTCTGTTGGCTTCCCTCTCGAAGTTGTGTCTAGCCAACTGCAAAGTTTGCCCGTGATTTTAATATTCGTTAACAACTTCGAGGGGCTCACCATTGACAGCTACAGGTCTTGGGGTAATAAGATCGTTATACATGATCTTGGTCTTATCTAAGTTCATCCCTAGACCGATCTGTTTGGAAGCATCAGCCAGGCCGTTTAGTATTTGTTCAAGTTCCTGCACCGATTCCGCCATAAGGACTATGTCATCGGCAAATCGTAAGTGTGAGATGTACTCGCCGTTTATATTTATGCCCTTCCCTTTTCAGTCCACAAAAACACTTGGACAACTTGGAAGTAAACATATCTTCCAAGGCGTTGGTGAACAGTTTCGGGGATATAACGTACCCCTGTCTCACTCCCCTGCGTAACTGGAAATGTTTAGACTGCTGGTTCTGTACTGTAACACTCATAGTTGCAGCGTCATAACTCAGCACTTCGATATACCGCCAGTCCACTTGGCATCGCTGCAGTGTCTCCAGAACAGCCCAGGCCTCAACGGAATCAAAGGCCTTTTCATAGTCCACAAAAGCAAGGCACAGGGGCTGATTATACTCTTCGGACTTCTAATACGACGACCGGTTGGTCTCGTGGCTAGAGATCCTAGGTACGAAATCGAACGGTCGCGGGTTCGAATCCTGCAAGGTGCAATCATTTGTGTGACGAGCAGAAATGTTTGTTTCCGAGTCATGGATGTTAATATTCTTATCTATGTATGTTTATCCGTTATCTAGTACCTATAGCACAGGGTATCCTAGTTTGGGGCTAGATAATTGGTGTGGAAATGTCCCGAATATATTATTATATTATTATATAATAATAATAATGATAATAAAATATAATAATGTATAATACATAATTCTTGAATAGTATAACTTTTTAAAGTCCCCTAGGCCTAGTAATTTTTTTAAATGGTGTTTGTCGTAAACACTACTGGACCGATTGCGATGCGGTTTCACAGTTCACTGAGGAGCTTATGGTTTGTGAAAATGGTATCTCCATCCGATGAGTAGAAGCAGAGCAATAGATAAAAAACTATATGACGGCTGGACGAAATTAGGTTTTTTGTACTCTATATGTACAATTTTGGTCCTGGAATAAAGAACACTTAAAATACTTTTCCGCAAAGAAAAATATCCTCGCGGACAAAGCCGAGGGTACAGCTAATACTTAACATTAATGAAGTACCTAAATGGCAATACTACATTATTACTCAGCATATAAAAGAAAAACTGTAATTATTTTGCATATTTACAATAAATTCTATGAACTTGAATATTACTTACTTTACGCCTGATTGCGAATACCTACACTCACTGTCTTTTGTAGTCACATTCTGGTGACAATCACTGATTCTAGATGCCCGAAAACAAGTGTACTTCCACGAGACCTTGAGGCCCACGCATGACATCGCGGGCGAAGGCTGTATTCAATCCTAGAGAGGGATAGAACTTTTGATAGCCCGCGCTCCGTATCTGCGCGCGCGCACGTGAGAACGGTCCAAACTTACATACTAACTGCTACTTAATCTGCGACCAAGCGTCTGACGCCGTAGCAATATCTGCCAGCTTCAGGCGAGAGAGAGATGGAGAATGTGAAATCAGGGTGGTTCCACATGGGGTCATCAACCTAAGGCGACACGCGTATCGGTGATTTTTATAATTTGGATTTTAGGACAAATTTTGTGTCTTACTGGCTGTAAGAATCTTCTCAGAATTAACCAGTTCCGAATGTGCACATTACAGACTGGACCTACTGTTCTTCAGCTATTTCTCAATGGCTGATGATGGGCCACCATAATCCACCAGCTCGCTGAGTACGGATGGGTGATTTACCTACTTTCCTTTGAATTTTGAAATTCTTGGACGCGCCCTTTTTCATTCGTTGTAAGTCTTTAATATTCGCGATTAAAAGAATGCCAGAATTTTGGGTAAGTACGTAAATTTGTATGTCATTGATTTCTAGAACCTATAGACAATTAAATCGGCTAGTTTTCTTAGTGATTAGCAACAATGTTTACTTCAACAACGGCTCTACATCTTGAATGTTACATTATATAGATTAATATTCACAAGTAATGATGATACACACTGTTATCATGCTGGTAGCCTTATGATTTGACAATTAACTTATTTTAACACTAAAATTTAAATGCGAGACTGTAAGTACTTAGATGCCACTGAAAACTTTTCTATCCAATAGCTAAGTAACTTAGCTAAACATTTTATTTCACACTAGCTGTGCCTGCAGCTTTGCCCGCGTGGTTGTTTCATTTAAAAGTGCCTATACGTTTTAATCCAGGACCAAAAGTACCTATAAAGTACAATACTCTTCAATTCTTCAAAATTCGTTAAATAATTTGTTATCGATTGCTCGGCTTCTAATCATTGGATTAGTATACCAAGTTTTTAAGTCAAACCCTAAGCTATCCAACAGTGAATAAAACATAGACATCGGCCCAGTAGATTTTACGTGATGCTCGAACAAACATACAGACAAACTGTTTACAGGAGAGGTAAAAAAAATGTTATAATTCTTGTTCTTTCTTGACATTTTTTTAAATTATTTTCACTTTATGTACAGATTTTTTGGTACTTACTGCTTTGTTATAAGTATAGATAGATTTAGGACGCCCGAATCTAAAATTGTATTGCCGCTTACAAAACGGTATTTCTTGTTGACAAAGCGATCTTATTTGCTTATTACGGAGACAGTGGTAACAGCGTTGCATAACGCGCCGGCTCCGTCAGCGGCACACGACGTGACATACAGATAAGTTCGTTGCCATTGTATGATAATCGTGACCTTCACTTTATTGGTGCACAACCCTAATGCTCTACTAATTTTATTTATCGATGGTTGTGGTGGTTTCGGAATAAATGAATGCCCGGAGTTGAGCCACGTGCATCCAGGGTTCTTTAGTTTTTCTTATTAAACCTTATTGGTCTCATGCTTCAAGCATCTAGGTATTATTCTAAATCAGACAGACCAAAAGCCTTATAGTAATTTTTGTGCGCTTGCAGGGAACGGGCTTTCAAGAATTTATTTTAAGTAGTGTGCGAAGTGCGAGTTGAGCCCCACGCGTTCAGGTTCTTTTTTCTTTTTTTTTCTTGATGTCATGCTTCAAGCATCTAGGTATCATGTCCAGTTTTAATGCGCTTTCAGGGTTATACTTCGTTCAAGATTTTATTATTTTTAACACGTTTTTATTAGCTTCACCTATATGTATGTTTGTATGTAACGGAATCATTGAACTCGATTTTTACTCACTTTAAATGGTCAGACTGATTCAACATTTTGCCCACATAGCAGGGTCCGATTACATTACAATAATAAAAAAGACCCATTATCCTGATCAGTATCATCAGGACTAACGACGTTTCATCAATTTAAAAAAAATATAAATTTATGTCTATTTCTAAATTCAACTCTAAAAAAAAGAAAAAATATATTTAAAATAAATTATAGTTTGAAAAATTAAAAAACACGCTTTAATACCATTATACCGAGCTAAAAAGTTAAAAATAAATTTAAATATAGGTAAGAATTAAGTGATTAACGAGAAAATTAAAGTCATTGTTAAAGAAAGCGTGCTTTGTACGACATTCTTACTCTGTAATTCGAAATAGAAATAGTAACATATCTTGGTATAAAATAATTAATATCGGGTACCCCACGCTTATTTTTACAATGACGTTAATTTTACGGTGACGATGGTTAATAATGATTGCTATCGTCGATTTATGGTTTCTGGTATTATATCTATAGGTACCTTCTTATGCTTTTACTTTGTTTCGTTGAACAGTCGACAACACTATTTTCATTATAATAAGAATCCAAGGCGATTAAGTCACAACAATGCTTAGGAGGCAAGCCATTGGTGACTGTTCCTGCGTGAAGGGTAGTGACCGTAAGGAAAGCGGCGCAGGCGCATTGCGCAAGCGGCGACCACGTGCAGCATCGCAGGTGACTCGGGGGCATCCGGCTTAGGGATTTTTATCCTACTTAATATAGTAGTTTTATAGATTTAAAATTGATAAATTATTTCGAAAATTGGACGAAATTTTGAAAGTAAGCACAAATGTAGAGCACAAGTTAATAAAAAACAAATTTAATGCCAGTATGCAAAATCTTGTTAAAATATGTGAGGAAATGTATTTTTATCGCGACAAAAGTGAATTATAAAGTATATATTTTTTTTAAGCTGTGGATACTATGTATATATAATTTACCGATAAACTTTTCCGTCAAATCCTAAGGTAAACAAAGTTATCTGTAAATACGGCCTTTCTCTATTGAATGACAACAAGATACGAAATCATGGTCTCATAGTTCAACCACTCAAAACCACAAGGGCCGCAGCCTCGAGAGCGCGAGGGCCGCGAGCGAGTCCGCATTTTGGGAACTCGCCTTGCGCAAACGCATCCCACGTGTGCATCCGAGGCGCACTCATCATTCACTTCACCGTTAGTTTTCCTACTTCTCAGCAGGTATTATAGTCGCTCATATCGTAAAAGTAGGAATGTTTAATTAGAGAAAGGGCTTCACGGTACTCTGCGCGGACGTTTCGGATGCTGTCAGATGTCCGCGGAGGTCACGCGTGCATATTTTGTTAGTACTTGTGGCCGCGGTTTATATTTTATGGTTGTTATAGTAATAGATTCGAATCGGGGTGACGTCAACGAGACAATGAAAAGTCCCCCGGAGAGTTGCCCTCGCGCAGGCCCGACGTCGTCATTGATTGCGGGCGAATCGCTGCGCGGGCGCAACGAGCGAGAGGCCCCATCGGGTGCGCGCGCCCGCCGCGCCCTCTGCCTTGAACCTCGCCTCCCGCACCCCCGCGCGCTACAGCCCCCTCCCCCGCCCCACCACGCGCTTGCAGGAAAAATTATACCTTGTTGATGACACAGTCGTGACACGCGATGTGTAGTCAAGAAAAATGATTGTTCTATGGTAGATACCTAATACTCGTACAAGAATATAATTTATGTGTAACTGGCGTGTCTGCCCAAACACATATTCTATTAGATTTTCAGCAAAACTACAAGGATGTTAGCTACAATTTGTAGTAACTATGACATATATAGTGTTAAGACATATCAGCCTTCATTTCAGGCCAAGTTCACAACATTTCATTTAAGGTAATCCAAAAAAATCCTTATGTCAAAATAATATCTAGCGACACGAGATTCGGTGGTCAGCGTCTGATGTAAAAATAACAGCTTGTAAAAACACTGGTTCGCCTTGACCCCAGCCCGGTGAGCTGTACGACAAAAGACCAACCACTAAATGGCTGTAAAAAGTAACATAATACCCCTAAAAAATTGCTAGAGTGGCTAAAACAAGCGTAAATGACTGTGTTACGAGTTACGTCGTATCCTTATTTTTGTGCCTGTTTACAGGAGAGGTAAAAAATTAATTAATGATCTGAATTTGGAATTAATTACATAAATAATTTTAACATTTGGGTAAAGTCAGCTACCCATACACAGGTCAGATATGCATCTAGGCAATAAACTTTGAGATAAGTCAAGGAAAGCCTTTCATCTTTTGTTTCCGCCTTTGATTTAGAAAGTGGTAGAAAATCAGTAACTTTCATCTGGAGAAGTAGCAGTACGAATCCATCAGACTTGAGGGTGTTGCGCAGCGGGTCTACTCAACCTGGAGCCACTAGATGGTACTTAAATAAAGCTCATTATTTTTGCGAAAGCATAATGTAACCTTTTTTATATTAGATAATCAAAATATTCATGCCCTATTCTATTGCCCTTGTTCGGCTTAGGGCATATTCGTTTTACGATAGATTATTGTTAGGACAATACACTGAAAAAGAGAATCCACAAACTCAAAGCTCAAGCTATGTTTGATGAAAAGAAAATAGAGTATAATCATTAACCTCGACAAAATAATTCGTTGTTTATACCTAAAATACGCTCAGATTAGCATTCACATAATATTTATACATTAATGGTACATGCAAGGTACCATTAATGTATAAATCTTATTATACATTATATTTCATGTTTTTTGTTTTTTTTTTAACTTTCCTGTGAAAACAAAACGGACTCTACCTCTTTGTGAACTCTACCGCAGTAAATGATAATAACATTAGCGTCAAGAAACAAGGTGATGGAATGTTTACATAATAATTGCCAAATTAATGTAAAAAAATTATGGAAAACTCTCCTGACTGCTTTCTGAGTCGCGGATCCTGTGTGACCAAAATGCAGTTCAACTAACTACATACTAGCCGGCTAGTATGCACTGTACTGGTGTTGGTATTTTACTCTCATAGGAACAAAGGTGTCATAAGCCTGCGGCTTGGAGAAACGAGATCCCCTATGTTTAAACAATCTTTTAGGAGCGCCATGTGAATCGTGCGAATGTTTCCAAACAGGGCACACATTGACAACATTTCGAAGCACACATGCACGCCTGCCTCTACGTGTTCGTCTCATTCATACAAGGTAAGCAGATAGCTACGTGTTTTACTACGACATCTCATCTGGTAATAGTACCTATTGATGTTAACTGATAAGCGTAAATCTATCTATGGTCTCTTTGATTTTGTACATCTCGAAAGGACACACTATTTGGACTCAAAATGTTTTATTGTAAACTAGCTGTGCGCGGCTTTGCCCGCGTGGTCATTTCATTTAAAAGTAGCCCACACGTTTTATTCCAGGACCAAAAGCCAAACCACCACCAGACCAGTTGTAGGTTTGGTCCTGGTCCTCCTGGTCCTCTGGACCAAACCTACAATATTATACAATATTATACCTACAAGTATAATATTGTACAAAGTACAATAATATACTTGTAGGTAAGTATAATATTGTACAAAGTACAATAATATACTTGTAGGTAAGTATAATATTGTACAAAGTACAATATTATACTACATTTCTTCAAAATTCGTTCAGCCGTCAAATAGTTTTTTATCGATTGCTCGGCATCTAATCATCGGAATAAGGCACTGCCTTGCCTTTTTATAACGCATATTCTGTGAAGTAAGGCACTCCGTACTTCACAGAATATGCGTTATAACACACTTGCACTTCTATGACACTTCATAGAAGTGCACGTATTGCAATGAAATGAACGCATATAATAAAATATGAAATAAACGCATGTAATACAATGTGAAATAAACGCTAGAATAAACACCGCGTTCCACTGCAAGGCCTAAGATACCAAGTACCCCAGTTTTCAAATCAGTCGCAAGGGCTCAAGCCAAGGCTCAAGGGCCTGCTCTCAAGAGCAGGGCCTGGATTCTGTATGACCACTCACGCCAATTCCACGCCACCTACGTGGAATTAGGGAAGGTGGGTATTTACGCAACCAGGTTTTTAAACCAGGTTTTGGCTTGTAAGTACGCCGCCCTGGTGCGGACCCGCAATACTTGCAAGACTTTCAAAGTATTTTACTCACCAACTCGCTCTTTCGCCACGTCCGCACCTACATACTCGGTGGCGGGTTCGGCTGAGTTCGGCCGCACTCGGCCAGCCGGGTCACAACAACCTAGGTGGCTGATAGGTCGCTCAAAAAACTTGCAATGGTTCGAAGTTTTTTTAAGCAAACGCAATTGTGCTCTTTATTTTCATAAGCACACGGGTCAATTTCCTATGCAAGTATTTTTTACTTTCAATTCCACGCTTCCAAGTACTTTTTTCGCAAACACGATTGTGCTCCTTATTTATATGGACACGAAGATCAATTTCCTATGCAAGTATTTTCTACTTTCAAGGCTTCGGTTTACAAAGCACTTGAAAGTATTTTGAAACCTGGTTTTTATAATGAAAGATTCATGACATGAATGAGTTAAATTTATTTTTTTAATTAATAAATTACTATTTTACTATAAATAATTCGCTTAATTTCGCTGCGCGTTTTACAACTGAAGTCGCCTTATTCTATCAAAAAACACAAAAAACATCTAAATACGTTTTAAGAGCCTTTAGGGACCATAAAGTAAAAAAAAGAAGAAAACGTGTTGTTCGAGTTCATTCAACGTTCAAACCACTTCGTAACAAACCGCTTGCGTGTTTTAAGGGTAGACAACGCCATCTAGTTTAAATGAAGTATCTTGTTATCAGGAACGTCTTGTTATTGAGTAGAGAAAATTATCTCCTAAGGTAAGGTGGCACAGATTAGAGAGTAATTTAAGGTGGTGAGGTAAATTGGATGGGGCATCAAGGGATTCAAGGGTCGGTCATTATTATGAAGTCCATACGAACAAATTTTAATGCAACGAAACATTGTGTTCTTAGTACAAATTATTTTTTATGATGTTTCACAGAACGACGTACTTACTGGCACTTTAACTGGCTCTTAATAATTACCTACCCTACCTACCTACTTTTTGAGCTTTTTCAACACGATATGAGGATTGATTTGAAAAAATAAAAGTTTTCTATACTTTCTCTGTGACGAGCAACACATGTACCTACCTCTGTATGTACACATTTCAATACCGACAACTAACCATTTTGCCAGTAAGACATTATGAAGAAACCTCCGATATGACTATATAATTATGTAGGTATGCAGGTAGTACATTAATTAGTATTATAATATCTCAATGGAAGAAACAATCGATTTTGAAGTTCATCTCAATTAAAATTTTCAAAAAATATTTAATTTACAGATTTAGCCCAGTTACAGTTTTATCATAGTATAGATAGATATCAAGGAAAATGTAAAAAATAACGCATAAATAATGTAAAAATCTTTTAATTATGGAGCAAAACATTTCTACAGCGCGTGATTTCAATCCACGTACGTCTGCATTACGCACCCATGCATCTGTCCAACTGGGCCAGTGAGCAGGGACCTTTTAATTTTTCGGGATAATAAGTATTCAACATTTTAACACATTATATAAACTTTGACTGTGCCAAGTTACATCAAAATCCGTCCAGTAGTTTTAGCTTGATACGTGTTATTTTAAATAACTTTCTACCCCTATCCTGCGGGAACCGTTGATTTTTCCGGGATAAAAAGTATCCTAAATGTTAATCCAGTACAGCTATGATATGATTCTGCCAAGTTGCATCAAAATCAGTCTGGTAGTTTCAGCGTGATGCGTGTTCAAAGAGACAGACAGACAGACAGACAGACAGACAAAAAATAAAAAAATAACCTTTTTGCACTCCATATCGATTTTGAAGTTTATCTCAATCAAAATTTTCAAAAAATATTTAATGTACAGATTTACCCCAGTTACAGTTTTATTATAGTATAGATAGATATAGATAGGCAAAATACCACTTTTACAAGTGAAAAGAACAAGGAGAAGAAATTAATCATTATAAATAGACCAACTCAATAAATTAAATAAATTGATTGAAACGGATTTAATAAAAAAAAGTGATCACACCATAGATCTAGTTTAAGGGGGAAGATACGGTACGCTTTAATGTCACGTAAACAAAAACTGAACTAGGTATGGCTAATTTTCATCTGTTTTCGTAAATAACTTTAAAGCTATTTATATCAAAATTAGATGTACCCGCGGCTTCGCACGCTTGGTTATTTTTCAAGGTTAAAAGTACTACCAATATACCAACATTTGATCAAAATTACTTCTTCCGTCAAAAAGTTGTTATCGATTGCTCGGTGGTTTCTACTCATCGGGTTGAGATACCAAGTACACCAGTTTTTAAGTAAAACCATAAGCTATCCAATAGTGAAAACCGCATCGCAATCCGTCCAGTAATTTTTAAGTCATGCACGAACAAACAAACATACAGACGACAGAGACACATGAATTTCACCAAGTCACACACATCATCACATCTTGCCAAGTGTTCTGCCCATCGCCACTTGAGTTTATTTACATACGGAATCCGATGTCCTCCACCTTGGTTCTTCTTGGGATCTCCGTATTTCGAACTCTGTCTTAAACATGGAAATCTCCATGGCCCGTTGTGCGACTTGCATCTTGTACACAGTTTCCTTGGTGAGAGTCCATGTTTCGGCACCATAAGTCATTGTGGGTAAGGCACAGTGGGTAAAGGTTGTACAGACGGGTCTTCATATATTGCGGTATCTTTCAGTCTCTGAGCACGTCGTCGAGTACATATTTACCTAGGTACCTATTCAAAACTTCATCATAGTTGTTGTTGTGTGAAAGGAGTAATAGACATATTCCTGTTTTCCTGCGACAACTTTCCATTTTCCGGTATAAAAAGTACCCTATGTTGGTCTCTGTCTGTTGTGGGTTAACTACTCTATGTACATACATTTTCATCAAAAGCCGTTTAGTCGTGAAAAACGCCCCAAACAAACAAAACAATCGGGCGACGGGTAGTGAATTGACGATCGAATAATGTTTTAAATATCTCATGCAACAAACACTTGCGTGTTTTTTTTTTTTAAGGTTTGCCAACGCCATCTAGTTTCCTTTTGGGATTCTAAACGAAACCAGTGGCGCAACGAAATATAAAAATGACTGATAACTCCTTTTTGGATGAACCGATTTTGATGAAACAAAGCATTGGGATCGATGAAACAATGATAAAAACCTCCACCGGACTCCAAGAAATACAGTTCAGCTAACGGCATTGAAATCCATCTAGTGTTTTTTGCGTGATGAAGTCGCACAGAGACAGACTAAAATTCTAAAAACGATATTTTTGGATTCTACTACTTTCACCTTTTTTTTTAGGAATGACTAATGCTTTTGGCCTTATCGGCCTCTACAGCTTGAACCGGGCTTGGGGGCGGGCGCTAACAAGCACTCCGCCACAATGCGTGACGCAGAAGGCGCACGCCAAAGTTAAATTTGGACGACCCGCACGAGGGTACCTAGGGGGTACGGCCCTCGGCTTGGACGGCCGTCTGATTACGGGGGTATCGAACTAAACACCCCTGGATCGCTACCGTTAGGTAGTGATCGAGGGGGCCCTGAACAATGGCTAGGTGCCCTTTGATTGACTTTTATAACTGACCGCCGATTCGTAATACACCTTCGAGAAGAATCGGCCAGAAACTCGAAGGCGAATAATATCTGACTATGTGTTATGGGACCTTCGACCTCGCCGGCGAGGTCGGTGTCTGTGTCTAAGTGTGTTGATACCCCCTGGCGGGTTGCCAGGGGTGGTCGGATTGGGCGAGGCCATCGCTGCCAGTACTTTGACTGCGATGGCGTCGTCCGGATCGTCCAAGACATCGCGGGGACGTCTACGGAGGGCAACTACTTTCATCTTTCATCTATCTTCTATCTATACTTATAATCTATACATATAATAAAACTGTAACGGGTCCAATTCTGTACATAGAAGTATTTTTTTTGGATTGTTCGTATATTTGATACTGAAGCCAAAACTGTATTTTTTTCATTTTTGTCTGTCTGTCTGTGTCTTGGCTAGGCATCACGCCGAAACTACTGAATGAATTTAAATGAAACTTGTTATGATTTGAGTTCATACTACGAGGTAGGACATAGGGTACTTTTAATCCCGAAAAATTAAAGGGTTCCCGCAGGATAGGTGTTGAAAGTTATTTAAAAGAACACGTATCACGCTGAAACTACTCGACGGATTTGGTTGCAACTTGGCACAGTCATAGTTTATATAATAGGTAAAAATTGAGAATACTTTTTATCCCGAAAAAATAAAGAGTTCATAGAGAGAGACATAGTTTATAATATGGGTGAAAATTATGGATACTTTTTATCCCGAAAAAAAAAGGGTTCCTGCGGAATATGGATTCAAATTCTGTACATTAAAGATATTGTGGGTTTTTGAAGATTACTCTGTATTCGATAATGAAGCCTAAACTGTATGTTTCCATTTTTGTCTGTAAGTATGTCAGTATCTTGGCCGCGCATCACGCCACTCGAACTACTGGATGAATTCAAATGAAACTTGGTATGATTTGAGTTCATACTACGAGGTAGAACATAGGATACTTTACATCCCGAAAACTTAATGGGTTCTCGCTGGATAGGGGTTGAAACTTATTTAAAAGAACACGTACCACGCTGAAACTACTGGACAGTTTTTTTGATAAAAATTGACTCAGTCATCTATCTATACTTATAATAAAGCAATAGGTACGAAAAAGGCTGTACAAAGAAGATAAAAAAAACTCTTGGGTGCTTAAAAAAGCTATTAAACAAGTTTTTTTTTTTTTTTGCATCATGTTTTTTGTCTGTTTGTCTGTATGTTAGTTTGTTCATGCATCACGTAAAAAATACTGGACCGATTTCAATGCGGTTTTCATTGTTAGAAAGCTTAGGGTTTGATTTAAAAACTGGTGTATTTGGTATCTCAATCCAGTGAGTTAGAAGCAGAGCAATTGATAATAGTAATTTTGACGGCTGAAGAAATTTAGATCAAATGTTGGTATATTGGTCCTGGAAAAACAAATTATGGTACTTTGAACCTAAAGAAAAGACCACGAGTGCGAAGCCGCGGGTACAGCTAATGAAGAAATATGAACAAAATAGTCTGTACAAAGAAGATAATTAAAAAAGGTCTAGGGTACTTAATAAAAGCTACTGAACAACAATATAACATTTTTAAAATTCGTGTTTGTCTGTTTGTCTGTCTGTATGTTTGTTCGCGCATCACGTAAATACTACTGAGATCTAAATAAGATAGTTACATTTATCTAGGAAAATGGAAAGTTCACACGGGAAATTGGGTAAATTTTGGTAGATAGGATGTACTCGCTTTCACATCAAAACGGCTAAACTGATTATAATTCGATTATAGAATGCCACTTGCTACTAATCCCCGTCCCCAATCTTTCTTTACTTACCTATATTAAAGCAATAAGTACGCGAAGTCTTTACAAAAATGATAATTTAAAAAAACTAGTGTACTTAAAATAAGCTACTAAACAGTTTTTTTTTATTGTCTCTCTGTCTGTCTCTATGTTTGTTTGTTCGTGCATGGCGTAAAAATTACTGGACCGATTGCGATGCGGTTTTCACTGTTGGATATCATAGGGCTTGACTTAAAAACTGAGGTACTTGGTATCTCAATCTGATGAGTAGATACGGAGCAATCGATAAACATAACTTTGACGGCAGAAGGAATTTTGATCAAATATTGGTATATTGGTATTTTAGATCCTGGAATAGCACATAATATAGTACTTATAAGGTTAAGAGCATTGGTTACAGTTTTATTATGAGCAAAGATAAAAAAGTGACTCTTACAACCTCAACAAGCCCTTTCATTTGTAATGTCATACAGTTTGTTTATATTTTATTTTCTAGTTTTCCTCCATAATCAAAATTCATTTATTTACGTTACACGTCCGTGTTTGGATCCGTGTTACAGAAATGTACCAAATTTCTACTTAATCGGGCCAGTAGATTCGGCGCTAATTGGCTGTACTGTGACAGACGGACAGAAAGACAGACCCACGAGTGATCATATAAGGGTTCCTTTTTTTTCACTCGGACGTACAGAACTCTAAAACATCCAAATTGGTTGAGAATCCCAGAGATTTACACAAAATTAAGAATCTCTATTTGAAATAGCGAAATAGAGGGGTAGTACCTACTCCCAAAAATAAGGTGGCAGTAAAGTCCCTTTATTTACTAAAACAAAAGGGATTGGACGGACCAAGCACACAGCTAGGGTTCTTTGAGATGTGATCAGAAAAATAGAGATAAGAAAGGTATGCATGTTTGTCAATACAAACAATTCGTAATCGTCTTCCTAACGACAGTTTGTTAGGTCGTACTGACCAAATGCAAATGTTAGTATTATATTCTAAGCAATTCTGGTAACAACATTGTATTGAGCGCTGCGAAGATCACGCAGGACACGAGGGGCGAGCGTGTCCTACAGACGTAGGGTTACCAGCTATCTTATTTACCCCGGCCAACTCTAAATACCCTTTAAAATATATCCATACCAATATATAAAAGTGAAACGTTGTCTCTTTGTTTGGGGAGCTTTCACGCGATAACGGTTGGACTGATTTTGATGAAATTTGGAATGGAGATAGCTTACACCCTGGAATAAAACATAGGATTCTTTTTATTTGACGACCGGTTGGTCTCGTGGCTAGTGATCCTAGGTACGTAACCATACGGTCGCAGTTTCGAATCCTGCGAGGTGCAATCATTTGTCTGATGAGCATAAATGTTTGTTTCCGAGTCATGGATGTTAAATATTCGTATCTATGTATGTTTATCCGTTATCTAGTACCCATAGTACAGGGTATTTTAGTTTGGGGCTAGGTAATTGGTGTGGAATTGTCCTGAATATATTTATTTATCCCGGTAAATTATAATGTTTCCACGGGAAAACTGGGAAATGTTGATTACTCGCTGTAAGGAACGGTTTCCATGGAAACGAAATAACAAGTCTGTCAATAAACATCAAGAGCATTGGTGCTATACCTACTTTTGCATTGGTCTTTAATATCCTAGATGAACATAGGACGCGATAAACTTTAGTCCGCGTGGACGCAGTTGCGTGCGGAAAAGCTAGGAACAAATAAACTGAAGTGCTGGCACAGAATAAATAGTAGTAGTACGTGGTCACAGTCCTGGAGGAGAAACGGGTACTGAAAGCGACAGATAAAAAGTAAAAAAAAACATAACGCCAAACAAACGAGTGAAGCTTAGCAAATTACGGTTGCATTATGTGTGCTGTGCGTGAGTGGATAATTTGTGGTGTTTTGTGGTTGATACACAATTGTATCACAAAATACTGGATTGTTATTGAACGTGAACTTGACTGAATTAACACGATGGTTGAGATCTTGCTGCGATGTGGCGGCCATCGGGATAACATGGTGTTAGTGAGTGCGTCCGATCCGCTTGTCCGCACAAACATACAAGCGGATCGGCATATCTTGGATGCTTCACTTTCCATTTGGCGGAGTGGAATCCGTTTTATTTTTGCGACCGATTAGACTCAATAAAATATAAACTTGCGACAGATTAGACTAGTTCATGATCGGTGGACAAGTTCATGGAGACGTAGTGTAGGATAACTCCAATTTAAAGTTGCTGGCAACACTGAACGAAAACAAAAAAGGCATAAATCCAACAACGGGCTCATAAAAGTTTGATGAGCATGGCGTTGAGCTGTATACAGAACGCTGTATAATAAAAGCAAGTTGATGATGCATTTTCAGGAAAAGCCAGGGAAATGGAAATGTAGGAAAAGTCATGATTGCTCTGCTTTTAAACTTGTATAAAACTTTTAACCATTTTTAACCATTTTTAACTTTTAACCATTGCTTGTTTAATGAGGTAATGCCGACACCAGAGTTCAGCACTACGACAAACAAACAAACAAGTAATTTATAAAATTCTTATTAGTATTCTTGTGCATAAATGATTAATACTTCCATTCCGCGCACTACACAACATTGTACTACTGATTGCAAAATCTGTCGGATCATCTCTATCATCATCTCAACGGATCAATTCTGCAATGACTAGTAATTAAAATGGAATTTAATATGTATGTGTCAGCCATTCATATAGTTGAAATACATAACTAGATATTTATGATCTTAGTTGTTCAATATCAATATGAGACTAAACCTTATATCTGACATGTATCTATCCGTTGAACAGAAAGTTCAGAGATTTTACGCATTAAAATCCTGATTCCTCAAACTCGTGATGGCAACACTAGCTAGTAATCAGAAGGTCACGGCAGAGTCTCTACGCCACGATAACTGTCCACCTTCGTATAGTCCAGCAAGAGTATCATTTAGAGCTTTATCGCTAACAGAATAGTGTTCACCTTGTATCGTTGTTTTCCGGTGACTGTACCTTAACCTTAAGCGTGCTACGACGCGACGTACCCCAATGCTAAGTTGCGCCCTTTTACCTTCATTTTGTTTGCGTTAGTACTTACTATACATATTCTTTGAGTAAGTAAGTAGATATACGATTTAATTGGATTGTAGAATATTTCTATCAAAAAAGAAAAGAAAAATATGTTTGACTATAGAATATTCGTGTCGTGCAAATGAAGTTAGGGCTGCCATCCGTCCGGGTTTCCCCGGATTTATCCTAGTTTGAAAGGGCCGTCGTCTGGTGGCGTCCGGGGGTTTCTGATGACGTGTCCGGGTGAAACTCGGATGCTAGTCGTGTTGGCAGTTTTGATCGTATTCTATTCCAGTAATTAGTTATGTACTTAGTTATGTACGGATATGACGTGAGTCAAACACACTGCATGTCATCTGACAATATTTTCCGGGATCGCCAGCAACAGAAACTTCGGTGGAATAAATAGAGCAGGAACAAAAAAAAACTTCCACGCAAGCTCAAAGGAAAAATGTCCTCACGTGTCGTGCGATCACTTTTCATTCGTATTTCAAATGGAACTTGTTCACCGACGCGTGAGTCATTCAAAATATTTTTAACTAGTCACCTTTTAATGATTTTGTTTCAAGACTGGCCAAAAAAGGATGCAATGTTTTTAGGATTCATTTAATAATTTGTTTTTAATTTGATGCTAAATAGAAGAGAGTTCCTAATATTTGTGTTAGAAGTTCCTACCTATTTTCTTAGTAGAGTAGGATGTATATAATTTAACTATGTTATTGGATTTATTTAAGATATAAATTTAATTGTGTGTGTATGCTAAGCATCTCCAAGTCGGCGAGAGTTATTTTATAAAATAAATATTTATATTTTTAAATACTTTCAAGGGCCTCCGGGAAAAAACACGATTTCAACCAAATGTCCGGGATTTTCAAAATCTTTGTCCGGTCTCAACGATATATATGATGGCAGCCCTAAGCAAACCTGGCCTGGGTAATCCAACTCGATGATCGATACATAAATACCGTAGTCGCAGCGGAAGTATGTGTCTCGGAAGTTGTCTGCTAGTCGCTGCGCAAACTGCTATTTTTCAGGCGCAATCTCAATGTTGAAGGACGGTTGAAAGTGAAGACAGCATAGTATAACTGCCTCGCTCACCCGCTTACGTTTTTCGCATATACTATCTCGCTCTTACTTTATGCTGTTTTATCCCCACAGCAGTACCTGCGCAATCGTTCACAGAACCTAACTTCACAAACATATAGATTGGCTGCGACAATATAGAATAAGATTGACTTTTGAGGGTTTTCATATTGACTGAAATAGTTTTTTAATATTTCGATTATTAGTTATCAGATAAGTATATTTATATCCCTATTTACATGGACCCCAAGAAGGCACTAACTCTATTTGGTTCTACAACAGGATTTGGAATACAACAAATCGAAAACCGGCAAAAAACATGAAGGCGGTTATTAAGTACTTTATTTTTTTCAAAAATATCTCATGCAATAATTGAATGACTTTCGATTTTATTTATTCATTCCAGGATTCAACGTACTTTAAACTTTCACTCTTCTTGTACACAGTATAATTATCAATAGTTCTACAATCCCATACCAATATATAAAAGTCAAACGTTGTCTGTTTGTTTGTTTGTTTGTTTGTTTTGGGAGTTTTAACTCTATAACGGCTGGACGGATTTTGATGAAATTGGGAATGAAGATAGATTATACCCTGGAATAAAACATAGGATACTTTTCATCATTATCATCATCGTCATCATCACACTTCACTTTTAAACGGCTTAACGGAAAGAAGATAATTCAAAAAATGTTCTAGGGTAAGAAGAACAAGAATATATCATTTTTTTTAATTGTGTTGTCTGTTTGTCTGAATTATTGTTTGCGCATCTCCGATGCGTCGACAACGATTGCGATGCAGTTTTCACTGTTGGATAGCTTAGGGTTTGACTTAAAACTGGGGTACTTGGTATCTCAATCCAATGAGTAGAAGCCGAGCAATCGATAAAAAATCTTTTTGACGGCTGAAGGAATTTTGATCATATGTTGGTATATTGGGTATTTTAGGTCTTGGAATAGCACATAGAGTACTTTTAACTTTTGAGAAATGACAACGGGTGCGAAGCCGCGGGCACAGCTAGTATTAAATGAAACTTATTCTGATAATGAAAGCTTATCCAAGGCCATAACCGGCAAATTTTCTAAGAAAATAACTTAGAATGAGTTCTAACATCTTTATACATTTTCTAACGTACTTGTAAATTTGTTTTCATCTCTTCTTAAGGTTTTTTTTATTGCAAGTCTTATAAAACAGAGAGCTGAGAAACGTGAACAGGCTCTAGGAATGTAAGATATCCTAACAATTAACCTTTTTTTTTATTTTTTGCTTTACGACTTCAAATTATTGCCATAAAAGCTGTGTAATTGGTAGGTAAAGTAAAAGTTAGTTTTCAAACGCTAACTACCCATTACATATAAAGAAATCATTTATAAATACGTTTACCATAACTTACGATGAAATTAGTTATATTCGTATCTGAAATTAGCTGATCGTGTACATTTCTGTATGTACATTCATAATTAGCTGATCGTGTACATTTCTGTATGTACATTCATAATTTATTATTATAATCAATTATTGATTACCTAATCAATAATAATAATAAATGTAGATTTAAACCACTTTTTTTAGAATGCTTTGTTATTGAGTTGTGAGCTAACCTGAAAGTCTGACACTTTACAACGAAGAAAATTAAAAAAAATATAGTCTAGGATACTTAAAATAAGCAATTGAACAAGAATAGAACACTTAAATATCGTGTCCATCTGTTTGTCAGTTAGTAATATTTTTTGTTTGTTTATCTGTACGGTTGTACGCGCATTACGTAAAAAACTACTGGACCGATTGCAATGCGGTTTGCACTGTTGGATAGCTTAGAGTTTGACTTAAAACCTGGGGGACTTGGTATCATAATCCGATGATTAGGCAGCGAGCAATCGATAAAAAATTATTTGAAGGCTGAACGAATTTTGTATAACGTTTTGAGAATAACTAACTATCCTTTGATACATTGTTTTCATGTAGCTATAATGGTATACGCAGCGTACCTACGCAAAAACCAATACCGGGACCGCTGTTTTCTAAAAGCTTTTAGTCAATACAGTGTTTGTTTGTTTAGGTCAAATCTTGCAAGCTGAATTAGGACCACTTTCACTCTCTTACGGATTTAAATTTTTCCTTTAGTGGCATTAGTTCGGTTGATAGTCCAGTGACCGAACTAGTGCAACTCTTCAGACTCTTCAGTGGCAATAGTCCGGTTGGATCAAAGCACCCAACTATTGCTACCACAGAAGAAATAATTGTACTAACGTAACAATAGTTCTGTTAGTAATGTAAAGATTCACATTTGCATAGAACAACAAATGAACACATCAGAAAAATAAATAAATATCAGAAAAATAATTGAATGTCGGGAAAAGTGACACGTGTCAAAGTGACAGGTGTCAAAGTGACACGTGTCAAAGTGACACGTGTCAAAGTGACAGGCGTCAAAGTGACACGTGTCAAAGTGACACGTGTCAAAGTGACACGTGTCAAAGTGACACGTGTCAAAGTGGCACGTGCCAAAGTGACAGGTGTCAAAGTGACATGTGTCAAAGAGGCAGGTGTCAAAGTGGCAGGTGTCAAAGTGGCAGGTGTCAAAGTGGCAGGTGTCAAAGTGGCAGGTGTCAAAGTGGCAGGTGTCAAAGTGGCAGGTGTCAAAGTGGCAGGTGTCAAAGTGACAGGTGTCAAAGTGACAGGTGTCAAAGTGACAGGTGTCAAATTGACAGGTGTCAAAGTGACAGTTTATAGGAAAGGGGTGGGGGAATTGTGGGCGTTGGTAAGCAAAATAGGAGAAAATGGGGGAAAGTATGAGTACGAGGGCTGTTTGATAAGCCGTTTTAAAAAGTAAAAAAATATATATTTTTTTAAACAATTTACACTTATTTCTCAACATAGTCTCCTTTGAGGGCCAAACACTTGTTCCAGCAAGTTTCCAATTTTTTTATCCCTCCAAAAAATACGTTTTGTGGAGGTCTTCAAAATAGCCGTTTACACCTGCGATGCAGTCCTCATTTGTCAAAAAAAATGCCCTCCAAGCCATCTTTTCAGATTTGGGAATAGGTAATAATCGCACGGAGCTAGGTCCGGCGAATACGGAGCATGCGGAACCAGCTCGAAGCCCAACTCGTGGATTTTGGCCATTGCAATAGCTGACGTGTGCACTGGGGCATTGTCTATTGGACTTTCTTGGGGGACAATTTTGGTCGTTTTTCCAACAATTCGGCATTAAAACTGTCCAATAACTGCGTAATAACGGCCAGTGATAGTCTCTCCCTTTGCCAAGTAATCAATCATAATGATTCCTTCGCCATCCCAGAAGACTGTCGCCATCACCTTCCCAGCCGACAAAACAGTCTTGGTCTTCTTTGGAGCACGTTCACCAGTCGCCATCCATTGTTTTGATTGCTGTTTTGATTCAGGTGTATAATGATGAACCCAAGTTTCGTCCACAGTGACAAATCGACTCAAAAAATTCCGAGGATTACGCTTCATCATATCCAAACACAGTTTTGAAATTTGCTTTCTTTCGCGTTTTTTTTCGATTGTCAACAAACGTGGCACCCATCGTGCAGACAGCTTTGTCATACCCAAATCTTCATGCAGGAGTTTATGTACTCGCTCAGTGGAGATGCCTGTGTTCTCAGCTATTTCACGCACCTTCACTCGGCGGTCGTCGAGTACAATATTATGGACTTCTTCAACAACATCCTCAGTAGTGACTTCGATTGGGCGAGCGTGGAGCATCAGATGTGCTTTAGATGTGCTTTACGTTTAAAATCATTTATCCAGTTATAAACAGTCTGCAACGTTGGTGCGTTAGTGCCATGAACAGAATCAAGTTCAGTTTTTATTGTGGCAGCACTACCACCCTATAACGGCACGAAATTCAGATTTTTCCATAGTTGTTGAAAATTTACGAGTGATCACAGTTAAACAATGGTTAAACTGACAAAAACTTGTTTTTTTTTTTGCTGAATTTTAGACATTTGAAAGATTGTGCCTGCCAGTGTTAATGGCATTTACCAGAAAAAAAGGTTTTATAAATAGTTTTTAAAAGGACTTATCAAAGAGCCCTCGTAGGTTAGGGTAAGTGAGCGTAGGTATGAGTAAATGAGGTTAGATGAGTGTAAATGAGGATAGTTAAGGGTCGGTGATAGTCGGAGAGGGTTGGCAAGGGTAAATGAGGGTAGGTTACCCCCGTATGTGTGGGGAATATTCAAAAGTCAGTCATAGTCAATGTCATTTACTTTGACACTTACCCCCACCTACCCTCACTTACCCTCACCTACCCTCACTTACCCTCACCTACTTTCAAACACCCACACTTTCCCCCATTTTCTCCACCTACCCCCACAATTCCCTTACTCTTACACCACAACTGTCAAATACTGTCACATTGACCCATTTCCGACATTCAATTGTTTTTTCTGATTTGTTAATTTGTTTTTCTATGCAAATGTGAATCTTTAAATTACTAACCAAACTATTGCTACTAAAGGGTTTGGTGCTTACAATAGTTGGGTGCTCTGTACCAACTGGACTATTGCCACTGAAAAGTTGCACTAGTTCGGTCACCGGACTATCAACCGAACTACTGCCACTAAAGGGAATTTTCACATGTTGGTTCAGTTCCGATGAAAGTGTATTTTTATGGTAAGCATGACCTGAATCGTTTTTCTGGATTAGCTCCATATAAAGGAACTATCTCTTCAACGGTTAATGGCACAGACACGAAATTTTGTGGACGTATTTTATTATGATAGCCGGTTTAAAATTTTACCATAACGTGGTCTCCAGATAAAGAAACTCTTCAATGATCAACAGCACAGACACGAAATTTCGTCTACGCATTTTATTACTCGTATGACAGCCGGTTTTAAGTTTACTATGATAATGGTTGTTGCACTCAGAGTTGTATTCTGACTACGGAATTCCTCCTACGGTTAACACGCACAGACACGGAATATTGTATATGTATTGAATTGTGATAGCCTTATAAGTTTCACCATGACCACTATTGAAAAAAAGTTTTTTTTTTGAATAATTAACTTATTCCGACTTCGTTGAGAAAATTCCCCTTCAGACCCACCCCTTCGCCCTCTATTGACTAAAACATAAAACACTCATCAATTGCCTATACTTTAAATTCTTACTCTTTAATCAATCTACGCTTAGATGAAAACCGGAACAAATTTGATCCGTATTTTCAAAGTCTCTTCCATAACTTTGTTAAATTCTCTAAGTCCATAACACTAAAGTCGTAGATCGGTGAAGTATCATGTGTATTTAATATTAAATTGTTAAAAATGCTCAAATTCATACAAAGTGATATGGTTCCAGTTGCAACGGACTACATGATCCGATGGGAACGCCCGCCTCTGCCGAACATGATTCTTTTGCAAATTTCTGATTATGTGATCCGTTGGAAAGTACCCCACATTTACAGTGCATACAACTAAGGAATAGAATTCCGTGCCTTTTTCCTTAAAACTGCAGTTTGTAGTTGTGTGCAGTTGTTCATAATAGGTATTTTCTAGATCTGCGTGCTCCAACTTCAGTCACATTACCGACCATCAGGCGAGATAGTCAAGTGGACAAATGTTAGACGTACGAGGAGCACCGGAACAACTTGTCTAAAGAGGATTCAATCTGTTGAGTATATTTTTAAATAGATTAAATTATGATTAAAAAAAGTAGTCAAAAATGTCATGCGAAGCTATTAGTAAAGTAATAATTAATATCTGATTAAATTGTCGGCATAGTTAATTGAGGGGATGTGACGAATGAACCATATTAATTCTTAAAGGGATCTAACATTTTGCGGTGACACATTATAATAAGTGGGATACTATTGGGACTTGTCATGAGTAGAGTTCTTAATGGTTTTTTTAATGTTATTTCAAAGGAGATTCCAACGTTTTACTATGCCACAAATTATGACAATGATAAATGTAATCTATTGCAAAATTGTAAAGAGTAAGATATGAAATAATGTTCTCACGTTGTAAATTAATGATTTAGAAGATTATTTGCCACATAGTTTCTTGCCAGTTCTTCTTTGATGGTGTATTCCGAATCTGGTGGTAAAATTAACATTCAACAATAAACATAATAAGAAAGAATGAACTGATCTCTTTATTTCAGTAGTTGAAAGGCAGTTAAATTACATGTTAGGTGACAAGACAGATCTTGACTAACCTATGCTAGATCCAATAATGTTGCACGATATGTTTACGTTAGGATATTTCTAACACAAATGTGAGTCTATATGAATAAAATAAAAAGTAAAAAAAGTTTGAGCCACAAAAGGCCTTTAGTAGCAGTAGTTCGATTGTTAGTCCGGTTAATCGAACTAGTGCAACTCTTCAGTTGCAATAGTCCGGCTATTTCAAACAAAAGGAATTGCACAGACCTAGAAGCAGCGTTAATTTCTATGCAAAAGCGAAAAAGTTGTCAAACACAAACCTTTAGACATGTATACTAATAAAAAAATAAGCGTTCAGCGTTAGTTCCTCTTATTACCATTACATCTACGGGATTTCGCGTAAACACCCTAATGTGGAAGTTTTTATTTTACTCAAACAATACTAGTAATTTGGTCATTATTTCGACAACCTTCTTTGGGCAAAGTCGACCTTGCCGCGCTGCTTGAATAGGCGCCAGCAAAGTTGTATGGAATTTCATTATTGTCGTGTTTTGCGGCCGGCAATTTCCTTTGAAAATCCATTATTGTCGTCTTTTGTCGTAGCACTATTAATTATTCCGTGGGTTCGTTAACCCCGAACGCGAAAAGAGAGGCGTTGTAAGCTGATGAGATCGTGATTGTTGTTGTTGTTGTTTCTGTTTCTGTCTCGGTCTCGGTCTCGGTCTCGGTCTCGGTCTCGGTCTCGGTCTCGGTCTCGGTCTCGGTCTCGGTCTCGGTCTCGGTCTCGGTCTCGGTCTCGGTCTCGGTCTCGGTCTCGGTCTCGGTCTCGGTCTCTGTCTCTGTCTCTGTCTCTGTCTCTGTCTCTGTCTCTGTCTCTGTCTCTGTCTCTGTCTCTGTCTCTGTCTCTGTCTCTGTCTCTGTCTCTGTCTCTGTCTCTGTCTCTGTCTCTGTCTCTGTCTCTGTCTCTGTCTCTGTCTCTGTCTCTGTCTCTGTCTCTGTCTCTGTCTCTGTCTCTGTCTCTGTCTCTGTCTCTGTCTCTGTCTCTGTCTCTGTCTCTGTCTCTGTCTCTGTCTCTGTCTCTGTCTCTGTCTCTGTCTCTGTCTCTGTCTCTGTCTCTGTCTCTGTCTCTGTCTCTGTCTCTGTCTCTGTCTCTGTCTCTGTCTCTGTCTCTGTCTCTGTCTCTGTCTCTGTCTCTGTCTCTGTCTCTGTCTCTGTCTCTGTCTCTGTCTCTGTCTCTGTCTCTGTCTCTGTCTCTGTCTCTGTCTCTGTCTCTGTCTCTGTCTCTGTCTCTGTCTCTGTCTCTGTCTCTGTCTCTGTCTCTGTCTCTGTCTCTGTCTCTGTCTCTGTCTCTGTCTCTGTCTCTGTCTCTGTCTCTGTCTCTGTCTCTGTCTCTGTCTCTGTCTCTGTCTCTGTCTCTGTCTCTGTCTCTGTCTCTGTCTCTGTCTCTGTCTCTGTCTCTGTCTCTGTCTCTGTCTCTGTCTCTGTCTCTGTCTCTGTCTCTGTCTCTGTCTCTGTCTCTGTCACTGTCACTGTCACTGTCACTGTCACTGTCACTGTCACTGTCACTGTCACTGTCACTGTCACTGTCACTGTCACTGTCACTGTCACTGTCACTGTCACTGTCACTGTCACTGTCACTGTCACTGTCACTGTCACTGTCACTGTCACTGTCACTGTCACTGTCACTGTCACTG
Source organism: Alsophila aescularia (assembly GCA_946251855.1). NCBI lineage: Eukaryota > Metazoa > Arthropoda > Insecta > Lepidoptera > Geometridae > Alsophila > Alsophila aescularia. The sequence continues at coordinate 38,516,953 of OX276379.1, forward strand.
TCACTGTCACTGTCACTGTCACTGTCACTGTCACTGTCTCTGTCTCTGTCTCTGTCTCTGTCTCTGTCTCTGTATCTGTATCTGTCTCTGTCTCTGTCTCTGTCTCTGTCTCTGTCTCTGTCTCTGCCTCTGTCTCTGTCTCTGTCTCTGTCTCTGTCACTGTCACTGTCACTGTCACTGTCACTGTCACTGTCACTGTCACTGTCACTGTCACTGTCACTGTCACTGTCACTGTCACTGTCACTGTCACTGTCACTGTCACTGTCACTGTCACTGTCACTGTCACTGTCACTGTCACTGTCACTGTCACTGTCACTGTCACTGTCACTGTCACTGTCACTGTCACTGTCACTGTCACTGTCACTGTCACTGTCACTGTCACTGTCACTGTCACTGTCACTGTTAATGTTACTGTTACTGTTACTGTTACTGTTACTGTTACTGTTACTGTTACTGTTACTGTTTCTGTTTCTGTTTCTGTTTCTGTTTCTGTTACTGTTTCTGTTTCTGTTGTTGTGGTCGTTGTTGTTGTCGTTGTCGTTGTAGTTTTCGTTGTTGTTGCATTGTTTGAGTAAATTCTTATTATACTAAGCTGGTTTTATTTAAATTCCTCGCATTGTTTGAGTAAAGCACAATACAAGCCTTGGTCCGCAATGACTGCCCTGCTGGCCACGCTATGATGGCCTCGAGCTTTGCTTAGTTAAGTTCTAGACCATCATCATCGCTGCCAGCAACGCAGTCATTACAGACCGCGGCAGTAATGTACTATTACCCAACATTTTCAAAAATAAACAAGGATATTTACGCAAATATAAAAAATGAGAAAAAGAAACCTCTGAGCATGGCGATATCCTAAGAGTCCCGGGCCCCAATACTACTAAAATAATTGTAATGACAATTATCAACTATTTTCGCTTTTACCTCTTAAAAGTCGTAGAAGCGAAAATTTTGTGTAAATTTTAGGTTATTTTTAAGTTTTTTTTTTTTAATTTTTGCTTCTACCACTTAGAGGTAAAAAAATATGCGAAAATTGTTGACAATTGTCATTACAATTGTTTTAGTAGAATTGGGGCCCCGTACGGTTTATAGATTTACCCTTGACCCTTGAACGACACAATTGTACACAGAAAGCACGGCTCATCGTCGAACTACTAGTAGTTCGAGTTTCATTATTGTTTTTTTTCACAATATGGCGTCTGGTTGTCACCATATTGAATTCTGATTAATATCATGTCTTTAGTGACACTCGCAAGATTAAGATGTAAGAATCATCGAAACCAGTCCTCGCGTCTGGTCTATATAGTGCCACTAAGGAACAGACATACATTCATACACAGGCTGATAAACACAACACCCTCCGCTCAGTCGGGTAAAAACAACTAGGTATTTATCATTCCTTTGTTATTTATGGAAACGCAAACGGAAACAATAAGTTACCCTGTGATTAGTACGCATCAATGGCGAGTCCACGAGGGGTGTGAGGGCCTGATTGTGATGCAGATCTCGCTTCCGGAGGGGCCAGGGCTCAGGTGGGAACGAGGATCGCTGCAGTTGATTGAACTAATGGGTACTCTATCTGGCCAGGACCCCTGCCTGAATCGGGAGATTGTTACTAGCAATTTGGAAACATTATACCTACTGACACTAAAGTACCTAGATATTTATAGGTATATATAATTATCATCACCAGCCTATTACGCTCCCACTTCTGGGACTACATACCTCGGAGAGAGAGGATGGCCCATCAGAAGTTAACATCCATCAGAGATTTTCCGCACGTGCACAAAGTCGCTAAGCAGGTCGCTCTATTTAATTACTTATATTTTAAAAAAGTATTTTAATTCGTCTGCTGAGATTTTTGACCGTGAAACAAATAAACCTACCTACAGTATAGGAATGAGGGACGTCACAGACCGTCGCCCAAGCGTGCGCGGACGCAGGGGGCGGCCACCCCGGGCGAGGTCGTTCACCTCCTCTCCCCGCCGCGCACTCCCCTCGCAATCACAGCCCTTTGTGAACAACCCAAGGGCTCGGACTCGGGAGGGCAAGGACTCCATTTCTTTGTTTTGCCTTCTAACGACCCTCTCAGGTACGAGAATACGAAGCTGTCCGACTGGCCCCGACTGGTTTCTTTTTACGTGAAGTAATGAAATTTTGAACAGCTTATTACAGTTGGCAGTAAAGGAATTTCGAATATGGCTATTCTGGCCCATTCACGAGGCTCGGGTTAACGGGCGGGTAATTCACGATCACGGATATTCTGATCATGAAGTTGGTACATTTAATGCCTACAGGTCGTGTTTTTGACATCAGAATGATCTACAATCACGTTTTTTTGTTTATACCTTTTGTGTTACGTTTAGGTGTTTGGACAACCGAGAATATATGTTTCTACTTGTACCTACTATTAGTAGAATAGATGGTAACTACCCGTTTATCTAATTGTTTAAAATAAAAAATAAAAAATGAACAAAATGACGACGGACGCCGCAATTAGCACTCACATGTATCTTTGTATTGTCTGCATTTTGCCTAACTAGATACAGAGAAACTGTAACTTCAAAATAGTTGCTCTGAATATGCTTCTCTCCAAGTCCAAACTGATCCACATGGCCACTTGAAGTGAACGCAAACGGCACCCTTCGCTATTCTACCCTCTGCCCATCGACGTTCCATCAGCAATTATTAAAACAGGACCGACTTCCTCAATTAAATCAGAAAGTTAATAAAGCACCCTTCAACTTCCCTACTAGCCCCTGTAGGTACTGGAGCGAGAAGGTTAGATCACTCTCCCATGGAGCACACCCTCGATGTTAAATGTTAAAAGATGTTAAATGGAACGTCCGCAATGTCGGAGGGTAGGAACAAGTGCGTGACAATGCGCGCTTTGCGGTAGGTTTGTCTACTGAGTTGAAGTTGAGCCAAAGCAGGCTACATTCCCTTCAACTTGAGTTTCTCCCCTGTCATATGCATGAGCCTATGACGAAATCATCATCTTTTCACCCGATTTCGTGAAACTTCATTATAATAGGCACTGGGCAAACGTACTTTAAAGTTCAATTTCGTGACTAGAAAACGGATACTTCGGTCATTTACAGAACTTAGTCTTGTACTATTATTTATTCTGTGACTTAGTTAAGTTATTGAAATGCAAAGTTAGAAATAGCAAAAATATTAGGTACATCAGTTGAAAAAGTGACACATTCTATCTACCAACAGAACAAGCTGGATTACAAACTTATCTTGTGCCTTACATGGTACCCGGCTTAGCTGTGAGATCCACCTAAGGGAATTCAGAAAAAAACTGGGTATTTAGGATAGTGGTGGGCCGCTTATGCAAGACCCCACGAGGAAGTACCGCACATTAGCCAGATATTTAACCGGCAAGCATTATAGTGTTTAAACATTTCTGTGTTCTAATTTTAGGACCAATGTTTCCAGCTAAATGCTAAATTACTGGAACTTCAAAAAGCATCAGGGTGACCAGCGCAGTGCAGTGACGCGTAACATTTTGCAATCGATGTTCTTGGTGGCACTGCAACTATTAATTTGGGCAGGCGTGAAGTTTACCTTAAGGCGGTTTGCATCGATACTAAATTGAAAGACACTTTATTACGCCCCTCAAAAAAAAAAGCAAGGGGTGTTATGCGTTTGATATGGAGTTCTTATGGGTGTGTTCTTATCGGTAACTTATTGTAGAAAAGTAAAAAAAAAAACATTATTACATAATTGTTTATTCTGTTACAATATTTAAGTCATATCATATCACAGAATAATTACTAGTGCAAATACCTAGTTATATCTTGATACAACCCTGCCGAGCGAAAAAGTGACAGAGCGATTTTGAAACGGCTAGAGCAATGGAAGCTCTCGCGCGTTGTGATATGATACATTCTAGCCTGCACGCAATAGGTGAGCGCCTTCTAGGTAAATATAATTGAAATATCGCAGCGTTGTGCGAGTTAAATTGCACTTTATAGCGTTGTAGCGAGAGTTGCTTTGTATATAAATGACTTTACTCAGTTATCCTTCTGTACTTGTACTATTATTTATTCTGTGGTTATGGCATGTTGTGAACAGCGGGACGCAGCGTAGGTTTAGGTGAATGACTTTAAAAGAACCAGAGTATTTTTTCAAGTAAACCACTGCAGCCCATACCGCACGGTTTCGTCTTGTTCCAGCGGGGATCGGGATTATAATAATGTATTGTGTCATGTATTAATCTTGTGTTACATTGGCCACTCTTTCGTGGTTACAACAAACCTTACTTTCTTCTTTACTATATATGACCAAGAAGGTTTAAAAAAACAACCTTCTTGTCTATGACCATGACAACTTTAGCCAGAATCACAGTACATAATGTAATCGCTGCCAAACGCGTAAGGTAGCATTTATATTATACTCTTTGCGCATAGGTACAATCCATACCAATATATGAAAGTGAAACGTTGTCTGTTTGTTTGTTTGTGGAGATTTCACGCGATAACAGCTGGACGGATTTAGATTAAATTTGGAATGGAGATAGCTTATACCTTGCAATAAAATATAGGATACTTTTAATCCCGGAAAATTGTAAGTTTCCATGGGAAAACTGGGAAATAGTGATTACTCGCTGTATCGAACAGTTTCCATGGAAACGAAATAACAAGTCTGTCAATAAACATCAAGAGCGTTGGTGCTATACCTACTTTTGCATTGGTTTTTAATATCCTAGAAGAACAACATGCTTTTTTCGCGATAAATTATAGTGCGCGTAGACAAAGTCGCGGGCGGGAAAGCTAGAAACTTATCCATACCAATATATAAAAGGAAACGTTGTCTGTTTGTTTGTTTGTTTGGGGAGCTTTCACGCGATAACGGCTGGACGGATTTTGATGAAATTTAGAATGGAGACAGTTTATACACTAGAATAAAACATAGGATACATTTTATCCCGGAAAATTGAAAGTTTCCGCGAGAAAATTAGAAAATGTTGATTACTCACTGTAAGGAACGGTTGCCATCACAGTATTGTCTGCGGTTGCCATGGAAACGAAATAACAAGTCTGTCATAAAACATCAAGAGCGTTGGTGCTATACCTACTTTTGCATTGGTTTTTAATATCCTAGAAGAAAATAGGATGCTTTTGTTCGCGATAAGCAGTAGTCCGCGCGTACGAAGTCGCGGGCGGGAAAACTAGTATTACTATATTAGAATTAATTAGAGTACTGAGTCGTAACCCCAAAAATATGGTAGGTAACGGACTTGAATAAATAGTTATCGGCATTTTGTATTCATTTAATTCATCGCAATTAAAACGGGCGCCCTCCACTCGCGACCCTTATAACTACTAATAGCCCTATAAAAAAACAAAGACGCACCCTCGCACCATACCGCCCGGCTAAAGGGAAAATAAAAACATGAGCTGGCACCCCACCCGCATGCATACCAGCGCTGCTCGTCGTATCAATTGAACTGAATTTACTGCATTAGGGTGCATATAAACGATGCGATCGCGATTTGATTCCGTACGATGTTAGGCTTGCTTGAGATAGTGTTTTTTACCAGTTACAATCAGTTTTTACACGACTGTCCAAAAATATTGTTGTTACATGACTGCCCAAAAAAAGAAGTGTTATGTTTTTAGCATTAATGTATGTTTGTATGTGAATTTCTTTATTCAACCATAACTTTTAAATGCCTGAACAGATTTAGTCGTATGGGGACTATGGGGTATCATTAGAATCCTTACATCCCTTCGAGTAACAGAGGCAATTTTGTTTTGAAAAAATCCTATGTGGCGGCAGAATGGCACCATTTAAAGAGGTGAATAAAAAAAAAACAATTTTACAATTTTCTAGGATTTTTAAAAAACCAATGCAAAAGTAGGTAAAGCACCAACGCTCTTGATGTTTATTGACAGACTTGTTATTTCGTTTCCATGGAAACTGTTCCTTACAGCGAGTAATCAACATTTCCCAGTTTTCCCGTGGAAACTTATAATTTTCCGGGATAAAAAATATCCTATGTTTTATTCAAGGGTATAAGCTATCTCCATTCCAAATTTCATCAAAATCACGTGCAAGTTCTTCAAACAAACAAACAGACAACGTTTCACTTTTATATAATGGTATGGATGTACCTGTGCGTAAGACTGTATTCTGGCTAAAGTTGTCATGGTCATAGACAAGAAGGTTGTTTTTTTAAACCTTCTTGGTCATAGATAGTAAAGAAGAAAGTAAGGTTTGTTGTAACCAAGTGACCAATGTAACACAAGATTAATACATGCAACAATACATTATTATAATCCCGATCCCCGCTCGAACAAGACGAAACCGTACGGTATGGGCTGCAGTAGTTTACTTGAAAAAATACTCTGGTTCTTTTGAAGTCATTCACCTAAACCTACGCTGCGTCCCGCTGTTCACAACATGCCATAACATAACTTTTTGTTTTGTTACTTAGATTTTCCTGAACATTTGCTTTTTCTCTTCCCAGATTGTTTTCATTCCTTTCTGTTGACTATTTGACTCGAAAGTCATGAAGCGGATACGAGTAAATAAATCCGGACAAGTGTGAGTAGAACACGCGTGGAGAGGGTTCCATTCAATGAATACCTATATTATCTCACAATATTGAAAAACCTTGAAATGATAACCTTATAGGCTTCATATATGTTTTCCTGTAATTAACATATTAATGTTTTTTTCAAAATTTTATGCTCCGTTTCGAGACAAAGGGGGAATGGTACATTTTCATATATTTTCTTTAATAACCTTAAATATTAAAGTTAAACCATAATTAAGACCCCTCACAGGAAGGACATTGGGACCGTGGCGACCGTGAGCTCATCATATTTTCAAAACCTATCTTAGCGCCTGGTCGAAGCGATGCGTGACCAAAATGCTGGTACCTATTTGGCTCATCAAGTTAACATTGCAATTCAGCGGGGCAATGCCGCGCATGCCGTCTGCATGTTGTGTAAGCTACTGGTAGTGGGCTAGAACATTTGGACTACGCTGATATGTCAGTAATGGCTTGTAGGTAGTCAGAATGTTTTGTATAATAGTAAGTGTGTATTTGTAATATTTCAGAATAAGAATCTGAACTATTTATTCACAAGAATGGTAGTATTAGCAGATGGTAATAATTATAAACAAGTCCATTAAATCCTATCATAACAATGGAGTGGAAAAAATATAAAATTGTGTGTATTTAGTAAATAAAGGCACGATTAGCCCGGCCTAGGCGGTATATATATATATCGCCTAGGAACATTATTATATATATATATATATGTAGGTGAGAATCTTTTGATGATTATTTTTATTTTTCGCAAGTTTATTTGATAGCGTCGACGCGAGTGTTTACTACCTATACTCTTTCTACGTTTGATAGTTCTTTTAGTCTGTAAAAATGTGAAACTTTGTACGAGAGAGAAAGAGACTTCCTGACCACCGTGGACTTCCTCTTCGCGGTTTTTTTAATGACTTTTTCACTTTTGTCTATATAATTCCAGTTGAACAATAGACATTTCTTACTGTCGTTGAGTTGAACGTACATAACTTCACGTGAAAGAAAACCAAACGTGTGTGCCCAAGGAAGTTTTATGTAAGTACAACTTAAAACTTCCTTGGTTTTACCGCAGTACACATATAGTCTTTACAGACAGTAGTGTATCGAGGAGTAAACGGCCGATTTGACGCACGCGGTGCGGGGGCCGGGAGCGTGGTTTTGAAAAGAACGCTACGAGCAAGTTTCGCAAATGAAGTATCTTCTCGTAAAAATACGAGAAAGAGAGGTTGTGTTCTGCAAGTAGGATTCCAGTACCACAAATGGACCAAAGAGTATAGTAATCCATAACAATATATAAGAGTGAAACGTTGTCTGTTTGTTTGTTTGTTTGTTTGGGGAGCTTTCACGCGATAACCGCTGAACGGATTTCGATGAAATTTGAAATGGAAATAGCTTATACCCTAGTGTAAAACATAAGATACTTTTTATCCCGGAAAATTCCACGAATTCAGTGGAAGTTTCCACGGGAAAACTAGAACACGTTGAATACTCGCTGTAAGGAACGGTTCCCATTCAAACGAAATAATAAGTCCGTCAAAAATCATCAAGAGCGTTGGTGCCACAGATTAAACTTTTGAATTGATTTTTAATATCCTTGAAGAACGTAAGTAGGATGCATTTTTCGCGATAAACTGTAGTCCGCGCGGACGAAGTCGCGTGCGGGTAAGCTAGTATAATTATATATATCAAGATTGGATTCTTTAGTTCATTCTTTCATGGATTTTGATGAATGAGGTATCATTGGATTCGTATTAACCGCGAGAGTGCTACTTCAAATAATTCGACAATAATTGCATAATGCTGCAATTATTGTCTGTGGGTAAAAAACACCACGTAAATACATACTTCAAAAATTCTTTTTAGCAGTTGTATTTTTGAATAGGTATTACATTTTTACTTTTCAAAAAGTGGTAGTGTTCTGCTTCAATTGTAATTATTTTATTCTTTTTAGTGTTTGTTTAGAAAATAACATTTTTACCCTTATTTTTGGAAGAATATTTTTATTGATTCCTTGGGAACAATAGACATTTCTTACTGTCGTTGAGTTGAACGTACATAAAACTTCACGTGAAAGAAAACCAAACGTGTGTGCCCAAGGAAGTTTTATGTAAGTACAACTTAAAACTTCCTTGGTTTTACCGCAGTACACATATATTCTTTACAGACAGTAGTGTATCGAGGAGTAAACGGCCGATTTGACGCACGCGGTGCGGGGGCCGGGAGCGTGGTTTTGAAAAGAACGCTACGATTCCTTGGGTCACAGTATTGCAATTTTCGTAGGGATCTGTACTTGTTTGAAAAATAAAATAGTGCCCATGTTACTCGCTGATAATGTAGCTTTCTAATACGTTTTTAAATCGGTTTATTATTTTTCGCGTGTGTCCATTACAAACAAAGATACAAACAAAGATACAAACAAAGATACAAACAAAGATACAAAAACACAAAAATACAAAAAAACAAATCTTTACTCTATCTAATATTAGTGAAGACATACGCGTGAAATCGATAGCTTCTTTTTTTTTGTAAGTAGCTTAATAACTCTGATTTTACTAATAGAAGATTCCTACAAATTTAAAAGGCTGTAAATTGTGGTCATGTACAAACAGACGAACATACATACATACATTAATTCATGCATACATAGGTATTTGATAAAAATCATAACCCGTATTTTTTGTAGCTGGGTAGAGATCCACAGGTGGCAACCATCGGTATCCGACTGACAGTAGACATCAAACTCGAAAACAATGCTTGTAGTACATACTGTGGTTTTACCACGCCAGCAAGCGTAATTCATACTCTTTGGTTTTAGCACCAGGCTGCAAGCCAACATTGCATTAACATTCGTCAAAGTATTTTTGGGGGCATGTTACTTACAAACGCAGGGTTGTATGTAACGTTACTGCAAGGTCACATACTCGTGCCGGCTAACCCCTAACGGCCACGCTATTAGTTTCAGATGCAATATTGCTCATACGGCTCGAGAAATACTTTCTTTAACTTAAATAAGTTAAAGAAAGTATTTCTCGCAACCTTGCATAAATATGCAAGGTTGCTGGAACTTCACGAATGTAACTTCATCATCATTAACCAATATTTCTCCACTGCTGGACGTAGGCTTGTCCTAATACAAGCAACTTATTAACAAGCAATATTGTTATGTTTTTAAAAGTTTATCAGTTCGTTCCACAGATATTATAAATGAAATTTACTTCTAACTTTAATTTCTAACAATGCCGCAACTAAAAATTTCATAGTTTCACATAACTTTTATTTGGTACATTGTTATTACCTTTGATTTGTAACTTGCAAGTACAGTTAATTTTTGGTCAATGCCGGAACCTGAACTTTGAAAGTTTCATGTAACTTGTATTTGTGATATTGTATTTACTTTCGACTTTTAAGTTACAAAGTTTAATTTTAAACAATACCGCAACCTGATATTTGGTAGTTTCAAGTAACTTGAATTAAATATATTGCTACTAACTTTAGACAAATTCCTAAAAGTTACTAGTTATGGCAGTGTGTTGCTACGTTCTGCAAGTTATATCGAGGCAATGTACTAAGGTTTTTAGAAATGTTGTGGAGTTTTGGACCAAGCGAGCGCGAAGCGCGTGCTAAGCTTTTCCGTTTAAGCTTGGGCAAAATGTTTTCGTATGTCAGGTGGATGTCTAAATGTCCGAATGCCCGGTTGTTCTCCTGTACAGGTCGCATTTTTGTGATTTTTGATCTTCCTCTAAAAAGGGGCAAAAAGGGGGCTACTGAATATCTTCGCTTTAATAGATCAGATATCAATTTCTCTTTTTTTTATTTGAAACGTGGTAACTTTAAATTGATCTCGTAAAAATTTGGTTAAGATCTAATGAGGATCTTCGGCGTGATGAAGAGAATAGCTCCTCAAAATGCAGTAAATTGCCCATTTTTACGATTTTTCCAGTGGAATCAGCCTTTTACCTACTAGGTAGGGATTAATGGAGCACCTTGAGCAGAACAGCCGGACAGGCAGACAGCCGGAAATACGAAAGCATTTTTGCCCAAGCTGAAAAGCAGACGCTTCGCTTGCGCTTCGTGCGCTCGCTCGGTCAATTACTAGTGGCTCTGTGTGCTAGAGACCTCGCGCGTACAAACTTTTTTGGTAACAATCTAGAAGTGCATAGTAGGACCTCTAGTTAACTTATTGTAAAACTAACATTAATAACCAAGATGCTCGATCAATCCCTACCTAGTACGTTTTTTTTCCATTTTTTTTTTATATTTCCAAAAAAAACACTTCTAGCACTTTTAAGTGGTAAATAAGAAAATTTCTCAAAAAATTTCGCGGCTTCGCACGCGTGGTTTTTCTCTAGGTTAGGTACTCTCTATGTGCTATTCCAAGACCTAAAATACCACTTTTCATAAAAAATAATTCAGCTGTCAAAAAGTTTTTATCGATAGCTCATCGGATTGAGATACAAAGTACACCAGTTTTTAAGTCAAACCCTAAGTTATCCAACAGTGAAAACCGCATCGCAATCGGTCCAGTAGTTTTTACGTGATGCGCGAACAAACAAACCGTCAAACAGACAGACAAACAGAATACATGATTTAAAAAAGTATTATTTTCTTGTTCAGTAGCTTATTTTAAGTGCCCTAGACCAATTTTTTTTATTATATTCTTTGTACAGACTTTTTTCTAGGTACTCATAGCTTTATGGTATAGAGAGAAGATGGATAGAAGTAGGTACTTAAAATCTAAGTATCTAAGCTATGAGCGTAACCTACAAGCGTATATCAAACACTATAGTATAGACTCCATGTATAGGTACTTACTGCACTTTATTCCAACTGATACAACGTTTGATTAAAGCAACGCCCCCCACAGACCGCAACCCGATACAGAGTGTTTATCGCTATTAATATTAAAAAAACTCCCCTCGTAATAACCTGCGCCCCTCTTATCGGCGGTCTCGGTGTCGCACGACAAGTGGTTTCCCATAACCACACAGTCACCACAAAAATATGGAAGCGGCTTTCGAACGGAGCGAGGGATACGAGGACCGAGTTTCTTTTACCTTTTAGCATAGAATATATGTGCACCAAAGTGTCGGTGGCTTCTTTTCAACCGACTTCAAGAGGACGTTCTCAATTCGACCCGTATGTTTATTTTTATATGTACAAGTATGTTACGTGATATCTCCGGATCGATTTCAAAAAATATTTTTTTAATGGATAGTGTATGCCTCAAGGGTAGTCCCATTTAAATTTTTCACTTGACTTAATTTTATTAACTGTGACCCACTTTATGACGTCATATCTTCATCAAATGCGGCTAGTTTTTTTTATTTTTTTTTTTATTTTATTGGATATGCTTTAGGTTTTTTTTTTTCTCATGGGGACCTTCGGAGTTACAAAGAAGCTCCTCAATGGATAACTCAAGTCACTTGCGATTGCTGTAATCGCATGTTCATGTATTGATCACGCCGCGATTTTCTTAAATGTAACCAAACAACTGCACAGACTTCCTTAACTGTTTCCCACATAAGATTTTTTTATTCATTTTGAAGTCGGTTTGTACTTTTCTTTTAAAGTTTACCTTTTTAATTAATTTTTTCTCTAACCTGTGCTGTCCCACTACTGAGCAAATGTCTCCCCCATATCCTTCAAAGAGCCTCTGTCCTGAGCCACCTCGTACCAGCCCTCTTGGTAGGCATCTAGTTCATCTCGCCACCTCTTTCTGGGCCGGCCTCGGAGGCATCATCCATCTTCAGGCGTCCACTGTATCATGATCTTTACCCACCGGCCGGGATGCTTACGGCTAACGTGACCCACCTAATCCCATTTAAGCTTGGCCTACGTCCATAATTCCTGTCATGGAGCGTAGCATAGTGTTCCGAATTCTATCACAACTTTTCACACCTAGATTGCTACGCTCCATTGCTCTTAATCGCATAGACGGTCAACTAGATAAGCATCATCCACCCGAGCAAGCCACATTTCGCCATAGTTTCTCCACAATCGACCACCTTCAGACACTTAAAACCAGATTCTACAAAAATACTCGGAGTACAACAAACCCTTATATCTGGCTTTCGTAGAATATACGAAGGCTTTTGACAGTATTAAACATCCAGTAATATTAAGCGCTTTAGAATATCAAGACTTCGAAAAACCCTACATAAGTCTTATAAACAACATTTATAAAAACAGCTATGCAAACATAAAATATAATTCCGCAGGACCCTCATTTAATATACTATAAGGTGCTAAACAGTGTTCCGCTCTCTCCCAAGCTTTTTACTCTAGAGGAAATATTCCGCAAAATTGGCAGCCACATGGGAAACGAAAGGCATTGAAGTCGGTAATAAGAGGATAACAAATCTTCGCTTTGCGGAAACATTGTCCTTTTTGCCCCAACCGCCCCTGAACTTCAAAATATACATAGTGAGAACATTGGGTCGCGCATGTTCAGTTACCCTGTTCGAGTCATTTTTGCAGAGATATTTGAGGGCGTATTATGGCATACATATGTTCCAACAGCTGAGCTCGGCAAGCCTCCGCATCGAAATCGCCTGGAGGGCTACTGGTCCATGAAGTCACTAATGAAGGGCGACCTTCCACTTTCACTGAAGCGCAAACTCATCGACATGTGTATCTGGCCTATCCTAACCTACGGTGCTAAGACCTGGTCTCTGACCGAATCACAAAAATCTAGACTCAGGATGGCTTCTTAGTCTTCATTCGTGGTTTTCCAGTCGCAGAACAAATTGTGAAAGCCCCGAGATTTTGGCGGCAACAAATTATCTACAGTAATTGCTTGAAATGATTCCGCAGTCATGATTGATTGGTGGTTACCAATCACACTGATATTCACTCGTTCTCGGAGGAAGCACTTCCAGGAAGATTACTGTTGAGAGTCGAACGGACGCAGTTTAAACGGAGTTCGATCTTTGCAATGGAAGGAGGGCTTAAATCCCAGTACCTGTGTAGCGGGATATTCAAATGTCAAGTGACACATCGACATGGGGAGTGAGTTCATTCATATTTCCGATGCGTTTGAACGCCTCTGCGTATTTTTGACCGCAGCGTCGAAACTGATAAATAGTTGAAATGACATTTATTTACCTTGTTTATGACTTTCGAGGATAATGGTGACATTATATTACCCATATTATAATTGAAGGGAGTTTCATATTTCCTGGACAGTTAATTTTTATATTAATTATGTACCTACTTAATGATATGGAGCTTTTGATTCAATCTCATACACTTGACAGGCTGGAGTGACCACCAAAGATTTCATTTGTAATAGTCATACATTTTTCAAAACCATAGTAGGTTCAAATGTCGGTGAACACTGAGCATGGTGCTCTGTGTCTCTGTGTGCTTAAGGTGTGGTAAAATCCAGATAGGTCAAATAGTCAAGAGGCTAGTGATGCATTAGTCAAGGTAAGGCTTCAGAACCCGTGAATAACATCCACACAGATTTGCGAGCTAATCTACCTATCTGACCTAGCGAGCACGAAGGACCGAGCGCGCGCGAAGCGTCGTCGTTTCAGCTTGGGAAAAATGCTTTCGTATGTCCGGCGGATGTCCGCCTGTTCTCCAGTGCAGGTTGCATTTGTCAACCGATTCACGTGAAACTTTGTGAGCAGGTTCAATAATTATTATATGTCTTATTTTGTCGATGCAGTTTTTTGAAAAGTTTTTCAAAATGGCGACCTTATGGGTCCCATCCCATACCCAGAGTCTTCTTCGGACCGGGCGTTAGTTGCTAAGATCTCCTAACTTTTATATATAAGTAAATTGAAAATTAAAAACCCAAATCATATTTATATTGAATCTGTATCTGTCTGCTTTATCCGCAATCAGATGCGCCAACGGACGCAAATGGCGTTGATAAACCTAGAGGACACTTCAAGGTAGTCAGAAAGAAAGGTTAGAAAAAAAAACATCTTTCTACAATTCAATTCATCAAACATGTTTTTAATCAATTATTCATAAGGGTGTGTGTTGATGTGTTAAACATGGTTCAAACATGTTTTATACTTTGTATTAAACACTTTTAATAAGTAAAATACTTTTGACTACATAGTTTATATTTGAAGGTACATTCCTAGGTAGATACTTGCCTAGGTTAACGATAATGTAGGTAATACACATTTTTAGTCTTATTCATCATTTTAACCTGTTTGTTTATTGCTTTTTTGACACAATAGAGATATGTCTGTCTATGTCTATGTCTATGTTTAAATTTAATTAAACCAAGTGATTTAAAATGTCTTTTAAAAGGTGTGATTATTTTTATGTTTTAAACATTGCTAACTCTGTTTGGAAGAGACCGATCTTTATACCGATAACGTCAATAGAACTTAAAATTATCTTTTTTAAGATCAACAACCGCCTCACTTATAAAAAGTTAATAAATGTCAATCAGTACAGTATTGTAGTGCGGAATCATTGCTTAACTTTTTATATGACTAAATACCATGATCTGTGACCAAATCAATAACGTCATTTTGCCAATACAGCTACACAAAATAGCTATTATTGGTCGTATGATTACATTGCACTTAGGTATAGAGGTAGGTACCTAATGATCACGGGTCATGCAAACTTATATCTAAGATCTAGGCCAATGTCAAAACAAAAGATCATAATATCTGTGCCCTTATAGCACCTATGCTATAGAAGATACCTGCTATAAGTATGTACATTGAATTGTGTTTATTTTGTCAGATAGGAAAAAGGAGATAAGCATCAATTTTATTATGAAAACTAACGTGGTTTTTATACATTTTAAAGATAAAAACGGGAGTTACTCACGTATGATTATTCCATATGGATCATTCCAACTATAGTTTCAATCACTTCTTGTGGTATTTCTCAAGGGGAGTGCAGAACGATCGCGAGCGAGCCATGACATGTCCGCGAGCGTTTTGCACTCCCCTTGAGAAAGACCACAAGATGTGGTTGAAACTAGTTGGAATAATCTAACTGCTATACGTGAGTAACTCCCGTTTTATCTTTAACAAGCAAATATTTTGTTCATTGTAATCTAAACCCAAAGTATTTGGTTATCTAGATAGTAAAGCATATGTAAGTAAGCATCGCCTAAGAGCTAAGTAGTTCCCTTCACAAGTAACAGAGCCGTGGTTACACACTACTGACAACTACCTAATTTTGTACGTAAAAAAAACGATATATGCTAGCCTGGTACTTTTTTTGTTTTTGTACGTATAATCTAAGAGCTAACAGATAAGAACAACTTTAGATATAAACAGGAATAAAATATGTAGACAGTATTAGTATTAGCTCGTTTATTAGAATATTCGCAGAAACGACCCTTCGAGCATGTAAGCATTCTATGAATAGACTTCGAGGAATAGACGTTCGCAAAAACGTCATTCTAAATTTCGTACGTATCCCGATAATCTAGAGATAGTAAACATGAAGGTGAATATCTCCCACACAAGATGGGTGCGCACATCTGAAGCTCCACACCTTACCAACGCGGAAGCGTAGTACCTACTATTATTTATGCTGCGGCGGAAGCAGCAAATTTGAAAAAAAAAAACAGTTGACAATCAGCTACCTTAACATCGATGGACCTCGCTTTGGAGTATTTTGTACCTTGACACGTAACAACTATTTAGTAATCTGTGCCTCGAAGCGTCTCCCACCGAGAGAAGGGGAGATGGGCACCATTCCTGGGAACGTTCCAACGGCGGGCGGGAGGTTTTTTTTGTACTTTTTGCCGCGCCCGAAGGGGGTTGACCGGGATGTTATTTTTCTCCTGTTTTGTTCCTCTTGTTGCCGGCCAGTCGACTACACACCAGGGAAGGTTATTTTGAAAGAAATAGCGGGTTGGTGATCACGTTTCTGGACTTTACTTCATTGATACGTGCTTTAAGTTGATTTGTATTTCAGAATAGTTAGTAATTATTAATTAGTTATGGATTTTTTGTTTTCGTGCATGCTAGGCCCAAACATCGCGCTTGGTGTGTACCTCGTGAATGTAAGTTAGGTTTGGGAAAAAGATAAAAATCCCTACCAAGAACCCCCTAAATGGCTCCTGTACCTGCGTCCTACCCATCTACGCGGAATATCCGCTCACATGTCGCGCCGCACAGTTTTATTCGTATAACACTAGAAAACGTCTTTACATAATCTATTGATAAGTTGTTAGAACTTAGATCAAACGTCTAGTCCATATTGCCTACATACATAAAAACAAGTGCAAAAGTGCACTTTGACTGCGCATTGGTTCTTATTCTCATATGCCAAGCAAGTAATTTAGTGTGGCTGCTGCGGTGACAATCTAGGTTATCTCAAAATAACTTCTAATAAAGCAGTACCTACCAAAAAAGTCTGTGCAGTGAAGGTAATAAAATATGATCTAGGAAAATAAGATACTGTACAAGTTTTTTCTTTTTAAAGTCTTGTCTCTTTGTGTGTACGTTCGCGTATCACGTTAAAAGTACTGGACCGATTGCGATGCGGTTCATTGTTAGATAGCTTAGGGATTGACTTAAAAACTGGTATACTGGTATCTCAATCCAAAGAGTAGATGTCGAGCAATCGATAAAATACCATTTGACATTTGACAAATTTTGATGATATTTTTACTTTTGGTCCTGGAATAACACATAGTTTACTTTTAGCCTACAGAAATGCCCTCGCGGGCACGGTTAGTCAATAATAACTCCAAAGCAAACATTATATAGACTGAAGACTTAGCAGTATCTCTCGTCACCCTAAAATTGTATGTCTGTCGAGGGAGCATCCCTGCTAATTAGCGGGCCACATCATGCGGGCACTATCAATGCATCGATCGGGGCAGGGGGGTATTATCCCCCCTGCCAGGTACAGAGCTAGAGCGCCTGCCGCCTAGTCTAAAGGGTAGATGCGCCAAGATGCGAATACGCATCAATAGTTAAAACTAGTCTAAACAAATGAACGATGAATATATTATCTCAAAGTATTGAGAGATTTACCCTGCTATTTAAGACCATAGACTTCGTATAGGCACAGTACATATATAGTACTACAATAATCCGTAAGGACTATATATGTACTGTGGTATAGGTTTTCCTGTAAAATAAATAATTCCTGTATAGGATAAATATTCCTGTTCAAAATATTAGTTAAGGAATTAGTTTAGCCCATGAGGTAAGAAATAAATTTTCAATTATTTTCTTAACTTTAAAACTGTTCATTTCAAAATTATAAAAATAATAGCAATTAATATGTTACAGGGCAAAGATTGCAAAACTTTTCTGTTAATTTTCTAAGTGATATAGTCCAGTCAATGGAAAAAAGTTCTATAGTGCAACTTAGAATAATCCAAAGATACCATGTTTGATCCTAGGCTTCGCACCAATGACTTTTCTAAGTAATGTGCGGTTTTCCATCGCTCCGTGCTTCGGAGGGCACGTTAAGCTGTCGTCCCGGCTGCTATTGATTAATAGCAGTCGTCAAGCCAAGTTAGGCGGCTTGATAAACTCTGATACCAGAGGCCAGCACTACTTCATACGACAAACAAACAATGGAAACAAAAGCTTTGCCCTAAAAAAAGGTGGTGTTTTGATTCATATTGATTAGTTATGAGGATTATACGAAAAAAAACAGCGCCATCTTGAATTGAAGGGGCCAACTTTTTTTCTTTCTAAATTGTTAAATAACAGTTGGCTTTAAGGCAAAAACTAGGAAAAGTATAAAGAAGACAATATTTGCAACATTTATCGCATACACAGTTGTTCTGTAAGTCAATTAGGTAAAATATTAATGAAGCGAAAAACATATCTACACATCTATTCCACTGAAGCCAAAACTGTCTTTTTTGTCTGTCTATCTGTCTGTTTGTCTGTCTTGGCTAGGTATCACGCCGAAACTACTGAATGAACTTAAATGAAACTTGGCATGATCTGAGTTCATACTACGAGGTAGGACATAGGATACTTTTCATCCCAAAAAATAAAACAGTTCCCGCAGGATAGGAGTTAAAAGTTATTTAAAAATACCCCTAAATACTTCTGAAACTACAGGACAGATTTTGATGCACCTTGGCACAGTCATAGCTTATATGATGGGTGAAAATTGGGGATACTATTTATCCCGAAAAAATATAGGATTTCTGCGGGATAGGGGTCCAAATTCTGTACATTGAAGATATTTTGATATTTTGTAATGGCCAAGTGTACAAAGCCGCGGGTACAGCTAGTTTTCACTAAAAATGGTCCAATGCATTTGGGTCACAAAAATTCATATTCGATTCGGAGCAAATTCGGCTGTGACAGACAGATAGACAGACATACACACGAGTGATCTTATAAGGGTTCCATATTTTGATTCGGACGTACGGAAATGTATGTGGGGTATGTTTGTCGAATGAGGTGGACGTCCCGACCACTATAGACATTGCTGTATAATTGTATTATATAGTTGTATTTTCAGTGTTTGTCAGGCCGCCCAAGAATTACTGACGTGGCTTTACGACGGCTATCAACTGTAAGCAGTCGTTTAAATTGCCCTCCAACACACAAAGAGTGATGGAAAATTGTAGCACGTTAATTTACGTGCCCTTCGAAGCACGGAGCGATGGAATATTGAAAGCAACCGAGGCCGACCCGGACAGCTTAACGTGCCCTCCGAAGCACGGAGCGGTGGAAAATTGTAAGCGACCGGGACCGATGGAAAATCGATCGAATCTAGTGTCTTTGGATTGCAAGGAGCACATATTATTATAAATCGACAGATACTTACGTTAATAAGTAAACTCTATGATGTCGACTGCAAAGATTTTATGCTCAGCAGGACCAAGAGTAATACCGAGTATACCTACCTATCCAGGGGTCCACACCCCTGAGGGCTCAAAGGGGGAGTTCAAGTGGAAATAACGTTACAGCTGGGACATCATCCAGATATTTTAAATGTATATTTCAAAAGAAGGGAAAGCCTAAGTTCGTTAAGAAGCACAGAGTTGATTCTAAAGAAATGCTTTCTAATCAAACTTGTATATTCTCCTGCATAAACAATACGCTCTAGTTACGTAAGTCAACCTTGACCCTCCACGTTTGCGTTTTCTGATGCATTCGTGAAAGGAGGTCACCCCACTCCTTTCCTGGCTACGTGCCTGCCACCACCCTTTCAGGACCCGCAGTTATCTGCGCCGATCGATAGTGAAACTAGCGATGTGCAGCGATGGACCGACTATAATTATGTACCTATCAATTTGTAATTATATGTACGTGTCAATTTTATTCAGGCCGCAAAGGGCGTCACTGAGCTCTTACTTTTGCTTGTTCTATGGCATTTGTGAACAATTTCATATGTTTTTATTGGATTGAGTGACTAGTAGAGCAGGTCGCTCGCCGACCGCCTCAGTGCCTCCTAGAATATTTTTTTTCGTGAATCGTCTTTAAAATCACACCGATAAATACGGGTACCTGGAAAACTGAACTGTAATGAAAAGTAACTTTTAAACTTTCGCGATTCGAACACATATGAAGTTAGATTAGCATTAATTTTTATATCAAGAATTATTATAATTATAGATTTTAATTTAAGTAAATTTAGAGAATATCAAAATTTCATTTGTTTTTTTTTATATATATGTTTTTTTCTCTCATTTCTCTAATATAATTACTATTTGGTATTACCAAATAATTGTTTTAGTAAGATTTA
Source organism: Alsophila aescularia (assembly GCA_946251855.1). Classification (NCBI taxonomy): domain Eukaryota; kingdom Metazoa; phylum Arthropoda; class Insecta; order Lepidoptera; family Geometridae; genus Alsophila; species Alsophila aescularia. Next base: position 38,537,174 of record OX276379.1, read on the forward strand.
TTTGCTCATTATATAAAGTAAATGCATAATAATCATCACATCAGTCTAACAATATAGAATATATTACTCCCTATATTGCAAGGAAGATGTACGTACTTAGTACATATTACTTCCTTTGTATTGTTACTGTGGTAGAGGTACATACCTACTTGTACTTGAATAGATATTATTTATGCTCTGGATTAGGGTCATTCGGTCCAAAGTATTCGGTAAAAGTTTAGAGATACCTATTTTTATAAGTACTTACCTAAATGAAGGTGCAGTGTAGTGGTGGGGAGTAAGTACTTACAAGGACTTCCTACTACAGTTTAATATTGGTACGTACCTACTTCATAAATTAATTAGTAAGCACTGTATGGAAATTGTGTCTGAACTTTTAAACTTTCTCGGATTAAATTCATGTTTTTAACGCTAATCAAGCATTAAATCGCTTGTTTTGTAGTTTGTATGGACTTTGATAACTTAATGCTTGATTAGAGTTAATTGACGATTATAAGTGCGGCAGTAAAACTGTTCTATTAGCGCGCACAAAATAGCATAATGTTGACCAACGTCGACGTTTCTCGATCAAGTTACATTGACCGTGGTCACGATACAACTTGTCTTCTCGTCTTGAATCATGAATAAGCCGTGTTTTTTTTTAAAGTCATGTTTATAATGATCAATTTATCTGACGCAAACACTGTCAACTGGTTTTTCTTGTGAAAATACATTGTTGACCCCTGGATATAGTTATTCTATGACACTGGTAAACATTATGAAATTATTTAAAAAAATACAGTTGTTTATCAATAATCTTTCATTATTTTTAACGATTACCTACTCTCAATACAAAGTGCAGTATGCACTTTATAGGGATAACTTCATCAACACATTTAGGAAAGTTAATATAGTGTTTAATATCCGTTGATGGCCGTAATGTAAATGCTTTATACCTTGTTTATACCACGATTTGGCGTTGGCAAAATATTGTTCGGGACCGACGGTCACCTTATTCTTTCCACTTATTTCACTAACTCATAGCATATGTGCTAATAGTCAAAAACAATTAGTATAGCACACATACTCATTTTCTCACGCATACTAGAAAAAAGTCTCCCAACACCAATGAAGCAAACATACAACACATTCAAAAAAGTGGCGGTGTTGCGCCCTGTATCCACAGAGACTACATCACATCGAGAAATAGAGATAGGAAGTTGCTGTTGATTAAAAAAACGAGGAAATTTAATATCACAAGAACTGCAGTATTAATGATTGGTGGAAAAAGAAAAAACTATTCACACATAAATTATTTTTTAATATTACAATACAATACATTTAAAAAACTATATTTAAATTTATATATATATATATATATATATATATAATGATGTCAACAATATAACCCATCAAATTCAATTGAACCTACCCGGTGAAGTTGTCAAGTACAAATCGATTGATACTGTTAAGATAAATGTACAGCTAATGTGGCAACATTTAACGTAAGTGTACCAGTAATGGAATGTGTCCCAGTAATGATCACTTTTAAAGAAACCTACAATAATAAGAATTCTACTAATATTTCCCGATTCATGGCAATACATAACCTTAGACAACAGGTACTTAGCTATCAAAATATGACAGTTGACGTTTGTCAATCATTCAGTTCCAAAATGGTGGCTAGTGAATCGACAGCGGATCCGTGGCGGTTAGATTTCTTAGCAAATTCATTGGTGAGGTGAGTTGCGTAAAAGACTTTTTCTTAAAATATATTTAATGTTTTGGAGTGATGATTACGTTTGAGGTATTGATAAACCCTTTTTTCATACAAATTACTTTAGAGATACTTAGATAACATTCGTATAGTTGTATAAACATTATGTTCATTACTGGTACACATGATGGCGACTTTATCTAGTAATGGACATAATGTCCATTAATGGTAAAATTGTGTTTTGTTTGTTTTAAACTATATTCCGACTTTTTACGATAAGTACGATGAACTATATTTTTATGATGGCTTTCTAAAGGAAATTTCCAGTTATGGACTGGGATGTTCACTATCGGAGTGTCCAACACTGGTCCATTCCATCACCATGTTAAATAAGTAATTGTTTCAGCCATGGGGCTGGTGAAAAAATTACACACCCCTTCAAATGGGTCGTGCAATGGAGGCGGTAAGGAGAGGGGAAAATGTCATATAGCAAAAAAAAACATAATTACTTCACGCAATAAAATCACGGGCAAAAGCCAATCTGTTCCATGGCCCATCTTCAGTACTTAATAACGCCGAGGAGACCGTTTTAGTGCAATGGCTTTTTGCAATGTCTGAGAGACACTGTCCTGTTGCTAAAGAACAGCTTTTAGATAGTGTTCAATTAATAATAAGGTCAGATGGAAGGGAAACTCCTTTCACTGAGAGTAGACCAGGGCGAAAATGGTACCAGGCCTTTCTCAGACGCCATCCGGAAGTGTCAGTACGACTTTCACAAAATCTGACAACGTCTAGAGAAGCCGTCACTCAAGACCAAATAACCAATTGGTTGGTACAAAAACTAACGTTAGCGTGATAGCAACAACAACATATTATATATAGATATGTTGTTGTTGTTGCTGCTGACGCAACGGGCGACACGCGCGGCAATCCGCAGTTCGCGTCGTGCCCTCGCTGCGCAAACTCCTGTGGATGGACGTCGTTAAGGCGGGCTTCTAGCACATTTGAAGGTTTTAAAACCTCTGTAAATCGACTAAAATATAAGAAAAAATATAAAAATATGTTTTATTAAATTTGAATATACAATCTAGAAATTGTAAATTATAGAAACGTGATTGAGAATTGTTGGCTCGATAAAAAATAATTCCAAAGATGACTCTAAATCGGTATTTAAAAAGTGTCCTGTTAAGTGCTACTATCATAAAGCCATGTGAAAGTTATTCCAATAGACGTGACTTTTTATTCTTTAGGAGCTGCATTAAAAAAATATTCTAATTTCTTTCTTTTTTTTTCCAAGAAGGAAAAACAACCAAAATTTTGCATTTCGAGCACTAATCGCCGTCCGCCAGTAGGGATATGCAATTTTTTAAAAGTATCGATACTTACTCGATTCCAAGTATCGAATCAAAAGTATCGATACCAATAAATGTATCGAATCAAAAGTATCGATACTACTCGGTATCGAGTAATATTTTTAAGAGATAAGAAGTGACAAAAAAAAACGACAATTAATAACCAGACCAGAGCCAGAACTTACTCTGCATATAAAACCAATCAAACAACAACAAGTCCATAGTCAACAACGGTCAATATTGCCATGAAATAATTAGTAATAATGATAAAATTTCTCGATAAAATACAATCCCATAGTGTTTTCTACTCAATTATTACAGATTACATGATACGTTATTTAAACATAACCAAATAAATGAATGACATCTAAATTCATATATTTTGCAGTATGATTCGATTTAAATAATCAACATAAACCGAACACTTCTGAATTGCTACTTTTACTTATCTGGTCACACATGCAACATTCATCTGAAGTAGGGTTTTCGTGAAAACTATATCACTCCATCGAGAGGGACAACGCTATACATCGGAAAGAGAAGTAGTAGAATTATCTACTGTCGTTAAGGTGCAATATTTCAGTCAGCGTGCCAAATTTTCTTGCGTTTTTTGTCATTACTCATCGTGGGTTCATGAAAATTGATTTTGCGGAAATAAATAGATTTTATTAAGAAATTACGGTTAAAATTATCAACTAGATAATATTGATTTAAATATAAATGTCAATAAGCTGATTATCATCTTGGTTTTTGGTTTATTGACAAATGTACTTATACTAGGTTTCACCTTGATATTTTGGTTGGTGTAATTTATTGATACAACCTATTTACTGCCGCAAAATACACCATATACCCACAATGAGCAATAGAGCTGTAATTGACAAAAAACACAAGAAAATTTGAATTTGGCGCGCTGAACAAAGCGCGCCAAATCACCAATGCACCTTAATCTGATTGTCGAAATCTAGTAAAGAAACAAAAGTATCGAGTAATTGCCAAAGTATCGTTACCTACTAAAATACTAGAATAAAAGTATCGAATACAAAAATACTAGGTATCGAATCGAAAGTATCGATACTACTCAGGTATCGATTCTTTTTGCGGATCCCTATCCGCCAGTGTCCGCCGAGGCTTCTCCGAGGAAGGACCTGTGTCGTTTGTCTCCGCAAAAATACCCCTCGCGTTTACATGTATGATCATTGTAGCGTAGAACTGTAAATAAATGTTTGGCGTAGTAAAGTTATCGTATAGGTAAAAATTGTGAGTAACGTATTTTTATTCATTGATGATGATTTATATTTTCCAAAATAGGTAATAATAATAAAATAAGATAGAAATTCAGAAGAATAATTCAGATTAGAACTGAAAATAAAAATTATATATTAAATAAATATACTTATACCTATATCTATCGAAAATAGGTATGTAACTACTTGAAAAGTTGTAAGCAGGTTATTTATTTTTTATAATAATAATTATTAGGTAAGTATTTTGATTTTTCATTATGTAGATAAAAGTTTGTTACAAAAAAATAACAAAAAATACTTACCGATACTTAATCAATTACCTAACTCATTTATTTACAGTATATTATTTACGTTGACGACCTAATCATTTTTTACGCAATCATGCCACAGTATAAAAAAGTACGGTAGGTAAGATTTTCTGAACAGATTGAGTTACTTAGTTAAAGTTCTTTGCTCAATTACCCCAAAATAATACTTGGGTCAGTAATTCAGTATAAAACGATGGGAAATGAAAAAGTAGTGTAGTAAGTTCGCCAGTTCTTTGCCAATTGCTAGTAAAGGTGTTTTTATTTTATTTTATGTATGACTGAATATGCACATTTAGCCAGTTTTCGACCCTAAATCCAGTTTCGTCCACCTGCTGACTAGTTTTCGACCAATCACTGAAATCAAGGATAAAGTAGAAACAATGTTTTGATAGACGTAGGTAATTAACAAGTAAAAATTGTTATAAAAATACAAAAAACCCGACTGACGTGCAGGCGTGGGGCGCGAAACACACGACGCACACGTATGCTCATGCTCGTGTTTTTGCTTTTCAGCCACGCTAGCGGACGGACCTGCAAGAATGATAATAATATAATTTTAACGTTTCATATTTACTTACATATTTTAAAATAATAGTTGCAATTGCAATATTGGACTATAGTACTAACGTGAAAAGTCTAAAATTGAAAATTTTGTAAGAAGCTTAGAAGACATTTGCTACTATTTAGGAAAAAGGATTGTATTTTTTTGGAATGGTCCTTTAAAGACCTTAATTTTTATACCTCACTAGATAGGTTTGGATCATTGTATGTTCAGTGGAAAATACAATATTGCAGCTGTATGCCGTCATATTAGTTTTCTTGACGTTTTATATATTCCTTAGCACTCTCATGATTAATACGAATCCAATGATACCTCATTTATCAAAATCTATCAAGCCATTTAGGCAAAAATTAAATCTCCTAAGTCACGCCACTGAGTACAGTCTTCAGCTCTCCTCATCCATTTTTTACCAGCCGCTTTTCACGGGTCGTTACTCCACCTGGCCACAGAGCTTCCTACACTACGTTTGCCTAAAAGTGGTCTGCACTCGAGAACTCATCTACCCCAACGGTTATTGGTCCTTCGGGAAATGTGACCTCTGAGCAACCTTAAATTTGTGGACTAGTTTGACCATGAGTGTCCACATTTCGGCTCCGTAGGTCATGACTGACGTCAGGCAGTTTGTCAGTTTAGTGGCGGGTCATTGCGTGGGAATCCTCTTTGCTGGGTTCAGGTTTAGAAGCATGCGAGTCATACAATCCACCATATAGAAGTCTTCGTTCTCAGACAGAATCTCCGGCTTAGAGACGATGGTTGTACCATTATTGGTATTGAGCTTCGTCAGATGGGACCTACTCAATTAATTGCTGGGCGAAGGCTTTCGACTACCAATTTTGCTCAATCGCCTTTTCTATCAGGTGTGTATTTGAGCATCGGAGGTCACATCACACCAGCTTACTAATCTTCTGATGGAGCTACCTTTTTTCTGACGGTGTGGCTTGTTGTTGCTCCCGCCGTTTGTCCATAAGTCGAATAGCCTCATCTGGGATTTTAGATATCTTGTCCGTACGCTGCAGCTGACAAAATTGTGTGCCTTCTTCCCTAAGGATTCCCACAACTTTTTGGAGTTTCTCATCCAATTCATTTGGGGTTTACAAGGCAGTTTTTTTAAATATAGCTTTTGTCCGCAACTTCGTCTGCGCGGACTACAATTTTTCGAAAAAAGCATCCTATGTTTTTTAGGGTATTAAAAATCAATGCAAAAGTATAGCACCAACGTATAGTATTTTCTTTTGCACCAACGCTCTTGATGCTTTTTGACAGCATTGTACAGCGATTAATCGATAATTTCCAGTTTTTCCGAGGAGACATTATTTTCCGGGATAAAAAGTATCCATTGTGTTATACCACATGTTCGTTTCATACCATGGTTTGTTTTGTTTTTTTTTCAATAATACGCCTGCGCAAGTGACGTTGTGTATATGTGTTTGTGCTGCTAAGATGGTTGCTACAAAAACATATATTTTTAAAGTATATACGTCAATATTTATTCTTTTTGTCTTTGATTGATAATGAAGCATCAGAAGGTCGAAAAATTGCCGTATAAATGGTGAGAATAACACAAAAAAAATGCTGTGCTTTAATGAGAAGAAATAAATACCATCAGCAGACCGCTGATGTGATCTCTGATTTTAGTTTCCATGTCATTCTAATTTGATTACCTTTGTTTCTGTTTTTATATTTGAGTATGATTGTCAATTTCATTTCATTTATTTTAATATAGGTACAACACGGTACACTTATGAGCGTCAACAGAGAAAACATAAAATACAAATCCATTATAAACAATAAAAATATCTTTAAATTAAACAATTAAAGTAAATTAATGCTGTAAAAAATATCTTAGAGTTTAGTACTTATGGTCCAAAGACCAAATTCAGCCATGAAGCCTTGTCACTTAAAAAAACTTTAACGCTATAATATGCCTTTTGCATTAAAAAGTCCTTTACTTTAGTTTTAAATACGCTGTCAGTTTGAATTAATAGTATTGTTTTCATAAGAAGAGGCCTACGTGCAGCTGTGGACGGATATCTAGGCTGATGATGATGATGAAATCTAAAGAGAAGCAACTAAAATATTCCGATCCACTCGTTTACACAAGCCGCCTCTCACATACACCATGATAAGCCGATCGGCCGCCACATCGAAGCAAGATCTAGACCTTGTTCGTCGTTTCAATTCTGTCAAGTTCTCAAGAAACATTAAAAACAATGCAGTCTTTTGTGATAAAATTGTGTATCAATCACAAATTATCCACTCACACAAATTATTCACTCCATGTGAATTATAAAAACGAACATAGTTTTTAAAAAAGGATCGGTAAATTTTTGATAGCTTAGTTTTTGACAGCACAAGTTTATACTTGTGCCTTGTCTCATAGTTGTGACGTTGTCCGCATGTTGTAATCCTGTTTCAATGTTTCCGAGCGTACAGAATATCCAAGAGGTCATACAAACAAGGCAATGTTAAAAATTTCACTTGTGAATATACGTTTCTTAGCGATTCTTTAGGGCTAAGCCTATAGATAGCCCTTACAGCTCGTTTCTGTAATACAAAAAAACTATTGGTATCGGCAGCATTGTCCCAGAGCAATAACCCGTACGACATTACAGAGTGAAAATATTGTGATACATTTTAGTTTATACATACACAAAATAATATGCCATATCACACTTTTTCTAATTTAAGCCGTTCTTCCAAATCCGTTCAGCTGATATAGATAACATAGTTTCAATCATAAATAGGCACACAAACTTTATTAGTATGATATTCACAAAAAATATGTATGTATAATAAATGAAAATGCTAGAGGAGACCACTGTCATTTACAAATGGTTGTCCCTAAAGCCAAGGTACCTGATGTTCTGCAGCTCTACCATGATGGATGTTCAGGAGGTCACATGGGCGTCAAAAGAACCCTGTTTAAGATACGTGAGCGATTCTACTGGATCCATTGTCGAGATGATGTGGAAAATTGGTGCCGCAAATGCACTAGTTGTGCAGCTGTAAAAGGACCCCACACATGCAGCAGAGGGGCATTAAAGCTGTATAACGTTGGGGCTCCATGGGAACGAACGCTTGACATTGCGGGACCGTTCCCTCTGAGTGACAGTAGGAACAAATATTTCATGATCGTCATGGATTACTTCACTAAGTGGCCGGAGGTATTCGCCATTCCAAACCAAGAAGCTACTACAGTGGCAGATAAATTGGTTCACGAAGTCTTCTGTCGTTTTGGAGTACCCCTAGAAATTCACAGCGATCAAGGGCGGAATTTTGAGTCACAAGTGTTCCAGGAGACCTGCCGAGTAATGGGTGCACATAAAACCAGAACAACTTCCTATCACCCACAATCTGATGGAATGGTAGAATAATTCAACCAGACCTTGGAGAGATATCTAGCAAAAGTGGTGGAAACCAGGCAAAGGGATTGGGACAAGCACATCCAGCCGTTTATTTTGTTATGACGAAGTGCAGTTCATGAGAGTACAACAGTCACTCCTGCCTTCGCGAATTTCGGGAGAGAATTGCGGTTGCCTGCAGACCTGATAACTGGCATTCCACCGGATTCTCCACGCAACGTTACAGATTACGCAAATGACGTGCGCTGTAAGATGGATGAAGTTTACCAACAAGTCAGAGAATCGGGACAGCAAATGTCTGAAAGGATGAAGACCCGATACGACCGGAAATTAAATAATCTGGGATTTGAAGAAGGTTCACTTGTTTGGTTATATAATCCAGTACCCAGCAAAGGAAAGTCTCCGAAATTGCAAGCAAAATGGGACGGACCATACCATGTAGTGGCCAAAATCAATGAAGTCACGTACCGGATTCGAAAGGGCCAGAGAAGTGCTTCTAAAATTGTTCATGTTGATCGACTGGCCCAATATTAAGGGACTAATACTGCTCGGGACGAGCATGTCTTAGGAGGGGGCAGTGTTACGCCGGTTGATTCTTAGAAAAACAAGTAGGTACTAAAATGACGCAATACCTACATTTAAAGGAATATTTTGGAACACACTAGTAGAGCGTAGGTACCTACAGAAGTTGCCAGAGCACGCGGTAGGTATATACCTACGGGTGCGGCGCGGTGCGGCAACTCAAAGGCGCCGCCGACCTTGAAAGTTCAAATACCTACCAACTACTGTTAGTACATACGAATAGTTACGAGTACCTTCTGGAAACGTCCGTCGCGGTATAAATGGAGCGCGCATCGACTGCCTGGGACAGTATTGACTTGGATTTCAGTGATAATTGATAAGAGTGTACGGTCAAGTTAAAGAGTGTTTGAGCGTTATTTGTTGGATTAATTTATTTATGTGGTTTTTCGAATAAATGTGTTAATTTTTGGTGTAATTAGCATACATTAATTTTATCCTAACCCCAGCTCGTAACATAAGTATAGATTGATGGTGAAGGGGGGTGATAGCTGTACACAAGTGATACTCGTAAACGGCTGCTTGTGAGGACAGGAGAAGCCTGGTTTCTTATTAGTCATTTGTATTTTTATCTTATTTATCCCAGTTTGGGACATCTGATAGGCACTTTTATTTTTTGTGTTTTACATTTACATGTGTATAATTTTATTCATATCCCCTACTACTATTGTGTATTTTTTTAAAGTATTTTCGAAATTGGATAAAATTACATCTCCGGAGAGATTGTTGTTGCTCTCTTCTAGCCCGTTGTACGAGGAGAGCTACAGTTTCCAGTGTGTTTGCATCTAGCGTTATGGGCGCTAACGGGTTTGCTATACTAAATCTAAACTAGCTTTTAGCGATAAGACCGCCCATTGTAATTATTTTTAAGTGTGTGTTTGTTTTCTTGATGCCAATAAATAGTTTATCTATATGTCAACCATGAAATTGAATCATTTAGATCTTATTTTCTTATTTAAAGAATAACACCTAGTAATTACAAGCATTTTTTTTATTTAATCTATTTTATTGTAAAGAAGATAATATACTAAAAGCTAAAAATAAAACAATATTGTGGAGCGAGACCAATAAAATTTCTATTACGCAAGACACGCGACACCCCACGTTTTATTTATATTTTTGGCTTTTAGTACAATGTTTTAGTATAGTAGAAGGAGGTAAAATTTATATTACTAAATTTGACACAAAAAACAACAACAAACAGGGCAAGCTAATATAAAACCGTTTAAAAACATTAGAGTTAATTGCAGTATTATTGCTATTAGCCTTGCTGGTCAGTTCAGCAAACTACCAATAGATGGCATTACCGTCCCCGTAAGATGGATATTAAAACTGTGGGAATAAATTGGATAATGATCAATGGTTGGTCATGGATGGTTGCGGTAGCCGAACTAGTTAAAGGCATGTGCCGTGTAGAGGCATGGATGATGCGGATTCGAATCCCGTCCGTGATCCAAATTTTTCCTTCAGAAAATTATGTGACATGTTGTCGCTAAGCAGGCACTCATGCTAATTCATAAAAACTTTATACCTACTAGGTTTATGAATTTATAGGCTTTCCCTTTTAAGAGTCTGTATACCTAGGTAACTACTAAGACTTGAGAGAAAAGAAAGATACGAGGAAACATCGAGTTTTGAGGTACAATAAATTTATACAAGTTATCGACACAATGAAACCTAAAAACCTCAATAACGATTATACGAGTATCTTGCACATTCTATTATCATCAAACAATAAACGTCTACGTCAGGAAGAAATTGGTTAACGTGGGTAAAATCGTTGGCTCCTTTTGTATGAAGCAGGTTAATTTGGGTCGTAAGTTCTTAAGCCTCATCGCTCTTACGCCATTCATTTTGGTTTTGATCTTTGCCCTTTCCTAGTCATTAACCCCCGAACTCTAAAAGAGAGGGGTGTTATAAGTTTAGGGTGTGTATGTATGTATCCGTGTGTCTGTCTGAGGCATCGTAGCTCCCAAACGAATGGACCGATTTTGTAGCAGTTTTTTCTGTTTGAAGGCTGATGTGATCGAGATCGTTCTTAGCTATATTGGGGAGGGGGGAGTTCTTTTTCAAATAGAGTCTCGTTAAATGGATATTTTAAAATTATAATTAGGTTTCGATGGCAGTTTTTTCTTTTTGACTTCATTAACGAAAACATTCGGCTCTAGAGTGATCATTTTGCTTGAGTTACAAGTAAGTGGGGGGACATCTAACTCATAAAGTACAGAAGTATAAAAATATAAAAAGTCTAGAGTAGCGCATAATACAAATTTACTAGCAAAAATATAACGGCTATTGGGTTTACTAGTTTGCGAGCTATCGACCTAGATAACTCAATTTATGCCCGCGTCAACTCTAAACAAATTCCATAGTGAGAGACATAATCCAGCCGTAAAAACAGCTTTGTTGGTGTATAACGTATAAACTACTGGACTGATTGCAATGTTTCACGCAGTTATCACAGTTGAGCAGCTTAGGGTTCTGGCTACGGAACTCTAAGTGTACGCGGGTCTGACACGCTTTTGGCCAGCTTTTTGATGTCCGTGCGCACCGTCCTGGGGCGTTGTATTGTTACACTCCCCAGGTTTGACTAGTCGTGTATAGGCCGTGTGCAACGTCTTGGGGCGTTGTATTGTATTGTAACACTCCCCAGGTTTGACTAGTCGTGTATATGCAGGCCGTGTGCAACGTCTTGGGGCGTTGTATTGTAACACTCCCCAGGTTTGAATAGTCGTTTATAGGCCGTGAGCAACGTCCTGGGGCGTTGTACTGTACTGTTGTGTGTTGTGTGTACTGTAAGTTGGACGACCGATTGGTCTCGTGGCTAGTGATCCTAGGTACGTAATCAAACGGTCGCGGGTTCGAATCCTGCAAGGTGCAATCATTTGTGTGATGAGCAGAAATGTTTGTTTCCGAGTCATGGATGTAATATTCGTATCTATGTATGTTTATCCGTTATCTAGTACCCATAGTACAGGGTATCCTAGTTTGGGGCTAGGTAATTGGTGTGGAATTGTCCCGAATATATATATAACACTCCACAGGTTTAATAGTCGTATAAAGGTCATGTGCAACGTCCTGGGACGTTGTACTGTAACACTCTCCAGGTTTGACTAGTCGTGTATAGGCCGTGTGCAACGTCCTGGGGCGTTGTATTGAAACACTCCCCAGGTACGATTAGTCCTTTATAGGTAGTTTCCAGATCGCTTCCAGGAATTCTTAGCATATTCTGCCCTTACTATTTCCCTGACTGCCACCTTTTCCAGTACTGGTGGGGCGCTTTGAGATGGAAGGTCTTGTTTCATTGGCGGATCCTTTAAGGGGGCGTAGATTCATAGCCTTAAGGAAAATGACACAGCGCTGGTGGGTCTTGGAGAGTCTTCCTATAATCAAAACTTTATAGCATATTGGGAATCAATGTACAAAACTGTTTATTTTTGTACTTACATTACATTGAAGACATCACAGGGAGGTCAAAGAGTATTTAAAAATGAGGGAGGTGTGCACTCGGAAGTAAGCACAAACTAAGAAGATGATACGGGTATGAAATAAGACCACAGCACATCCACAGCCTACAACAAAAATGTGACAAACACAAACACAAACTAAATAAGAGATGCCACAGAGTAGGTACTATGTATAAACGATACACGGGAGATACGGGGTCACAGAATCCAATATATAAAAGTGAAATGTTGTCTGTTTGTTTGTTTGTTTGTTTGGGAGCTTTCCCGCGATAACGGCTGGACGGATTTTGACGAATTTTAGAATGGAGATAGCTTATACCCTAGAACATGGGATACTTTTTATCCCGGAAAATTTAAAGTTTCCGCGGAAAGAAAGGGAAAATGTTTATTACTCACTGTAAAGAATGGTTGCCATCACAGAATGGTCTGTGGTTGCCATGGAAACGAAATAACAAGTCTGTCAAAAAACATCAAGAGCATTGGTGTAATACCTACTTTTGCATTGGTTTTTAATTTCCTAGAAGAAAATAGGATGCTTTTTTTCGCGATAAGCAGTAGTCCGCGCGGACGAAGTCGCGCGCGGGAAAACTAGTACCTAATACTACGGGCTGATGCAAATGTGCAACAAATCACGGTTTATAAACGCCCACAGAGAATAAATTAGGGGCACGAGCACGACCATACAGAAGAAATGTTTTTTGGCGCTACTTCAAGGTCTTTGGCGATGATGCAAAATAATTCCTGTGTGTTATTTCAGTATATTATTTCAGTATGAATATACTGAATAAAATAACACACAGGAACAATTCAGATTTCACATCCTCCCCTGAGGTAAAATACGTTCAGCCGTTCCAGAGCTGTCCGTAGTTACGCATTTAATTGTATTCATTAGATAGGATTAGGATAAAATTCTAAAGACTATGGGCTTCTAAAGACTATGGGCTTCTAAAGACTATGGGCTTCTAAAGGCTGACATGATGATGATGATGAGAATATATTTTGCCTTTCCAAAGCATTTTCTAATATTACTACCATACCATTACTAGTTATTCTAATGATCATACATTCCCCTGATGACTAAGTTATTGCTATTAATACCTTAGTACGAGTACCTACCAGGTATAACAAGAAGAAAGGTACCGAATTCATTTCATTAAAAATATGTTATGGAATATCTTAGCCCAGCATCGTTTGCCTTCGTAAAATATTGTGGATACATACAAGAAAAAAATATCTTATCGACACACTGAATCTTTCAACTACGATCCAAAGTCAGAGTTACTTTTCATTTAACTAAGACGTTTTTACAACTACCGTCCAGATGATAAGCGCACGAAGGATTTGGTAAAAACCGTGTCTACGACGAAATGCTAAGCGGAAATGCAAATTGTTACAAAAAGTAAACAAACATGCGATTGTTTACCAATAGTCCACTATGTAACATGGCGTGATCGATTCGAGTTGAGTGTAGAAAATCGGGCGAATCGAGATGGTTATCCAAAAGGCTGGGGCGCGATGGCCGCGGCTGGTCCTACTATGCGCGCGCGCACCTGTACATTCTAGAGGCAATAGCCAAACTTATCGCGCTGACGCAACCCAAACAGGATCCACCTCCCAACAAAAAGTTCCACGGCCAGTATTTCGAAACTCGTGCGCACCTAAATAGAGAAAGGCATCTATGTGCTTGTACATCATTTGTAGAGCCGCTAGTCGCAACCCACGGGGTACGGGGTGAATGCCCTTAACGTCCTCCGTCCTCCTCGGCGATAGCGCCCTCCCTTTCACGCACGCAAGAGTCCCTCTTCTTTAGACTTCGTAAAGAGGGCACGTTGTGTACCCTTGCCAAGCGATACCTGACCGAATCATCATGACTTAGAGTTGTTTTTAGCAGGTGGGGTAAGACTAGTGTACAGTTAAGGGTGTGTGCGCACGCGCATTGCGTTTGTATTCAAATGAGGACAGTGCGTTCCGCGCCGGAGAGCAGTATGATGTACTTTTTTAGTCGAGCCGTAATCAGTCATAAGGAAATGGGCATCCTTAGGGGTGGCGCGGCGCGGGCGCAGCGCGGAGCAATTGCCCCAGATGATGCGGCAGTTACTGCGCGTATTGGCGTATTATAAGAGTAGTAACCGAGTGAATTGAGGACATGGGCTCGTTATAAGCGACAATTAGCTCTGGGACAATTCGTTCGGCCCAGTTGACCGGGTGGTCCTGTTCTATTGATGTCAAGTCGTTTATGTACACGTGCTATGAAAGGAACAACACGGAATTGACGAAGATATTTTTTGATAGTGTGTCTAAGCTGTACCAATCTTTAGAACGCCACTTATTACAAGCTGATTTAGATAGCAAACCACGTGGCTTTGAAACTTAGGAGGTTATTTATTTAATAGTACATTCGCGTCCTACTTCTGACTCAGCATCATCATCATCATCCGCATCAGCTTGCAGGACTTAAACCTTTTAATTATAAGGGTTTAGTCCTCTAGGCCACCATTCAGTTACCACTTTTGTCCACTTTATGTCCTTCCTGCCTTGCCAATCAGGCGAAAATACTTTTGAATCAATATTAACTACTTACTTACAAATTATTGAAGAACTATATTCTTGAAAAGGTTTTTCACACACTTTAGTCCATCTTCACTGTTTAAAAATGCCGTCCTGAAAAGGTTTTTGGCACACTTCATAGTCCATCTTCACCCTTTAAAAATTGAGCTGAATTCTGCGTTTTATAGTGCCAAACTGTGCAAGCAAGACAGCTTCCGTGAATAGTTAGGTCGGCTGGTAAACTCCGGTAACGCAAGGTTATTTCCTGACGCGGGACCTTATTTGCAAAGAAACATGTCAAATTTTCGTACATCCCAGATTTCCTTGTAAGTAGTTTTCCATAATATTATTCTACGACTTTGGTCCAACAAAACACAGCTCAAAGGTGTAGATGAAATGTGTATGTCGCGTCTAGACTAAACGTCCGCCGGCCATACGCGCATATTCGACTACAATTAACGGCCTCTTTACCTACCCTAGCTTCAGCAACACAAACGCCGAGTATGTGTCGATTAATTAAATAATGTACCGCAGCTTCTGATGCCCACTACTAGCTGGGCTGTAGCTGCGGCGAGTGTCCAAATGTGAGGTCGGTGTTAAAAGACAAAAATCGAAAGGCGGCGCTTCCAAGCACTTTACAACCGCCTGTGAAACCAGCGTGGCGACATCGCCAGTCGCGTAAGGCCCCTAGATAACCGTCTCACATTTTAGAACTGTGACTGGACACCTAAACCCTGCACCAATGACCTACTCAATACCTAAGTACGTACTATTATTTATTCTGTGGTTAAGTGCAGATTTCGATGCCATGTCTCCAAAAACGGTGACGGTTAATATCTTGCGGAAAAACAGCACGGCATATCTAATAAAAAAGTGTGTATCTGACACGTATAGACTTATGGAAGGTTCCTATATCTTAAAACGAACCGTTTTCGCTTACTGTCCGTCAGCTTTTGACATAAGCGCCATACAAAAAATGTCAAAAAGTAACGAGACGTTGGAAAAACGACTCGTTTATAGGAATGGGGGGATAGGGTTCCGTATCCAGGATCATAAGCTACCCAACATGAAAACCGCATCGCATTCAGTCCAGCAGTTCTTACATAACGCGGGCATAAAATTTGATAACTTGGTCGGCTATATCTCGTAAACTAGTAAACCCTGATAGCCGTGATAAATAATGTTGATAGTAAATTCTTAATATGCACTAACACCCGTAGATACTTTATGAGTTATGTTAACTCAGGCAAAGAGGTTACTTTGGAGCCGAGTTCATAATAAACGGAAACAAACAGAAAAAACTGATAAAGAAACCTCCTATAATTTTAAAATACATATTCAAGGAGATCCCGCTCGAAACGGAAAAAATGTTTTTTTTTACTTCTTTTTGTTAGCCACTACTATAAAAAAAACAATATTTTTTTTGTAGGTCGTAGCGGTTAAAAATATGTATTAATTTACCAAATTTCATCTTTGTTGTGTTCATATTTTCTGAATAAAATGGCTGTGACATACAGACGGACGGACAGACGCACATGGCGAAACTGTAAAGGTTCCTTGTTTTAAATCTCTAGCTATTAGAGTGTACGCGGTGATATCATTAAGTGTTCCATCCATTTTAAATTTTTTGGCGCGGAACTCTAAAAAAGTTAACAACAACAATAACGAAATGAGGACGAAAAAGTATGAGTACAAATATTAAAAAATGTGTTTCCATAGCAAGGTCTAATAACAAAGCACATAGGTACATAACCCAGTAGGCAGTATCATCATAGTGGGGCAGACACGAGTGAAGTGGTGGGCGGCTCTCGACCTTCGCGTGTCCTGGTCGCAGCACTATCGACGTGTTCCCACTGCCGACACGCTATACTGTGTAGGTAGGCATTTACGAGAGCAGAATAATAATAATAATATTTAATATTTAATTATTTATTAAAAATACAAATTTTTAATGAATAACTAACACTTTTTGATTTTTATTTATTACATTTTAACTTTTTACGTTTTTAATTTGTTTTTTTTTAATTTGTTTTTTTTTTCTTCTGTTTTTTTTCTTTTTCATCGGTTTGTGAGCTACCCTGAAAGTTTCAGCCGGATAGCTAATGAGGAAGTGCTCGAAATTTGAATTGCAAGATTCCAGCACAGACAAAATACATAGAATACATACAAGTGAAGTTAAATAAAAGATTTTAATAAAAAAGTATATTTTTTTTGCCACAGTGGGCATTCGACCAAGCTGTTTTCTTTTTCAAGTTTTAGCATGTACTGTTATTTATTCTGTGGTTTTAGGCACAAGATTTTACCCATATATAAGGATAGAGGACACGTATACGAACAAAAAACATTCTGGAGTATAATATTCTAAAGTGTCAAGTTACAGAGATAATTAGAGTTAAAGGTATGAACTCAACAATAATCACTAAAAAAGTAACTTTGTTTATAAAATACATAGAAACTACGGATTTTATATCGCTCAAATAACAGATTCCACTTCAATTCAACTAATTACTACAAAAAATATGAACCTTACTGAAATAAAACTAAACAAAGTTTAATTATTTAATTTATTGTGGTGCCGAAATGGTAGTGATGTATCGTTTTTGTAAAAAAACATGAACAAGTTTTACTTTCTTACAGAAAAATTGAACTGAGAACTGAAACATTTAATTAATTATTTTTAATGATACCTCTAATTATCTTTTTAACTTGATACTTTAAGACATTATACTCCGGAATGCTTTTTGTTCGTATATGTGTCCGCTCTATCCATATATGCAGGTACCAATCATGTTACGTCGCAAACTAGAAAGAAAAACAAGATAGTGGACGGCCCACTATGCCAAAAATATTCCATCAGTTCGTTCATAGGATGTGAATGAGCCATGTATGAAAAAGTCCTAAAGCTAAGCGCAGTACGAGTATATGCAGTTAATGTATTTTAGTCCTAAATTGCAACGTGCACCTTCTGTTTGTGTAGTACAAGGATTGATGTAGTACTGATATACTGGTGATAGTTAGTAGGTATTTATTTTATTAACTTTCAATACCTACGTGGGCTCTAATGTATATGTACCCTCCACAACTCTATCCTTAGATTAGAATACGAATAGTTAATTATCCCAAACAAAAATGTGGTTTAATTACCTACTTAAATTACAAAAAGGTGAAGTAGGTACCAACCTAAATAACCTTATACTTTTGAATCCTAGGCGTGGGTCATACTGAAAGTTCCTAGAACTAGCCATTAGTGATAAAATTATTAAAAAGAACGGTTTTTAAAATAGACATAATATAGACTCATTACCCTTCCTTTGCTTCGCCGTAGTCGACAATCGTTGGCTGTATACTATAATTAAAAAAAAACTACCAATGGCCACGAAACCGGGGTAAGTATACTGCTTTGAATCTGAAAGAAAAAAACAATCGGCAGATTAGGTCTTTCCTTATGAAAATTTACCGATGAAAGACGAGAAAGAAAAGTCGAAGCTTGATATATAGAAAATGATTGGTTATATTTTCGGAAAATCGAGACATTGCACTACTACTTTGACAAATGTGACCATCTTAAATTCGTTTGGAGCAGTGAGTGCCCCATCGGTGGTGCATGCACGTACCATGGACTTCAAAATGTGCCATATATGATGCACACACAGGGAACGTGTTAACTATATATAATTATTTTTTGTTAACTTTTAGTGTCCCACTGCTGGGCAAAGGTCTCGCCCATTGTCTTCCAGGCGTCTCTATCCAGCCTGCTGGGTTGATAAGCGATTAAGTCATCACGTCACCTTTTATGGGGCCGAAGACGACGTAGCCGACCGTCTTTGTGCTCCCATTGTGTGTCAATTTTTGCCCATCTTTCTGACTTACCCTGCCGAATCCTACTTCAATTTAGCACTTTTGAATCAGCAATGTCAGTCTTTGAACAGAGCGAGGTATTTCGTGGTATGTCCTTTTGACTCCGAGTAATATGCTCCGCTCTATGGCTCTCTGGAAAGAAGCTTTTTGAGAGAAATTGATAGGTACACTAAAAATTAAAAAGTAATTCATAAAGCAAGTTTTTAAAAAGCCGCTTAAAATGTCGCGTGCGCACGCGCAGTATGCGTGCAATGAGGCATGTTGGCGAAATATCGCCACCCGATCACCGACTAAACTTTCGAATGAACAAGAACATACACTTCTGCTAGGACTTTAATGACGAGGAGTTTCCATATCTACTGTCACTCCTGACTGCATCATCTAGTTCTAAAATGTCAAAATATTATCATCGAGTCTATATTTTAACTCCCTATGGGCATTCAAGAGAGAGTTGTCGATTATCCATACAATCTAACTATATCTAACTACGTACAAGTCAAAAACATGTCATGAACAAGTAGAAATAAACAACTTACAATCATTTAAATAGAACAAATCAATGATGCTCTCCTCATCCAGATCCTGCCAGCAGTATTTCACAAGTCAGTCCACCTGGCCGGCGGGCGCCCTACACTACGTTTGCCTAAGCGCGGTCTCCACTCTAGAGCTCGTTTACCCCAAAGGTACTTCGCGAGATATGTCCAGACCATTGCCACTTCAGCTTGCAAAGAAAAAAATTGCTTGTGAAGATCGGGGTCAGTGGCGTTCACTAGGAGAGGCCTACGTCCGGCAGTGGACGAACATAGGCACGATGCATTGGTGATGATGATGAAATCAATTATGCTTATAACTTTTAAACTTTTATTTAAATTTTTAAAGTTTTCAGCGCGATTAAATCCCGTATCAAGATTTATTTCATACTAGCTGTGCCCGCGGCGATGCTCGCGTGGTAGTTATTCTGGGATATGAGGATCCTATGAGTTATTCCAATACCAAAAGTACCAATATAGGTACCTACCTACCTCTGTCAACAACCTTCAGTAGCGACCAGACATGGCCGTGATAGGTTAGAAGACGAGCTTCGCTTCGCTTCGCACCCGCCTTCGTCTTCTTTCCTATCACGACCATGTCGGATCGCCACTGAAGGTTGTTGACAGAAATCCGTGTTACGGTAGCATCTCAGCTCGGCTATAAAAGTTGGGTTTTCGCTTTTTTGAAAACATGCCCTACACCAACACGGTCTCTGTGTTATAATATATTATCAATATCCCAAGATATAATAAATACGCAGTCTATACATATATTTATATATGTATATATTTACTACTATATATATATATATATATATATGTATATATATGTATTGTATACTTATGTGCATATTTTCAAATAAAACTTGAAGGTTCACTTCAGAAAATTACAGCAGCCTTAAAAATATCAAGAAAAAGTATGTGGAGGGAATGTCGAAATTCGGTACCTTTCTATAAACGGATGTATTATTACTTGAAAGTTATCAAAACTTTGGACCTTTATCCCTTAAAAATCGTTTATTTTTTCGGGATAAACATTACTCTTAATTTTAACACATAATATGTACTTTGACTGTGCCCAGTTACATCAAAATTCGTCCAGTAGTTTTAGCGTGATACGTGTTCTTTTAAATAACTTTCAACCTTTATCCTGCCGGAACCCTTTATTTTTTCGGGATAAAAAGTATTCTAAATGTTAATCCATAACATAGGCTATGATTGTGCCAAGTTGCATCAAAATCCGTCTGGTAGTTTCTACGTGATGCGTGTTTAAAGATACAGACAGACAAAAAATAAAAACATATCCTTTTTGCACTTCATATCGATTTTGAAGTTTATCTCAATTATAATTTTCGAAAAATATTGAATGTACAGATTTAGCCCAGTTACAGTTTTATTATAGTATAGATAATATAGATATAGATAGATAGATATAAGATAGATAGATTAATAATGGTTTACTGGCATAATACTAGTACTAAATAGTAATGAATCTGTAGGCCCGAAATCCCGAACTACATAATAAGAAATGTGTTGCAATAAAATTAAGTATAAACTTTCAGTTTGAAAAGAAAATTTCTATTTCTTGTGCCGACTCAGAGTTGAACCTCGCACGGGGAAAAGAAAACCTAGTGTATGGGTGAAAAGCTTGTAAAATAGAGGAATTTCGTAAATAAGCTTCTGAAAGGGTATCTGTACCAGACACCTGTGTTAACGGATACAAAGTGTCCGCTCAAGGTTTCTATTTATATAATATTATTTTGGACACATTGAAGATTCCTAGACGACCTTGGAGACCGACCGTATGTTTGTTTATGGATCTGCTTGAAAATACCTACCCTTCCATAGGTATTTCAGAATTTAGTACTTTATAGGAACAGAGTGCATATTACAATATAATATCTAGGGCAGTAGCAAGTACCTAAACGTAGTATTGTATACTCTTTGGTACCTACTTGAGTCAATAGCTCGAAACATTGGAAAAGAAACATGGAGTATTTTCTGAACTGTAAATATATAGTTATTAAATTAATGTATAAGCGCAATAATGCAAATGGTTAAAATCACTACATAATTATTATAAACCTAGCTGTGCCCGCGGCTTTTCCCACGGTGTCATTTCATTTACAAGTAGACCAAACGTTATTCCAGGACCAAAAGTACTACAATATACTACATTTCTTCAAAATTCGTTCAGCAGTCAATTTTTTTTATCGATTGGTCGGCATCTAATCATTGGATTAAGATACCTAGTACCCCAGTTTTTAAGTCAAACCCTAAGCTATCCAAGAGTACAAACCGCATCGCAATCGGTCCAGTACTTTTAACGTGATTCGGAGGGCATGTTAAGCGGTAGTTCCCGGCTTTTATTGATTTGTAGCAGTCGTTAAGCCATGTCAGAGGCCCTCGGGCAGCTTGACAAACTCTGACACCAGAGGCCAGAGCCCCGATTCAGTTAGCTATTGAACCGCGTTATCGCGGTTCAATAACTAACAGAATCGGGATCCTGCACTACCTCATACGACAAACAAACAAACGATCACGTTTATTATGTTTGTTCGTACATCAATGCGAACAAACATAACGACAAACAGACATACATGATTTAAAAAAATGTTATATTCTTGTTGAGTAGCTTATTTTAAGTACCCTTTTTTTCTAAATTATCTTTTTTTGTACAGACTTCTTCGATCTTATTGCTTTATTAAAAGTATAGATAGAAGATAAAGTCCCAGACGCGTCGGTCTGACAGAAAATATTTTATCGATTTTGTACCGGTTTTCACCTAGGTTGATTCAAGAGAAAGGTTTAAAAGTAGAATTCATAAGTACCTAGGTATTTTGTTTAAATTTAATCGATGTAGGGCGAAAGGGTATTGATAGTTCGGTGCTCTGTACCAACCGGACTATTGCCTCTGAAAGGTTCACTAGTTCGCTGGATTAACAACCGAACTATTTCCACGACAGGAAATCATATGGGTGTTAAGGTAAGGAAAGTGACTTCCTATCGTACACACCAGTGTGAACGTTAGGAAAAAAAACTAACCTTCACACTGTTCGTATAGCAGTGTGAAGGTTAGTCGGTCGCGCAATTTTCTCAACGAAGCCGGAAAACAAGCAAATCTTCAAAGTACCTAATTACCTAAATGCACAGCCAAAAATGGAAATAAAAAAAAACTATGTCACTCGGATGATGTAACTATTCTAAAGATACCCCATACATCCAAATCTGTTCAGGCATTTTTTTAATGGTGAACAAAGAAACTCACATACATACATACATACATACATAAATGAACCCTACAAACATTACACTTCTTTTTTGGGCAGTCGTGTAAAAAGAGCCATCACGATAGTGTTTTTTTGCGTTTTTTTACGCGCATACCATTAAGATGAAAGTAATGTATGAAAGGATTTTTCTTCTCATTGAGTTGTACCAAAAGTCCGCGATAACATATGTACTTTTACAGAAAGCTCAAAATAAACGTTTCTCAGTAACAAAAAAAAACTATTTTTGACTTAACTTTCTAGAGCTCTTTGTGCTAAATTGTATTAATCCTTACCAAATTAGATATCACATTAATCTTTCTCATTTCATGTATCTTTGCCTTTTACACTATACTTTTTGATAAGTAGTTTGAAACTTATTACGATTTTTTTGATGAGCGGATTTCAATTAATTTTGTTCTTCGTACCTACTATTAAACTAATAATGGTCTGTGGTGTAATAATGCGAACGCGGACGGGTGCGGGCGACCCGCGGGCTTGTGTGGTCAATGTAACGTTTTGTACAAATAAGTAATACTCTTAGTTATTAGTTTGTTCATTGACCACAGCCCTTAGCTACGCCCCGAGGCGGGGACGCTAGTATATAGGTACATAGTAAAGGTATTAATTAGGTTTATATATTGTGATCGAAGATAATATAATAATGTTGCAGACTCTCGCGTAGGTGCGGGGTCCCAGTTGCAGAGAAAATGAGGTTAGTTGAGCTCAGGATAGGAGTATGAAACGAAACACACTTGTCGATACTTTAGCTTGTATATTTTCACAACTTGTAAACAAGGATAGTAATACAGAATTTTCGTTTTCGAAATCCCGGTTACAAATGTTGGCTATCGGAGCCTTAATATACTATTGTGGTACTAATAATTAATATTGGCCACTTGTAGGAGAGCTTCTTGTCTTCAACAGCTACTGCGAAAGGGAACTTGATGAATGCACGAATATTCTTTGCAGTATGGGTTTTATACTTTTTCCAAAACAAGCGAAGCTCTCCTATTGGGTGGTTTATTCTATTTTATTCGCTACATAAGTTTACACCTTTGTTCTCAATCCCAATTTTACACGCTCGAAAACAGGCATAAAAAGTTGTCCCATAAGTTCCCTACGGTTGTACCTCGAATCCTCACCACGAAGAGAGCCTATTTTTTATT
Source organism: Alsophila aescularia (assembly GCA_946251855.1). Taxonomy (NCBI): domain Eukaryota; kingdom Metazoa; phylum Arthropoda; class Insecta; order Lepidoptera; family Geometridae; genus Alsophila; species Alsophila aescularia. The sequence goes on from OX276379.1 coordinate 38,561,117, forward strand.
GCTTTGCTACGGGTGCGGGGAGATCTTCCGAACTTATGATCTGCTCGCACCCGTACGAGGACGGTACCCAAACTTTAGGTGTATTACTAAAGTGTGTCCAGTTTCTAAACATTCCTGTGTGTGACTCATCGAAAGTCAACAAACACCCTTTGCCGAATCTAGAAACGTTTCTCCCAGTGAGCTTCCTCTCGCTCATACCATCTACGTTTTATTCATTTCTAAGTGATATCTTATTTAATTTACCTTAGGCTGGCTTAGGAGTACTTTGCTTGTAAATAAGTACCTTTTACAGAGCTTGGCTTTCCTGAGCCAACCTGTACCTTTAATCCCATGCATCCACAGAAAATTTCAGTTTGTCTGTGGCTGCATGTTCATATCTATTCCTAAAAAGGTACGCAGCCATCCCGTATGCTTTAGATGTCACACGTGATGGCACGTAGATTCTACACTACCTTTTTCTATTTACTAGGCCCATACAAAATAGTATTTATCTCGCCTATGCATTAACTTGCTTACATGCAGAATAGCGCAGTGTTCGTAATACATATGCCTATCCAACTGTGTTCCTATTTTCCTATTCATATATTCATAGCTATATTTGTAGCTATATGTAATTGTTATTGCGCTCGGTAACAAATAACTTAGTTTTAATTGTGATTACTCTTGCTCGAGCCAGCTCTAGCTTGGTAGCAATCTGAGTTTCAAACTTAGAAACGTCATAGGTCCAAAAGAGTGTCTAATTTCTGGGTGCCCTCTACTTTTTACACGACTGCCCAAAAAGAGGAGTGTTCTGTTTTTAGCATTAATGTATGTTTGCGAGTTTCTTTATTCCCCCATAACTTTTAAATGCCTGAGCAGATTTAGACGTATGGGGTATAGTTAGAATCCTTACATCCCCCCGAGTAACATAAGCATTTTTTTTTTATATTCAGTGTGGAACGACAAACAAACACGAAACAAAAACTCCGAAGTTTACAATATGGGTATCAAATTGAAGGTCTTATCAAGCACATTCCAACAGTATATAATTTATTGGCAAAAGCTCTTTTTTGGCGTGGCAGGAGTGTTTTTTTTTTACTTCTTCAAGAAAAATTACAAAGAGGTGGAATTAAACTTACTGTTCTCTTCTTTATCAGACTCAGAGATCTTCTTGTAACTTTTACCTTCGAGACGAATAACCAAAGAGTATACAAATACTACTTAAGACTGTGAAGTGTATGCAAAAAATGTTGCAAATATAGTCTTCTTTATACTTCTCATAGACACTTTTGACATAGAGCCAACTGTTACAGAACTATTTAGTAAGAAACTAATTTTGGCCATTGAGGTATTAGTACCATAATACCAAAGATTTTGGCACCTTAAAATCAAGATGGGGGATTTCAACGCTCCTAACCAAAGAGTATATAACTCCTAACCCTCGAGCAGGCCGGTCTCACTCCAGCTGGTCTTCACTCGTTTATGAATGAAGTTGAAGTTTCTGGTCACCGGAAATTAGTACATTGTCTAAGGGAGTGAGTCTTCTGCACGTAGTACTATTTATTTATTCTGTGCCTCGAGGTCGAAAACTTGAATTTTTCATGAGTAGCCCATATTAAGCAATACAAATCAAAATTGCATCTCCTCCACCTTTTGTAGGGCAAAACTACCTGCTGACATTACTACTATGCCTTCGATCGGTGAAGGAAGATACGGTAAGCGACAGTGAATCGTTCGCCTTGAGCAAGTACCTAACTAAACACTATCTATCTACTCTGCCTACAATAGATACTATTAGTTATGCTGTGGCAGTGCGTGGTGGTGAATTCAAGGTTTTTGCGATGATCATACACCTACTTAGTTGTTGGTGAGTAGATTTAATATGTTTATTTGTGGAACAAGCGTTCTTTTTATATTAAGTTATGCTACCTTTTTAGCCGACTTCAAAAAATGAGGTTATTTATTCTGTTTTTACAGTATCCGTTCAGCCTTTTCAGGCCGAGTGGTAACAATCACAATATTCGCATTTAATCACACTTCACACTAATCATCACACTACTATTATAAATCAGAGAAGTGTAGCCCACTGTCGTAAACAGGCCAATCAGAGCTTAGAGTTTTAAAATTAATACTCCCTTATTGGGCCGTTCATATGACATCGTAGGTCACAATAATTTGATATCTGATGCATCATCGAATATCGAAATATTCGATAATTTTTCAGACTTTGGCTTATGACTTTTAAAAAGTATTTCCTGCGAAAAAGGTATCTTCTACACTTATAAATAAAATAAAATTTGCTATAATTTAAGTACAATTACATCTCCGTAGGCCCAATATAACTCGAGATACAGATACTTAAAACATAGGCAATTTTCCCCAAAAAGTTCGAAATTGTAGTTTTAGCTGCCTTCCGAGTAGAATATCAACTATAATACTCATTTGACGAGGAAAGTCATATGAAAAAAAGTAGTAGAACAGTTATTTAGCTTTAATTAAAGTATAAGCAGAACTTTTTAGGACAAATAGTAGACTTGTAATCTGGACAAAACAAAAAATTAAGGAAATCGGATTTTATTAATATTGCACATTTTTCTAGCAAGGGAAATCGAAGATGTTAGGCGTCCTTTCAAAACAGACAGAAGTTCTTGACGTGGGACCACGTTCCTCAGCCCTAAAGCTGAGGAGATGAGGAGATAGGCTCTGCTGGCAACAAAAGTTTCGTGACGCTGTATGGTGGGGAAAAAGATGACTCTCTCCTTGCCAGTTATCTTTAACATAACTTTTCCGTGGGAAGCACCTTTTAGAATTCATTAGCCAAAATCTAAAAAAAAAAACGAAAATTACAAAGTTTTTCGAGCACCACGCAGTTAGCACAAAGACGCAAATTTAGTTTTACACTATTGGTATATATCTTATGAACATACCAAAAAACCAGGAATTCTCGGATTATTACGACCTACCGCGATATTTTGTGTCTACGTGCCCGGCCCGAGCGGAAAACTTCGTATGCGCGATGCAGAACTCTATACATTAGAACTGACAGTCCACGCAAAACGTCATAAAATGCATAATAAACGATTAGCGCCATCTATATTTTATCTTTAGAAGTATGTGTGTGTCTGTTTGTTACTCATTCACGCACAAACGGCTGAACGTATTTGGATAGAATTTGGTACCAGGATAGCTTATATACTTAATTAACACAAAGACTCTTTTCATAATCATCATCATCCATCATCATAATCCACGCGGCTGAAACCGAGGGGCGGAGCTAGTATTAGAAAATTTATTAGAAAGATTGGGCTCCCAACCCAACTCGCTGGATAGTTTAAATAAGCGATGTTACGATGGACACCTGATGTCTTTCTTATCTATCTATACCTATTCTAATCTATCTAAACTTATAATAGAGAAATAGGAACGAAATAGTCTGTAGAAACATAATTTAAAAAAAATGGTCTAGGGTACTTAAAATAAACTACTGAACAAAGTTTCTTTTTTTTAAATAGTGTCTGCCTGTTAGTCTGTATGTGTTCGCGCATCACGTGAAAACTACTGGACCGATTGCTACGTGAATTTCACTGTTGGATAGCTTAAAGTTTGACTTGAAAACTAGTGAACTTGGTATCTCAACCTGATGGTAGAATTTTTGCAATCTATAAAAGACCAATTGACGTCTGAACGAAGTTTGATACTCTTGGTTCTGGAATATCACAGGATCTTTATATCCCATAAAAATAACCACGCGGGCAAAGGCGCGGGCACAGCTAGTACTTATAATAAAACAATAAGTAGGAAAAAGCCTACAAAAAGAAATTAAAAAATTGGTTTAGGGTACTTAAAATAAGCTACTGAACAAGAATATAACATTTTTTTAAATCGTGTCTGTCTGTTTGTTTGTCTGTATGTTTTTTCGCGCATCACGTAAAAAGTAATAAACCGATCGCGATGTGTTTTCACTGTTGGACAGCTTAGGTTTTGACTTAAGACTTGGGGTACTTGGTATCTTAATCCAATGATGAAATATTGGCGCAATCGATAAAAACTAATTGACGGCTGAACGAATTTTGAAGATATGTAGTATTTGTACTTTAGAGGCACTTTTGGCCCCGGAATAACACGTATGGGCTATTTTTAAATGAAATGACCACGCGGGCAAAGCCGCGGGTACAGCTAGTAAAGTAATAAGAACGAAAAAGTCTGCAAAATGAAGATAATTCAGAAAAAAATGGCCTAGGGTACTTAAGCTACTGAACAAGAATAGAACATTTTTAAAATTCGTGTCTGTCAGTTTGTTTGTTTGTTAGTTTGTCTGTATGTTTGTTCGCGCATCACGTAAAAACTACTAGACCGATTGCGATGCGGTTCACTGTTGGATAGCTTATGGTTTGACTTAAAAGCTGGTGTACTTGGTATTTTAATCCGATCAGTAGAAGCCGAGCAATCGATACAAACTTTATGACTGCTGATGGAATTTTGATCAAATGTTGGTATATTGATATTTTAGGTCTTGGAATAGACATAGAGTACCTAGGGAACCTAGAGAAATGACCACGCGAAGCCGCGGGTACAGCTAGTACCTAATATATTATGCCAAGAAACAGTTTATTCCTAATCCTGCCAAGGCAAGCCTTCCTCTCCCTCCCCTGACGTTATTTCTCTATATTTTCTCGTGCTTTGCTTATGCCATATCCCAATAATTAAAGCTCAGAACCTAAAAAAATAAAAATGCTCTCTATGTCATTCTACGAGTATACTGCTGCTGTCACTCTACCAGATTATGTCATTCTACGAGTGTACTGCTGCTGTCACTCTACCAGATTATGTCATTCTACGAGTATACTGCTGCTGTCACTACCAGATTATGTCATTCTACGAGTATACTGCTGCTGTCACTCTACCAGATTATGCCCAAAACCAAACGTGAGAAGTAGAAAATAGCTACAGTTTATTTCTTCCGAATTATCTACGCATCCAGTTTGGAGGCTGCCTACGAGTTGGGAACGTCCCCCTCGAGAGCCGCTGGTCGTTGGGCCCGATGTTGCGCAAACGCATTCCGAGTTTCCGTGATTCCGTTAAAGTCATCGACTGTTTTTGACCATTAGGCGCCTGCCGCAGGAAATAAACCAATCACTGGTGTTCATAAAACGTACTGCTCATAATTTTAGTGAAGTTCAAGGCGCTTATTAGAATTGATAGAGTTTAATACCGGTCGGTGGACTTTATACGTCCCTTCCTATAAAATTCTAGAGTGTGCGGACTGTAGCTTACTTGCTTTGTTTATATAGGCGAGCATAAATTGATTCAACTTTGGTATGAAGAAATAAAAAAAAAGAAGTTAAGCGAGGTGAATTAATAGTCGAGAGGATAACAGTCTGCCAAGTACCTGTACTGTCCTTAATCGTAACTATGTCTAATAATGGCATAGTAGGTATATCTAAATAGTTATTACTAGCAGCGCCCCGAGGTTTCACGCGCGTGAATGATATATGTTAATCCCATGTAGTGGCAGTAGTTCCAGGGTATAAGGTAGATATCTCCATTCCAAATTTCATTCAAATCCGTTCAGCCGTTTGAGCGTGAAGGTGTAACAAACATACACGCACACACACACACACACACACACACACACAAACTTTCGCCTTTATAATATTAGTGTGATAGCAACCATAATGTACAATAATGATTTTAAAGATTGTTGATTTATGGAACCTATATAAGCGAAATTATGTTAAACGATATTATGTTTCTTAGTATTAATATTTTTCCTTAGGATTCCCGAAGTACTGGTAGAGACTCTACTAGTTATTAACTCTACCGTAGTGTTTTCCTGAATTAACTGTAGTATTTTCGCAAGTGAGAAATATTTTTGCTGACGTAACTATGGCGTCCCAATACTGTCCTTAGCACTAATTCCAAGTCTAAGTTCAAATAATCTTACTATGTATATTGTGTATACAGACAAAAATATTACGTTTACCGTTTACCAACTTTTACTTATTTCTCCATAATCTTCGGATTACAAATTTGAACTCTATAGCTTTTCAAATATTAATTAATTTGCCACTTTGAATTGCACTGCGACTACTATGAAATTACGTCCAACTTTCAATTTAATCTGTTGGTCGTAGCAAAATTAGAGTCGCGCTTTTTTGGGCTAAAGCAAATAAAATAAGAGGCTCTAGTGGGGCGGGTTTAATCAACATTCTGATTGCTTTACGATTTTTTAGCCACTTTCATTGTCTGCGGTTGAAAAGAACCAGGAGACTGCGATAGAGTCGATACTTTTTCCTTGTAAGCTTGACATACTTTTTGCATCTTCAGACGACCGGCGCGGCGGTACTGGGTCGCGAATCGGCTTTTACATCAGTATTCAAACACGAAATTCGATATCATACCAGAACATCTTATCGCGCTTATTTATATTTAAAATTAGTGAAGTTTAGAAATGCACGATGCGAATGGGGGTGAGAACGATGTCGCCGTTTATTTGCTATCGACGATAAAAGTTAATCAGGTGTTTTGTGAAGGTACGCGAGTATGTCTGAACGTTGAGTCTTTCTACAGTGGTTTGTATACATTGAAATCCTAACTCTTAACCTAAATTCAAAGACACATGAATCCTTTCCTGTTATCTCAGTATGTATCTTTACATTTGGTTCAATGATAAGTAAAAGGATAAACGGTACCGTATGTTACGGTACGGTGCGTGCTGCACGTCATCTCAAGAATTGATGATTTCTAATCGAGAATCGTCTTTCATTCTGCGAGTACCTTAGCAGGCGGTGTATCGGCCTCGATTCACCCCACTGTCTCGCAGTTTCCATTTGAATCGCAAAAAGTTGTGAACGGTGGAGCAACGGGCGGGGCGACATCGAGCGCCATTACATGACCAGTTTACACAGACATGTCACAACAGACTTCTAGGCACCGTTTTCCTAGAGGAGATGAATCAGTAAGGGGGGCAAGGTAGCTCAACTACCGCGGTGAGATTTTAATGATACATTGTCGTTCTTAGACGGGGAACGGTTCGCGATATCGAGGAGTTCTTGCGACGTCGCCTGCGCACACCGTTATCCTATTTCCTCCCTCCTTTATGATCGGTGCATTATAATGAACATATCTAGCTACCTATTTAAGTTTACGGTTGTTCGCGAAAGACGCAAGTAATTGCTGTGTATTTTATACGCTGCGCAATCAACAAAGCTTTTACGGTAGTGCTTGCATAGATAAACATCAGGGACATGGTCGTGTGCCCACACGGAGTTCCATCGCGAGCTCGAAGAGTAGCACTCCAATCGTTTCTTGGCTGTACTTAATACCTACACAATCAATAATTATTGCTTTAGCCTTAAAACTGAAGGAATTTGAGCTTCATTTAATATTACTAGATGTATGAATCATAAGTATACCCTACATAATAATATATGTTTACGTAAATACACTGTCCTCCAAAACTTAGTACCACATTTTTAATGTCTGCCTATTCGGGCATCACGTTAAAACTATTGGACTGATTGCGATGCGATTTTCATTGTTTGATAGCTTAGGTTTTGACTAAAAACTGGTGTACTTGGCATCTCAATCCGATGAGTAGGAGCCAAGCAATTTAATAAAATCTAAATCTGTTCATTTTTTCATTTTAAAAGTGTGGTACTAAGTTTTGTATAAAAATACTGAACCGATTGCAATGCGATTTTCACTGCTGGGTAGCTTAGGTTTTGATCTAAAAACTTGTGTACTTGGTATCTCAATCTGATGAGTAGGAGCTAAGCAATTTAATAAAAAGTCTATTAATTTTAAAAGTGTTGTACTAAGTTTTGAACTCCAGTGTAATAACTCTTCTGTCAATGGAAACGTATCTACAGGCGTCTATTTGTACTATTGTATTGATCAAATGGCTCAAATGCACACCAAATAATGCCATAACAGGCAGGCCTCGGAACATATCAGGTTAAGCAACGTTTTCAAAGTGGGTCTGCGATTAGGATGGCCAAGTGCCAGCAAGGGTGACCTTGTTGCCAGCCACATAATCCAATGCAAATGCATTCATTCCAGTTTGACGCAACCACCCAAATACGTGGAGTTCTAAAGTCACAAGCAACATTGATGCGACGATCGTTTCCTGGTTATGGCTTGGAGAAGCTTTTTATCTAGGTACCTAATAAGATCGATCTCCAATTTTCGATATACTTCAGCAAAATAATATAGTACCTATTTTAAAAACTTTGATTTCATTTCACTTGTATGTGTGTATGTATCTATGTATTTTGTCCTGGAATCTTGCAATTCAAATTTCGAGTACTTCTCGATTAAAGCATATAAAAAAAACGTATATATGTAACAAGCGAAAAAGAAACCAAAAGAAAAAAAAATGGCAAAAAAAAAAGAAGGAAAACAGGTCGTAAAAGCTTTTCCTTAACTTATATTTTTTTAATTGTACTTATTACATAATATCAGGTAGTATATCGTCATTAGTATAGTAGTGTAGTGTACTCGTAGATTATCTAAGAACAGATACAATTAATTGTACTTATTACATAATATCAGGTAGTATATCGTCATTAGTATAGTAGTGTAGTGTACTCGTAGATTATCTAAGAACAGATACAATTAATTGTACTTATTACATAATATCAGGTAGTATATCGTCATTAGTATAGTAGTGTAGTGTACTCGTAGATTATCTAAGAACAGATACAATTAATTGTACTTATTACATAATATCAGGTAGTATATCGTCATTAGTATAGTAGTGTAGTGTACTCGTAGATTATCTAAGAACAGATACAATTAATTGTACTTATTACATAATATCAGGTAGTATATCGTCATTAGTATAGTAGTGTAGTGTACTCGTAGATTATCTAAGAACAGATACAATTAATTGTACTTATTACATAATATCAGGTAGTATATCGTCATTAGTATAGTAGTGTAGTGTACTCGTAGATTATCTAAGAACAGATACAATTAATTGTACTTATTACATAATATCAGGTAGTATATCGTCATTAGTATAGTAGTGTAGTGTACTCGTAGATTATCTAAGAACAGATACAATCTAGTATAGTAGTGTAGTGTACTCGTAGATTATCTAAGAACAGATACAATCTAGACCAGTATGATGAACATAAATAAATGAAAATACTATTTTCGAAGCAAGGAATCTTCTAGCTACCCACACAACTTTCGAAACATAAAAGTTTTTCAAGTTCTATCTAACTGTTAGTGATAAATCAAAAGGTCTACAAATGGATGGCCATAAAGGTGGCCACAAAAGCCGGAGTTTTAGAGCCCTTCAGAAAGTGTGTCGACGGCCCTGCGTCCCGCGCCTCGCCTTCTATCCGCTGGGCTGGAAAACATCCATGTATGCATTTTGTAGTTTTCCGTCGAACTGAGAACGTCATTATGGCAGGCACAGGCACGGCCGGCATAGGTAAACGCAGTGTCATGTTTCCGTGCAATATACCGTTCTTTGTAAGCCACTGCACGAAAGGAAGTGTTGGGAATTATTTGAGGCAATTACTTTATCTATCATTTAGGCATAGAATAACTACGTTTATGTTATGTTTAGGTAAGTAGGTAATTACTTCCGCGAATAAGAGGTATAATGTTTCAGAGATTATAAGATTAATCCTATAGATAGATAGATAGATAATACTTTATTGTAAATCTATTGTAAAAGCGATCTCTTCCAGTCAACCTTTGGATGGAAAGAAATAATGGAGTGAGAGAGGATGGCGGTGTAAACAATTAAAACAAATATATATATATACATAACGAGATAGATGTTGGTTATTTTCTAAATAAATTGATATATATATATATATATATATATCCTATCAATTATCCTATCGATTTATTTTAGTATCCTATCAATTTATTTAGAAAATAACTAACATCTATCTCGTTATGTATGAACTTCATTTCGCATTATATAATAGCATTTTTGTATCTATGAGTGTACATACTTAAACTGCATGCATACAGCGCGTTGAAAAGGTGCAATATCAATAAAGTTTGACCACAAGGAAACACCATTCCTCGTTGTCAAACCAGTTGGACTTAATAGTTTGACTACGAGGAATCACCGATTATTTGCTCTTCAAAATCCCTACTTAATTAAATAGCTTAATAAATATTACCTATCGTTACCAGAACTTAATGAATTCATTAACTCATATAGTATAATGAATGGATATTGCAAATTGACCATTAATTTCTTGATTTTCATAACTTTCTAGAGACACCAAAATCTATACTTATACTAAAGCAGTACGTAACAAAAACTGTACAATGAAGATAATTTAAAAAAAACTGGTGTACTTAAAATAGGCTACTAAACAAAAAAAAACATTTTTAAATCGTGTCTGTCTATTTGTCTGTATGTTTGTTCGCATATCACGTAAAAACTACTGAACCGGTTTTCACTGTTGGATAGCTTAGGGTTTGATTTAAAAACTAGGGTATCTTAATACGATGATTAGATGCCGAGCAATCGATAAAAACTTTTTGACAGCTGAAGGAATTTTGTTCAAATATTGGTATATTGGTATTTTAGAACTTGGAATAGTAAATAGAGTACTGTTAACCTAGAGAAATGACTACGCGTGCGAAGCCGCGGATATAGCTAGTCTCTCATAAATCTGTTTCGTCAGGTACAAGCATGTCACCTAGGTAAGATGTTTAACTCATTCCAATGTTAATGCAAATAAGGGTAAGTTCATTCAATTGTCCTCACGAGCTATAAAGTACGCATTCATAAGCCCCGCACTTGAGTTAGTGTTAGTACCCTGACTCTGAGGGCAGTGGTCTTAGGGAGTGGTGCGTAGTGTTGCCAATGTATGAGCTTCCCAGAATTGTTTCGTTATTCTGTAAATCTAGACTATTTTAATAGGGAGAGTTGTAATTTATTTATTTTCTTGTATAACATTCTTTAGATCTATGTTTTGATCACTATACCTATCACCTGGCAAATAGTAATGATGTGGTCGGAGACGGTGAACCTAAGCCTAGAATGGTGCTGGTACTGCTGGCACTCAAGGAGTGCTGATGCTGGAGCACCCCAAAAAGGGGCTTGAAGACTATTTTTCTAATAGCGATGTGGTAGCTGGCCAGGTAGCGGGCGGACACTTAATTTGAGTGTTCTATGTTATTCCTCTGTTAACACATTAAAATTAAACGATACAATTTGTCTATATATATCTGACTTATCCTCAGGTCAGGTCAGGAAGCGAACTTGCTGAACTGCTATTTACACTTATGTCAACAAGAAAAATTACGCATATAAAAAAAACTGACTGAGAATAGTTGCTCTATATAGTGCCACAAAGGAACAGACATACGTACGTAGGCTGATAAACACAATACCATAGTCGGGTAAAAAGTACAAAGTTAAATCGGGTATCAAGTATCAATAATCGGGCTCAATCAGGTAAACAGGAGGCCTAGGAGGTTAAATAGATGTTACCTACTATTTGAGAGGATGTTGAAATATGGAGGGAACCTGATACAGCACCCGTGGCAGCACGGGTGCGAGGGGGTGAAGAGGGCAGCCAGCAGGGCATTGCGCAATGCATTACAATAACGCGACAGTACGTGCCGCGGCCGCTGCGCCCGCGCAGGGGTCACGCCCGGCCCCACTCGATTCGGGGAACGCGTATTGACACGCCTAGACAATAATCCATGAGAAATTAACTGCAGGCGCATTATGCAAGGTTCCCAGTGATAAGGCTGAGGCAATGAGAAAAATAAAAACCCATTGAACTTTTTTTTTTAATTGACACTTTATGTACCCTTACAGTCATAGTTACCTAGACCATAATGTAAACAGGGTGGTAATTTAATACGGGGCATAAAAACGACATTCGAATTTACGTACGTATCCCGGCATAAGAGCAGCTACCTAAACCAATGCGGTAGGTATACTAAGAGTACAATTACTGTGGCTGTAGATACAGAAAAACGATCAGACTATCACTATTTTTTACACGACTGCGAAGGGTTTTGTTTTTGGGTTGAATGTATGTTTGTACGTTTCTATGGCGTGATGGATTTTAATAAATTAGGTATATTATTGAATTCATTCCAAAGATATAGAAATAACACTAAAAAAAAAACGACTGCGAACAAATTTAATAAGAGGCATATAAGTTTTAGATTCTTGATTTTGAAATTTAGGATACAGTCGGAAGCATCATTCAGTTCATTTCTCCTTTGACGGAATGAGCTAGAAACTATGAGCTAGAAACCATTAACCATAACCTCATTTTTTTATAATATTTTTTGAAGTATTGAAGTAGTCTATTTAGATACATCTGCACACTTTTTTTTTAATTTATCTTTCAGTCAGAAAATAAGACTATGCGTGGCAATCTATCCTGTTTCTTGGTTCAATAACAATAAAATACTATAATATAAAAAATAATAATAATACTATAATAGAATATGAGACCAATTGAGGGTTTAAGTAATTCTTCTGAGCTTACCTAGCCTAGTTTACTTAGCTTAGCTACCAAGCTATACCTTATTCTAAAAGATTCAGTAGCAACAAAACACAGAGATCTCTGTTCTTTGCTACAAAATAATAAGGTTGGACTTGGTACCAATGATGTTATATATAAACTCATTGGTTGGTACCAAACAAAGTTTCAATTATATGTATTTAGTGTAGGTTGTCAATACCTACCAAGATAATCCTTTTAAAAATAAATAAGTATCAAAATCAACCTTGTGGCGAAGCTAACATTATGTTGTTACAGGTTACTTTTCACACAAATAGGTACATTTATTTAACGCTTTTACTGAAGGAAAGGTGGTAAAGAAAATTAGAAGCTTAACAATACTCATTGTATTTCCTAGCTACACTTGCACAGAGCAACATATTTGAAATTTGATGATAAATCTACTGAAACACAAAAACAGTAGACAGCCAGGTATGTACCTACCTACGTCAAACCGGAAATTCACAGGATCCGTGAGAGATGAATCAAGCCAGTGACCTCCTAGCTTTCGTTTTATCCATATAACCATTCAACCACATCATAAATATGAGCCCCTGCCTATATGTATGTACCTATATGTATATCGAATCTGAACATGTACTATGAAAACAGATTTGTACTTATCGTAAATACACAACCAACTGGCAAGACCGCATCAAATGTTTCAACTTTGTTCAGACAGACTGATGTCAAACGCTTTACCGTTTTAGCCAAAGAATAACTTACTCGTATATCTGCTATTTAATTTACATGCCACTTGATCTTACCTAATTATCGGAAACTTATCCGACTGTGGCTGTGTTTCGCAATCACTAACCACCGTGATTGCGATACACAGCCACAGTAATTACTGTCATATTAGTTAAAAATAGCTTATCCGAAACTTAATTCGGATATTATAAAACAAATAAAGTCTAATAGTGAAAGATGTACAACAAATTATTTGCCCCCGAGTTTTTCATCGGATATGAAAATGGATTACAAAACTAAAAAATGCATGAGTATTTTCAAAATGATCGAAACATTTTGTGTGTTCACATAACGTCGTTCCGCTCTCTGATCCGACTAAATATGGATTTAAATACCCTGGAGGCCTGTATCCCGTAACATTACGGTCTCAAACTTCGTCTCAAAATATGTTTAGAAGTGGTTGGTGCCTACTTGAGGTGCCGCCATTCAAATGAGTCAATCTCTGTTGTTTTACTATAAATAGAGTTTCCCACGCTTGGAGTGCACATTCTGTTGTGCTTGAGCCTTTCGCGACACTGTTACTGTACTTAATTGTAACGAAAAAACCGGACAAGTGCGAGTTCAACTCGCGCGGAGAGGGTTCCGATGAATGTATTATCTGACAATAAGACCATAGACTTCTTATAGGTTTTCCTGTAATTTATAAGTATGTGATCATTATTTTTACAATTTTTGACTGGTGAATTTTCATAAATTTTCATAAATAACTCTATATTTTAAAATTATAAAAATTATATTTGTGTCCCTCACAAAATCACAAAGTCAGTCCCTTTCAACGGTAGGTTTGGTTTGCAAAACTGTGTTTTTAATTTAATATTAAAATGTAACCCCGAAAGTGACCCCCATATTCTAAATTCATTTATTAATTAATTCTTATGTGTACCAAATCTCAACGTAATCCAGTACAGTACATTCGGAGAAAGTTGACAAATGGACAGACAGACACACGATCCTATAAAGATTCAGTTTTTTTTTTCAATCGGACGTGTAGAACCCCAGAAACTGGTGATTTGTAGACATGAGAGTAAAATGTAAATTACAAATGTTGAAAGTTTTTATCTCACAATAATTAAGAGCAAGGAAAAGGGCTGCATACGTATTTTCAAAATGATCGAAACATTTTGTGAAATATTAAAATTCAGTTTTAATAATTAATTTTTGCTAATGAGTACCGAATATTTTTTAATATTCGGTACTCATTAGCTTACCTACCAATAGAAGATTCGAAGTGTTGCTACAAGGCCAATATTGGCTATCTAGCTAGATATAACTAGATAGACCAGCCAGCGCCGAACTAAGTAAGTACCAACTCGGATACCTAAGCATTTTTTCTATCATTTGCATAAATAAACCACACAAACATAGCAGATGCCTATGCCTACCTACTTGTATACCTTCTACTATTAAACGTTGACTCCAATAAAAACATTTTTAACTTAATTTGCTTTTAATTAAACACGTGTCTGAATAATCTAATCAAGTCCTGACAGGATCTATTTGCGGCCAGTCGCTAGGTGGCAGACTCAATAGAGAAGTGATCCAGCGTCCACGCAAGGATGCGCGGGCGCCGCGCGTTTCTTTTTAGAAAGTGGCACGTGGCGGGGTTGTTCACCCTGCGCGATCCGGGTCACGCCGCTCCCCGCGCGCGCTTCCCCGCCCTGCACCCGCACCGACTCGTCTAGGTAGCTAAGTACCCCATGTGAGTTCACTCTAGTCCTTGATAAGGGGACTTCATTGACGCCGTCTTAATCAAACCGGGTCAGCGGATAAGGCACTCCCAGTCGCAGTCGCACCCAGCTCGTGTGAGGCAGGATTCCGATTTTGCGAATCGATAACGGATTACCGGACACTTACGGATAACTACACTATTGGCGTTTTTGATTAAATGTTTCAGGTCAACTTGAATGATATTTATATAGTAATAAATTGGTATAAGTACTGCGAATTATCATCTTTTAGTATCGTATGTATGCCTATATTTATTAGCTTTTTTAAGTACATACCTGTCACATTATTATTATAAAAACAAAAGTCTAAATTAGTGTGAGTTTGTTACACCTTCATGGTTAAACGCCTAAACGAATTTGGATGAAATTTGGTATGGAGGTAGCTCATACCCTGGATTAATACATAAGTTACTTTTTAACCCGGAAAATGCACGGTTCCTGAGGGACGCGGTGAAACCGCGGGGCGCACCTAGTAATAATATACAAATGTACAGGGCCCCAATGAGATTTTACCAATAGAGACGTCATACATTATAAACAATGAGATTTTAATAACATCATTGCAGGGCCCCAATTCTACTAAATCACTTGTAATGACAATTTTCGCAAAATTTTCGCTTTTACAACGAAAATTAAAACGAAAAAGCTTTAAAAGAAAGTAACCTCGAAATGCGACAATTTCCACAAAATATTCGCTTCTACCACTTTTAAAAGGTAAAAGCGAAAATTTTGCGAAAATTGTTGAAAATTGTCATTACAATTGTTTTAGTAGAATTGGGGCCCTGTTTGTTTGTCGTATGAGGTAGTGCTGGCCTCTGGTGTCAGCTTTGTTCAAGCCACCCGCTGCCATGACTTAACGACTGCTATTAATCAATAACAGCCGGGACCTTATGTACTTATTCGACAGAAAGCAACTGGTTACTATCGATATAATGTCTACAGATTCAGAAACATCCTACCAGTAATTAGTTAGATGCCCCGTAGATACTAGTATAGGTACAATTACATGACACTACGCTAACTAAGTAGATAGGACGCGTGTAGGATCGGAGTAAGGAATGAAATAAGTATAAACCGAAATCTCTACCGTAGACTTCACAGATTATGAATTGAAATCAATTTTTTATTCAAACCAATAAATTACCTAAAACTATTTCTTATATCATTTACTTACATCTTTATTAACTAACTACATAATGTGATGTAGTCAATCTGTATCCTTCATTACAGATCTCGTTGTAGATAGTAGTTTTTGCAAGTGATTGACATACTGAAAATTACCACAACACAGCGACAAACACTCATAACTGACTTTAAAAAGGAGTAGATTATTTGCTCGTTTAGTTATAATTGTTTTGTTCTAGTCTTCGCTCATATTCTTCGCACAGCATTGGTCGACAACCTGTCATACTCTTGAGCATTTGCTCTCACTTGGTTGGATTCGCTAATGGTCGGATTCTCATTTCGCCGGATTCAGTACAGACAATAAATATTATAAACATATTATTAGATAAGCGACGTTTTAGACATAAATTAATTTGTCCGAGGTACACGCAAAAATTACTAGATGGATTTTATGCTGGTTTGTTTTTTATATAGTGTAACGGTAGCCACAGTTACCGCTCGAATTGAACACTCTAATTGTACTTGGTGGGTTAAGTTTTTGACTGTTAAAGTGATATATAATGTAGCCTTTACAATAAAAACACTTTGACTTTATTAGATAAATCCGTGTCCAATATGAATAATAAGAGAAGTTCATTAAAATTTTCAGAAATAAGAAGCCGACTCCGTGAATATCTGACCAAGTGCTAATTAGCAAAAAACTGTATTCCGGCGTAATGAGAATCCGACCATTAGCACATAATAAATAATAGTACAAGCTAAGCTAATTCGACCAAGTGAGAACAAACGCTCCTGAGTAATCATCACACGTCCTTAAAATAAGTACCTATCTAATAATATTAATAACTAATAAATAAATTAAACTAAAATTAATATTATTATTATTATTATTTATATTAATATAACTCGGTCAGAGCCTCAAGACGAAAGTTTATATTCAGTGCGTGTTGCCAGTGATGACATACGGCACTGAGACGTGGTCGCTAAACTATTGGTCTCATACACAAGCTCAGAGTTGCGCAGCGTGCAATGGAGAGAGCTATGCTCGGTGTTTCACTACGTGATAGAATCCGAAATGAGGAAATCCGTAGAAGAACCAAGGTTACCGACATAGCTTTCAAAGTTTGCAAGTTGAAGTGGCAATGGACAGGCCATATAGTTCGCAGAACCGACAACCGCTGGGGAATAAAGGTTCTCGAATGGCGGCCACGAACAAGCAAGCGAAGTGTGGGGAGACTCCCACACTATGGACCGACGACATTGTAGCCATCGCAGGAAATCGGTGGATGGAGGTGGCACAAGATCGCTCGTCATGGCGCTCTTTGGGGGAGGCCTATGTTCAGCAGTGGACTTCTAAGGGCTGACATGTTGATGATGACTGATATAATGAATGCTAACACTTATGATGCTGTCCATCCGTGCAGCAGAACTCCTTGCCAGCGGAGAAGCTGGTGGGCGTCCAGTCACCGCCGCAGTTCTTGATGAAGAGGAACGCCTTCTCCCGGTGCACGTCACGTTCCACCGCGCCGCAGATCACGGGGCCTGCTTTGGGCAGGTATTTGAGGATCTGAGGAGGGAAGACAAGTTCATCATTGGTAGCTATCCAAACACTGAAGCTCATGGCTGCTTTAAACAACAAACACAAATTTAAAAAAAATGTAGCCCCGACTCCTCATCCCCATTATAGCTAAGAACCATCACGATCGGTTTGTTCCCAGTAGTACCACTGCTCAGTACCACCAGCAAATTGCATTCTCACTAGTTCCCCCCCCCCCCCCCCCTCAAGTTGTTTTAATGGTGGTACTGGTGGGAATATTATTCAGTACCACCCTTGGTACTCACATCAGCTTTCAAACAGAAAAAATACATCAAAATCGGTCCATTCGTTTGGGAGCTACGATGCCACAGACAGACACTCGGATACAATGATACATACATACACTCCCTAAGCTTATAACACCCCTCTCTTCTCGAGTTCGGGGGTTAAAAATTTCCCAGGTCTTTCCTAAAAGCCTCCGGGGCGGAGTTGGTGAGGAGCTGACTGCGAACCGTGAAGTTGCGGACTCGAAACCCGCGCCTGGGAAATAATTATGTGTGGCAGGTATTTCCTGAACCTGAGTATTTGTAGTCCCATGGTCTTTTTAGTTCCTTATTCTGCTAGATAAGTGCAGAGAATCCTAGTTTGGGTCGTGACGCGATCATATCTTTTTAGTTCCTTATTCTGCTAGATAAGTGCAGAGAATCCTAGTTTGGGTCGTGACGCGATCATATCTTTTTAGTTCCTTATTCTGCTAGATAAGTGCAGAGAATCCTAGTTTGGGTCGTGACGCGATCATATCTTTTTAGTTCCTTATTCTGCTAGATAAGTGCAGAGAATCCTAGTTTGGGTCGTGACGCGATCATATTTTTTTAGTTCCTTATTCTGCTAGATAAGTGCAGAGAATCCTAGTTTGGGTCGTGACGCGATCATATCTTTTTAGTTCCTTATTCTGCTAGATAAGTGCAGAGAATCCTAGTTTGGGTCGTGACGCGATCATATATTTTTCTCGACAATAAAAATAACGCCTATTGTTTAATCTACGACGTGGCTCTTCCTTCTTTCAATGAAAAGTGCCCATTTTACAGTTGATATCCACGCCAATATATAAAAGTGAAACGTTGTCTGTTTGTTTGGGGAGCTTTCACTTTTAAAAGTTGAAAAATCCATATATTTTTCGATATGTATCTATTGTGATATTTATATCACTTCGTGAGAATTGCCCCCCTGGCTTGCTATATCAACTCCCTTAGCTTTGTACTTTTTACCCGACTGCGCGGGTATTGTGTTTATCAGCCTATATATTGTCATATATGTTTGTTCCTTTGTGGCGCTCAAGAGACCAAACGCGTGGGCCGATGTCAATGATTCTTACGCATCTTATTCTCTTTTGCATCTTCTTTATTCTTATTAGGGCGCGCGCCTGGACGCTCGCCCATAGTAACTATTTAGTAATATGTGTTAAGACGCCATACATTTGCTTGCTTGCTATATCAACTCCCTAAGGGTACCTACCACATCAAGACACGTGCTGATGCAATGCTTGTTGCCGACACCTCCGCACGGGAGGGTCGGCTCGTCGGCGTCGTAGGTGACCACCGGCTCGCCCTGCGGCGGGCCGCGCGGCCTGCTCCGCCGGCCGAGCTTGACGCCTACTTGCTGGGACATGAACACTCCGCATTGGCAGGGTTCTACCTGAAATGCACACAAAACTACATATATTTTAGCCTTACAGCAGGTTAGTGCAGAACTTTGGATTACAAGATCTTGCGCCGCACTACACTGCGTCATCACTCTGAGATAACATGGAAGCAGCAAAATATGTGTCCCTAACCCTAAGCCCTAGGCGGACTTTGCAGAAGAGTACCGCTAATACCTACCTACTCTGATATACACTGGCCTTCAAAACGTAGTACCACACTTTTATGTCTGTCTGATCGCGCATGACGTTAAAACTACTGGACCGATTGCGATGCGATTTTCATTGGTTGATAGCTTAGGTTTTGACTAAAAACTGGTGTACTTGGCATCATTTCGGTGTGCGTGATTTCGGTCGCGCAACTCACTGGCGACGTATTAAAATGTATTGATGTCAGACGTTTGGTATTTGGATCGAGGTATATGTTTTTTATTGTGTTTTTTTTTTGTTTTTTTATTTTTATATTATATGTATATGAATATATAAGTGTTTCGATACTTGTATTTGGGTAGGGTTTGTTTAGCTTGGGGGTTTTTTATTGTGTATATATATTTATATATATTATTTGTATATAAGTGTTTTTCTGGCCTCCAGGCCTTAGCTTTTCTTTCATTTATAATTTTCATTAGTTCAATCTGGGGTAGGGTTTTGTTTAGCGTGGGGTTTTACTTGTGTTAATTTTACCATTTATCATTTGTCTGACTTACAGTTTTGGCGGAAGTAAGCTACATATTTTTATTTTGTTCATTTTAAATATGGATTTCCGCAAAGTAACGCCTGAATCTATCAATTGTACTTGGCATCTCAATCCGATGAGTAAAAGCCAAGAATTTTAAAAGTGTGGTACTATTTTTTGTAAGAAACTACTGGACTGATTGCGATGCGATTTTCACTGTTGGATAGCTTTGTTTTTTACCTAAAAACTGGTGTAACTTTTACCTCAATCCGATGAGTTGGAGCCAAGAATTTTAAAAGTGTGGTACTAAGTTTTGAAAGAAATTACCGGACCTATTGCGACGCGATTTTCACTGTTTTATAGGTTAGGTTTTGACCTAAAAACTGGTGTAACTGGTACCTCAATCCGATGAGTTGGAGCCAAGAATTTTAAAAATGTGGTACTAAGTTTTGAAAGAAACTACCGGACCTATTGCGACGCGATTTTCACTGTTGGATAGGTTAGGTTTTGACCTAAAAACTGGTGCAACTGGTACCTCAATCCGATGAGTTGGAGCCAAGAATTTTAAAAATGTGGTACTAAGTTTTGAAAGAAACTACCGGACCTATTGCGACGCGATTTTCACTGTTGGATAGCTTAGGTTTTGACCTAAAAACTGGTGCAACTGGTACCTCAATCCGATGAGTTGGAGCCAAGAATTTTAAAAATGTGGTACTAAGTTTTGAAAGAAACTACCGGACCTATTGCGACGCGATTTTCACTGTTTTATAGGTTAGGTTTTGACCTAAAAACTGGTGTAACTGGTACCTCAATCCGATGAGTTGGAGCCAAGAATTTTAAAAATGTGGTACTAAGTTTTGAAAGAAACTACCGGACCTATTGCGACGCGATTTTCACTGTTGGATAGCTTAGGTTTTGACCTAAAAACTGGTGCAACTGGTACCTCAATCCGATGAGTTGGAGCCAAGAATTTTAAAAGTGTAGTACTAAGTTTTGAAAGAAACTACCGGACCTATTGCGACGCGATTTTCACTGTTGGATAGGTTAGGTTTGACCTAAAAACTAGTGTAACTGGTACCTCAATCCGATGAGTTGGAGCCAAGAATTTTAAAAGTGTGGTACTAAGTTTTGAAAGAAACTACCGGACCTATTGCGACGCGATTTTCACTGTTGTATAGGTTAGGTTTTGACCTAAAAACTGGTGTAACTGGTACCTCAATCCGATGAGTTGGAGCCAAGAATTTTAAAAGTGTGGTACTAAGTTTTGAAAGAAACTACCGGACCTATTGCGACGCGATTTTCACTGTTTTATAGGTTAGGTTTTGACCTAAAAACTGGTGTAACTGGTACCTCAATCCGATGAGTTGGAGCCAAGAATTTTAAAAATGTGGTACTAAGTTTTGAAAGAAACTACCGGACCTATTGCGATGCGATTTTCACTGTTGGATAGCTTAGGTTTTGACCTAAAAACTGGTGCAACTGGTACCTCAATCCGATGAGTTGGAGCCAAGAATTTTAAAAGTGTGGTACTAAGTTTTGAAAGAAACTACCGGACCTATTGCGACGCGATTTTCACTGTTGGATAGGTTAGATTTTGACCTAAAATCTGGTGTACTTAGTATCTCAATCCGATTTGTAGGAGCCATGCAATTTCAGTACAAAACTCAGTCTGTTAGTTGCTGAATATATGTAGCCAAAAACTAATTCAACCATGGACTTATAAAAAATTTATGTAAGAAGGTACCACCACGGAAAAATTACGAAGCCAAAAATAAAAATAGAAATAAGATCGATGACACCCTGTTATTTTGTTTTACTCAAACAATACTAGTAATGTGGTCATTATTTCGACAACCTTCTTTGGGCAAAGTCGACCTGGCCGCGCTGCTTGAATAGGCGCCAGCAAAGTTGTATGGAATTTCATTACTGTCGTGTTTTGCGGCCAGCAATTTCCTTTGAAAATCCATTATTGTCGTCTTTTGTCGTAGCACTATTATTTATTCCGTGGGTTCGTTAACCCCGAACGCGAAAAGAGAGGCGTTGTAGCTCCCAGACGAATGGACCGATTTTGATGGTTTTTTTTCTGTTTGAAAGCTGATGTGATCATGATTGTTGTTGTTGTTGTTGTTTCTGTTTCTGTTACTGTTACTGTTGTTGTGGTCGTTGTTGTTGTCTTTGTCGTTGTCGTTGTTGTTTTCGTTGTTGTTGCATTGTTTGAGTAAATTCTTATTATATAAGCTGGTTTTACTTAAATTCCTCGCATTGTTTGAGTAAAGCACTATACAAGCCTTGGTCCGCAATGACTGTCCGCGCTATAACGGCCATCAAGGGCTGCAATGCTGACCGCACTGTGATGGCCTCGAACTTAACTTAGCTACGCTCTCGACCATCATCATCGCTGCCAGCAACGCAGTCATTACAGACCGCGGCAGTAATGTACTATTATTTAAATATTACATGAACCTATCTATCTATATATAACAACATTAAAATATCAACACAGTTTAGTATAAAAAGAGACCAGAATATTTTTGTGAAAACCAGGTTATATCAAATCACTATACACACTAATATGAATAAAATGTTATTCCGAAAAAAAATTAATCGACTTCATAATAAAAATGATATTTTGTAAACAACCACTCAAAAAATAAAATATTTACAATTGAGCCAAAACAGTATCACTTTATCGAAATTACCAACGTAATG
The DNA here is from genome assembly GCA_946251855.1 of Alsophila aescularia. Taxonomy (NCBI): domain Eukaryota; kingdom Metazoa; phylum Arthropoda; class Insecta; order Lepidoptera; family Geometridae; genus Alsophila; species Alsophila aescularia. Next base: position 38,583,828 of record OX276379.1, read on the forward strand.
CAAAAATAAAACATAAGATAAGAAAGAGTTGTGACGAGGTCCAAACCTCTTTCATAATAATACTCATTTGATCTCTTAATTCTTTCATAATCCATATCTTTTCATTTTTTATAGTTGGTCATCATTGATTGATTCTACATACAAATAACCTGTCACTCGAATATTGATTTTTGGAAAAACCGAAATAATATTATAAAATTCATAAATAAGTCTATAACAACTTGAATTACTCTTTTAAATATATATATATATATATGATAATACCTACATAAGAGATTATTTTCATCCGTATTGTATCACCACGAAATTCTCAAAGTGCTCCCTATTGTTCCTGTTCCTGTAATTCTGTGTCACTGAGGTTTGGGTCCTGGGCTAGTGGGACAAACCCAAACCCTAGGACCGCCTCGTGACAGAGTTTTTTGAAGGCGGTGCCAAGCCGGGCCATAATTATCAATATGGTTGAGCTTATTCAAAAAGATAATGTCTTAAACGGCTTGACGTGCAATTTAAAAGCTTTATTAATAAGCTTGTAACCACTACATTCCCTTTGGCGCTGTGAACGTGTGAAAGTCAAAATCTGCTCGTGTGAGTCTCTTATTTTATCTCTTCTGCGTTTCGTGTTCTGTATGAGGGTGCGTCATAGACAACTGCATATTACTTCGTACGTAGATAGGTATGTACGAGGGCTGTTTGATAAGTAATTTTAAAAAGTAAAAATTTTTTTTTTTTTAAACAAATTACATTTATTTCTCAACAAGTCTCCTTTGAGGGCCAAACACTTGTTCGAGCGAGTTCCAATTTTTTTATCCCCTCCAAAAAATACGTTTTGTCGAGGTCTTCAAAATAGCCATTTACACCTGCGATGCAGTTTTCATTTGTCAAAAATATTTGCCCTCCAAGCCATTTTTTCAGATTTGGGAATAGGTAATAATCGCACGGAGCTAGGTCCGGCGAATACGGCGCATGCGGAACCAGCTCGAAGCCCAACTTGTGGATTTTGGCCATTGCAATAGCTGACGTGTGCACTGGGGCATTGTCTTGATTGTCAACAAACGTGGCACCCATCGTGCAGACAGCTTTGTCATACCCAAAACTTCATGCAGGATTTTATGTACTCGCTTAGTGGAGATGCCTGTGTTCTCAGCTATTTCAGGCACCTTCACTCGGCGGTCGTCGCGCACAATATTATGGACTTCTTCAACAACATCCTCAGTAGTGACTTCGATTGGGCGACCAGAGCGTGAAGCATCAGATGTGCTTGACCGACCGCGTTTAAAATCATTTATCCAGTTATAAACAGTCTGCAACGTTGTTGCGTTAGTGCTATGAACAGAATCAAGTTCAGTTTTTATTGTGGCAGCACTGCAACCCTTCATAAAAAAATGTTTTATAATGGCACGAAATTCAGTTTTTTCCATAGTTGTTGAAAATTTCCGAGTGATCACAGTTAAACAATGGTTAAACTGACAAAAACTTGTTTTTTTTTTTGCTGAATTTTAGTCAGTCTTCATTTGAAAGATTGTGCCTGCCAGTGTTAATGCCATTTACCAGAAAAAATGTGTCAAACAGCCCTCGTATTAATTTTGTAAAGATATTAGATATAAATGATTTTGGCACCGCCTTCAAAAAACTCTTTCTTACCTTATGTTGTATTTTTGCATTATTATTACGTTGGTAATTTCGAAAAAGTGATACTGTTCTAGCTCAATTGTAATAATTTTATTCTTTTTAGTTGTTGTTTACAAAATATCATTTTTATCAACTCGTTTTTTTTTTTTGGAAAAATATTTTATTTTTTGCTTTCAGTGGCCTAAGCAAACATCGGAAAGAATATATGCCAAAGAAAATAGAAGACACTCACTCACTTTAGACTCAAAGCGTTGTAAATTAAAACCAAGGATGAATAAACCGACTTAGATAACAACTGAATTAGTTTTGACGAAAATTATCTATGATTTCAGTGGAATGAAATGGAACTCTTTAAATAAATGGATACACATCTCGTAGATATGAGGAAACATAAACCCAAAACAAATGGATTTATAAGTTGTAAATACTGTGATGATGTATGTGTCCTTTTGTAAAGCAATATTTAACGAGACACCACTAGTACCACTTAAGACCTGAGGACTCATCGAGACCAATCAATTTAGCCTAAACTCGAAGGGGTTTCATCATTCGATGGTTGGGTAATGGGTTCCTATGACTCCATTTCCATCATCAGACCCTCGATACCTCATTAGACCAGAGAACTTATGAAGACAAACCCAATGAAATCAAACTCGAAGGGGTTCCATTATTTGATTGTTGAGTTCCTATGACTACTTTCCTGCTACATCATCGGAACCTGGATACCACATAACACCAGAGAACTCACCAAAACAAACCAAATGAGCCCAAACTCAAAGGGGTTCCATCATTTTGTTGTTGAGTACCTGTGACTACCTTCCGGTTCCATCATCAAACTCTGGAAACCACATTAAACTAGAGAACTCATCAAGACAAACCAAATGAGCCCAAACTCGAATGGATTCCATGATCTGATTGTGACTACTACTACTACTACACTACACTACTACACTGTAGTTTTTTAATTGTCATCAGAACTACACCCATGTGCAAAACTTCAACATCTTTGGACGTCCTTAAATTGTTCAAAATTGACTTGCAGTCCTAAACATTATGACACAGTGAATTAAATTAAAGCTTGTTTAAAGCTACTAAACCAATTTTGATGAAATTTATACAGTACCATTATTTATTTTGTGACAGTACCACACTAGAGGTCTTCTTACTCAAGTAAAAACAATCATCTAATTCGGCTCAGAAATCCCAAGGTGTTAGAGAACATAAAGTATAAAACAAATAGATTTTCTAATAAAATGACTGAACCAATTTTGATAAAGTTTATATGGGACTACACATAAAGTTTATCCTTTTGAATAAAAAAAACAATAAATAAAAGGCAAAATCGAATGGATTTACACAAAAACAATTTTTTCTCGAAAAACTGCTGAACCAATTTTGATACATTTTATATGGAGAGAATTTTACCTGGAGAGTATACCATTTCAAACCAAAAATGAGTTTTCAAAATCGGTACGCAATTGACGGAGATATCGACTGACATACATTAAAAAAAACTATATATAGTCGAACATATAACCTCCTTTTCTTAAGTCGCTTAAAAATGCGAAAGTTTGTGAGCGAGTGAATTATGTATATTTATTACTTCTTCACGCTGAAATTACTGAACGGATTTTGATGAAATTATGTACATAGATACTTTAGGAATTGGAATAACACATATTACAGGTACTTTTTATCATCTTCATCATCCATCATCCATGCAGGAAAAACCGCAGGGCGAAGCTAGTCCGTAATATTAAGTATTATCAGCAGAACCATTACGATAGTAGGTTCTGTAGGGATCACAGCTTTTATAAATAGTTAGTTTATGCATTAATTTTGTAATCGTGAATACAGTGATGAAAAATTTACTCAAAATCCTTGTGTAGGTATTATATGGTTTGGACTTACATCATCATAATCAGCGTCAGGGTCAATTTCAGCGTCTTCTTCAGACTGGTATCTATCCTCCCGTTTCAGCTTCCTCCGACCCTCGCTGGTGGTCGCTAACACCAGGCAAGTGACCAGCAATACGTAGATCTGAACAGCACGCATCTTGGGCACCCTCAGTCAACCTTGTGTGAATGATAATTTTAATAAAGTTTAGGAAGGTACGCGACAGAATGTCAATCCAGGCTGACAGTAAGTTCTGTACATTCATTTTACGTTAAAAAAATACCTACAGCACCATAATTTTTGTCAAAATTTTAAAACCCCGATCATAATTTTGATTAGAATGGTTTCGTAACGTTAAAAACTCAATTTGAAAGTGTATTGATGCCACGTACAGACGGATCCCCTCGATGTAGGTTTTCATCCCCAACTCACCATCAGACCCTCATTATATGCGACCCTCATTCTACTCATCGGATTGAGCCGCCAAGTACATCAGTTTTTAAGTCAAAACCTAAGCTATCCAACAGTAAAATGGCATCGCAATCGGTCCAGTATTAGATTTATTCAAACTTAGTACCAAACTTTAAAATTAATAGCTTTTTTATATATATCTTTCATATCATTATGAAGTGTGCCGGGATCTGCGTCGGCAACTGTTTGCTGATGACCATGCTGCCTGGCAGTTCGGCGGATGTAACGCATTATTGTCGCACCCACAATCAAAAGATCCCGGAAAGCTGTTTGATTTATCTAAGGCAGCCGTTATACCCTGTAAAGTAGTTTTTAAAAGTTAATAGCTTTTGTTTAACTTGCAATGTTTGTATGTTTTGTTTAGGCATATATATATATATATATCACATTATTAAAAAAACGAGACTCACCAAACGAAAACACTAGAAAAAATGCTAACTCAAAATCCCGTGTTTGCAGTTTTTGCACTGTCCCCCTCAGTAATCACAGCAAAACTAGCCACTGAACTTGACCCGACACTATATAAACTACATAAGCACGATTAGACAGCTACCCATATCGAAAACGTTAGTGCAGCTATTTTAACAAACTGCTGTACGTGCTGAAAAAGCCCGTCTAGAATGCAAACGTGAATGTTAGCGTTACGAGAAGATAGATTACGATACGTACGTGTCCGTTGAAGTAATGTTAGAGATCCTTATCAGATACTTTACATTTTTCTTATACTTCATATCACGAATAAGTCTACTGCAGAACATGGGCCTTACAAATAGTAGGTTTATCATAATCACCACGCGTGGTCGCCTGCTTGTAGATCGCAGTAGGTAGAGGTTCTTACTTACACAGCTGCATGCTGCCTCCCAATTCCTGGATTCACTTTGAGGTTCTCACAGCACCCGCATCATGAGAAGAGCTGGAGTGGACCTATTATTAAGCCTACGGGCCTACACGGCTATTCTTACACTTATAAGTAATAGTTAGAATCAGCAAGTTATAGATTTATTGCCAAGATATCACTTTTCACTGCGACATATCGGATGAGCGCCCCGGGTCCATGTGGGTAGAAAATAATTACTTTGAATCAAGGAACCGAAATAGATTTAAAAAAAAAACTACTGAACCAATTATCATGAAATAATTATGGGACTTTTAAAATTACATTCGAAGATAGAAAGACGTTCAATAAGTTTAGTTGTCGGTATCAATATGATTAACTAATCGGGTAGTTTAAAAATGGGGGACCTCAATGCCTATCGATTAACACCTGTTTTGCGATTCCATATATATCCATATATATCCTGTATTCCATATATTTTTTAACATAATCTTTTTTTAACCAAGCTAACACAAGTATTCAAATGACTTTTTGTATGTTGGTAGTCCAGTAGTGACCATCTAAGGAGGCACCCACATCATATAGTAATAATAGTTATTTGTTATGCAAGGCTGCAAAGTGATTTTTGGCGAGAGTACTTGTATTGAAACCAGAGCAAGCGAAGAATTCTAGGATTAAATATAGAAATAAATATAGAATCCTGAGCGTAGCGAGGGTTTCAAAAGTACGAGACGCCAAATAACTTTGCTGCCATGCGCAACACAAAACTTTTCACCTCACTACAGCGAGGAAAATGCTAGGTGCAAGAAAAACAACTAAATCAATATATTAAATTAGTGTTTATAATAATAATAAAAAAATGGGCCGTCGCGGGATGCCTGGCAGATGTGTAAACATAATAGAATAGAGTCGAACAGAACCGAATAGGGTTGAAAAGAGTCAAATAGAGTCCAAATTGAAACGAAAAGAGGCGATTAGAGTCGAAAAAAGTCGAGTAGAGTCGAGTAAAGTTGAATAGAGACAAGTAGAGTCGAGTAGAGTCGAGTAGAGTCGAGTAGAGTCGAGTAGAGTCGAGTAGAGTCGAGTAGAGTCGAGTAGAGTCGAGTAGAGTCGAGTAGAGTCGAGTAGAGTCGAGTAGAGTCGAGTAGAGTAGAGTAGAGTAGAAAAGAGTAGAAAAGAGTAGAAAAGAGTAGAAAAGTGCAGAATAGAGTAAAACAGAGTAGAACAGAGTAGAACAGAGTAGAATAGAGTAGAACAGAGTAGAATAGAGTAGAAAAGAAATGAAAATGAAAAGAGACGGATAGTCGAGTAGAGTGAAGTAGAGTCGCATAGAGTGGAATAGAGTCGAGTAGAGTCGATTAGAGTCTAGTAGAGTCGAGTAGCGTCGATTAGAGTCGAGTAGCGTCGAGTAGAGTCGATTAGAGTCGAGTAGAGTCGATTAGAGTCGAGTAGAGTCGATTAGAGTCGAGTAGAGTCAAAGGGAGGCGAATAGAGACGAATAGAGTAAATAGAGTAGAATCGAATCGGATAATAATCTATATATATAATTATAATAAAACTGTAACGGGTCCAATTTTGTACAATGAAGATATTTTGAAATTTTCTTTTGAAGTGTACTCTATATTCGATACTGAAGCCAAAATTGTATTATTTTTTTTCATTTTTGTCTATCTGTCTGTATCTTGGCTAGGCATCACGCCGAAACTAGTACATGAATTTAAATGAAACTTGATATGATTTGAGTTCATACTACGAGGTAGGACATAGGATACTTTTAATCCCGAAAAATTAACGGGTTCCCGCAGGATAGGCGTTGAAAGTTATTTAAAATAACACGTATCACGCTGAAACTACTGGACAGTCATATAGTTTATATAATGGGTAAAAATTGAGGATAATTTTTATCCTGAAAAAATAAAGGGTTCCTGCGGGATATGGGTCCAAATTCTATACATTAAAGATATTGTGTTTTTTTTTTTGGAGGTTTCTCTATATTCTATAATGAAGCCTAAACTGCCTAATCTTGCCCGCGCATCACGCCACTGGAACTACTGGATAAATTCAAATGAAACGTGGTATGATTTGAGTTCATACAACGAGGTAGGACATAGAATATTTTATATCCCGAAATTTAATGGGTTCTCGCAGGATAGGGATTGAAAACTATTTAAAAGAACACGTACCACGCTGAAACTAATGGACGGGTTTTGATGCAACTTGGCACCGTTTTAAGTTATATGATGGGTTAAAATTGAGGATACGTTTCGTCCCGAAAAATTAAAGGGCTTCTGCGGGATATGGGTCCAAATTTATGTTAATATTTAAGTTATAAATAATATTTTTTGGGTGGTTCTCTGTATTTGATACTGAAGCCAAAACTGTTTTACTTTTTATTTTTGACTGTCTGTCTGTCTGTTTGTCCGTATCTTGACCGCGCAAGGCACAGAAACTACTGGATGAATTCAAATGAACCTTGGTATGATTTGAGTTCATACTACGAGCTAGGACATTGGATACTTTTCATCCCGAAACATTAAAGGGTTTCCGCAATATAGGGGTTGAAAATTATTAAAAAGAAAACATATCACGCTGAAACAACTAGACGGTTTTTTTAAGCAAATTGACACAGTAATATACTTATAATAAAGCAATAGGTACGAAAAAGCCTGTAAATAGAAGATAAAAAAAAATGCTCTTGGGTGCCTAAAAAGGGTATTGAACACGAATATTAAAAAAACGGTACGCTCTGTCTGTTTGTTTGTTCACGCATCACGTAAAACTATTGGACCGATTGCAATGCGGTTTTCATTGTTAGCTTAGGGTTTGATTTAAAAACTGGTGTAATTGGTAACTCAATCTGGTGAGTTAGAAGCCAAGTAATTGATAAAATTATTTTTGACGGCTAAGGAAATTTTGATCAAATGTTGGTAAATTGGTCTTGGATTAACACATTATGGTACTTTGAACATAAAGAAAAGACCACGCGTGCGAAGCCGCGGGTACAGCTAGTATAGTATAAATTAGTAATTAAGTATGTTTCAGTGGATTTGCGCTATAGAAAATTATTGCATAGAAAGGTTCGAATTTTAAAAACTCTTTCCACGCTAGCGGGTAAAATGCACTTTTGCACTCAGATTTCGAATGACAAACAGTATCTTTCCGAGCTTGTGAGGTGAAAAATAATATAACTACAAATAAAATATCTCTTCAAAGTTTGGAAGTCCCTAACATACAAAAATATGTTTTGTTTTTTCCTCTCTTAAAAACTTCTTCAATTCACTGGCAATAAAATACCAATACATTTAACTGGCCTAAACTTATGACAACACAGCATAAAATTACTTCGAAGGTGGAAAGGTCGACATTTCCATAATAGCGATGTAATGGGGTCAATTCGTTGTAAAAATGTAGTCAGCCTTGCATTTTGGGTAGAATGGGATTTTATTTTAAGTTCATAAATAGGGGTTCAGCATGAGTTTAAAAATATGTTTTCTGGTTCGCATGTCCACCCATTTGCTCCAAGCTCCGAGGACCTCAGACCTCAGACCTGAGTATTATATATTAATTTCAACTTGATAACCACGCGTTCCTGATAAAAAGGGTCTTGACAGAAGGGCGGACGGACGGACGAACAACAAACTGATCCTGTAAGGATTCCTTTTTTTTCTTATGAGATACGATACCCTAAACAATACACTATTCTTCACGACCATGTCAACCTTTCAAAAGTGATGGGTGTCACGGATGCTCACCTCGCTTAAGAAAAGAGTGTGAGGCGACTGTTGTAAGGACTTTTTAAAGCTGTGGTGAAGAGCAATCGTGTGTTTTCAACCGAAAAGCTTGGGTTCACCATTATGACCCTGAGAACAAACAAGAGTCCGTGCAGTGGCACAAAAAAGGATAAAATCAAACAAATAAATTCGTTCCATCAGCGGGAAAATCATAGGGACTCCAAAGGTTTTTTTTTTTTTTTTGTATTTTGCTTATAGAATACACCAAAAGAGGAAACTCCAATGCAACATTCATTAAAGAAAAACGGAGAGGAAAATTAACCAAAGTATTCCTTCTTCACAATGCGCCCAATCACACGGCGCGCGTTGACAAGGCTACTGTTCTAGCTTCGAAGAAATTTGTACTTATAGCTCAGACTTAGCCCCCAGGGACTACTTTCCTTAACCAAATTTTAAAAAAAACTAGGAAATCGTTTATTCCAACAATGGAGAGCTCGGTCGCGGAGCAAGTCGGCCATGACCATTTTACTGCCCAAGAAGTTTTTTTTTCAGGGTACAAAAATGCTTCTTTTTGCGGTCTAATAAATCTATCGATTTTAAGGTAGACTGTATATCGAAAAATAAAAATTATATAACATATTTATAAGACTATCTTCACCCCCATTATTTGTTCTGTGCCCATAGCGAGAACTCATTGAATGGCTGAATGCTCCACTGTATTTTTCAGCACTTACGAGGGGTCGCAAAAGTCAACAAAAAATACAGTGGAATTAATAAAACCTGAAGTCGATTAATTCAATAAAAATATGTTGAACTTGGACATGTACTTATTAGCATTAACGCCTACTTAGCGAGAACATATCAAATAATTTACTAGAGGAAAAATTTGAACCACGGACGTCGGGGCTCGAACCTGTGTCATTCCGTGCCTCTGCGCAGCAGAGAAAGTCTGCCTTTAACCAATTCGGCTACCGTGACATGTACTTAGGTATTAGGGCTGAGTACCTGATTACTTCAAAAACTGTGAGGACTAAAACAAATTAAGGCACGCGGAGGAAAAAGATGGGGCATTTGAAAACTAATTAAATAAAACTACTTAAGTAAATATTTGGATTACGTTTGGACGGGTGATGATGATGATGATGATGACGGGGTTAACTATATAAAAAAAAAACACAACATTTTGTGAGAAATTTAATCTAAAATTGACGAAAGCTTATTAGGACGATAGCCATTTCCCTTTGGCCGAGGGATTTCCATTATGGAAATCCCTCCCCCGATAATCATTTGTATGGAATCCATACAAATGATTATCGGGCCTTCGCAATGTCGGTCCCGGCTGTTATTGATGAGCAGTCGTTAAGCCATGTCAGAGGCCCTTGGGCGGCCTGACAAACTTACACAGGCCAGCGATACCTCGTACGACAAGCTAACAAGGACTCGCAGTTGCAGTGCCGATGCGCGCAGAGTGGGAAAACTCAGTGTAAAAATACTTCAAGCTTTGAACTCCAAGCATGATGAGAGTACTCCAAGTACATGACATACACACATAGTACATATAGTAGGTACATGACTCTAAAGGGCTATGATATAGCATATAGCAAGCGCCCGGGCGCGCGGCCAGGCTAAAATAATAGTTACTATGGGCGAGAGTCCGGGCGCTGCAGCGCTGGCCGCTTTATATATCAACTCCTTAGGCTGCAACGTTATGGCGCGAAATTATTATTTTTTGTGTTGAAGAGCTGTGACGACAATAAAATACCATAAATTTTCAATTTCGCCGCAAGCGAAACGTTCCGCCTTTGCAAGACACAGACGTGCGATGCTAGCGCCAGCGGCCTAACAACCCGTGTGTAGAAGTTGAACTTCTCGAGAGAAAATAAATAAAAATACATTTTTTGTATTTAAATACCTAGTTATAGTAGCGCGCAAAGATACAATGGATTGAAATGGATATTGTTTCTAATTATTTTGTATGAGAAAGTCAGAAACACTACTAAGCCTAGTACTAAATAACTGATCAATGTATTAGTAGTACTATTATCTATTCTGTGGTATTACCTAACAAGCAAAATCCTGAAAACAGTTTGCCCAGTGGCAACAAAACATTGTTGAATTGCAACGTATTTTAAAGCCTATCTTTAACATATAAGACTTCTTTTTCAACTTCAAAAGATTCTCTATGATCCTAGTAATTATAATAAAATTAGAAAATGCTAGCACAGTAATTATTATATAAAGTTGTCCCAAAAGTCACCACTCAAACGTTAGGTAAGAAGTCAAGTTGTGCTCATCAGATTGGACCGTTGACTTTTGAGACAACCTGTATTATAGTATTAACATTTATTGCAACTAATGAAGTAAATTATATTTTTCTTAAAATAGCACTGTCGGCGGCTTTATCGCTAAGAAGCTATCTCTGCCAGGCGACCGTAGAATAGATAGCCAGAAATGAAAATTTACAAACAGTGCAAACTTAATTAACTTATTTGCTATAATCCCGTAAGAATAAATTCAAAAACAATCTAAAATTAAAACAATTTTTAATGATAAAAAAATACTCAGTTGAAACAAAATGTTTTAATACACGAAATTATATTTCATAAAAACAAAAGAAAATAACAACTTTATATTTACACAAACAAGGCAACAAGTAAATCAAAATAATGGATAAAATACACCTAATTGTTATGCTCAATATTGCTCATTTGAAAGCAGTGCCGAGCAGTAAAAATATTGCTTTTTTAAATTGTATTAAGCAATCTTGTTTCATACAAAAACCCTTAAAAGCTCTTACATTTGAAGACCTACCAGGGGGTATTTTTGTAGGCACTTGAAAAAAACAAAAAATTGAAAATAGTTGGTAATGATTACTAAGCAGACCCTTTACTTAATCGTAAAATAAACTGCTCTGGTAGCTTATAATATTGCACCATTTCGTTTTTAGTTTTATATGTAAAATGGACCACAGTTAACATGAATTTCATATGCAAAATGAACCACAAAAAAACATGAATTTCATATGTAAAATGAACCACAAAAAACATGAATTTCATATGTAAAACCACAAAAAAACATGAATTTCACATGTAAAATGAACCACAAAAAACATGCTTTTTTTATTGACCAAATGTTCTCAGAAAGAGGTATGTTTTCGACTTTATTGCTGAACTAGCAATAAGTAAGCAAGCTGTTTGTGGTACCTTTGCACTTTTACCAACACACACAGTGTACAGTGTGTTCAATTAATTCTAAACTTTTGATACAATCACTTGTAACGACTTACTAATAAATGGTCTTAGTGAAGATAAAATGACAATGTATATACATGAGAGAAATGCATATTTAGATAATAATATTAAATGTTTAAAGGTTTTTTATTATACTGTAATACATAAACACTTCCAGCGCTAAATAAAGGGAACAGTGTCTCATCTGTTTGTTTCTTTATCAGTGTTTTCAGGTTGGTGAACAATCAGAAAGTCACTTATTTATTACATTTTTGACATTAATATTTAACCTCTTCACAGTCTAATAAGATGGCAAGACCTTACCACATTGACTCAATTAATAATGTGAAAGTGAACTATTGTGGTTGACCACAAATAGTACCAGAGCAAGAAGCGAGGTGGCAGTTTCAAGAACAGCCTATCAGTCTTAATTATTAGACAATAGAATTTGTATAATGGACAATATATGGACAGATTAATATAAGACAGCAGCCCTACTTTAAAATTAGAAATTTTATTTGCTAATTTCGAGATATTTTTTTGATAAGTCTAATATTAAATTTAAAACTAAATTGTACTTTAAACTTTATAATAAATATCGAAATTTCAGTTTATTATTTGCTTGGCACAATGTGACATAATACTTTTTTAAGTAAAATAGGTTAATCTACATAAAGATAGTTTTGTTTTAATAAATATTTAAACTGATCTCTCTTAACTATTTATATCTTAAAACTAGAAAATAAATTATTAATGGATTAACCTTATATCATGTGAATGTCTTTCTGAAGAAGTGGCAATATAGAAGCAGACACTGCTTGAATATGAGTACATATAATGTATGTGTAGTTAATACGATTTGACTACGCATTGGGGCTCGTAATTATTATTAGGTACATCACTCTTTTATTTTATTTGTCTGTTATTTTGTCTTCAATGTTGCTGGTATCTATAACACCTAGAGAATCTATCTTTAGAAAATCATGCCACTTTTGAGTTTTGTGTGAAGTATTACCGTTACAACCGGTTTAGCAATACTTGGTTTGCCAACTTCGAACAAGCAGCTAACAGTCTTTGGCCAACACAAGTTTAGCCTCGCCTTCAAACACAACCTTCTTTTCCTCTTCGACGATGCAGAAAAACTTCACTTTGAGTATTTTCCTCACATCCACCAGCTCGACACTAATAGTCAGCTTTTCACCAACAAAGCATTTGTTGGGAAATTTCATTGTTTGCGACACTAGGACTGTGCCCGGGCCTGGCAAGTGTGTACCGATGAGGCCCGCAACGAGCCCGTTCAGTAACGCTCCGTGTACTATAGGCTTCTTGTTCCCATTGTTCTGATGTAAGTAGTTATGATCGCTTGTCAAGTTCGAGAATGTATCCAAGTCTTTCTGAGTCAGTGTCTTTTGTATCCGTATCTTATCTCCGGCTTTGAAAGCCGTGTTGCTGAATGTTGTGGTATGTATCTTACAGATTTTTTGGTAGTTCTTGTTGTTCACAACTATGTATGGGAATCTGTTGGATAGCATTTTGCTCATCGTAGGGCTTGATGAATTATATTTGGATTTATTTATGTTGTTTCAATGATGTTGCATACATCTTGCAGAAATATTGTAGCAACGTTTGCTAGTTTTTTATCATCAGATGCTGCCAACTGTTTCATAAATTTCACCACTTCCACAGTATTTATCTCTTGATCTGTTTGGTCACTATGAAGATATATCAGTGTAGTAATAGTATCTGCAATTATATCAATATTGTCAGAGCTTAGCAGTGCTTTTAGAAGCTTAATTCCTGAATGGCTCAATATGTACTGAGCATTCTCTGGATCTGAAATTTGAGAATGATTTATTTTAGTATATTCAAACTTATTTTCACAAAATTATACATTTTAATTAGAGATCCACGCTAGCCGCTATTATTCTATTGCCTTTTCGCATGTATTTGAGCATCGGAGGTCACACCAGCTTACTGATTTTTTGATTGAGATCCCTTTTTTCTGACGGTGTGGCTTGCTGTTGCTCGACCATAAGCCGAAGAGCCACATCTGAGATTTTAGAAATTGTGTTTCGTGTGATTTGTACTTAAATCCCACCAATTGTATGTATTCTCTCAGCCCTTGGTGATTTGATGTAGTTGGTATATCGTTAGATCTCAGTAGGACCCAAATCGGTACAAAACCAGAAATGCCAGACCACTATAACAAGCATGCTATTGTTATTTATTCAAATTATAGTATTGTTTCTGATGTTGAATAATTATGGAGAATAATGTGACTATTCTCGTTAGGGAATGCCAAATAATCACTAGCCGATTATTCAACATAAACATTATTCACAGCATCTCTATTTTAAAAGGAATGTTTTCTTAAGAGTTTTTATGGTATGTCTGGGCATGAAATTTTCGGAAGGACTTTCCAATAATTACAAGTAGTAAAAGGGATAGGGAGGGGTGGAGATTGAGGGGCACTCCCCCTAGAAGGGGGGATGGCATTTTTTTTTGCGTATAATTTAAAAAAATATATACACAGGGAGGGGTAGGGGAGGGTGAAAAACCCCACATCAATATCCTAATAATCTAGGGTTGCGCTTTTATAGTAATATAAATGATGAAATGGAATGGGAATTCGTCTCCGGTGTCCGGTGATCGTCGCTTCGCCCACTCAACCTACGATCTGCTACGGCCTCACGGGCTACCTCATCTCAGGACCTCCTATGCCACCTTCTGGCTCCGCACTTTTTATATACACTCTAGGGGTAGGGACCACAAGACCGAGTGGCGTTGCGGTGCTCGGTGTCGGTTCTGTAACTCATTTCGAACCTAACCTACTCATGTTGGGGTGCTCTGTGTCGGTTCTGTGACTCATTTAGAACCTAACCCACTAATTTCTGGGTGCTCTGTGTCGGTTCTAAGAAAATCACGTAATTACTATCACTTATAAGCCAAAACTGTCAAAAAGCAATATTACTTTCCCTGTCAATGTCAATAAACTGTCTAAGTCGTGAAAATTACTATCTTTTATCGATTATAAAGTGATTTTTGCATTTACATAGAGCTATTTATGGAATATTCAAATATATTTTTCTCAAAAACTATTGGGAATTGCACTACGCCATTTCAGATTTAGGCTTTCTATGAGTTTTTTTTTCTAAGGTAGGCCTACCTTAGAAAAAAAAACAACCTTTCTAGCTACTTGTAACTTTTGGAAAGTTGAGCCGAAATTGGTATTCTCTTTTACTATTATATTCTATATCATGAAAAAAATAGTAAAAAATTAAATGATTTGTAGATAGATAGATAACTCTTTACTGCACTAAAGAAACTTAAATTATGGTACATTAACAATGACCTTAAAATAGTACAATCGGCGGCCTTATCACTAAGCAGCAATCTCTTCCAGCAGGGTGTCCACTGAAAATTCTAAAATAAATCCCTGACTTTCCCTGACCATTTTTCCAAATTTCCCTGACCAACCATGTTAATTTTAAAGCAAGTTTTTCATAATTTTTCGAATAATTAATAATTTCTTATCCTATATATATATTGTTATTTATTTTATTATCGGGCTTATTTTGAAATAAAATCTAAAATAAAATTCTAATACTTCTTAGCTAAATATACTTTTATTAGAGTAGTTATGAGAAAAAACGATCTTTTATGAGTTTGAAACAAGCAATATTACTTATTTATACTTTTATTAGAGTAATTATGTGAAAACAAGCACAAATTTACCCTTGACCACCCCCCACCCCCCATTATAGCTAAGAAGCATTTTAATCACATCAGTTATCAAACATAAAAAACGGCATCAAAATCAGTCCATTCGTTTGGAAGCTACTAAAATTTCGAACTTTTTGTGGCCGTGAGTATGAAAAAAAAGAAAAATTACTATGGATCCATTGAATAGCTAGATAGATATAATAAAGGATAAAGGAGCCAATAATAGCAAGGCTCCAGCGTAGCTAGTTATTTCTTGAAGTGTTTGTTAAAAACAAAAGGAAAACAAGATACACCTTATCCTTCATTCAACAGGCAATAACATAACAAGAGAGTGAGTGTAGCGAGTGCGAAAATTTGGAGCTATTTCTAATGTAATTGTGTAAATAAATGTATGTTAATAATTGACCTACTGTGTGTTCTGAAATATATAATATTATTATGAAGGTGCGAGCGCGGAAATTTTGAGATGTTTCTTTCAGGGCAACAAATAAACATGGTTACAATACATAGTCAAACTAGAGCATGAAATGAAATATATCTCTCATTTTATAATCACTGGGAAAGTGTGGAGCAAACACTGTAAAATTTAATCTTTTCCCTGACTTTCCAGGTGACTCCCTCGATTTCCCTGACTTTACCTGACCACCTTGAGCTTCCCTGCCATTTCCCTGACTCTCCCTGACTTTCCAGAAAGTGGACACCCTGTCCAGGCAACCTTAGATTGCTTACTTACTTTTGTACTTACCTAAACACAGATTACATATTCCTGCTATGGCAAATTGCAAAAGTTTCACATTTGCTTCATTCTTCACTACATGCAAGAATATATCCAAGACACCGACATTCCTAGTGTAGCCGTAGTTGATAGGATCATATGCAAAATTCGCCAAATTTGCTAGCACTTGGCATTTAGCTTCTGTAAATAATAGAAGCAGATTTTATTTGCATGTTTTTGCCCATTATGAGAAGGTATTAGCAATTCTAAGACACGAGATTTTTCAAATTTCGCATATTTATCAGCGAATTAGTTCAAAAGTAACAAGTAAAGGTCATTTACCAAGCAAAGTGGAATGCAAGAATTCGTCCACTAGCAGTGATAGGAAGTTCTCTCGATCAGTTCCATTTTCAGGAGTACGCTTCAGCAACTGATTTTTCGAACTAAACATTGAATAGCAATCGATTTCTACATGGATTTGATAAAGATTGTAATAAGTAATTATTTGCAAAATTGAGCGCAAATACCAAACCAAACCCGTGCCATTGATTGACTTGACAATTACAATTTACAACAACGTCGCCATCTTGAAATTGTATTTTTTGACATTTGATACGCTCGGATTGTCATTAGGGCGTTTTTCGCAGTTTCCAAATATTCATAGTCACCATTAGACTCTGTCCGCACTACGATATTTCACCACGCGTTTTTTATTCCACAATTCTGTAACACATTGAATCATACGGGAGTAGCCGCACTGGTGGTTAAAAATTCACGCGGAAAAATAACTGTGATTGGATGCAAATTGAACGCGATGCGGTGCGGATTTATTTCCGTGCGAATTTTTTGTACAGTATAAAGTAGTATGGCTATGGCCGCCCTGCGAAATAAAATTCCTGCGTTTTGCTCAGTCGTGCACCGGTGCTATTGGCAGAATGTCGCACGCTTCGTCTCTCGCCAGATTGGGGGCCGCACTTGAGTTACCAGATAATGACGACATTGATATAGTCAAAAGCTTCTTGATGTTTTATGTAGATAAATCTATTCTTAGATCTCAAGGCCGTAAATGGGATCAAATGTTCATGACATCTCCAGATAGGTCTGTCACGCTGCCGCCACCCTAGTATCAGGTAAATAAAACTAACTTAAAAGCTAAAAAAATACGCCTGCCTTGCCAAAAATGAACTTATGCCAAAAAAATATATACTGTTGGAATGTGCTTATCAAGGCCTTCAATTTGATACTTAGATTGTAAAATTAGACGAAAAAATATATATTTTGCATTTTAAAATGGAGCCATACTGCAGCCACATTGAATTTTTAAAAATATATATAGCCTTTGTTACTTGGGAGGATGTAAAGATTCTAACGATAACCCATACGTCTAAATCTGTTCATCTGTAGGCTACTTTCCTACACATTATAATTATTTACATTAGCACGCAAATTACACTACAAATATTACAATATATATAATATATAAAATGATTTGGCACTATTTACATATACAAATATTGTATTATTTACATATTTTATGTGTCTATATTATCCTACATTAATATAATATCATTCAATAATTATTAGATGGTCGATATCGATAATCGCCATCGGTTATCGACTTTTACAGCGTCACGAACCGAACAGCGATGCGCGAGCGCACCGCGATGCAACGGTCACCCTAACCAGTAAATTCTGAGATGCAACGCGGAGCGCACGCACGTCCTACGGATGCCACCTATTGTCTATCGAGCGTATCGTATTTACTCACGCTCACTTTATAATATACTTATTGCTTTGGTGCCGCTAATAAAACTTAACGTGCAACTGACACTAGTGTTTTGTTGTGCCTGACTTACATTCCTGTTGTGCCTTCGAATCCTATTTGGAAACCTACCTACACCCACGGATTGGCAAGGTAGGAAATTTATGGTGGAATATCTATATTAAATATATATTTAGACTGACCCACCACCATAAACGGGTACCATATTCTGGGCCCCCTAAATAGACATTTAAAAGTTATGGTAGAATAAAGAAACTCACATATATAAAAATATACTGTTCACTAATGTTCGCAATATTAGTGAGCCACAATTCATGAACGCAACATTTCTTAGTTGTAAAAACGAAACCTGTCAACCTCTTTTTCCATTTACCTTCAACCTTCCTTTATTTTCCTTGTCTGGCCTGTGGGGGTAGTTGGGAAAACGAGTTGACGTCGGACCGGCACGCGATCGAGTCGAGAGCTACGAACTTCTCGAAATTATTGCAAAACCGATGGAATTATCTCGTTGCCGCGGTCTTCGCGCACCATAATCATCCATCAAATAAAATCACCTCTGAGTGAAGCGGAAGAAGGGAAATGTGCGATGCGTCATCCAACAAACAGCACGCGGGGCGAGTGGACCCAGGTAGCCCTTCAAATTTTCCCCTTTTCGCGACCATTTCCTGGTACTTCAATCCGAATCCCATCATATTTCTTAACAAAGTCACAGAATAAATAATAGTACAAGACAAAGTATTAATTTTGTTCAAAACCACAGATTAAGTATCAGAATGGATAGAGCTATAAAACGATGCCGCTCCACCCGGCCATTCGTTTACGCGTTGTCTTGTTTCTTTGTCTTTTACACGGATCGTCCCCTTGAGTGAATGAGAAAGCTATTGTAAGATTGGCAACCTCGCACTGTCAGTCTGACAGTGTCAGTGTGCTTCGTGCCGATTGTTGACTTCCTAGGAGGCCATAACATTGCAACCTGTGTGCATATAAAGTGTAATCCTAGTGAAATATCTTTGCATAGACTAGACATACTAGCTAAATAATAAATTAGATTCGCAGGGTTGTTTGAGAGTTGGCGGAAGACTTGTTAAGTCTAAGCTTGAATGCAACGCAAAGCATCAAATTTTACTGCCAAATCACATCTCGTAACCAAACTTATCATAGACCATTATCATCAGCTGTTTCTTCATCCTGGCTTTTATAAGTTTGCTCCAACGTAAATATTCGATTCTATCCGCGCGACGGGCAATACGACAACAAATTTTCCGCTGTCAAAGGTGCTACCAACTGTGACCAAAGTCTCTTGAGCGCTTCATGGGTGACCTGCCGGCTCATCGCGTGACGTCGTGCCGCCCCTTTCAGAAGGTTGGCGTTGATTTTGCGGGACCATTATTGTGCAAGACGACTCGCGTTCGCAATGCAAAGTCTACAAAGGCCTATTTATGCATATTTGTGTGACCACAAAGTGCATCCATTTAGAAATTGTTTCAGAGTTGTCGGCTGACGCTTTCTTGACTTGTTTGGACCGATTCGTTTCGTGCAGAGGGTTACCCAGTGACATTTTCAGTGACTGTGGTACTAATTTCGTTGGTTCCCGTAACTATCTCAAGGACGTGTCACAGCAGAAGACGTTCAAGAATTCTCACGATGAGATCAACAAGTCTCTAACAAACCACTAAATCAATTGGCATCTTAATCTTTCTTCAGGTCCTCATATGAGCGGTTTATGGGAGAGCGCAGTGCATTCGGCAAAGCTCGTATTGGCTCGCGTTATTGGCGATCGTCCACATACTTTTGAGGAGCTCGGTACAGTTTTCGCTAAAGTGGAAGCAGTATTAAACTCGAGACCAATTTTTCCTCTGACGAACGACCCCAATGACCTTGAAGTACTCGCGGCTGGGCATTTTATCATCAGACAACCTCTTCAGTCTTTACCCGAACAAAGTTTAGACGAGTTCAATCCGAACCTTTTAAAGCAATGGCAGCTCCTTCGACAGATCACTCAACCTTTTTGCAAACGTTGGCACTCAGAGTTACAATGCAACAACGTCACCGTTAGAGTAGTTGAATTGAGGATTTCCAACGGCATTTTGCTGTGGCCGATTGTTAAACTGTACCCTTTACTGCCTTGCTTGGAATCCAACCTACTCTAAATTAATTTTTCGTTCTCATTCATCATCTGTTTATTTTTAGCACTGATTTATATTTAAGAATTCAGTATGTATCAATGAAAATCAGCAACGACAATCAGCAAATCAACTATCTTTTCATGTATTTAACTTAGAACTTTTTCACTATTTTCATTCTTTTTAAGCCTCTTCTAAAGAGCTTAGCAGCTTTTTGGGGGGCGGTATGTTCACTAATGTTCGCAATATTGGTGAGTGTCGATAAACAAAACAACAAACCAACGACGCGCATTCCAGCGATGCTACCTGCGGCCACCACCAGGAGGAGCTTCCCAGCGCTTTATAAGGCGCTGTGTTACCTCCGCGCATTCATTCGCCCTTGCCACTTGTCTTGACAATACGTTCCTACCTAATCGTAAATTCATATTTTTCAAAATTATGTTATTTAAAGCATTAAAAGACAATTTTGTTATCATTAAAACACTATTTTCTTTATAAATAATACCGACGTTCTTTATCATTTACCATGATTCTATATGGGACTCAAATACACTATTCTGCAGTCGATCTTGTGCTGCTAGAATAGGGAACATTTTTATCTGTAATGATGGTAAGTACCATACATCTTTCAGAAGAAGCGGTTCTAATCGTCTATTTACATTAGCATCGAGGCGGATAGTTCCTTTGCCAATGGCATTGACTGTTTGACCAGAAGCTGTTGTAACTGTGTGATCATTTCGGAAATATTTAAAGCTTTCAAATAAGTCAGCTCTGTCCGTAACATGACTAGTCGCGCCATTGTCTACGTACCAACTATTTTTATCTGCTACCCTTGAATCTTCAACCGACAGAACAATAAAGTTCATGTTGTTCACAGTGACCGGTTCCTTGGGTGGTCTTCCATCCGAAATCCATATATAACATTTCTTCACAATGTGAAGAATTTGCATTTCAATTCTTTAGTCTTAAAATTATTCTTAGTCGTTTCTTTTACATTGGTACTGCGCTCTCCCTTGTGTATTAGCGCTCTTTCACAGGCACATAATTGTATGGTGATTTATGTTTTCGATGTTTCGATTCTGCTTTGCCATCAAAAGCCAGCTCGACTTAAATGCCAAAATCTGTTCAGGATTCATAGTAACAGCAATTCTAGTAATTTGCAAGATACTGGATACACTCCAGTATCTTGCAAATTACTAGAATTGCTCGTAAATTATTTTCTTCTAGTTCAGTATTCAGATCGAAGAACCAATTTTTTACTGCTGAAATATGTGTGGCCACATCATGCTCAGGATCTTTCTGATACCTGTAAAACTTCATGCATAAATCGTACCTTTTGTCTTCTGTAGCACCATCATATTATATTCTGACAAACATTTATTTTGCAGTAGCGAATCTCATCACTTTATGGAAGGTTTCTTCGGTCATGTTTGACGAGAGTACCACAATTGGGTAGTATTGTCAATAGTTTAAAATTTTCTGCTCCTATTTTATACTGTTTTATTTTACTGGATTCGGCAGATGCCCCTGGCATTTTTATGACGCCTTTTATAAAATCCATTGTGCCAGGATTACTTTTGCGTATAATCTTAAATTTCCATGTTTGCCAATTTTGTCCATCTAATTTGCCAATCTCGAACCTGTCCCAGCTGCAGCTTTCAGAAAAATCAAGATTCTTACTTTTCTTTCAGCATCCTCCCATTAATTTGCCTCAAAAAACTTAGCGCTCTGCTACCATGTTAAAGTTCGTGGATGTGAGGCATAAAAACATCAACATATAAGTTGTTATTTATATTGCGACGTTCACCCAGGATAAATATTTAGCAGGAATCCTTTGACCAGGTGTTTTCGTAACAACCCAATGTTGCCTAGCGACAGGCGCGACAGCATAGATATGAAAATGATCTACAGTAAGTACTCATTTTAACAAATTGCTATTATTGTTTTATTTGTCTCCTAAGTATCTTTATTTTGTTAAGAAAAGTTTCCAGCAGACGGACGGACAGACGGACGGAGACGTGGACGGATGAATGAAATAACATTGCCACAAAAATATGTCAGTTTGATTATTTTGGGTGTAAATCCTAAACATTATCCAATAATTTTGCAATGCAGTGTACGTACTGTACAATTTGTCTAACATTCTAAGTAAAAATCTTGGTTTGTAGGTTAGGATCAGAATAGTTCAGAATAAAAATATAGGGTAAAAAATGTCTGTCCACAAATCGGCGGTCTTGTTGACACAATTTCTACTCACCAGATTCATTATAATCACTAAAATATCTTCTTTTTTATTGTAGCCATTTTGCCTCACACAGAATCCGCCATATTTAAACTATGCACGATGACAAGCAAATCCTGCACGCTGATTGCAAAGAGTATACAAATACTACGTGCTGATGGGTATATTTGAGTTGGTGGCGTATAGCAAAGAGTATATAAATACTATGGCGTATAGCTATAGGGTAACGACATTTTCTACGTCAATGCGTATAGCGTAAATTTTGTTTGTAATTTGATAGTAGTGAACTGACAGTACAGTAGGTATTGACCAAGTATTGACCTTTATTCTATTGACTGACCACTGTTGATGTTACTGACAATAGTTGAGGTTGCATCAATGAAACCCAAAGATGCTAAAAAAAATACATTTTCGAATTTGAAAGCTGTCAGTGTTCAGTAAAGTTTTTTGTGGGTCTTGCAAAATATATTTGAATAGAATGTAGATGCAGTTTGCCTTATTCATGTTAGTGGTTCTCTAGGGCGCTGTGACTCACTCAACTTTAAGTGGTTATGAGCCTTTTACCCGTTGAAGAGAAACTGCGCTAGTGCGACCAAAGATGGAGCTAATTAGAATCAAAATCGCAAAGTTGGATACAATGCAACTGGGTGCAATGGCGATATCGTATGACAGCAATGTTCGAATCGAATCGACGGTTTGTTAGATGTCGTGGAAGGCAAATTCCACGACATCTAACAAACTTGATGTTAGATGTCAGGTTTTTTGATTTTAGATGCTGATGCCAGCGCTTCTTTGGAGGAGTATCATTATATTGTAGGAGAATACAAAAAGAAACTGAGAACTGCACTACTACTGATTAAAAACAACATCAAAGATGAAATCCTGGATAAAGCGATGAGGTTTAATCATACTAAGTAGGTATGGGATGAGTTACATCGGCTATACGACGACGGCTTGAACAAAGACCGTTTGTATGAAGCATGTATAGTATTCTCTAAGGCAAGAAAAAATCCATTAGATGATAAGGTGACATATTTAAAAAATTAAGAATTTGTGGCATAAGGAGTTCGTAAAATACGGTGAAGGAACTGATTTACCGTAGTTTTTGTTGATTTGCAAAATTTTGGACAGTTTGCTGGATACATATTTCTCATTTAAGTCAAGTTGAATGCTGATGTCATAGAAAAATAGAACAGTAGAAAGTTTAACCAGACAGTTGTATGTTCATGAGAAAGCACTATCAAGCTGTCAAGACGTAGACTCTGGAAATGAAGCTTTTACTTTGAAGACAGGCAAACACAAGAAAGTGGTGAAAATACCAGAATGGAATCCAGATACTTTGAGAATGGAAAGCAGGCGTTGCTTTATACTCGTATGCAAGGAAATAGGTCACTTGAAGTTGCATTCTCCAAAGAAGAAGTCTGGATCTGGATTAACTAAAGGTGAAAAAGGAATTGGGGCTAATATGATGCTTACATCGTTTTTTGTAGTCTCTGCTGAAACTGACCTTGAAAACTGGTATATGGACAATGGTGCAACAAGACATGTAACGATGACAGCACATTTATTTGAGGACTTCAGAGAATTGCAACGGTTACTACTGTGGATGGAAGCTTTGTAAAGGCAGTTGGCAATGGAAGTATACAGTTTGAAATTGTTGTGAATGGAAAACTAGAAAAGTTTCACCTCAGAGATGTTTGGTACGTGCCTGGAATACAGAGAAACTTATATTCTGTATTGGAAGCACAAGACAGAAACCCGACAAGTGTGTTTGAGTCACGGGTGGAATCATGTACCATCAAGATTGACGGTAAAGTCATAGTTACAGGTAAACATACGAGGCATGGAGGTTTGTACAGGATGATTTGTAAGGCTTTGAAACCAATACCTTCAGTCAATGTGAAAGTGGTACAGACAGAATATTTACTGCAGTGTGTTTTTTTTTCTTTTTTGTTGTCACGAATGTTTTGGACCTCAAAATAAAAGGCATTTCAGTCGGGTTATTGAACGAGAACTGGGAATAAAGACAACAGACAGTAAGGATTTGTGTGATGGTTGTATTTTTGTGAAAACTTACAGGCTTAAGTTCGGTAAAAGAGAGAAAGCCACGAAACTTGGAGAAAAGTCAACACGGATGTCTGCGGACCATTTCCAGAGTCGTAGGCAAAGTTTAGATATAATTTGATCATTAAGAATGAATTTAGCCGTTTTAGATATCTTTATTTGTTAAAGGCGAATGCTGAAGTTGAGGAGAAGTGAGACAACGGTTGGTGATGCCGTACAGATGTTGTTTCAATCCGTTCGCTTTGAATAATTTTCAACACTTTTGCCATTTTTGCAACTTTTGACAGTTAACCATTCTTCACAAACCAAATGAAAAACGACCCTATACTGATACGGAATAAAATCGCTAGTCCTTTGTTCAATTTAACTGTCATGTCATTACCAGGTACTTCTGTGGCTACAACTGTGTCTGCTTCACTCGAGTGGCTAAATATGCAAAACATTTCAGAACGCAAATTTCACCCACAAATGTCGAAGGGAACGCCAAATTTGATCATACCTATTTAGCGTTTTTAAAATTAACAGTTATTTTCATCAAAACGAACGGCCTAAAAATGTACATTTTGAAACTGCCCACAACGCCATCTCATCATCTCGAACGCAGGATATGTCCCCTAAGTTATTGCCAAATATGTCATCATGTCATATAATTTATCGTTTTTAGCAGTTATTTTCACCATTACTTCAATACGAACGGCCTCGTCATATCTTATGTCAATGTCAAATTCACTGAAGAACAGGGATTGTAGCTGTCAAATAGTAAATGTCACATGCATGCTCGAATTTGGGATACTTTTTGTGAAAATTGTGATCAAAATTTAGCTTTTTGTTTGTTTTGTGTAGTAATTTGTAATAAAAGTCGTATAAAAATGTGCAGTACTCCGCACATTGCTGGTAAATATTTTTTTACCTAAGTCTTAATAAAATTATGTTACCGGTGAGGTTATTTATTTATGTTACGTTTCAGGTCTATCCAGCAAGAACATATTTTTGGTAGAGTTCAAGGAGCCTTATGGGGAAAAAACTTTGAGAGATGAGTCTACTGCCAACATACGCAGTATTGTATTCAGTCCAAAAGGAACTTACTTGGCATATAGGACTGACAAAAAGTAAGATGGAACATAAAAATTATATGTAAAAAAAACGTACAAAATCGTTGTGGACAAGCACACAATATTTTTTAGTTAAATATTTAAAAAGAAACATCTATGTACCGTCCATCTAAACTAAAATTGTGCACTCCTCTACTGCGGGTTGTTTGAATTTTGTACATAAATACGCACAAAATAAGAGAGGGGCAACTTTACATTAGACACCATTAGACCAATGTTGAATTGTACTAGAATTTCAGATTTGAAACAAAATCTTTGACCAATTGTAGCTGAAAACAGTTTAGAAGGCTGATTTTATTCAATAAATAATTATAGGGCGGAAATAGTAAGGTGCTCAGACTGGTCAGTAGCTGCAACTATAGATGGCAACATTAAGGACATGTTCTTCTCTCCAATGGACTCCTACTTCATGGTTTGGGAAATGTTTCTGATGACTAAGGAAAATCCTCAGGTACCCTTACTTAATATGAATAAAAAACTATCTATAATTAGTACAAATTGTACATGCACAGTAGTCATCATCGTCTACAGCCTGCATTAATCCACTGCTGGACATAGGCCTCTCCTAATCACCAAGACCGATCTTGGGCTTATCTCATGTCATGCTAGGTAGTGTTGTATGTATCTGTTACATAATTATATACTTTTAATCCACACCATATAAAAGTGAAATGTTGTCTGTTTGTTGGCGGGCTTTCACGCCAAAACGGCAGATCCAATTTTGATGAAACTTTTTAAAAAGGTACTGTACAATATAGAGATCAATATAGGATACTTTTTATCCCGGAAAGTTGCCAAAACATGGGAAAACTGGAAAATGACGATTACTCGGGAATGAAATGACGTTGCAGTGGAAACGAAATACAAATCTGTTAAAAGCATCAAGAGTGGTGGTGCTATACTATTGCATTGGTTTTTAACAACCTAGATGTACATAGGATGCATTATTTTCGTTATATACTGTAGTCTGCGTGGACAAAGTCGCGGGCGAAAGATAGTACTTACCCAATAAAAATTACTTATTAAAAATTACTTCATAGCTAGATTAAATAAACAAAATAAATATATTTGAGACAATTCCACACCAATTACCTAGCCCCAAACTAGGATACCCTGTAATATGGGCACTAGATAACGGATAAACATACATAAATACAAATGTTGATTGTAATATAAATAGGGTGGGTAAGTCCTAAGTACCCTAATAAATTGTAAATCTATCTTGATGCAACTGGGCATAGTCAAAGTTTATATTATCTGTTAAAGTTGAGAATACTTAAATCCCGAAAAAATAAGGATTTTTAAGGGATAGGGGTCCAAAGTTTATATTAAACTAAATTAATAATACATCCGTTTATAGAACGGTACCGAATTTCGTTGTTCGCTCCACTAAGCAGAGTGGCGAAGCGGTAACATTTGTGGAAATGTAATCCAGACGTCCTTGGGTCGAAACCACAAGCTAGAATTTGTTTGCTCCATAATTAAAAGCATTTACATATTTTATGCATTATTTTTACATATTTTAACCCTTGAAGAAAGAGACGGGTGTTATAAGTTTAGGGTGTGTGTGTATGTATGTGTTTGTGTCTTTTTGTGGCATATCATAGCTCCTCTGGAACGATTTTGATACGGTTTTTCTGTTTGAAATCTTATGTGATCTGGATGGTTCTTAGATATAATTGGGAAGGGGGAGAGGGTGAGAATCATAGCTTCAAACGAAAGGACCGATTAAGCTGCAGTTTTTTATGTTTGAAAGCTATAGTAAACGAGATGGTTCTTAGCTATAATGGGGTGAAGGAAAGGGGGGGGGGGGGGGGGGGGGGAGGGTGAAAATCGTAGCTAAATCTAAAAGCTAAAACCCTAGCTAAATCTAAAAGCTAAAATCGTGTTTGAAAGCTGATATGCTCGAGATAGTTCTTAGATATATAGGGTATGGGGGGAGGAGGTGAGAAAAGAGGGGTGAGAATCGTAGCTTCCAAACAAGTGGGCCGATTTAGCTGCGATTATAATGTTTGAAAGCAGGGGTAAACAAGATGGTTCTTAGCTATAATGAGGGGAAGGATAAGGGGGGGGGAGGGTGAGAATCGTAGCTTCGAAACGAATGGACCGATTTAGCTGCGGTTTTTTATATTTGAAAGTTGGGGTAAACGAAATGGTTTTTTATAATGGGAATTTTGAATTTTATTGTTCGCTCCACTAAGCAGAGTGGCGAAGCGGTAACATACGTGGAAATGTAATCCAGACGTCCTTGGGTCGAAACCAAGAACTAGAATTTTTTTGCTCCATAATTAAAAGCATTTACATATTTTATGCGTTATTTTTACATATTTTAACTCCCGAATAAAGTGACGGGTGTTATAAGTTTAGGGTGTGTGTGTGTCTTTATGTGGCATCATAGCTCCCGAACGAATAAACCGTTTTTGATTCGCTTTTTATGTTTAAAAACTGATGTGATCAAGATGCTTTCTAGCTATAATGGTGGTGGGGGGCCGGGGGTTTTCCTTTATATTCTTGATATTTTTAAAGCTGCTGTTATTTTTTGTTAAGTTTTATTTTAAAACAAGCAGGTAGGTATATATTTGGTACTTTTGGTACTGGAATAACTCTTAAGATCCTTATTTCCCAGAAAAACTACCACGCGAGCAACGCCGCGGGCACAGCTAGTATACATATATATTGATTATTTATTCCTGTTTACCTATAATATAAATTTTAGTTATTTTTGTTTCTCATTTACAAAGTAACAACGGAACGATCTGGATAAACATAGGGTAATTCCCGAATATACACTTAAAAATATGCAAACAGTAATATTAAAAAGACTTACTCTTGTAAAACAGATGGGAGGATTTTGCCCTACACTGATATGACATAGGCTGAATTGTGAATAACTCCATTTAATAATGATTTCAGGGAAAGCCAAATGTGCATGTGTTTAAATCGGAGAATGGGGAGCTTCTTGGATCTTTTATCCAAAAGAACCAAGGAGGATGGTAAGTAGCAAATCCTTCTAATACTTGCACTACTAGTCTGTGATATTATTAAACTGAATACAACAAAAAATATATTGAAAAGAGGACCTAACATTTTACTGTAGAGCCTGCATACCTACAAGTTTTACCAACAACCACGGAATTGCGGCAACTGATCAAACTTCAATAAATTAATAGAGGACTTGAATACAAACCAAAAAAACGGGCGAGCCTTACATTAGTCGCATGTGATGTGTAACATCTGACATCTCACCTTGGTAATAAGCAATGCCCTATGCCCTTCGCCCTAATCACTTCCCCCCAACCTACCCCAATTTTCCACACCCTCCACCAATTTTCTCCACCCTCCCCTCACATTTGTCCATCTTGCCCCACCCTTCCCTCACTTCCTCTAACCCATCCTCCCCTCACATTTGCCCAATCTACCCCACCCTCCCTTCACTTTTTCGATACTTATCCCACTCTCCCCTGACTTTTCTACCTTTCCGCACCCTCCCTCACTTCCCCAAACCTCTCCCGACTTACCCCATCCTCCTGTTACACTATTTAAGACATTGTGTCTCTTCACGAAATCACTCCCACAATAGCGCGCACTTCCCTGGCCGAAATATTCTCATAGATTTTAGGAAAGCGAGAGGAAAGAGGTTACACATCAAAAACGTTATTATACAGTATCCTAAAGTATTGCGTTTCTGAGTTATTTAAGTGCTCAAAGATAGCAGATCTTTAGAGGTTAATGCAAGCCATACGCTATCTTTAAACTCCAATATCACTGAATGTGAACCTTTTTTTTAAAATTATTTATGAAGTTTCATTCATCTTCAATTACTCATAAATAAGTACATAAAAAAAGCATGTGAGAGAGACCTCTTTGGCCAAAAGTTACAAATGTCCATGGATGCATGTTGATGCATGTCATATGCTATCTTTAAACTACAATATCACAGAAAGGGAACTTTATTTTAAAAGCTTTTATTTAACTTGCAATGTTTGTATGTATTTATAGATGTATGTTTGTTTAGGTCAAATCTTGCAAGCTGAATTAGAACCACTTCCTCTTATCCTACGGAGTTGTTTTTTTACATGTTGGTTCAGTTCCAATGACGATGCATTTTATGGTAAGCATAAATTGAAGCGTTATCCAGGATTAGCTCCAGATAAAGGAACTCTTCAACGGTCAAAATTTCGTGTCTGTGCTAGACACGAAATTTTGTGTACGCATTTTATTATGATATCCGGTTTTAAGTTTTACTATGACATGGTTGCTGCAACTCAGGGTTGGGTCCTGACTTGGGAACTGGAACTCTGGACTTAGGGAACTCCTCAAAGGTTATCAGCACAGATACGAAATGTTATATACGCGTTTAATAGTGATAGCCCGTTCTAAGTTTCACTATGACATGGTTAATGCATAAAAGCTTTTTCATACCACCTGTTTGACAATGTTCAATTGCATATCACACAATCTCAGCGTAAAGTAAATCATTATATCGCAAGGGATATAATGGTATATGAAACTCCCAAGGGATATAATGTGATTTGAATTTTGAACGCTAATATTCGTATGACTCTAGCATAGATACGGGCATTGTAAAGAGAGTTTATTCGAACATCAAACATGCCACCATAGGCAGAATATGAAAAACACATGAAAAAAGGCACGATTGCAAAGAATTTGTCACAAAAGACGGTGTTTGGTGTTATTGAACAGTTCCGTATTTTATCATTTTCAAGTTGACACAAAAATATTGTCGAGCGATAGTAATTTGACTCCAGATTTTATTAAATCAGACGGTTTATGGATTATTAATAATCTACTACCGGAAAAATAAAAACATAAATATGAATGAGCCTATTACGATTTTAATCAATGGAGATCGATAAAAGGAGTCAAGGCTGTGTCCTTTTAGTTTATTTCCAACACGTAGCATCAACTCGTAAGCCAAGCATCTTATGGTGCTATTATTGTTTTGATTGTATCATAGAAGGTATGAAAAGTAGAGTATTCACCTCGGGGATAAAGCCTGTGTTTTATTGTTATGGGTGGCATATTGGACCCCTCGCTTCACTATTTGTCTCCAAATAACTAAACATTAAGCCCCCTTGCTACGTTTGGGAGTTAACGCTGAGTCCCTCGTTACGCTCAGGGTCCAATATGCCGCCCGTGACGTAATACACTGCTTTATCCCCTTGGTGCATAATCGACTATTATTTTAAAAGTTATTAAATTAACTTGTCAATGAATTATGAACAGCTTCACTCATCTTCAATTACTCATAAGTATAAGTACATTACAAAACCAACTGAGACAGACCTCTTTGGCCAAAAGTTACAAATGTCCATGGATGCATGTTGATGCATGTCATCTTTAAACTTCAATATCACAGAAACGTGACACTTAAGTGTTCTAACGTTTTTTGTTTGTATGGAAGTCCTCTATTGGCTTAGATATGATCAGTTAGGTATGCCACGGTTAGGTTTATAAATAAACAGATAAAAAAAAGTACTTTTGCCTACTATATCACCAGACAAGCTTTAGTTTCTTCCTTAATTCCAATATTGGTCACACACTAAAATAAATGTTTATTTCAACAGGGAACCGAAATGGTCATCGGACGAAAAGATCTTCGCCATCCAAATGAACAACAGGATTCTGATATATGAAGATGCAAAGCTAGAAAGATATACTCAGCAGTTCAGCGCAGACAACCTCAAGTCGTTCAGCATCTCACCCAGCCCAGCGCCTAATTATTACTTCTCTGTATTTACTTTAGGTAATTATACTTGCAGTTTTTATCTATACTTATAATAAATCAATAAAAACGAAAAAGTCTGTACATTGAAGATAATTAAGAAAAAAATGGTTTAGGGTGATTAAAATAAGCTTCTGAACAAGAATAGATCATTTTTAAAATTGGTGTCTTTGTTTTTGTTTGTTAGTTTGTCTGTATGTTTGTTCGCGCATCACGTATAAACTACTGGACCTATTGCGATGCGGTTTTAACTGTTAGATAGCTTAGGGTACGACTTAAAAACTGGTGTAACTTGTATCTGAATCCGATGAGTGGAAGCCAAGCAATCGATAAAAACTATTTGACGGCTGAAATAATTTTGATCCGATGTTGGTATATTGGTGTTTTAGGTCTTGGAATAGTATTTTTAACCTAGAGAAATGACCACGCGTGCGAAGCCCCGGGTGCAGCCACTATATATATTTTTAACCTAGAGAAATGACCACGCGTGCGAAGCCCCGGGTGCAGCCACTATATATATTTTTAACCTAGAGAAATGACCACGCGTGCGAAGCCCCGGGTGCAGCCACTATATATATTTTTAACCTAGAGAAATGACCACGCGTGCGAAGCCCCGGGTGCAGCCACTATATATATTTTTAACCTAGAGAAATGACCACGCGTGCGAAGCCCCGGGTGCAGCCACTATATATATTTTTAACCTAGAGAAATGACCACGCGTGCGAAGCCCCGGGTGCAGCCACTATATATATTTTTAACCTAGAGAAATGACCACGCGTGCGAAGCCCCGGGTGCAGCCACTATATATATTTTTCGAAAAAAATAAAGACCCATTCCTCACTATTCACACACTAGTCTGTTCCAAGGAAGCCACTTTGGACTGGCCCTTTTTATGTATTTATATGTATTGAAATAGTTGTAGACAATGTACATATTAAATTATTGTTAATCTGAAAATGCCTTACATGTTATATTTGATGTCATACACAACTTTATTTGTCACGCGGCTTCACACGCCTGGTCATTTCTCTAGGTTAAAAGTACTCTAAGTACTATTCCAAGACCTAAAATACCTATATACAAACATTCAATATTGAAGTACATATTAAATTATTGTTAATCTGAAAATGCCTTACATGTTACATTTGATGTCATACACAACTTTATTTGTCACGCGGCTTCACACGCCTGGTCATTTCTCTAGGTTAAAAGTACTCTAAGTACTATTCCAAGACCTAAAATACCTATATACAAACATTTGATCAAAATTCCTTCAGCCTTCAAAAAGTTTTTATAAATTGCTCGGCTTCTACTCATCGGATTGAGATACCAAGTACACCAGTTTTAAGTTAAACCATAAGCTATCCAACAGTGAAAACCGCATTCGCAATCGGTCCAGTAGTGTTTACGTGATGCGTTAACAAACAAACATCAGACAGACAGACAAAGTTTAATAAAATGTTATATGTTCAGTAGCTTATTTTAAGTACCTCAGATCATATTTTTAATTATCTTCTTTGTACAGAATTTTTCGTACTTATTGCTTTATTACAAGTACTAGTTGTGCCCTCGCCTTTGCCCGCGCGGTAATTTTTCTGGTATATAAGGATCCTGTGATATTTCAGAAACCATAAGTACCAAAATCAACAAACTTCGTTCAGACGCGAAATGTTTTTTATCGATTGCTCGAATTCTACTCATGAAATTGAGATGCACTAGTTTTTAAGTCAAACCCTAAGCTATCCAACAGTGGAAACCGCATCGTAATCGGTCTAGTAGTTTTTACGTGATGCGTGAACAAACACATACAGACAAACAGATAGACACGATTTAAAAAAATGTTATATTCTGTTCCAGTAAGTAGCTTATTTTAAGTACCGTAAACCATTTTTTTTAAATATCTTCTTTTTACAGTTTTTTTGGTACTTACTGCCATATTTTAAGTACGATTAAAAAAAAACTATTTGAAATGAATTTTTAGCATATTGCATAAATAAAATATAAAACATATTTTTGTATAGTAGTGTTACGTGATAAAGTTGTTGAAGTGTGGTACAAAAGCCCGCGTCGGGCAATATTTGACGTGACCTAAACGCGAGCGCGCCGTGGATCTTTGTGTGTATTGTAATGTTTTTTATTATTATTTTTTGTTAGTAAGAAATGTATTTTCTAACAGCTCTTTAAAATAACATGTTATTTCTATTGGTTTAAGGTTAATATCATTTAGCGTTGGATTCATTCACCAATTCCAGTTCTAAGAACAAATTTAGTTGTTCATTAGTTTTTTTTATATAAAACATTTTAATTCAAATCACGTTTCTATATTCACACAGCGCAAGATAAAATGATAAACTTTCATTTCGGACAAGTCTTATTGCTAATATTATAAAGACGAAAGATATTATTTTTTGTATATATAAAATGGATAATCTCAAAAAAATACGAACGGATTTAAAAAATTTTTCACTTATAGAAAGCTACATTATCAGCGAGTAATATGGGTAGTATTTTATTTTCAAAAAAATTAGAGATCCCGACGCAAATTGCAATAATGTAACCCAAGGTATCGAAAATTTGCCTATAAGTAGTTGTTTGTCGATCTAAACACGGTTAGAATCGTTTACAAATAAAGATAAACCCTTAGCTACCCGTGCGAAGCCGGGGAGAGTCATCCAAATATATCCACGAATCCGGCCGGCCGGAGATGGCCGCCTTAAGCTTAGATTCTCGAGGCAGACTTTCTTTTGGGGGTTGTAGCACGATGTCTTGTAGCCAGTCAGCCGAATACTAGAGAGCCCTACCACAAGGTTTTATAACCATGTCTGAATTCCAGGTAAACAAGGCCAGCCGTCGCTCTGGCGGATCTTCAGCTACCCTAACTTTGAAGCGACGCAAGCGCTCGTCAGCCGTTCCTCGTTCCAAGCAGACAAGGCCACATTTCAATGGAACCGACGTGGCACCAACGTCTTTGCTATGACACAGACTGATGTATGGACTTTTTAATTTATAACTAAAACCACTTAATACATTTTTACTCGTATATCGTATATCTGCTGATCTCCATCTCATGCTAACTGCATGCACGAAGCGTCCGCGAGCGTCGGTTTAAGAATGAACATGTCCAAGACCAAGGTTATGACAAACCCTTCGTCACGGAGACCTAATGTAATCGTCAATAGCTGCCTCATAGAGGTAGAAGACGAGTACATTTATCTTGGTCATTGTTTGTCTTTTAACCGGAGCTCACAGTTGAAGGAGATCGCTAGGTGAGTCTAGCTCAGATGGGGTGCCTTTGGAAAACTT
This sequence comes from Alsophila aescularia, assembly GCA_946251855.1. NCBI lineage: Eukaryota > Metazoa > Arthropoda > Insecta > Lepidoptera > Geometridae > Alsophila > Alsophila aescularia. The sequence goes on from OX276379.1 coordinate 38,618,431, forward strand.
GAGGACGTTTTATAATCTCAATCTCCCAAAACCTGAAGAGCAAGGTGTTTATTTAATAAATGTGTCCTGTCCATACTCACATACGGTGCCGAAACATGGTCGCCCACCAAAGAGCACATACATAAAATAAGAGCGGCCCAACGAGCTATGGAGCGCGCCATGCTAGGCATCCGCCTGGTAGATCGCATACAAAACCACAGAATTAATAATAGCAGAAGTTGCAATTCGCGCAACCATTAATAGGAATAGCGACTCTAGCTACTAAGCAACAAAGTGCAATTCAGCTCGCATAAGCGCTCAGTGCCTAACGCGATATTCACCTAAACGTTGCCGCTCTCTTCTAACGCGTAACTCTGTCGCTGTCTGGCGCGGAGTGACGCGCTAGCTGTGCGCTAGGGTTGGTCGGCTTGCCGCTGCTACCATAATATTCATCGTCTATCTACCTACTTGACCACGTAATCTATCTTAAGTTTGATGCAATTGCATTAAAGTCCGTCTTTTGTAATTAAGAAATTAAAACAAACCTAACAAATTAAAACAAACCTTCAATCTTCAGGCTACCTAGATATACCTCTTTGTTTAACATTCCTCATTAACTTACAATGTTAATATTTACACATTTTGCACTAATTAAAAAGTTCGTAGAATAAAAACATAAAAAACTGGTTGTTTACATATTCACTATACTTATTCTTAATTTATATCTCCTAAACACGTGGACCGATTTACATTATTCAAACGGATAAATAGTTTTAGACCTAGACCTTTCATTTGACACCAAAATCATTAAGATATCTCAACAAACAATAAAACACATTTTCAAGTTGCTCTCGTAATTATCCAACATGTATGAAACGCGTAACAATTCTTTTAAAAACTATCTTAACAAACGTTAAACGTTAAATTTATTTTAAACTGGGTCTAATTCAATAAAAAAGGAATCAAATTTTATTTGTGAACAACACCATAATCTAAAATACTTAAGTAGGTAGGTAGGTAGTTCTAAAATACAACGCAAAAATGTGTGTGACTGTAAAAAAAAAAGCGTTATTAGCTCGCGTAAGTAGGTAGAGTGACGGATGCCTGACCAAACGTCGAAATTCGACGTCGTACCAAAGTTGAAGATTTAGGTATGCGAATTGTCAGGCTAAAGTGGAGATGGGCAGGGGGCCATCCATTAATTACGTAAGGTCGATTTTGGCCATTTTTGACCCCTCCCTCCCAAAAGGGCACATACGATTTTTCAGATCCCCTTCTTACGTAAGATTTTATCTAGTTTTTCTAAATATTTAAATGTTATTAGAAAAGGATCAGTACAGTACAGTTTTTTTATACATTTTTTATTTTTTATACACTGATTGTATAGAAAAAGATGTCATATCAAAAAGATATATCGAAAAAGATACTAATCGTTGTTTTGGCTGAATGGGCTGGGAAGCCATGCTGTCCAGTCGGCATGGAAACTACGTGGAATTTTTAAAATTATGAAATGATGGTAGTTTAAGTAAAATTTTATGCTATTGTGACAGTATGAACTGAAGAAAAAATTAAATGATATTATTGCGTCATAATATAGAGGTTTATTTAAAAAAATATAAAAAAATACATTTATATAGTTCCAAGTATGTTTTAAAATATGTGAATCAAATTGTACATTAACAAATAAATTTCATACTTGCTTTTACCTAATGCTTTGCTCTGACATGTCCATTACTCATCATTGGAAGACGCACATTCCGACTTGTAAAACCTTACGTAAGTTGCAAGGGCGGATCCAGCCTTCGAGTCAGGGGGGGGTTACACACTTAGATCAGGCTGGATGGGGAAAATTATACAAGATGTTCCCTGCGGTTTCACTCGCGTAGCCTATGCCCAAAGGCAGTTCCATTTATTTATAGAGATAATTATATCACAACATTTCAGGACAAAATAAGCGTAAGAGCAGTGAGCGGGAAAATTTGAGTTGTCTGTCAGTAAACTCCGATACGTACAGAGTATGTATTTAATATCTAAAGTGCGAGCATAGTGAGCGCAATTTTTTTTGATTTATCTTTGTTAATACTCTATTAAATTAAAATATATAATTCCAAAACATGTAAAAATATGCACTGACATGATTTAAACTTACGTGGGTAGAGATTGTTCGAATATTGAGTTATATCTGACAATGAAGTGAACGAAAAAAATAAACAAACAAAGATATTATATGTGACAACTAAAATAAGTGAGAGCGGAGCAAGCGCGGAAATTTCAAGCTATATCCATTGGTGTAGAAGATAAATATTTTTCCAAATCATAAAAACAAGCAAATATCAATAATCTAAAAATGCAATTGTGTACATAAACAAGTCAAAATCAAAAATTATGACTTGTTTATGTACACAATTTTAACAACGCAATTGAAACATAATTCTAAATCACATAAAGTTATGCATTGAAATGATAAAAATACGCTTTAGCTATTTATGTTTTTTTTAACATTATACCAAATCACAACAACATAATGGAAAAGAAAATGTGGGGTCATAAGCAAGCGAAGAAACCGCGAAAATGCGAAAATTTTGAATACATCTGTTAGTTAAAGAGTTCTAAGACATAACTCCTAATAACATTCAAATAAGTATGCATTGATAAGAACAAAACACTAAACGCAGCGTGCATACTGTTGGCGATATTTATTTCAGTGAAGAAATTGAATAATTCTAAATCATACGAAATTAACCAATTTACGTACCTATCTGGTATAAATTCAAAGAAGCGCGAGCGAAGAGAGTGCGAAAAATGTAGAAATTTGAAAAAAAAACACAGTGGCGCGACCGAAGCGTGGTTCAAAATTGTAAGGTTTTCTCTAGAAGAATATTTAATATAATTAAAGGATGAAGCTCCTGGCAAGGTTATGAGCGTGACGGAAGCGAGCGCGAAAGTTTTTGGCTAATTCTATAGTTTTTGTTTGTCATATGAGGTAGTGCTGGCCTCTGTGTTAGAATTTGTCAGGCTGACAGAGGGCCTTTGACATGGCTTAACGACAGCCATTAATCAATAACAGCTGGGAACGACAACTTAACGTGCCCTCCGAAGCATTTCTATAGTGTAAAACAAAAACATAATTTGAAATTGCACATCATTAAAACAGACCATCAAAGAGCGCGGAAATTTTTAGTTATTTCTATCAATATACAAAATAAACATAATAAAAAAATGCCACAAAAAAAACTGACAAAGGCCCAGGGGGGGGGGGGGTCATGACCCCCATGACCCCCCCTGGATCCGCGCTTGGTAAGTTGTGAATTGTCAACCGTCTTGCCAAATGTCCTGGGGGCCCAGGACAGACGGGAGGAAAACTGGTGGACAAAGGCAGTCACCGAATGGTATCCGAGAGATGGGCTGAGACCTCGAGGCAGAACCACCAGCACAATAAATATTAGTGCTACGCCACCAGCCCGATGGTCAGACGATATTGTGAGGTACGCTGGTGGCCAATGGATAAGGCTAACACAGGACCGGAAAGACAGGCGTGAACGAGAGGAGGCCTATACTCAGCAGTGGGTGGATACGGGCTAATTAGATAAATAGATACATATTCGCCACCACCAATAATACAATGATAATATCGTTTGGTGCCCGCTGTCCAACCGTTATCACTTGATAATGCAATGTTTCTTGTTTTTTTTAGGTAGACAAGACCGGCGGTTCATACTATGGCAAGCAGTCTCTGTCCTATGGCGATGTTAAGGGAAATGCGGGGAATGTGGCTTTCAGTAAGTTTTTTTTTAAATAAAAATTGTATCATTCAGTCTAGTTTCTACCGATGTGCCCAGCCGGTTTGACTGCATACATACATTTATTTTTCTAACATAATTTTGTTTCCATCTTGTCCGACCGTTATTTACGCAGTAGGTTTTTAATTGATTCTTAAACAACGTGTCACTGAATAGCCTTATAAGTACATAGCAGGTTTGTTTCGATCAAGCATGTTAATTCGTTTACGTGTGCAATGGTTGAATACATAGTATTTGAAATTCCCATACAAAAGTAAAATTAAAAATTTGCGACAACCCTAAATGTTAGTTATCTCGTAGCACAAAAAAGTAGGTATGTACATACAAACTTCTCCATCTGCGGGTTCAGGTTGCTAGGCCTCTCCTCGCTTGTGCGCTGGTGGAAATACCTCGTTAAGTGGAGATTGTTCACCAGTCCGAGCAGATGTGGGTAGAACCAGCCTATTGTCTCTGGGCACGCTGTTACATTATAACTGAAGAAAACGTTTGGGGGCAGTGGTCCAACTGGTTTGTCCATATTGTTTGACTACGGGCCTTTAGTAGGGGTAGTGGCCCCATAACTAGACCCGTGGTCCAACTTATGTACTTCCTATGAAAATGATTAAATCGCCACCAAAGTCGTTCAGCAATAATAGTTGCTTGCGTTTTGGCAATAGTTGTTAAAATAACACCGAACGCCGTGTTATTCTTTTTTTTGTGTGTTCTGCCTATGGTGGCCAGTTCGTTTCGAATAAACTCTCTTTACAATGCCCGTATCTATGCTAAGACTTTTCATGAAAATTGTAAACTTCCAAATTCAAATCACATTATATCCCTTGGGAGTTTCATATAACTTAATAACCCTTGGGATAAAATGCCTTGCTTTTCTTTGAGAATGCGTGATATGTAATTGGACATTGTCGAGCAGGAGGTATGATGATATCCTAACCTTATTCACCACAGGCAAAGAAGGTCCCATTCATGCGACAGCTTGGAACCCCGGCAACTGGAACGAATGGTTGGCCGTGTACGGGCACGCGCCCGCTAAGGCGACGCTCTTCAACGCTAAGTGCGACCCGCTCTTCGAGTTTGGCACCGGAGCGTGGAACTCTATCTACTTCCCGCCCGAAGGGACTCATATCCTTTTCAATATAAAACAAGCTTTTGTACAAAATAAAAAAAATTATAAAAAAATAGGATCTGAGATAACATGATTCATCGCTCTAACAAGAAATGTATTTGTTAATGTATTTGTGAACTTTAGTACATTACTGCCGCGGTCTGTAATGACTGCGTTGCTGGCAGCGATGATGATGGCCGAGAGCGTAGCTAAGTTAAGTTCGAGGCCATCACAGTGCGGTCAGCATTGCAGCCCTTGTGGCCAAGCTGGAGCCTTTATAGCGAAAACAGCAAGAGCTGCAATGATGGCCAAGCTTGAAGGCAAACTTAACTAAGCAAAGCTCGAGACCATCATAGCGTGGCCAGCAGGGCAGTCATTGCGGACCAAGGCTTGTATAGTGCTCTACTCAAACAATGCGAGGTATTTAAATAAAACTAGCAAACTAACAACAACAAAAACCAAAACAACACCAAAAACAACAAGAACGACAAAACAACAAGAATAATTAAAAAGAACAACAACAACAAGAACATCAAAAAACAACAACAACAAAAACAACAAGAACTACAAAAACAATAAGAACAACCAGAACAACAACAAAAATAGCAATAACATGGAAAACATTAAAAACAACAAGAACGACAAAAACAACAATAACAGCAAAAACAACAACAAAAACTACAAGAACAACAAAAACAGCTAAAACAACAAGAAAACAACAAGAACAACAACAATAACAACAACAATAACAACAACAATAACAACAAAAAAACAACAAGAAAAACAACAAGAACAACGAAAACAACAAGAACAACAATAAAAACAAGAACAACTAAACAACAAGAACAACTAAAACAACAAGAAAAAAAGAAAAACAACATGAACAACAAAAAAACAATAATAAACAACAACAACAACAAAAATACATACTACAACATAACAATAACAACAACAAAAACAACAAAAAAACAATGAAACTAAAACAACAAAAACTACAAGAACAACAATAATAGCTAAGAACCATCTCGATCACATCAGCTTTCAAACAGAAAAAAAAACATCAATATCGGTCCATACGTTTGGGAACTACGACGCCTCTCTTTTCGCGTTCGGTGGTTAACAAAACCACAGAATAAATAGTAGTACTAAAAAAAACACGACAATAATGGATTTTCAAAGGAAATTGCTGGCCGCAAAACACGACAGTAATGAAATTCCATACAAGTTTGCTGGCGCCTATTCAAGAAGCGCGGCAAGGTCGACTTTGTCCAAAGAAGGTTGTCGAAATAATGACCACATTACAAGCTTGTTTGAGTAAATAAATGATACAAAAAAAAAAGTTCCAATAATGTTTTTTTTTGCAACCGTGGTGGCCGACGAAAGCAAAGCACCATCAACTCTCACATGCACGTGTAGTGCAGGCAACAAGCAACAAAAACCAATCACAGATTCGTCCATCACCTTAATTTTTTAAGTTCTTGCGAGTTGTCATTGTAAAAGATCTGAGCCCCAGTTCTGTTAACTATTGAACCGCGATAACGCAAGTCGATCGCTAGAAAGTTCTTGCGAAATTTTCTCATTTACCATTTAAAAGTGCTAGAAGCGAAAATTTATAGGAAATTTTCAAAAAATTCAAAACAAAAAATACTTCTAGCATTTTTAAGTGGTAAATGAGAAAATTCACAAAAAAGTAAGCGATCGTTTTGCGTTATATCGCAGTTCAATAGCTAACAGAATTGGGGCCCTGTATGTACGAGTATATATACATACGTACTAAACGTTTGATGATATTTAGCTTTACACCTACGTGCGAGTATGAATCGTTGGGAATAACTTCATTTATTTAAACGATTGCCTAGTCCGTATTAATAAAAAATAAAAAAAAATTATGCAAATGTATTTTATTTAAATGTACATAAATTTTTAATTACGTAATTATATGTTTACTAGTTTTCCCGCCCGCGACTTCGTACGCGCGGACTACTGTTTATCGCGAAAAAAGCATCTTATTTTCTTCTAGGATATCACAAACCAATGCAAAAGTAGGTATAGCACCACTCTTTTTTTTTGACAGACTTGTTATTTCGTTTCCATGGCAACCACAGCCGTTCTGTGATGACAACCGTACCTTACAGTGAGTAATCAACATTTTCCAGTTTTCCCGTGGAAACTTAAAAATTTTTGAGATAAAAAGTATCCCATGTTTTATTCCAAGGTATAAGCTATCTCCATTCTAATTTTCATAAAAATCCATCCAGCCGTTATCGCGTGAAAGCTCCCCAAACAAACAAACAAACAGACAACGTTTCACTTTAATATATTGGTACGGATAAGAAATAAAAAAAAAAGTTCCATTTTAATTTTATTATTCTGTTGACCTACTTATATCAAGGTGCCGTGATTCCAACTCGTGACGTAGACGAGGAGGAAAATGGATGAAAGTAGTAGGAAAATGGATGAAAGTAGTAGTTCCTTTTTTATTTGTTTCTTTAAAACCTATACGATTATTTTAATTACTTTATGCACCCATATTCTATGAAAATTATTTTAAGTTTTATACCATTTGAAATCGATTTCGTTTTTTTATTAATTTTTATGATCCGTCAAATTATGGACCGAGCGAGCGCGAAGCGCGAGCGAAGCGTCTCCGTTTCAGCTTGGGCAAAAATGCTTTCGTATGTCCGGATGTCAGTCCGGATCTCTGTTCTCCTCTACAGGCCGCATTTCTCAACCGATCTAGACGAAACTTGGAATACGAGGTACAGGTTAAACGCATTGTTTTTGTCGTCGGGGATTTTGATTGGTACTTCCCCCAAAAAAGGGTAAAAAGAGGGCTACTGAATATCTCCGCCATATTAAATCCGATTTTATATTATTATTATTATAACTTTACGTTAGTCTCATAAAAAAATGATGAAGATCTGATGAGGATCTTCGGCATGATGAGCAGAATAGCTCCTCAAAATGCAGTAAATTTCTCACTATTAGGTTTCTACCAGTGGAATCAGTTCTTTACCTACTAGGTAGGGATTGATGGAGCACCTTGGTTATTAATGTTAGTTTTACAATAAGTTAACTAGATGGCGCTACTGTGCACCGCTAGATTGTTTGCAAAAAAATGTGTACGCGCGAGGTCTACAGCTCACAGAGCCACTAGATAAACGTATATTAGATGGCAAAATTTTGTTTGTTTGCTAATTATGTATTTGACGACCGGTTGGTCTCGTGGCTAGAGATCCTAGGTACGAAATCGAACGGTCGCGGGTTCGAATCCTGCAAGGTGCAATCATTTGTGTGATGAGCAGAAATGTTTGTTTCCGAGTCATGGATGTAATATTCTTATCTATGTATGTTTATCCGTTATTTAGTGCCCATAGCACAGGGTATCCTAGTTTGGGGCTAGATAATTGGTGTGGAAATGTCCCGAATATATTTATTTATTTTATTTATGTATTTGCTAATTACCTACTTTTATCTACTTTTTATGCCGTCAAAACATAGGACTTTGATTTCTCGCTAGCCAAACATTTAAATAGTGAACTTTTATAATTAGTATTATTTTTTGTATTTAATGGCTGTTGACCTCGAAAAAGGTGTACAAAACGCTGACACTACTTTTAGTGAACACTAAAAAATTCTAATAAAAACTAAATTTTACAGCTCTAAAATTGTTGCTGTCCCTTTCGTTTCCAAAAGCTATGAACGTGAAAGCAACAATTTTAAAGCTGTGTAAATTAGTTTTAGGTTTAGTTGGTGCACCCAGAATCGACACCAATGTCTGCCTTTTTTGCCCTCCAAATATTACACAACTCGTGGTGGATAATAACATATTTGCCGCCCAAAAATAAAATAACGCTGTCAGTAAGATTTGCAAGGAGTAAAATTCTAATTACATAATAACAAACAGTTTTTTTGCTTTCCAAATATGTTATAACTCGTGCATACATGAGCCTGTCATAGTAAAGCGCTGAGACAAGTTGTGTAAACAGTAAACTGACATGTTTGCTTTCCAAATATGTTATAACTCGTGCATACATGAGCCTGTCATAGTAAAGCGCTGATACAAGTTGTGTAAACAGTAAACTGACATGTTTGCTTTCCAAATATGTTATAACTCTTGCATACATGAGCCTGTCATAGTAAAGCGCTGATACAAGTTGTGTAAACAGTAAACTGACATGTTTGCTTTCCAAATATGTTATAACTCGTGCATACATGAGCCTGTCATAGTAAAGCGCTGATACAAGTTGTGTAAACAGTAAACTGACATGTTTGCTAATAAGTTGCAATGTTTGTATTTATGTTAGTTTGTTTAGGACAAATATTGCAAGCTGAATTAGAATAACTTCCTCATATCCTACTAGATCGTGAATCATGGAAGGTGGGTAGGGAGGCCTTTGCCAATCAATAGGACAGACCAGGCTGAATAATAATTTAACTTGCAATGTTTGTATAGGTCAAATCTTGCAAGTTGATTTAGAACCACTTGCTCTTATACTATAGAGTTGAATTTTTACATTTTGGTTCAGTTCCGATGACAATGCATTTTATGGTAAGCATGACCTGAATCGATATCTAGGATTAACTCCAGATAAAGGAACTCTTCAACGTTCTACAGCACAGACACGAAATGTTGTGTACGCATTTTATTATGACAGCTGGTTTTAAGTTTTACCATGACATGGTTGCTGTTCTTTGGGCTGGGTTGAGTCCTAACTAGGGAACTCCTCAATGGTCAACAGCACAGACACGAAATGTTGTGTACGCATTTTATTATGACAGCTGGTTTTAAGTTTTACCATGACATGGTTGTTGTTCTTAGGGATGGGTTGGGTCCTAACTAGGGAACTCCTCAATGGTCAACAGCACAGACACGAAATGTTGTGTACGCATTTTATTATGACAGCTGGTTTTAAGTCTTACCATGACATGGTTGCTGTTCTTAGGGTTGGGTTGGGTCCTAACTAGGGAACTCCTCAATGGTTAACAGCGCAGACACGAAATGATGTATAAGCATTTAATTGTATTAGCCCGTTTTAAGTTTCACCATGACATGAATATTGCATAAAATAAATTTATTTTTTAAATGTTTTATAATTAAATTATTTCCCTCCAAATATTCCATAACTCGTGCATACATGTGCTGCTCGGTGGTTTCGGAAACTTGGCGTCCGGCCACGTGGAGGTGTGGGACGTGCGCGGCTACAAGAAGGTCGGCGCGTGCGCAGCGCCCGACTCTACCTACCTGCAGTGGGACCCACGTGGGGAGGTGTTCGTCACGGCCACCACTTACCCGAGGCTCACTGTTGGGAATGGGTGAGCAGAGTTTCGGCAATTTAGCGTCCGGCCACGTAGAGGTGTGGGACGTGCGCGGCTACTTGCGTTAGCAGCGCATGAGAAAAACGTCGGCATCGTCTGCATTGTCCTTTTCTCATACACCAGGTTGCCTAAAGCTGTCTTCTACTCACAACTGAAGTAGAGAAAGTGCAAACCTGAGGGTCAATCCTGCGTTACAGAGATGTCCTTAAGCGCCATCTAACGGCATGTGACATGCCCTGTGACGGCTGGGAAGTGCTTGCGCAACAGAGAACAATGGCGCAACTCTGTTAATGAGGCTGTTACAAGTTTCGAAAAGCATATTACAAAAAGAACCGCCCCAAGCCTTCCTACACCTACAATTCTTCAGGTCAATTGCACTGTGCGCCTTGCAATAAGACCTGACCAAATTTGGCTTTACCAATCACCGTCGCTCACAGTTGAGATAACAAGGTTCGCCGTTGATGGATACGTCAAGGAGGTCATCATCATCATCATCCTATTCTCATTTCAAACCTTATAATGATGTGTTTTCGTTATTAACAGTGAATTAATTTCCAGCTACAAAATTTGGCACTACACCGGTGTGTTAATGCACAAGCGTCCCTGCCATGAAAAAGAATTCCTTTTGGCGATCACGTGGCAGCCAGGCACTTATCCCAAGAGTGAGCTCTCCCGGGCCGCGCCTAAAGGCAAGTACTAGTTGTCATACTCCTTCAGCATGATTCCACCTCATTTCATAGCTCGCCACTGTCCATTCACTTTTTCTACGCTTAAATTCAAATACATAAATAAATTTGCCGCATCGTAATTTTTTCTCGCTTTCATACATTTGATAGTTTGTATTCTCTTTGCATATGATTCATTTCATTGATACGTTTGGCACAGAGCGGACCTGTTCCTTACATAGATGCAAAAATACCTTGAGAATCTTGATTTTATATTTTGTTCACTAACTTTTGGTTTTTATACTACAGTCATAATTATGTTTCTATCTGCGCCCCGCGGTTTCACACGCGTGGATTATGTTTCTATCTGCGCCCCGCGGTTTCACACGCGTGGATTATGTTTCTATCTGCGCCCCGCGGTTTCACACGCGTGGATTATGTTTCTATCTGCGCCCCGCGGTTTCACACGCGTGGATTATGTTTCTATCTGCGCCCCGCGGTTTCACACGCGTGGATTATGTTTCTATCTGCGCCCCGCGGTTTCACACGCGTGGATTATGTTTCTATCTGCGCCCCGCGGTTTCACACGCGTGGATTATGTTTCTATCTGCGCCCCGCGGTTTCACACGCGTGGATTATATGATGATGATAAAAGTAACCTATGTGTCAATCCAGGATGTAAGCTATAATAATACCGGATTTCATCCAAAATATACACACACACTTCTAAAGATAAAGTATAGTTGGCGCTAATCGGTTTTATGCATTTTATGACGTTTTGTATGGACTGTCAGTTCTAATGTATGAATTTCTGCATCGCGCATACGAAGTTTTCCGCTCGATAAGAGAATATTCATTTTTTAAACTAAGCTCTGATTGGCCTGTTTACGGCAGTGGCTACACTTCTATCCATTTTTAAAACTTTAAGCTCTGATTGGCCTGTTTACGGCAGTGGCTACACTTCTATCCATTTTTAAAACTCTAAGCTCTGATTGGCCTGTTTACGGCAGTGGCTACACTTCTATCCATTTTTTAAACTCTAAGCTCTGATTGGTCTGTTTACGGAAGTGGCTACACTTCTATCCATTTTTAAAACTCTAAGCTCTGATTGGCCTGTTACGGCAGTGGCTACACATCTATCCATTTTTAAAACTCTAAGCTCTAATTGGCCTGTTTACGGCAGTGGCTACATTTCTATCCATTTTTAAATTCTAAGCTCTGATTGGCCTGTTTACGGCAGAGGCTACACTTCTATCCATTTTTAAATTCTAAGCTCTGATTGGCCTGTTTACGGCAGTGGCTACACTTCTCTGATTTATAATATTAGTGTGATTAAAACAACCAGTTTCAAATTAAATAATATACTTATTTACTTAATGGTCTAGGAGTGTAAAACAACTCACATTTTTCGTTCTTTGTTTAATACTGTTATTCCGTTCTCCTCATTTGCACTTCGTCTCCAAATAACTAAATAAGCGCAACGTGATGGTCCTCCAGTCTCAGTAGCTGATCTTGCTATATAAAAATTTGTTTACAGGCATTGAAGACACGACTCCTAAACCGACGGCGGCCTACCGACCCCCCGGCGCTAGAAACAAGCCTTCCACCTTTACTCTGCATGAGCATGAGAAGCCACATAAGCCTGGGGAAGCTGCCAGTGGTCAGTACTTTAAACGTAACAAGATATAAGTTCAAAAACTAAAACCTGACTACTTTTTGTTTTGGTCGGGTAAAAATTGCCAATGACACTCTTGCGAAGAAGACGAATCGATTTATACCTCGCTTGTCAAAATCGGATAGATACATACAAAGACTGTTAACCTCATTACACTTCCCTTGCTTCGCCGTAGTCGGGTAAAAACAGTAGTGATTTTAGTGCACGTGAGACCTATCATGCGTGTCACATTAAGAATCAGCCAACAGGCTGTCGCATTTAATTTTGTGTTAGACGACCGGTTGGCTGAGTGTTTAGTGACTGATTGCGAAGTCAACTAACGTCCGCGGGTTTGAATCCCGCAAGATGCAATCATTTGTGTGATGAGCAGAAATGTTTATTTCCGGGTCATGGATGTAATATTCGTATTTGTTTAAGTTTATCCGTTGCCTAGTACCCATAGGTTGGGGGTAGTAAATTGGTGTGAATTGTCCGGGATATATTATTATTATTTGACAGTCTTAACTCTCTTTGGGTTTCTGAATCGCATTTCATATAAAAATTAGCTAATTGATTGTTAACAAAAGATAATTTTATTGACACGGTCATACTTGATAAGATTATTCACTTTCATTCACTCTTTAGTTGTCTATGTGTGGGTGTAGCTAAACAACAACAAAAGAGACAACGATAGAGCTCTATCGTTGTCTTTTTTGTTTTTGACATTACATAGCAAACGTGTAACCGCACGCTGGTTTCTGAAACGCGTGTCTAGTGGGTAGGACTCTTCTGCAAGAGTCCGCCACCACACCTTTGACATATATTCAACCGTCAAGCAGTAGTGTGCAAAATTACTTTGTTTCGGTTCAAAGCGAAATGACTGGGCATAAGACTTAAAAAACAAATGTCTCAGGGTGACGAGTGCGGTGCAGTGCCACGAGAGATTTTGCAATTCAAAGTTCTGGAGGGTACTGCAACTGTTATAGGCAGGCGTGACGCTTACCATCTTGTGAGTGACCTGGCTCTACTCGTCATTCAAAGGAATAAGAAAAAAACATTAAATCCTAGGCATAGACATAATATTCTATGATTCTAGGTATATTTTATAGCTCAGTACATGCGAAAAAGTCGCTTCAGTTGACGTTAAATTGCAGGTTTGACATTTACACTTGAGAGCAATGTATCCGGGTCACTTAAAGAAACCTATAAATCTCGGAAACTAAGAATGCTAGCTTAATGCAATAAATTGTGTTTAATAGACAATTAAATACTCCTTAAATTAAGGTATTAAAACTTTTTAGTTATTGTAAAGTTATGTCATAAAAAAAAACTAATTTGAAAAAGGGAGACTTTCGAAGATGGAACTACGAAATTACTGCATTTGATTTGGCTTTTGTTTCTAATCTGTCATTTAAGTGAGTATATAGACCATATTGATAGTGTTCGATATTTATTATTCAAGCTGTAATCATGTCGCTAACACCTGAAGAATGCACCAGAATTCTCACTATGCTCGAAACCGGCCGGAGTCAGCGCGATACAGCCAGGACTGTCGGTGTGTCGCTGTCAACAGTACAAAGAGTTCTCCGACGTTACGAGGAAACTGGCTCTAACTTACGCAGACCAGGAACAGGCAGTACCAGGTGTACCACAGCACGAAAAGATCCATACTTGGTGAACACCATGCTTCGTAATCGCTTTCTCACAGGAACTGAACTTACAAATCAGTTTCGACGCCTCGGAGGAAGTAACCCAAGCGCATGGACAGTAAGACGACGACTTGCTAAAGCTAACTTGAAACCACTTAGACCTGCAAATGACCCTAAACTGGAGCGTGGGCATCGTTTTTCAAGACTAAGATATGCCCAGAACCACTTAAGTACAATTTAAAATTGAAGATTGGTCAAAAGTTATGTTCTCCGACGAATCAAAGTTTATGCTCTACAAGCATGATAGAAGACACAGAGTGTATAGAAGACCAGGAGAAAGATTCAAGCAAGCATGCATCGAAGAAAAAGTAGCCTACGGTGGTGGGTTTGTACTTGTGTGAGCCGGAATTTCATCTGAGTGTCGCACAGAACTGGTGTTTATAGAAAACGGCTCTTTAACTAGCGTAAGATATGTGGAAGAAATCCTTAATGAACACGTTGGGCCATTTATGGTCAATTTGGGTGAGGATGCTATTTTTATGCATGACAATGTCCGACCTCATACAGGTTGGATTACCTTCAAGAGATGAACATTACTCGTATGGAGTGGCCAGCACGCAGCCCTGATATCAACCCGATCGAGCATGCTTGGGACGAGCTAGGGAGATTCGTAAAACAAATCACGCTTCGTGAGCTCAAAATTGCTCTCACAGAGGAATGGGAGAATATTCCCCAAAATCGCATAAGGAACTTGGTGTACAGCATGCCAAACCGCGTAAACGCAGTAATGGAAGCACGAGGAGGCAATACAAAGTATTAAAATTCAAGAAAATCGTAATGTTGTTCAAAAATGTCATGTTTCCTATTTTTGTTTTAAAGCGAGATCAGCAGTTTTTTTTCTTTATGTAATTTATAGTAAATAAAATTTAGTGACTCATAAATTTTATTACTTTCATTGAAGGGGTGATATTGTCTATTAAACACAATTTATTGCATTAAGCTAGCATTCCTAGTTTCCGTGATTTATAGGTTTCTTTAAGTGACCCGGATTCATTGCTCTCGAGTGTACGTTCACAGACTCATGAGATTTTTCAGCAACCTAAAATGCATTTAACAAGAGATTAACAGGTTGCTGAGTATTTTTTTCGCAAATTTGCGCTCCAGAAACCGGGTGTACTAACGTATTTGGAGACGCCAATTTACGCTAGTTATTTCAAAATCCATACAATAACAATAATTAACGTTAATTGACGTCTCCATATACGGCAGTTAGAGAGAGTTATCACAGAAGCAATTTTAGAGTACCGCAACTTGGACAAAATGTTTTTTTGTTTTTGTTTTAATTATAATCTATTTAATGACGCACACTAGCCGCACCGTCGAAACAAGCCGTGAAGCAGAAGGAGAAGCGCGAGGCCCGCAAGGCGCGCAAGGCCGAGGAGAGGGCGGCGGGAGACGAGTCCCCAGACGCGCCCGCGCCGCCCGCCGCGACCGGCTCCCGCGCTCCCTTCGTCACCACCGGAGACCCCGAGAAGGATAAGAAGATCAAGAATATTAATAAGGTATCATTTTAGCTACAAACGTAACAATTTAAAAAGCTAAAGCAATTGGATTTTAGAAAATGTATCAAAAATTTAAAAACAAAATCAATAGAAAACTCTTTAGATTTGGCTAAATAGGGCTAGACGCAAGTTTCCCATGGTTTAATCCAGGTGTTAATAAAGACTTGAATAAATTTATGTACAGATATAAATACCTCAACATCTTTCTTAACAGCAGGCAGTTCAAATAGATAATGTAGTTGACCTCTTTCGATAATACATAGAACTTCTATGTACTATAACGTTTACGTTCTATGTACGAATAATACATAGAACTTCTATATACTATAACGTGTACGTTCTATGTACGAATAGTACATAGAACTTCCATAAGTATAACGTTTTAGGTTAGTCACTTTAGTTTATTTTAAGTGTAGAACCTACACTTAAAATAAACTAAAGTGACTAAAACGTTATACTTATGGAAGTTCTATGTACTAGTTTTGTGTTCTATGTTCTGTGTTTCTATGTTCTAGTTGTGTTGTTCTCATAAGAACAAGTTTAAATTGCTGTTTGTTGGTTCATTTTCTTCTAAATTCATAAATAAAACTAACACAATTTTTACCACGTTTTTACTAAGTCACTTTCTTGTTAGTCTGTCTGTCTGTCTGTCGCTCCGGATGGAATCTTGCAACGCAAATTTCGAGCACTTCCCGATTACCTATCCGGCTGAAACTTTCAGTGTAGCTCACAACTCGATAATAAAGCATTAAAAAAACGTGGTTTTAGATTAGTTTTTTAATCTACATTTGGTGCTTTAAAATTTCCGAGCTTGTTTGATATAAATATGAAGATGTCCCCATGCAAGGCTCTTACGCAAACATTTAATTACAGAAACTAAGCGACATAGAGAAGTTGAAACAACTGAAGGCGGCCGGCAAGCAGCTAGAGTTGAACCAAGTCGACAAAATCAAGAACGAGCCGGCTCTGCTGAAGGAGCTCGAACAGCTCAGGTTATGATACACGTTCTACGACATCTACTAGTGTAGCAACACTAGCCATTACTAATGTTGACTAGTTACTACGCGCTACGGACGTACCCGCGCAGTGACACCAACTTATCTTTAGACCTGTTAAAATTGGAACTAATGAGGCCATTATTAAACTGGTTAAACATCCCCACGCTGTCAGTATCTAATCTACAGTCGCGAGCAATGAAACTGGGTCAGTCCTTATGTCGAATGAGAAGCGTTTTTTTTTCTAGATTTCTATTAAACATATATTTGAAAGGTTAATTCCTATGTTGTTATTATTTTATTTAAAAATATACGTGTTTTAAAGCTTCTTTCGTTAGGTCTTAAAACAACATGATCATCAAAGTCGGACAGTTATTTATTACTGAAAATACGTAATGTACATCTAGAATTAATTTATCAAAATAGTCCCCTTGTTGTTTAACGGCAAGTTGCGCTCCCTGAAAACCTATGGAAATTCGGAAATTATTGATTTAATCATTGGCTTTAAAATGTTTTTTCCCGGACGTTGCTTGTCATTTAAATTTTTCTGTAGCTATATTTTTTATTGATATTATTTATTTATTTTAATTTAAAAATCACTCTTGATGTCGAGTATTTTTTTGACCCGATTTAATTGATTGTGAGTGAATTAGCTCAACTCTACAGAAAAGTTGGTGGCACTGTACACGAACATTTGTATCTGTTATCGAAAATTTGACAAAACTTACACGAATATTCGTGCATGTCCCGATATCATATAGACACTACAATGAGAGAAAAAGCAGTAACGTAGATCAGCCCTCATAACGCGTTTTTTATGAATTTCAGATCTTCTAAGATAGTTTATTAATTCAGTGCCCAATCAAGCCCTTTTTCAAGACAAGTCATAATGGTATGTGTTTTATTATTTCTTTACCAACTTATTATTTGTGCTAGCACGATGTCAACCGAACATACAGTACGAGCTTGAACTTTAATTTTAGACCTTATTCTCATGCAATAATTGTCTAAATAATTGTTAAAGTAAATATTTGAATCACGTACTGGATTTGAATCCACATACATCCATGCCTCTCTTTATTTACATGCACCGTGCTCCAATAGTGAGTTTCGTAAAAATACTTTACCAATAACTTTTACAGTGTATAAACAACGTTCGTTTAGTAACGTTAACTATTCTTTAAGAAATTATGCCTCAGGATAAGTAAGGGTTGGGTAAGTGTAAGAAAATAATAACCTAAAACACACATACACACACACGCGAACTCCCTTACACGCACACACACACACACACGCACACACACACACGCACACACACACACCCACACCCCATATGTATCTTATTTAAAGATAGCGCTTTGTTTCTAACTGTTAGCTCTCTTCTCTCATGTACAGAAGAATATTTAGATAATAGCTTATGTAGCGTCTTTTTTATTTTAGGGCTCCGTATCCAAGGTGCTGAACTCTCGGTGTGTGCGTGTGAAATGCACTTGGCCGGGTTTTTTTTCGTTCGCAAAGGGTGTTATGTGCGTTACTGTTTAAAATCTGTATTGTGCCTGAATTATGACAATTTATACCGACAATTCCTATCAAAATATATACTTGTTAAGATTTCATTAATCTTTAAACCACTGGTTGATAATAAGCACAAGAAGTAAAAAAAAATGCGTTGCATATAATGAGAAACTTATGAACTCATGTATATTAAATGGCTTATATCAATTTCTAGATAAATAAGATATCAAAGACGAACTAAGTTCGGAAACATTGTCTAGAGTTAAAACAAATATACATAGGTACTTTATTCCGACATAATTATATTTACCAATTGAAGAATACAATAATGTATTATCATTAACAACTTTGTGAGCTGGTACAAGGTTAAATTGTAAATTAACTCTTGAAATAAATGATTTACTAATGTAGGTATATGTCAACATGAAATACTGTTGTTCAATCATATATAGTTCTAGGGCATATAGTTTATTATATACATAATATAATTTAGCTGTAAGATATATAATTTGTGTGAAATATTACGCGCTAGATGGCCTAGAAAGTAGGCATAATGCTACGAAATCACTCCATCTAGGTACATTGCAAAATTTGCAGGATAAAGTTAAATGCGTATTACGCGGAGGCGAACGCGCCGAAGGAGACGAACGCGCCGAAGGAGATGAACGCGTCGAAGGAGCAGAATTAATAATTCTTCGTATGAAATGCTACGAAACCCCGCGTTCCTATCCGAGCCGTACGCGTCGAATCAGTTATAGAATTCGGAAGTGGAATTCTTTCGGCGCTTTCGCCTCCGATTAATACTCGTTAACCCTTTAACCGCCAAAAAGTAATTACGTTTATATCATAGCATTGATTTACAACTAGCTGAGCTCCGCGACTTTGCCCACGTGAACTTATTTCTGGGATAAATTCGTTCAGTCATCAAGTAATTTTTATCTGTTGCTCGGCTTTTTGTCGCAAGTACCTACCTACATCAGATATTAAGTCAAATACTAAGTTGTCCAACCGAGAAAACCGCATTTCAATCTGTCGAGTAGGTTTTGCATAAAGCGACACCGACAGAGAGACCCAATTAAAAAAAAGTTTGCTCGGCTGTTTATTTTGAGTCTCCCAGAGCATATTTTTAATATCTTTAAAGATAATTAAAAAATGCTCTGTACATGTACCGACTTTTAAGGTTTCCGTATTCAAACAAGGAACGTTTATAGTTTCGTCATGTTCGTCCGTCTATCTGTACGTCACAGCCATTATATTCAGATACTATTAATCACAACAAGGTTGAAATTTTGTATATGTTGAGATATTTATAACAACTACTAGGTACATAAGTTAATTAAAAAATCATAAATAAAATAGAAAAATCCGTGAATACTGTATTGTACCTCGTCTAGTGGGTTCTCATTATATATATATATTATATTTATATTGGGTATTTATGATTATAATGAGATTTTTTGACAGTATTTTTTTATTTCCTTCTAAATATTCGGCTTTAACCTTAGTGACTTACTTGCTTGAATTGCATGTCTAACTCAAAAAGTACAGTTTAAAAAAATGAAAAACCTCTCAGATATGAAGCACATAATACGTATTTACTAACTAATTTAGATATTGCTGACCAAGTTGCACCAACTTTCTTGCCATATCACGTAAAAACTACTGTACCGATTGTAATGCGGCTTTCATAGTTGGATAGCTTAGGATCCGGCTACGGAAATGTAAGTCTTTGGGTGTCCAGTACGCACTTGGCCGGGTTTTTTGTTACTATTGTAGGTCGATTGGTTAAATAATAAATAGTTTTTTATATTTTCTAATATGTTTGCATTGAGGTGTGTGAAGCTTTGTACTAAGAAATATCATAATTATTTATTTTTGTACCTACTATTGTAGAAAAGCCGATGCTACCGAAAAACGGCCATGTTAATTATGTTTAATTGAGATCATTGTGCTTCTATGTTGAGATAAATAAAGACAAAATTACATAA
Source organism: Alsophila aescularia (assembly GCA_946251855.1). Classification (NCBI taxonomy): domain Eukaryota; kingdom Metazoa; phylum Arthropoda; class Insecta; order Lepidoptera; family Geometridae; genus Alsophila; species Alsophila aescularia. Next base: position 38,638,656 of record OX276379.1, read on the forward strand.
GCAATGTTTATTTAATTCGTTTTCCCGTTTCTAAACTTTAATCTTCTATTTTAACATGTTTTAATAAGTCACTTTCTTGTCTGTCTTTCGTTCCGGGTGAAATCATTCAACTCAAACGAGCACTTCCCTATTAGCTATCCGGCTGAAACTTTCAGGGTAGCTCACAACTCGATGCCAATGCAATTTAAAAAAAAGTGTTTAGATTAGTGTTTTAATCTACATTAATTTATTATCTTTCGACATAAACATTTAGAGTAGGTACGCTAACTGAATGTACCTAACGTATTTCTTGTTTTATCAGCACTAGGTATATTAAACAATGATAGTTTCTTGTATACGACCTAGGTTGAAGACCTAGCGGTTACCTTATTAATAGAATAGAGTATAAGCAGTTAATCATAACGATGTATGTGTTTTTGCGATATCATAGAATTGATCATTTCATGAAATGGTTGACCGCATCATGAAAAAGTTCTATTTCATCGAATTATTGGTCACATCATGAAATGGTTTGGCCAGATGAATGAATATCAGCGTTTGACGATATGAACAGCCAAACGCACGGCTACTTCATGATATGGTCAAACATTAGTGATCATATCGTAAAATAGAAGGCGAGGCCGGAAGCTCGACTTGGCCGTGATAGGTTAGAAGACGAAGGACGAATACTTCGTATTCGTGTTTTTTAGCCTTGAAAGCCTATAATGTTTGAACACCTTTGATATCATGAAAACCCTACATTAAGAATATGGCCAAACGTGGATTGAAATATCATTAAACGTTGATGTTTCAACAATATGGTCAGTTAGCTGAACATTTCATGAAATAGAACCATTTCTTGAAATTATTGTCAATTTCATGAAATAGAACCATTTCTTGAAATTATTGTCAATTTCATGAAATGATAAATTTTCGTTATCGCCACGACATATGCATAACTCGCTATTATCAAAGAAAAATTATAATTTGATGTTACCATCGATATATATGTATATGTGGGGCAATAGAATATAATTATGTCAATGGATGTTACATTTAAAATTGCCTTTGGGCAATGCTGATGATACCTTTCTATATAATATAAATAGCTGCTTTGCCCGCGTGGTAATTTTCCTGGGATAAAAGTATCCTGTGTTAATCCGGGATCAAAAGTACCTATAAAATACAATATATCCAAATTTGTTCAGCCCGGATTTGCTCGGCTTTTACACATCGGGTTGAGAAACAATGAACACTAGATTTTAATGTAAGTGAAAACCGCAATTCAATCAGTCTAGTATTTTTTACGTGATACGATAGCTAACAGACAGACCCATTTAAAATAATAATAATACATCAATGTATTTTATTGTAAATTAGCTGTACACGCGGCTTCGCACGCGTGTTCATTTCTCTAGGTTAAAAGACTATGTTCTATTCTCTAGGTTAAAAGACTATGTTCTATTCTCTAGGTTAAAAGACTATATGTTCTATTCTCTAGGTTAAAAGACTATATGTTCTATTCTCTAGGTTAAAAGACTATAGGATAAAAAACTAGATGTGCTATTCATAAACACCAATATACCAACATTTGATCAAAATTTCTTTCATCAGTCAAAAAGCTTTTTTGCGATTGCTCGTCTTTTTCTCATCGGATTGAGACACCAATTACACCAGTTTTTAAGTCAAACCCAATAGTGAAAACCGCATCGCCATCGGTCCAGAAGTTTTGTGTGATGCGCGAACAAACAAACAAACAAACAGACACGATATTTTAATGTCAGAAATTATAATATTAGATACACATTAAAATGGAAAATATACAATATAAGATAAAAGTGACAATGAGACGCCACACAAACATCAAACCATCAAACTGGGAATATCAAAATAAAAAACCAGGCTGGACCAGTCCCGACAAGCAGCACGCATTCACGAGTATTATAATATTCTGTGATTTATAAAAAATATAACAGATTATTTGGTTATGGTATGGTTTAGTATGGTAGAAACGTTTACTGTCACAACGAAAATTTCATACAAATTTAAGGCCGCGTGGATGCCCATCTACTTATGTAAACGTCCTTTCGCATATTTCCTTGTTTTTTTTTATTATTTTCGTTCAGATGTTTATTCGTGAAAAGTTATCAAACATACCATAAAACTAATTAAACCTCTTTAACTTCGACCACGTAAACGGAGTGGGACCCGTTGTCACGTACTATTATTTACTCTATTCTGTGCCGTTGTCGAAGAACTAGATCTATGAAACAAACAGAATTACGTTCACATTTATTTTATGATATTAGTTTGAAGTGAGATTTAAAGATTTATAGGTAAGAACCTAAAAGATAACACACACACAAATGCGATTGTCTTGCGTGGGTATTGAACCGAGTTCATTTACTCCTTTGGAAAAGTAGGTAGGATCACGAACTTCTATTCCGCGGGTAGGTGCACATATTACCATAATACTCCGTTTCACCAGTCAGAGGCCACAAGTGGACGCTTTACAGGAAATTTTTATTGATACAAACACGATAAGATATCAAAGTAATTGATACGGCAGGCGGGTATTAATTGTGGCAGTTTGCGGGCGGTGCGGGGTTTGTTGACTCGCCGATAACTGGATTTGTTTACGATCAGTTATTGACTGAAATCAAGCAAGTGCTGCATTTTGACGCGGGCACCATTGCAGTAACAACGTCCGTGCAAACGAGGAAACTACAGCTAGGGTTCGTTCGGTAAATTACGTGCGTGATTTTTGTAACGATTTCATAAGAGGAAGCGCCGAAGCACGAAAGTTTGAGCGGAAAGAACAGCCATGGATAGTAGTGATGATATGGACGAGAATAGTCGTCTTATCTCGGGAAGGACTAGTGCTTCTGGTGGCAACAGTGATGGAAGGGATCACAACTATGACGAAAGGCAGTCGGGGGAGACAATAGTGTTTGATAGCAAGATGATGAAGACTTCGACGCAAGACGGTGACCTGGCCGCCACGTGGGGCGGGCGGCGGTCACTGCCGGACTCGAGGAGGCTTCGGAGAACCCGCTCCTGGTCTGGTGGACCACATGATGATGGCAGTTCGGAGATCAGGATATTAAGAGAGCGGTACGTAGTGCCTACCGTACAATCATTTGCCAACGTAACCGTAGATTTGTCCTCAATGGGATTAACTATACCATGCCTATACCTATTTCATTTGTACAATTAATCTTAATTATTTTATTTTTTAAAAGCTATTATTTAACTTCACGTGTATTATATGTATCAATCTATGTTTGTATTTCTGTCTTTTCTGGAAAATTGCAACTCAATTTTCGAGCACTTCCCGATTAGCTATCCGGCTCAATCTTTGAGGGTAGCTCATATTGACAATGCACCTATAAAAAGGTTAAAAAGCACCACTTTTTTTCCTAATTCCTCTTCCTGTATCTATACTGTTCCTCTGTTATACATAGACAAACATTTTTTTAGCAACTGAAAAAAAACGAAAAGAATTGAATCCTTCAATATGTTAGGAATTATGTTATATTACTAGCTGTGGCTGCGGCTTCGCACGCGTGGTTATTTCTCTACATTAAAAGTACTCATGTGCTATTCAAGATTCGAACAAACACACAAACAAACAAACAAAAAACAGACAGACACGATGTCCAGTAGCTTATTTTTTTGTACCCCTTTTAAAAAAATTATATTCTTTGTACAGACTATTTCGTTCTTATTGCTTTATTATAAGTATACATAATAAAGCAATAAGAAGCAGAAAGCAGAAATAGTCGTGCAGTTTTTTAAGCTTTTTAAGATGTCTGTACACCTATTGCAAATTTTTCACAATTATTAAGTCATAAAAAAACGGCAGGCGGCCGCCTGAATGGAAGCAGTAGGTATGTAATGTAATACATACCGTGTACCTAACCATGTGCATCAAGTAGGTAAGTAGATAATTTCAAAAGTATAAACTGATAGTAGAAAAAGATAAGAGCGTCCTTACAATCTAGCACGAGTAGGTAACTTAGATTCTAATTATCAACATAGGCACTTTTCCATCTCTTGAAAATGAACTGCAATATTGTAGGTACTTACCTAGGTAAATAGGTTATAAATGATATGCATGAAAAGACATGAAAAGTGCCTACAGTTAAAATCATAGTTGCATTCATATTCCCTATTAGTTATTCTGTTACTGGTATAATTTTCAATGTCTTTTTTGCTCCTATTTTATTTAATTAATAATCATTATTATCAGCTTGTTTTGTCCTCTCTGGACATAGCGGCTCTTCTCGAGTTTCTGCCGGTCGCCTTCCGCAGGTCGTCACTCCACCTGGCGGTTATTTTGTAAAGTAATGTTTGACCACTATATCACCTGGTATCAAGTGACAAGGACCTCTCTAAGCCTAAAGACTGGAATGGGAATGGCTCTTATAGAATGTGCTGGAAATAAGGAACAACCCAAAAAGGGGCTAGGTGATCTTTCCCTGCTTGAGGGTGATATTATCTGGTGGTTATTGCCCTACCTACATAAAGTCAAGGTATCAATTACTTTATTCCTTGATTAGCTCTTGTTTATTTTAGACGGTTGGTTGGTATTGAACCTCCGACCTACTGTAGGAGCCCTTCCTGCTCTAGAGGTACCTACAGGATTTACCCACGTGGATGATGATGATGATGATGATGAAAAGTAGCACGTGTTATATCCAGGATATAAGCTAGGAAGGACTGTAGGTACAATATATACAATCGATTTTGGTGGGGTGGAGGGGGTAGGGAGGGTATGTAGGAACCCCCCCTTCGAACGAAAAGTTGCGCAGCCCCCTCCCCTATCCAAGTTTTTTTATTTAGTTTTTTTTCCATCCTTACTTTCAAATTTACTTCTAATGCGATTGATTAAAGGTAGAGGGGGGAGGGAAGGGCTACCCCCTGGTACCTCTCTCCCCCCGCTGAGATGCTTAGTTTATGAGATATTTCAGTTTTAAGTTTATTAAAAATCGTCTCGACCCGTAAATTGTCTTTGGCGATGTGTAGTTATGTTCTAACCTAACCTACCCTAGTCATTGGGCAATTTTTAATAAACTTAAAACTGAAATATCTCATAAACTAAGAGACTCTCTTGAGGGGTAGCAGGGAGTAGCCTTTCACCTCCCCCATCCACCCCTCACCTTAAATCAATGTCATCAGAATTAAATTAGAAAGTAAGGACAGAAATGAAAAAAAACTCGGAAGTGGGGGGGCTGCGCAACTTTTCCTTCAAAGGGGTGATCCCTCCCTACCCCCTTCACCCCTCCGCCCCCCCAAAATCGATTGTATAGGTATATTGTACAGTTTAGCCATAAGCTATCCTGGTACCAAATTTCATCCAAATCCGTTCAGCCGTTTGAGCGTGAAGGAGTAACAAACTTACACATACACATACAAAACTTTCGCTTTTAAAATATTAGTGTGATAGGCAAAGAGAATACAAACGCTACGCGATATAGAGGTACCTATCATTATACTACATACGAGTATGTATCTACTACCGAAATTAATTAAATACCTATATCTAAATTGATATAGGTATTTTATTTCTATACCTGAATTGATGTAGATACCTCGGCAATTAATACTACCGAAATAATTGATTTTGATACCTTTAGGCAATTTATAACCTCGCGCTAATAGTATCTGTTCTAAAACTCCCTATTTCTAGTCTCGTGAGAACTCAGACCAGGCTACGTCCCGGAGCGGTCCGCTTGCTCAGCAGCAAGCAGAGACTGACCCTGGCCTCGCTGGCGCTGGTGGACTTCATCAGCTTCTGCTCCATGAGCATCATGGCGCCCTTCTTCCCTCGGGAAGCCTCCGCCAAGGGGCTGTCGGACACGGTCTGTGGGATGGTGTTCAGCTTCTACGCCGTCGTCATGTTCTTCACTTCGCCGTTTTTTGGGAAATTCGTAAGCTTTTATTTAACTTCACTTGTATCTATCTATGTATTTTGTCTGTCCTGGAATCTTGCAATTCAAATTTCGAGCACTTCCCGATTAGCTGAAACTTTCAGGGTAGCCCACAAACCGATGACTATGTAAGCAAAAAAAAAAGAAAAAAGTTATAAGAGAAAAGGAAAAAAAAAAGAAAAAAAAAATTGGTTATACTTGATTTCATTTTTTAAATTATACTTATTTAATATTAACTCTCCTGATGTATTCTTTTGTTGAAAAGGTTATCTATATGAAGACGTAGGGGTAGTACCTACCATATGTGGTAGTACCTACCTATAGTCATAGTCCGGCCTCAAGTTGCATGGAATCAAACTTAGACCAGAAGATAAATAATATTTGCAGTTTTACTAAGCTCTAAGCTTGTTTTTTTGTCGTATGAGGCAGTGCTGGCCTCTGGTGTCAGAGTTTGTCAGGCCGCCTGAGGGCCTCTGACATCGCTTAACGACTGCTATTAATCAGTAACAGCCGGGACCTACAGCTTAACGTGCCCTCCAAAGCAGGAGCGATGGAAAACCGCGTATAACTTAGAAAAGTCATTGGTGCGGAGCCTAGGATTGAACGCGGTATCGTTGGATTCTAAGTTGCACTATTGAACCATTAGGCTACCATCGCTCTAAGCTAATACATCAATAATTGTATCGTAACATAAAGTTGGTGAGTGTAAAATTAAAATAAAACTTTTGGAAGCTACCTTATCCTTGTCTTGTTTACTACGATCAGTTGTAGTTTTATTCATAAAAAGATCGCTTGACGCGCGAGATATCACTGTTCTAGTGATATTATGGTGATTTTAAACTAATGAGCAAGATAAGCATTTTGTGAAACTGTTTACCTAATTATTATGTAATGTTGCAGTTACCGGCAATGGGTGCGAAGTTTATGTTCATGGCTGGGATGTTCGTTGCCGGGGCCTGCAACGTTTTGTTCGGGTAAGTACGAGTCAGCTACGTGTTCTTTGATTGTGCATAGATCTCATGATAGCTGTGCCCGCGGTTTCGCACGCGTCGTCATTGCTGTAGGTTAAAAGTACTCTGTGGGCTATTCCAAGACCTAAAATACCAATATACCAACATTTAATCAAAATTCCTTCAGCCGCCAAAAAGTTCATTAGCGATTGCTCGGCTTCTACTCATCGGATTGAGATACCAAGTACCCCAGTTCTTAAGTCAAGTTTTAATAGTTTCTATCCAACAGTGAAAACCGCATCGCAACCGGTTTAGTAGTTTTAATGTGAAGCGTGAACAAACATACATAGACACGATTTAAAAAAAAAGTTATATTCTTTTTCAGTAGCTTATTTTTAGTACCCTAGACTAGACCATATTTTTTTAAATTATCTTCTTTGTACAGACTTTTTCTTACTTATTGCATTACTGTAAGTTATATAGATAGATAGAAAGTACTACAGAAATTGTGCTAAAAAAATTAAAGAGTTTCATCACTTGATAGCCGACTTCGTTGGACCTTTTGTTTAATTATTGGTATGTCTAATCCAATACCTTACATATACCTACACTAACTCGATAGTACGTATTCCACCTGAATTCAGGATAAGTATCCACTTTCATTGGGAAATTAACCCCGGATTATCGGAGCTCTGATAGCCCATTAAGGCTGGTTATCCACCAGAGTTGTGCTCCCCTAGAAGGGCCAGTAGAGGTCGAGGAGGAGGCGGAATGGTTCCGGGAAGCCATGTCGCAAATCTGCGATGTAGGCATGTCCCGAGCCAAACCGCGGGCTCCTAAGCGTCAAGTGTACTGGTGGTCTCGAGAGCTAGCCGAACTCCGTGCCAGATGTGTGGAGGCGAGACGCCAGTACACCAGGCAGCGTAGACTACGACGCAGGGATGAGGAGGCTGAGGGACGGCTGTATGAGACCTACAGGGAGAAGGTTAGGGACTTACAGCTGTCCATCAGCAATGCCAAGAACCAAGCGCGGGAAGAGCTGTTGGAGACTCTCAACAGTGATCCGTGGGGTCGCCCATATAAGGCGGTCAGGGGAAAATTACGCCCATGGGCCCCCCCGATCACGAAGAGTCTCTCAGTCACCTCAGCTTTTGGAGGAAGTGGTGTCCACACTATTCCCGAGCCGAACGGAGCACGTTGCTCCAGCAATGTCATCTTCGGGAACGGTGTCTAGTGTGGATGTCGAGGAAGCTGAGGTTCCGGGAGTGTCACAGGGGGAGCTTGGCGCAGCCATTTTGAGGCTTCGCGCAAAAAACAAGGCTCCTGGACCCGATGGCATTCCCGGCAAGGCTTGGGTCTTGGCATTGAATGCGCTGGAGGACCGGTTCCGCAGGCTTCTGGATGCTTGTCTGGAGTCGGGACGGTTCCCTACACAGTGGAAGACGGGTAGACTAGTTCTTTTGAGGAAGGACGGGCGCCCGCGCGGCCGATCGACGATTGACGCTATTAAGCGTGTCAAGGCCTATTCGGACGATGCGGTGGAGCAGGGTGGAGTGGTGTTGGCTGTGTCTCTAGATATAGCTAATGCCTTCAACACCCTGCCCTGGTCTTGCGTTAGGGAGTCACTGAAGTACCATGACGTGACTCCCTACCTCTGTCGTATTGTCGAGGCCTACCTCTCCGAACGGTACATTTCATATCCTGGGCGGGAAGGCCAACTTCACCGGAGGGAGATGTCGCGCGGTGTTCCACAGGGCTCAGTCCTTGGACCGCTTCTGTGGAACATCGGTTACGACTGGCTATTGCGGGGTGATCTCCTCCCGGGCTCAGGCGTGATCTGCTATGCGGATGACATGGCCCATGCTATGGTCATGGCCCGGGGGGACAGGTACGAGGAGGCTGCCCGTCTTGCCACATTGTCGGTGACGCAAGTTATCGAGAGGATAGAAATGTTGGGACTCAAAGTGGCGCTCAGCAAAACCGTGCCGTGTGTTTTCACGGTCCCCGCAGGGCTCCACCGCGGGACTCCCACATTGCTATCGGTGACACCCGAGTCGAGGTTGGGTCCGGTATGAAGTACCTCGGACTCTTCCTCGACAGCCGGTGGAACTTTCGTGAGCACTTCACTCGCATGGTACCCCGGTTGATGGGAGCGGCGGCGGCATTGAAGCGGCTGCTGCCTAATCATGGTGGGCCAAAGGCAAGCACCCGCCTCCTGTACATGGGGGTGGTTCGGTCCATGGCCCTGTATGGGGCACCCATCTGGGTGGAGGCCCTGACGGAGAAAGTCATCATGCTCCTGAGGAGACCTCAGAGGGTGATGGCTATCGGGGTCATCCGTGGATATCGCACCGTCTCCTACGAGGCGGCGTGCTTGCTGGCGGGTTCCCCACCATGGGATCTGGAGGCCGATGTTACGCCAACATGTATGATTGGCGTATGAACCTTCGCCTCCGGGGAGAAACTCCCCCCAACAAGGGCGATTGAAGTGTGGAGGTTCCACGCTCGACGATCCTTACTGGGGAAGTGGCAAGAGAGGCTGGCCCAACCCAGGGCTAGCGCAAGGACAGTCGAGGCGTTCCGGCCAGTCTTAAGGGACTGGTTGGACAGGGCTCACGGGTCGCTGACCTTCCGGTTAGTGCAGGTACTGAGGTTTTTTAAGAAAATAAAAGAAAAAAGTACTTGTACAAAATAGCCGGTAGGGAACCGAACCCAAGGTGTCACCACTGCAGCTGTGATGAGGACACGGCGCAGCATACGCTGGAGGAGTGCCCAGCTTGGGTCAGCGAACGCCGCGACCTGGTCTCTGCGGTGGGGGACGACCTCTCGCTTCCGGCCTTGGTAAAAACCATGGTCGGAAGTGAGAGATCGTGGAATGCCGGTTCCGCCTTCTGCGAGGACGTGATGTCGTAGAAGGAAGCTGCGGAGAGGGAGAGGGAAATATTTTCCGAGCTCCCTCTTCGCAGAAGGAGAGCCGGAGGTTGGAGTCGTAGGCCTCTCCGCGCCCTCCTCCGACCCCCATAACAGAGGCTTGGGTGTCGGACCCTGGGGTTATCCGCTGCCCACTAGATGCCTCGAGGTGGCGCGCGCGGTGTTTCCGCGCGCCTCTCAAAGGACGGAGATGGAGTGGAGAAACTCCCTCTTCACTCCAACGGGCTGGGGTCCTCCTTTTGAGGACCAACGTCGTCGGGGCCGCGGAAGAGTGCGCAAGCGTCCCTGCAGTCCCGACATTAGGCGTCCCGGAGAAACACCGTGGGGTTTTTAGTCGGTAGTGGCAACAATTGTTGCGGAGTCCGACATAACCCGCTCGACTCCCCCAGAAGCGGGCGGGTATGCGTAAAGGCATTTTCCCCACGAATAAAAAAAAAGAAAGGAAGATGAGTGGTGAGCTAGTACGCTGAGCGAAGCTAATCTTTAGAACATTAATATAGGTACATAGGGTACGCTCCACATGAACGTAGTCTAACAGAGAGTGTTTGAGTTGAGGCCTTGTAATTTTGAACTGTGTACATAACTGCCTACATCAAGGGCGCTGTCTCTCTTGAATACATTTGTGCACGAGTTTGAACAAGTTGACATCTTTAATGATCACTTGAATACAATTGCTCAGTACTTGCATTTATTTTTAAGCTATAATTTAAGGTAGTTATTTTTACGTTTTGGTTTATTACTGTTAGCTTTCTATTATGTACTGAATAAATAAATAAATAAAGACAAGCTGACTGTCTGACTGACTGTTCTGTAGTGGTAGGCCCAGGCGGTATCACACCTCTGACAAAGGTGTGATACCGCCTGGGGAAGTATCACACCTTTGTCAGATATTCAACCGCCAAGCAGTAGTGTGTAAACATTTCTGTGTTTCGGTTTGAAGGGCAATGTTTCCAGCGAAATTACTGGGCAATGAGACTTAACAACCAATGTCTCAGGGTGACGAGCGCAGTGCAGTGACGCGCAAGACTTTGCAACCAAAGTTCGGGGTGGCACTGCAACTGTTATGGACAGGCGTGACCCTTACCAAAAGGCGAGCAACCTGCCCGTATCGTCATTCAAGGTAATAAAAAATAAAAAAACATAACAGACATAGTTCCTAGAATTCCTAGATCGTGTTTATTTCATTGAGTTTGATTATTCAATTATCCAAATTACGATCAAGTACCTAAAAATACGTTTTGTTACGTCGGCGTGCTCGCGATAGTGATTTTATTTGTCTTTAACTATACTTATAATATATCTATAAGTTACAAAAAGTCTGTAAATGAAGTATTAAAATATATATAACATTTTTAAACGAATTTATTGTCAATACGAGGGAATTTATTTACAAGATAAAACGTACAAAAAACAAAAGTTCATTTTAAAATATAAATAAAAAAAACTTAACTATTTACACATAACTATCTAAAAGTCCTTCGGAGGAAGGGAAAGTGCCAGAATGCTGGCTGCATTGCCACGCTGTATTGCAATACTATTTTTTTGGCCTAAATAGGAGCCAGCATTCTGGTCACATGTCACTTCTACTAAACGTTTTGCCAAGTCCCTGTAAATTTCGTGGCCACCTGGCCCCCACGGACCCAAAGTTTCAACCCCAAACGGCACAAACATGTAACCCCGGTCAAGGTTCCCATATGTGCGCCGCTTGAGGTTTTCTGCTTTGGTTGCAGCGCCGCCAGCCCGAATTGTTGTCTCTGGAAGATGCGACGGCGCCAAGGTATCGACACAAGTTGCATCCCAAACTAAAGGCCGTCCCATCTTCCAAGGAATTAAAGTCATACCATCAGGCCTCTTAGCGTCGTCCCACATCAGGCCGTTTGGATCTAAGATTGAAGAAACGCCGGCACTGAATTTTTAAGTCGAATGTGTTGTTTACTCAAATCTTTTGTTTTTTTATTGTTATAGTGTTCGTACGACAGGCGAGGAAAGATGTCTGTCTGTTTGTTCGCGCATCACGTAAAAACGATAGGACCGATTGCGATGCGGTTCTCACTGTTGGATAGCTTAAGTTTTGACTTAAAATCTGATGTACTTCATATAGTTATCAATCCGACGAGTCGTATTCGAGCAATCGTGTTTATGACGGCTGAAGGAATTTTGATCTAATTAAGTATATTGGAACTATTGGTAGATCCTGGAATAACACTTTAACCTTTTAACCCAGAGTAATGACAACGCGGGCAAAGCCATGGCACAGAATAAATACTAGGCCGCGGGCACAGCTAGTTCATTTAAAAGCGCAATAGTAATTTTATTAATGTTTTTTTTCATGGGTCGCCACTCATCTCCATCGCTCTGGTGGATAACCAGCCTGATCGTATTATTGTTCCAGCACGCTAGTTCTTGTCGAGGATCCCCGCACATTCACCATTCTATGCTTCGTGGTGCGCGGGTTGGAAGCCCTCGGAGCCAGCGCTTACTCCACCGCCAGCTACGTGTTCGTCGTCAACGCATTCCCGGACAGCATCGGTTCTGTGCTGGGGATCTTGGAAACGTTCGTCGGGTTGGGAATGTCTGTTGGACCCGCTATTGGTGGCTTGCTGTACGCGGTAAGTCAATGAATAAATCGATGTCAGCAGCATCCTATCTTAGTAAGGGCTGTCCGTATCAAATAACTCGATGATTATTCTTACAATCGTTCCTTGTCACCGTCAAAACAAAAGCACCATATCCTTTTATGCGGCTGATGGAACTTATAGGCTGCTTACATGTAGTTACGCCCGTTCAGTAGACGCTATTGCGGTTGCAATATGTCTGGCTTAGCAGGGTGAGCTACATACAGAGTTACCATACAAGGATGAGTTTTTTAACAGGAACAACAGTGAAATTCATTAGTTATGAAAATCCGATGTTTCAATGTTCTAAAATCCATAAATGTTGTTTTTATACGTTTGAAAATGTCTAAATGGATTTCTAAAAATACAAATTCCTATCTCGGTAATGATAGCTATCATAGAGATCCCTGTTAAAAACTCAACCTTTTTTTCACCTTTAGGGCCAACACTCATCTAAAGGAAGTTGCGTCCAGCGCACTGAGCGTTGTATCGCACAGTACGCTCGACGTTCTATTATCTATTATACTGTTTTGGCGTTACGCGACCGACGATACGCGTCGCATCTTCCGTCTGATGCGCGTTGTTACTATATGATTAGATCCAAGCTTGAGCAGTGCTAAAGAGCAACGGTTCAAGTAGCGCGTGATTCACCTACTCTTGTGACTTATAAACTTGTTTAGTACATATCGTATAACTTCTTATCTTTTATTTATTTATATACCTATAAAACAGAACCTATTGATTGGCTGATTGAACGACACCGCACAGCCTAACCGATGGACTTAGAGATTTTAAATTTGGACGAAATTTTCCTTGAGTATAAGAGTTCCTTGGTGCACACCAAGGAATTTTACGAAACCTAAAAATTAATGAGTGTGATAATTTTAACAGATTCTGTAAAATATGTTTCAGGCAGATTGGGGGATTCGGTCTACCATTCTACAGTCTTGGCATCGTGATGGTGTTCACTATTCCTATAAACTACTTTTTGCTTACTGATTGTGAAGGTAATTTTTGATGTTAAGCTTTTTTTATTCAAACAGCGTTACAATTTCCAATAATACACATAGAAACTAATTAAAAAAAACGACTTTAAATAGTACAAAACTTAAAAGAAAGTAATAATTAAAAAAATATGAGATTTGTGCTAAGCCCAAACCGACTAAACAAAGTAAAACTAAAAAAAAATATTTATTTCTTTCGTTTAAGTTATATACTATTTGAAGTAGTTTTTTTTCATTTGATTTGTTTCTTACTTTTTAGTTTCGCTAAAGTAGGCCTAAGACAATGAAGTACTTAACTATTCCGATCGCTAAGGAAAAAGCCAATTGAACCGATTTTGATGAAACTTTAACTATTCCTTATGTTAAAAGATACTAAAACTATTACAAACAGAATTATTGCAATTAGACCTGTAGTTTCCGACAAATACGTGGACAAACATACTTATTATTATATAGGTACATATATATACATACACATACACATATACATTCGCGAAATCTGATATATTTGTTCAGATACTCATTTAGACTAACATAATATACGAATATTACTCATTTTCAACAATATTACATGCATACACATCAACTTGAGAACCTTCCTTTTTTTAAAGTTGGTTATTAAAGCGCTGTGTTATGAATTTAAAAACGAAACCTCAAATGACAAAAGTTACTTGAACTGGACTCTAATAAGTTTATTATTGTTACAGAATACGTATCAGGATCAAAAAGTGCGTCGATAGTTAAACTCTTCAAAATCCCGTCGATCATAATCACGGGGTTGGTGATCGTGATCGTCTCTAACACCTGGGCGTTCCTCGATCCCACTTTGGAGCCACATTTACGACAATTCAATCTTTCCACTCAGCAAATTGGACTTATATTTTTGCTGTTTTCTAGTCTTTACGGAATTTTTAGCCCGATATGGGGATGGGTTGCGGATAGGTAAGTTTTTTGTAATCTATACTGTCACACGGTGGGCGAAAGGCTCCCCCCCATTTCGAAAGACGTAGAAATCCCGGCATCGCTCCCTGGCCCCTTCTAGGCGCCGACGCCAATGCATGCCAGGGCCGAGTCCATGATCAGGCCTGATGATGAGATGCCTTTTGCCCAGCATTTGGCTAACGTGTCCCTTCCAATCTTATTTTAGGACAGGTGCAATCTGTTTTTTTTCTGCACTATCAAAAAATAACCTAAAACTCCTATGCACTAACGTCTTTAATAATTTAGCTTTAATGCCTGCTTAGACCGTGCCTATAAGTATTTTTTATTTTGTTTAATAGTTTCACTAAATCATTCAATTTGTTTGGGTATATCATTCTAAAACAGCTAACAATGAATTGCTTAGTGTATAATCGAAGTGAACACAGCATGTACGGAAAAATACACTTCCGGGAAAATTAACAAAAACTTTAGTTTTTGTAATTTATTAAACAATATTTATGATATCTAAAAATATGAATATAAGTAAGACAGATGTTAAAAAGCTGAATGAAAAATTTGGAGAGCGTTGTCGTGGTGGCTAAACTGGTCAGTGCATGGACCGCGCTGAGGTACGGATAATGCGGGTTCGAGTTCCGTCCGTGATTCTAATTATTTCTTTAGTTTTTTTTTTTTTTTTTTTTTTTTTTTTTTTATTTATTGGTTCACAGCTTGGAGTATACACATTTCTTAGTCTAAAGTCTTGCTTAATATTAAAAAAGCACGGTGTACCTCCTAATATAGTGAACACAACATGCAAATATATGCACTATGTAAGCGTATAGATGGTATATTAATATGAGTAAATCGTTCGTGTGGTAGATAATGCCACGCACGCACTAATTATTGTAGCTCCACCGTGAACGTATTAGAATAGGTGTATCCTGTGCAAATCTCGCAAAAGATGTCTTATAACTTGACACATTTACACACATACTTACTTTTATAACTTTTTTTTACTCCATATCTTACATTATAAGATACGCTGTAAGTACATTTCACGAGTAAGCTTTTTAATATATTTCAGAGTTCATAATCATTGGTGCATGATGGTGTGGGGTCTGTTTTTGTCAACAATTGGCCTACTACTATTGGGACCTTGCCCCTTCATCCCTGGCCTTACAAAGTAAGTATAAGTATTAGTGAGGTCTACCAATATTTGTTTCGTAATAAAACATTGTGATTAATGTGATTTGGTTTTGATTTCAGAGATCTCTGGCTGGATTTAGTAGCGTTATCAATTTTGGGCGTTTCTGTGGCGTTGACCCTGTTGCCTACATTTCAAGGAGTACTGACGAGTTCTATGTGAGTTTTGTTATCCGTAGGTCTTTGCATGGTTTATCTGTTGCCTAAATTTCAAGGAGTAGGTACTGACTAGTTCTATGTGAGTTTAATAATTCCTAGGTCTTTGGTTTCTCCGTTGCCTACTTGTCAAAGACTTGACAATTTCAAGTTGAGATAATATTATGTAAGTGCTTAACAACAATATAACTAGATTTTCTAGACTTCGTAGAAGTCAGTCTCTGTGTTGGTTAAGTAGGTTGGGTCGGATCATGATATGACAGAAGTTAAAATAGATTCCGCTAAATAATTTGTGACAAATTTAGGTACTAGTTAAAATAGCGGTAGCAGTATTCCTGTATAAACTATTAAACAAATAAATAATCCTAAAAAAAACAAGAAAGAAGGGATCAGCGATTGGCCGACTTCATGGAGAAGGAGGGACTCTTTATGATGACTGCTTTTTCAAGAAGCGCCCCTCCAGGAAATGGACGTGGCTGCACCCGGGCGGTCATAAGCACGTGATAGATTTGATTTTGACGACCAATCGGCATATATTCAATGATGTATCTGTGTTCAACAGGGTTAAGGCCGGCAGTGATCACCGCATGATAAGAGGCTCATTGAATATCAACGTAAAGCTGGAGAATCACTGGAGATCTCGTTTGATGAGATCAACTCTTCGCCCTAGTCCTGCCCAAAACCCCGAGAGCTTTCAATTGGAGCTCCAAAATCGCTTCCAGATTCTTACTGAATGCGATACAGTGAACGAACTAAACAACGGGCTGGTGGAAATTGTTCACGCGGTCGGGTCGGAGATCTTTAAGGCCCACCGCAAGAACACAGAAACTCTCTGAGCATAGACTCAAACTTATGGCAGAACGAGGCGAGATGAGGCTGCAGTCTTTAGTGGATATATCGAGTTACAGCTTGCTTAATAAATAGATCTCCAAGTCAATGCGACACGATTTGCGTTCCTATAATACTACTTGTATTAAGAACGCAATAGAGCGGAACAAGGGCTCCAAAGTGTTCGCAAGAGATCTGTCTATTGGGCAAAGCCTGTTGACGAAGCTGAAAACCGACAGTGGCAGAATCGTTTCGTCGAAGCCAGAGATTTTGTGTGAGCTCGAGAAGTTTTATGGACAATTATACTCTTCATCGCATAGTCCTCCTAGCATGACTAGCGATGCAAGAGCCCTTTTGAACCGAAATTATACCGAAGATATCCCGGTCGTCAGCCTATACGATATCAGAATGGCTCTCAAACAGCTTAAGAGCAACAAGGCACCAAGGGAGGACGGAATAACGACAGAGCTACTGAAAGCGGGTGGAACACCGGTACTTAAAGTCGTTCAGAAACTATTTAACTCCGTCATCCTCGAGGGTACTACGCCAGAGGCGTGGCACATGAGCGTAGTGGTTTTTCTCGCTTGTAGGTTTGACGTCTTTCGGCCTCCGAAAACAAGCTGGATTCCGGAAAGGCTTTAGCACCATAGACCACATCGATACGCTCCAGCAGATTATACAGAAGACCGAAGAGTATAATCGGCCACTACGTCTAGCGTTTGTGGACTATGAGAAAGCCTTTGATTCGGTCGAGATCTGGGCAGTGCTAAAGTCATTACAGCGGTGCCAGATTGACTACCGGTACATCGAAGTGTTGAAGTGTTTTGCAGCAAGGCCACCATGACTGTCCGTCTCCAAGATCACAAAAAAAGCACAAATTCTATCGATTTGCAAAAAGGGGTGAGACAGGGAGACGTTATTTCTCCAAAACTGTTCACCTCTGCACTGGAAGATATATTCAAGCTTCTAAACTGGAACGGATATGGTATTAACATCAATGGCGAATACATTTGACTCACTCACCTTCGATTTGCCGATGATATAGTCATCATGGCAGAAACCCTGGAAGACCTAAGCACAATGCTCAGTGATCTCAATATAGTTTCCCAACAGGTGGGTCTTAAAATTAACATGGGTAAGACGCACAAATGATGCGCGCGATGTCAAATGCCCATGTCGCACCCGTGCCTGTTTATGTTGGGAGTAATATTATCGAAGCTGTTGATCACTATGTCTACTTGGTTTAGACGATCCAACTGGGAAGATAAAACTTAGACAAAGAGGTCAACCAGCGAATCCAACTCGGATGGGCAGCATTCAGGAAATTGCGCCATATCTTCTCGTCGCAGATACCACAGAGCCTCAAAACGAAAGTTTATATCAGTACGTATTACCAGTTATGGCATACAGCACTGAGACGTGGTCGCTTACTATTGGTCTCACACACAAGCTCAAAGTCGCTCAGCTTGTAATGGAGAGAGCTCTGCTCGGTGTTTCACTACGTGATAAAATCTGAAACGAGGAAATTCGTAGAAGAACTAAGGTTACTGACATAGCTCTCAGAGTTTGCAAGTTGAACTGGCAATGGGCAGGCCATATAGTTCGACAACCGCTGGGGAATAAAGGTTCTCGAATGGCGACCACGAACAAGCAAGGGAAGTGTAGGGAGACCCCACACGTTGGACCGACGACATTGTAACCATCGCAGAAAGTCGATGGATGGAGGTTGCACAAGATCGCTCGTCATAGCGCTCTTTGGGGGAGGCCTATGTTCAGCAGTGGACTTCAAAAGGCTGACATGATGATGATGATGAGTATTCCTGTCCATCTAAAGGTAGCCTATAAGGAATTTCTGATAGCGATAAGACCGCCTATTGTACGACATTGTTTTTTTATGTTTAAGTACAATTCTTAAGTTTTCTATATTGTGATTTGATCAATAAAGAGTTATTGTATTGTATTTACTTGTTTTTTATCTGGATGTGATGTGTTTAAAGGCCATTAAATCCTTGTAGTTATACTCTTCTAGTTGTGTCTTTTTTATCGTTATTTATTTATAGAAAAATGATTCATATGCAAACGCGTATGAATAATTAAGATTCCCATTTACAATATATTTGTTGCTTAATTTTTACTTAAATGGAGTAGGTACCTACGAATACATACAGTAAGATATGTCTCGTTCCAGTTACGAAGGTGGCTGCCCAGAGGCTCTGGCGACTTACAGCGCAGTAGCTGGCGTATGGTCGTGTTGCTACTCGCTGGGGGAGGTGCTGGGGCCAGCGCTCGGTGGCGCATTGGCGCAGCGCTACGGGTTCCCGTTGTGCGCTACACTGTGTGCTGCTGGTTGTTTCACAATGGTAAGTGCCTGTGACATACAGTGCAGTAGCTGGCGTGTGGTCGTGCTGCTACCCACTGGGGGAGGTGAGGCCAGCGCTCGGAGGCGCAATGGCGCAGCGCTACAGGTTCCCGTTGTGCGCTACACTGTACGCTGCTGGTTGATTCACAATGGTAAGTGCCTGTGACGTACAGTGCAGTAACTGGCGTGTGGTCGTGCTGCTAACCGATGTGGGAGGTGCTGGGGCCAGCGCTCGGAGGCGCAATGGCGCAGCGCTACAGGTTCCCGTTGTGCGCTACACTGTGCGCTGTTGGTTGATTCACAATGGTAAGTGCCTGTGACGTACAGTGCAGTAGCTGGCGTGTGGTTGTGCTGCTACCCGCTGGGGGAGATGCTGGGGCCAGCGCTCGGAGGCGCATTGGCACAGCGCTACGGGTTCCCGTTGTGCGCTACACTGTGCGCTGCTGGTTGTTTCACAATGGTAAGTGCCTGTGACGCACAGTGCAGTAGCTGGCGTGTGGTCGTGCTGCTACCCGCTGGGGGAGGTGCTGGGGCCAGCGCTCGGAGGCGCACTGGCGTAGTGCTACGGGTGCCCGTCGTGCGCTACACTGTGCGCTACTGGTTGTTTCACAATAGTAAGTGCCTGCGAAGTACAGCGCAAAAGCATGGGCGGTGTGCTAATTGTAGATGTTCTATAGTGGTTGTGGTATTCGTGCTGTTTTTTTCTGTTAAGTTAATACCGACTCCAATATTATACTCTTGTCCATAGGCCATTGTAACACTAACGTTCTTCTCTCTACGCGAGTCGTCGAAATGGCTGCAGCAGTCAGAAACCGGGTCGGACTCCATTCCGTACACTGACTCGACGTGGACCTCTGACAACTTCTGCCGCACGCGCAGCGAACCTCTCCTGAGTCAAAGGCAGACTTCACCGCTACTCACACCGTGCTCCTGCAGCTATAAACAAGGTGAGTAATTGTGAGCTGAGGAAGTAAGGAGACGCTACCAACTGTTAATCTATACTGATAACCAACAAAAGTACCGTGACTAGTGACTGACTGACAGACAACGCACAGACTAAATTGGTGGACCTAGGATTTGAAATTTGAACGAAATATTCCTTGAGTACCCTACCCTCTAGGGGTGCACTAAGTTTTTTTTTTAAATTCTATCTTATAAGAAAAGAGTCTATAGCACCCATGTCCATACAAAAAGAAAAATCAATTAGCTACCACAAAAAAATAACTTTTTTTCATTAATTAATTTAAAAGTAATTAATGCTTTACTTTTTTTATTTAATAAATTTTTAATAATTTCAAAGTTATAAGCATCTTAACTGTCGTTGTTTTGCTGAAACTATGACAAAAAGAAAATGCTATTTTTAAAAACAAAAAGCATTCCTTAAAAAAATTAAACATATTTAAGCGTAAATTATATTCTATTCAAGCGATTAACAAAAAAATCACCACAATTTAAGAGGTGGAAAGTACTTTCCCCCAAAACACCAATTCTATTAAAAACTGTACTACTTTCTATAACTCACAGGCAGCAATTCTCTCTATCACTCGTATAGGGGATCGGGGGGAGGAGGTGAGATAGCAATACATTTACTAAATACCTACTTGGCGAAGACTTCAAGCAACTATCTTCTTATGAGGATGAACTGTGGCAAAGTTTACACACAGGCAGTGGAGCGGGGCGCAGCTAGTATTTGATATATATCATGTCTTACAAACACACACACACATCACTATATACCTGTTCAGTGAGTACATACTTTTGTCCACCATATCTAATCAAATCATATGTGGTTGGCCACACTATTAGAGTAAGTAATTAGGTACTTTCATAAATAGTCCATCACTTGATATCTAAAATGAATTAAGAAAAAATTGCTGACTTTCGCCAATCTATAAGACAAACTACTGATAAATGGAAAAATAAAAACTTAAAAATATCACTACGTTAACCAACCCTAAATCTAAATTGAACAAAGTAAAATAAAAATATATGGCCAACAGGCCTTATTACCTATTTTACTTCCTACACAATATATGGCCAACAGGCCTCATTACCTATTTTACTTCCTACACAATATATGGCCAACAGGCCTTATTACCTATTTTACTTCCTACACAATATATGGCCAACAGGCCTCATTACCTATTTTACTTCCTACACAATATATGGCCAACAGGCCTCATTACCTATTTTACTTCCTACACAATATATGGCCAACAGGCCTTATTACCTATTTTACTTCCTACACAATATATGAAACTCAACTAAATATACAATAAAAAAAACATAGATACACTATCCAAGTTTCCATTTACCAATAATACGACAACGTATGTTTCGTCTTTGCACGAGGTATCCTCACAAGATGTTGAATCATTGAGTCCACTTTTGTGAACAATATTTAGTGACAGTTATAACTGCTCGTTAGAATCCAACGATAGGAACAATAGGTTCCGTCCTCGTCTCCTTGTAATGAATTTTACATTGAAAGTACTTCGGAGGACACGTTAAGCTGGTGTCTTGGCTATTATTGAATGTCAGAGGACCTAGTCAGCCTGAAAACTCTGACACCAGAGGCCAGCACTAATTCATACGATAAACAAGCAAACAAGTTCTTTGCGCATTTCCAAGCTGTCGGTCCTGGTTGTCATTTATTAATAGCAGTCGTTTTATGTCGTGTCGGAGGCACTCGAGTGGCCCGAGAAATTCTGACACCAGAGGCCAGCACACTACCTACGAAAAGCAAGCATCCAGTCCTGACAGGCATTTGTGCAGTCTGATGAAGAAACAAAAACCAATCATAGATTTATTGTTCGCTAGGAAGGTTATTCGACTGCTCGTCACGTCTCATGTTACGGTGATTAATGTGATTTATTCAACCTAAGGCAGTAAGCAGGTATGCATTTTTTTGTAGGTAACGGTTACGGTACATCACCGCCACGGCGCTTCTGTCTCCAGCACAACAAAAGCAACAAGAGCGGAGCGGCAAGCGTCTCCGACATCCTCGTCTACGTCCTCAAGTTCCAGTTCGTTACCAACCTCTACATCAAAATACGAAAGTCCCGAAGAAAATCACAAGCCACTAAATCAGAGGAAGAACCAGAACAAACCTTATACCAGGCTTACTTAGAAAATGATGCAAAGCCGTCACCGAATGTGAATATAAACAATAATATCGTCCCGCGGCCGATAGATGGCGACAGATACTGTGCTTATTTAGAAGAAGCTATTTTCGGGAGTACAGTCGTTATGGATAATGTAAATACATATCATCTGAAGGTGAAAAAGAATAAGATGGGCTTGATTTCGAAGATGACATGCGATGACGTCCAACGAACATCGGACGAGATTATAAAGCACAATGTGGAGAAGGTACATTTTTACGAGCAAAATCAGCCTTGCGACTCGGTTGAAGACATTTTTGTGAGTATTCTTTGGCTACAACAGTTTAAGATATTTGATGATGTTTTAAGCTTACTGTCCGTCAGCTTTTGAAATAAACGCCATACAAAAACGTCAAAAAGTAACGAGACGTTGGAAAAACGACTCGTTTCATTTTTATTAATCTACTTCCAAAAAGAGCAAGTTCTAGCAGTTTCTATATATTTTGGATACGTTCAATTGTTCACTCATAACTCTGAAAATACGTAACCGATTTGCATAGTTTTTTTTTAATTTGAAAGGATGTAAATACCAAAAGTGTGGACCGATATAAATTTTAAACAGGATTTTTGAACAGAATATTTTGCACACTTTTTTTCATCATAATTGGTTGATAGTTTTTTATTAGTACTTATCCATTTGAATTCAATTATTTTATTCAATTAGTTACCAATACCCATTGAACATACCTATACCAATAACTCGTGCTTCGGAGGGCACGTTAAGCCTGGTGGCCTGACAACGTTTGACACCAGAAGCCAGCACTATACGACAAACCGTTCTTCTTGTTCCAGAATGGTTGTGAGTGCCGAGATGGCGTCACCTACGTACGTGGGACGATCACTGTTTCATCCACAGGTGCTTGTGAAGTTTAATTATTGCACTAATAATAGTATTGAAATGGCTTTAAGCTTTATAGTGTTGTGTTTTTATGAAATTGAACTATTAGTAAAATACTCATGTAAGATAAAATTTAGAAGTATTTCATTTTCCCATACTTTTGCAGCCCCTGGCGTTCTCCAATAGCAAAATATTTGCCGATTCGTCAATTTTACTAGGAATACAGAAATGTAGAAGAGGTCCATATCTTCGACTCAATCTCTTGCTCAACAAGCCCCATTCCATTCTTTACAGACGGTATTAGGTTGCAAATTTCGCACTACGGGTGTACGATATTTTCATATTTCCTCCCTTCCCTTCGTGCAGATATATACAAAGATTGAAAAGAGATAGAAATAAAATTGTCACCCTTGTAAAGTAACGCACATTCCTCCCTAATAAAGTTCCCCTCCATCGCACACACGTAAACAAACCGAAAACCCTCTCATTCATCAGAAAGAGAAACAGCTACAATTTTCCATATACCCTCACATAAACTTTACTGCACACAGCAACATTAGATATACTAGATATGTGTTTACTTGCCGAATCTCGTAGATATAAGTAAATTCTGTTCCTTCCTAAACTTGCTATCAAAATATGTAAAATTAAACAATACAAACACCCATTTCCCTCTCTACACGTACTCTGTTGTTATGTGATCCTGGTCAGAACGACCTCTGGCTGACGATTTGGCGACGTTGTCATGGTAATTTTTGCAAACTGTTGACCACTGTCCACTCGGTAAATGGTTGGGAATTTCTTCATTTTAATTTAATGACAGAGAAAATAAATACTCATCTTGTATTGCGGTTTCCTACGAGCAATTTTGAAAACAACTGTACCAGGAAATCATAAACGAAAAGGTCCAAGCACTGAAAATAAAATTAACGAGTGAGCAATTTTCATTCATATTGTAATGGAATAGGATTCAGGTTTGCGGGGTGGACATTCAGAAATAAATCATCGCCTTGTACTCTTATTTATTCTGTGCCATCGCTTTGACTTTGCACTATACATAGTGAGTTTTTTAACAGGGATATCTATGGCAAATATGATAACCGTTAAAGATATGTTCATAAAAACCCATCATAGAGGTTTTAAAACGTATTAAAAATGCATTTAAGGATTTTCGTAAAATCGATATTTTTCTACCTAAAATCCTTTTTTTCTATTTAAACTCTCTAATTTGTTTGGGTTCCGCTGCTAACGGACAAAAAATTGTGATAATTTTTATTTCTAAAGTTATTTTCATACATTTTATCATGAAGTTGTAGCAACTTTAGAAAAATGTGTTACAACATTTTTTGTGCGTTATGCTGCAGAATCAAATTTAATTAAAAAAATGGGTTTTACTGCAAGTGATAAAATATTGTATAATTTTAATTTTCATTAATTGTTTTTTTTTTAATTAATCTGAGGTGAAACCAAAAGTTGGGTGACACATTTATCTAAAGCTACAACTTCATGCAAACCAACATTTTAAACAACGTTTTCAAGAAGATCTTTCAACTTAAGAAAAAAACATCTGTTTGTTAGTTAGGCAGCAGAATCCAAATGTGCGAATTTATTTATCTAAAAATGTGTATTTGTATTTTTAATACGAACACATATAAAACACTTCTTACTAATTTACTATGTTTGTCGGTTATCGTAGCTGCCACAGAGATACTCAAACTTAGAGTCTCGTGTGGTATCGTCCTTTTTATGCAGTACTATATACGAGTATATTCTGTGACAGTGGGAGGATTAAACTGCTTTTTCTCTTGTTTTTTCTAGCTCCTACTTTTTCTGTTGAACTCATATTAGAAACAATCATCTTGCCTTTAGCTTCAATAAAGGGTATTTGTTCATCGACTTTACAAAAGGAGACTGTTTTTCTTTTGGTGGTTTCTTTTCAGGTCCCATATAAATTGTATTAACATTGGTTCAGTAATTTTTCGAGAATAAACAGTTTTTTTTAGTAAATCCATCCATCCAAGTTGTTTTTTTTTTTGCCTCAAATCTTTAAGATTTCTAAGCCGATTTGGATGGTTGTAATTTTATTCAAAAGAGTAGACTAATTTCAGTGTAGTCCCATATAAACTTCATCAAAATTGGTTTAGTAGTTTTTTTTAGTTATTGGCTATTATTCCATTTGAAGTCGATTTTTGGTGTCATGGTATTTTGTACGGCATGAAAGTAGAATTAAAAATGACAGAATATTCATCACAAACAATTAGAAAGTAAGTTATGTAATCATCATATTAATTGCGTCAAAGGTTTTCTAATTACCTAATCAAGCATAATTATTCAGTTATGTTTCGTAGAGCATCATAGTAGTTCTAATATCGAATTATTATTCCCCCATCTGTCGCCGCGTGTTGGTTTTATCAACTCGCCGGCCGGTCGCTACAACAATGACATCGGCGATCGCAGCACCAGGCAAGCATAACGGCATAGAATATTGAATTACCTACAGCACAACGTGGTAGATCTTCGAGTACATTCAAGAGAAAAATAAGTAATCAATGCACTGGGCAACACTAAAAATATATCTTTAGCAAAAAATATTCGGTAGTCTGTTAGGTCTAAGTAGTTTTGAGATGAATTCTTAGAAGCCATAAGAACTAAGTACATGCTCTGCAAACTATATGGTACATGGTTTAAAAAATACGTGTACTAAGTGCATACTTACATACATACTAAGTACATACGTACATACATACTAAGTACATACGTAATTAATACGTGTACTAAGTCTACTAAGTACATGGTTTATAAAAAAATACGCGGCGATGTTACATTTTTTTTCAGTTCTTCGTTTTCTAACGATCTTTTTACCATATACCTAATACTAAAACAATTACTTTTAATGAAAGAATCAGATAGTAAAATAACATAAATATCTATATCAAATTAAAATTATTTTTATAATAAAAAATAAAAACACAAATAATACATCAACATTGCATTTTATCAGTAAGTATACAGCCAGTGATACAATATTTGGAGTGCATTTGGAGCAGATTCACAGACAGAGGGATTGGCCGGCGAAAAGCGAGGGTTGGGGAAAAATTGTAGAGGGTGCCTCCCTCACCGCATGTGAATGAGACAACGAAATAGGACTGTTCTAGCACAGTGTTATACCATGATAATATGCTGTCCTGGTACTCAATTTGTCAAGTTCGAGTAACAATAGCGCCAGCTAATTTAAAAGATTTTCATTTAGTGAAGTTGTGTCCCGTAAATTCTTCTAAACTCAATTTTTCATTTCAAGCAATGAATCCAAGACAACAAGTAATAATATCTGCACTGTGATTTCAAACGTTAAAAATCTCAAATTCATATTATTGTTTAAATGTATGTAACGGTAACTTTATATTCTAATATAGCTCTACTTATATATTTTAAAACAAAAGAGTGGGCAGCTTTTTGTTAAGAAGAAGAAGAAGAAGAAATAAGTTTATTTACTACATTTACAAACAGAAATAATTATCAACAAAAATAAAATAATATAGCTTAAAAGATAATTGCAGCAAAAAGATCCCAACTCAGCATAATGCTGGTTGTAAAACAACCAACGCTGGTCTTCCGTTGGGGCCTTACGGTGACATCACGGCATGGATACACACTCAGCAAAACGATATTAAATATAAAAAGGAAAGAAATAAATTAACTTAAAAAATGCACAAAGTTGTCACAAAGTTTCAGAGATTAAAGATTTAAGTCTAGTTCTACTAGTTGGGAAATTTTGGGTGGATCGTAGCTCCCCAAAAAAATTAGAAAAACAATTGATATAAAATAAACTTAAAATAAACTAAAATCGACTTCAAAATGAATAAAATAATCTTATGTGGGAAACAGTTAACGAAGTCTGTGCCGTTGATTTGGTTGGATTTAAGAAAATTGGGGACCGACTGCCTTAACTATTTCCACATAAGATTATTTTATTCGGTTTTGAAGTCGGTTTTTACTTTTTTTTAAGTTTATTTTATTTCCTTATTTTGAGTGGCGTGAACAATACATGAACATGCGATTACATTGAGAAGTTCCTTTCTATCTCTGAAGGTCTTCATCAGATCTTCACCAAATTATATATGTGGGACCATACCTAAAGTATATTCTATTCTTATTATATATGTGGGACCATACCTAAAGTATATTCTATTCTTATTATTAAAAATTAACTTCTAAATCGACCCACATTTGACGGAGATTTCGCGTCATAAAAAGCGGGTGAATGGTAATAATGTTAATTCATCCCCTTTTTTTCCACCCTTAGAAGTGGAATATTTTCATGAAATTTAAATGGAACTACCGAGCTACCCCTGAAGCATAACTTATGCGTTAAAAAAATATATTTTGAAATCGATTCACAATTGCCGGAGATATCGCGTAACATACATACAAAAAAAACATACGGGTCGAATTGAGAACCGACTCTTGAAGTCAGTTAAAAATATGAAGGTCTAACTGGCTTTTACCTGGGCACTGAAAATCAGATTTAACAAACAAATAAATCTTAGATAAAAATACACAAATAAGAAATAAGGCCCAAATTAACAGTATAGGATGATTTTCCAAAATGCGACACATTATAAGTTGCCACAAAATCTTTAAATAAGTTCTTAGGTCAAAAATAACATCATATGCCCGAAGCGATAAGTGTGACTTTGCTCCAAACTACATAACTAATAGATTCATTTCCACCATAATTTTCGTCATTATATGTATAGAGGTGACAAGAATTATGTATCAGTTCCCTGTCACTGAAACAATAAATTCACCCATACATCGAAAAGGGAGTGTTTTTCTCTTTTAACGATTTACCCCCTTACTTATAAAAAAATCTGCAATGATTAAGTAATGATTAGTAAAACTGCGCAGTACAATATTGTACTGCGCGGAATTCTTAATCATTGCACAACCATTGCATAACTTTTTATAAGTAAGGGGGTTAAAGTACAGAGTGAAGCTACTACACCGCATTTGCTTGTGCTGAGCGGCAAACCAGTCAGTAGTAAGCTAGTGAGAGAGAACTTAGTGGCGGCGAGCGCGATCGTCTCAGAAAAAAAACTCAGTGTCGTGGTGACTGTACAAGTGATCATTATTACTACTTTCTAAAATATTGTTAATAGAAATAGAGTAATAAATTCGCAAGATTTCAATTTGTATATTAAATTACTTAGAATGTATTGTATTTGCGAGTTTTGGTCGAAAAATAACCAAGTTAAAAGTTCCATGTTCCTTGTGTAAACTGATAAATTATTGCTGATATGGTTTACAATAAAAATAATAGAATAAATAAATATACGTGTATCTTTGAACAGTAAAAAAAGGCATAAGAATTGTGTTTTAATGAACGTTTATTATATATTTTTTTGTGAATTGATCTCAGTTCCTTGGTAAGCATTCTCGTGGCAGCTATAACTCACAATATATTGTAATATTACTTGTTTGTTCATGTTATATACAAATACAAAACACAAATATAAATACAAATGTTCGTATATACCATTAGTTTACTTACATTCGTCTGGCAACAATTTAACAATTTCATGAGGATCAGAGTAAATAATGTTGTTATCCTTATCAAAAGTGATTCCAAATATATTTTTGACATGGGCAATTTCCTCTAAAGTATTATTCTCTTTGTTGGCCACATAAATGGCACTTTTTGCACAGAAATGTGCAACACCCTTCCTATCAATCTCGATAGCTCGATAGATATCAGGACCGTCGTATGAAATACGTTCAGTGGTGCCGTTTTTTATTTCCCGCAGACCGTCCTTGGTAGTAATGAATATATCATCATCACCGTCAATTGCAAATTGGTAGATTCTCTCGTGGATATGCTCCACAAGCTCGGAGCCATTATGTGTCTTTTTATGAAGTCGCTGCGATGGATACTCGATGAAATAGAGGTGGTGCTTAAAGAACATGTCCCAAATATTGTGACCCTTTATCACATGCTCGATATGGCTCGAATTGTTGAGGTGCTCAACGAAGACGCCGTCACTGCCTCCAAGGTACAATAACTTGTTGTCTTCATCGAGTGCTGTTGCGAACCCGTTTTTTATAGCAGGTATAGATGAAGGTATCTTTTGATTTTTCTTCAGGTGTAGGTAGCCGATTTCGAATTTGTCCTCCTCATCGTCTCCGACATTGTAGCTGAAGTATAGTTTGTGTTCGTGATGGTACAGGGCGAGTTGGTACGGCCGATTTATGCCGTTAGCAAGGACCTCTTTTTTATGAAACTTTCCGTTGACGTGGACACCTACACACTTTTGCTTGTGAGCGTTTGAGTCGTTGGCGTAAATGAACACGACACAAACAGCAACCAAAAGTAACAACTTCATTTTTATAAATATTGTTATAATTGCACGTCTACTCCCTGCTAGGTTTATCACAGCGACTGGTTTACATTATTGTTGGTTTACATTACAACCTTCAACAACATCAGGGTTTCATATTTCGTCGATAACATTACCAACACTATAAAATAGAATATGTTTTACCTAACATAATTAAATAATGTTTACAAATTTTCAGTCAGACAAATGTTTTATTTTATGTGATCTTTTGTTATTCGTCAATTACTATAATAACAAGAGAAGAGATCACATAGAAATATATGTTTCTATCTGCGCTCTGCGGTTTCACACGCGTGGATTATATGATGATGATGAAAAGTAGCCCTTGTGTACAGGATATCAGCTATCCTGGTACCAACTGTCATCCAAATCCGTTCAGCCGTTTGAGCGTGAAAGAGTAGAGCAACAAACACTCATTTCTAAAGATAAAAGATAGATGGCGCTAATCGATTTTTATGCATTTTATGACGTTTTGTATGGATTGACAGTTCTAATGTATGGAGTTCTGCATCGCCATTATTAGGTATTCTGTGGCATCGCTGTGTGTGTGTATGTGTGTGTTTGTGTATTTTTAGCGATGATAGGCCTGTTTACGACAATAGCTATACTTCTCTGATTTATCATATTATATAGTGTGATGTATTTGACCCTCAATAGCGTGTATTTTTATCGTGAATGTCCGCGTATAGCCTCAAGAAATTAGTGGAAAAATATGATGGCACAAAGTGGTAAAGTAAACTAAACTTTGATAAATGACCTTGTGGTAATC
Source organism: Alsophila aescularia (assembly GCA_946251855.1). Taxonomy (NCBI): domain Eukaryota; kingdom Metazoa; phylum Arthropoda; class Insecta; order Lepidoptera; family Geometridae; genus Alsophila; species Alsophila aescularia. Next base: position 38,668,701 of record OX276379.1, read on the forward strand.
GGATAAACTAACAAAATGGTGAAGAAGGTATCTATATCTAGGTGTAGGTGTAGGTAGGTAGATGTCTATTTCCAGACTAAGGACCAATTTTATGTGATTAAAGTGAGTTCTTTTTACGAGAATTCAATAGGTATATTTGCGAAGAACTATAATTATAGGTTACCTTTGTTTAGAATACATTGAAGTAGCTTGCTTGTCTACCTTATTAGGAATTTACGTATGTTTCTACCTCTGACTTTATTTTAAAGTAGGTATGTTTATGTTGTCCAGTCCTTAGTCCTTATGCCAGGACCTAAAGTACCAATATACCAACATTTGAATAAATTTCATTCAGCCGTCAACAATATTTTTATCGATTGCTCGACTTCAGATACCAAGTACCGTTTTTAAGTCAAACCCTAAGCTATCCAACAGTGAAAACTGCATCGCAATCGATTTAGTAGTTTTTACGTGATGCGAGAACAAACAAACATACAGAAAGAATTAAATGATTCAAAAAAAAACCTGTTCAGTAGCTTATTCTATGTGACTAGAGTGGTCTAGCTACTCTAGTTCTTTGTACATACTTTTTCGTACTTATTGCTTTATTATAAGTATAGATTTCATTAATTTCTTTGTAAGATTTTAATAATGAAACATGGTCGTATTTCATTTCATTTAATTCACAAAAATTCGGCACAACATTAATATATTAATTCTTTGGTTTGTATGATACAATAATTACTAAATATAACGACAAGATATATACCTATATCTTAAAATACTATTTCAGCATTTGGCACTAGTTATCAGAGCTCACAGATTTATAATTAGTAATAATTAAAATATACAGTCGTATCGTTAGGTACCTACATTGGAATGAAGCTAAGTATCTAGGTATACATACTTAACTTTTAAGGTATGTACTGTAATTATTTTTTTATATCCAATTCGGACATCTATTCAAAACATGTCTAGGCACTAATAGACAGATCCACTCGAAATACAAAAGATCTACACGACAAGGACGGACAGTTTTAAGTGGGAAATTACCATTGTGATTATTTAGCAGTTTCTTTGACAAGTCGTATTACTGACATCCTGAATCAAAACAACGTGTGTCAATCGATAGAATTCAAGTCTACCGAGAGTCCACTGATGGGCATGTCTGACTCGGTTTTAGATACTTTGATTTGGATAGCTCGATATTCATTTAGAGAGGTAAGTAGGTATAAATTGCCGACATTGATTAAGAAGCACTAACAGAATAAGTGAGTGTAAATAGAATGAAAGACATAATTAAGCTGTAAATAGGCCTGCCAGAACTGTTGCCGCATACCATTCTTCTGGAAGCTACCGATAGCTTCTTATTCTGCAGCAGACTGTGCACGGAGTCCAGCTCCCACCGGGCCATGAGGCCGGGCTCCCGTGAGAACAGAACAGAGTAAAGCTGTGCTGGTCTGCCGTTGGTGGCTTCTTGACAGAAGTTTAAGACTAGGTGGTCGTGTACCGCTTTCAGGACTTGAACGGTGCCACTGAACTGCTGGTAGCTGGCCTGTCTGGGGATCGTTCCTGGAATCAATTCAAGATCAATTTGAGAAATTACGAATAAATGAGGGTAGGAAATAATATGGCAGCTTTGCTTGGGACCGGTATTCTCATTTTGTAACCGTGGCACCACTGGTGGTACCACTGGTGGTACCACGGTTACTAAACGAAATAAGTTACTCTATCTCGTAATAATACCTACCCAAGAACAATGAGATTATATATAACATCATTGCCCGAGAAGGTTTAAAACAGACCACACTGCCAAACAAACGAGTGAAGCATAGCAAATAACGGCTGCTTATATGTGCGTGAGTGGATAATTTGTGGTGTATATACACAATTTCATCACAAAAGACAGCATTGTTGAGTATTCGTGAGAACTTGAAAGAATTAACACTACTAACAAGGTCGAGATCTTGCTGCGATGTGGCGGACGATCGGCATAGCATGTTGTGATTGTTTGCGTGAGGCTTGTGCGTACGAGTCTAGAACGATCTTCATATCTTAGATGCTTCATTTCGATTTGGCGGTGTGGACACTTATCTTTTTTAAATCTTCTTGATAAACCTATATTATTAAGTCCTTGCTCTAAGGTAGTGCTGGACGCTGGTGTCAGAGTTTTTTAGAGGTCTTTGGAAAACCTGACATACCCTGACACTAGTGAGGCCAGCACTGCCTCATACGACAAGCAAGCAAGCAACTTATAGAACTTATTTAACTTAGTTTTTAATATAAGATACCGCGCCTAAAAGCAGAACCCTCAATATGAACCCTAAACACCCCCTTAACATGCCCTAAATAGGTATTTACGGCATGTTAAGGGTAGTATTGACAGTATTGTCATAATATCTATCTACTATATTCGTAGTCTAACTATATCTATTATCTATAAATGGTACTGTGATATATTGTCTGACTGACAATGCAAAACCTAAACCGTTGGACCGAAGGATTTGTGAAGGGCAATGTTTCGAGCGAAATTACTGAGCATTGAAAATTAAAAACCAATGTCTCAGAGTGACAAACTGATGACGAGCGCAGTGCAGTGACGCGCAAGATTTTGCGTCAAAGTTCTGGGTGGCACTGCAACTGTTATGGGCAGGCGTGAAGCTTACCAACGCGAGCGACCAGATTGACTCGTAACGCAAAAGAAAAAAAAAACACTTTTTTCCACAAAAAGTGTTAAGTATTTCTTGAGGTACACTAGGTAGGAGTGTTTTTTTAAACGGTTTTATATAGCTTGACCTGTTTGTTGTTTTTTAAGTCAAATCTAGTAAATGAAATTTTGCCCCCTCCCTGTTGACCAATTGATCTGAAATTTGGTACACGCTTTTAGTTCCGATGACAATACAATTATAAATATTCAGTATCATTGTAAATCCAAAATGGCGTTTTTTTTTTCAAACACCTCAATATGCGTTTCAACTGAAAGGGCTTAACAAGTAGAATAAGTACACTATGAAAATTCCAAATCCAAGATGGCCGCCACCACAAAATGGCGGATTACTCTTATTTCAATACCCTCAATATGGGTATCAAATGAAAGGGCTTGACAAGTAGAATACACAGTACACTTTAGAAATAACTAAAAACTGTTTTTTTTTGTTTTAATTTTTGTATGGTTTTATTAGAAAAAAACGTTAAAAAAAAACGTGGGGCGTAGTGTACCCTGAGTAATAGAAATTCGACTAGCCACACTATTTTATTATTAGTTTTTAGTACATATAAAAGAGATTAAATTTAAAAAAAAAAACTTATGTTATTTAATTCCATCCTTGGGGTTGAACGAAGCTAAGATTGCGCGCGGTAATACGAGTAGCTGCCGGCGCATATCGTCTCGCGTTAACATGATGTAGTTGACGATGAAAGGTTGATTCTTAAATCATAAAGTAGTTAGATAAGTAGATAGACTGACCGAGAACCGTGACGACCTGCGAATAGCGGCTGGCAGAAAATTGATGAGGAGAGCTGAAGACCGCTGAAGAAGAGGACTACGTTGTTATTATTGTTTGATGATTGCGGGACATCTCACGTTCACTTTTATCTTTTATATTTGTAACTAGCTTTCCCGCCCGCCACTTCGTCCGCGCGGACTACAGTTTATCGCGAAAAAAGCATCCTATGTTCTTCTAGGATATAAAAACCAATGCAAAAGTATGTACCTATGCTCGAGTACCTATAGCACCATTAGCACCAATGCTATTGAAGTTTTTTGACAGACTTGTTATTTCGTTTCCATGGCAACTGTTCCTTACAGCGAGTAATCTACATTTACCAGTTTTCCCGTGAAAACTTACAATTTTCCGGGATAAAAAGTATCCCTTGTTTTATTCTAGGGTATAAGCTATCTAATATAATATCAAATTTCATCAAAATCCGTCCAGACATTATTACGTGAAAGCTCCTTAAACAAACAAACAAATAAACAGACAACGTTTCACTTTTATATATTGGTATGTTAAATATGTTTTGTTATAATTCCTGAGATTTAAAAAAATGTAATTTAAATATTGAGATTTGAAAAATATATAAATAATTATCAAATATGGAAATAATTACATTCCCGTAGATTTTCCTGGTGCTTTCTTCTCAAACGGGCGTTATTCCGAAGCACAACAGTTGAGGCAGAAGGGTATTTCCTTTTCCGGTGTGAGATTTAACTTTGTTGGTACATGAATAGAAATTTCCTTTTCTAACTCAAAGCATACTTAGTTTGCCTAAATTGTATGGATTTGATATATTTGTATCTCTATTTCTCCTTGTTCATGACGTGTTAATTTTGACTTGTAAAAGTGCTAATATTTTGCCTATTTACAATAAAATACTTTGACTTTGCCTACGTCCAGCAGTGGACAAGTATAGGCTGATGCTGATGATGATGACTAACCGTTCTGTCCATCGAAAGCCTGCCAGTAGCCAGCGGAGTCGTTCCGGAAGTAGAGCGTGTACTCGATTGTCTGGCCGGCCTCGTCCCACAGCAGCCTCAGATGCCGGTACTCCTGGCGGAACTTCGCGTTGATGTGCTGCACGTGGAACAGCTGGTTCTCAGTAGATGGCTGAAATAGACAACACAGCAACATTTTTGAGAAGGCTTCATGTTGGAAGTATGAGCTACAAAATTTGGAATAAATAAAAATATTGGAAACAGCACAATTTTATGATAATTACACGACTGGCCAAAAAATGAGTGTAACGGTTCATGTATGTTTGTGGGTATGTAAGTATGAATATGAGTGTCATTATTCCGCTATAATTTTAAATGCCTGAATAGATTTGGTTGTATCGTTAGAATCCATAAATCATCCCGAGTAAAATAGGTAGTCTTTTTTAAATTCTTTATTGCCGCACTTTGGCTCCAAATTCAACAGCGAAATTTAAAAAAAACTACGTATTTTAAATTATGGTTATCAAATTGAAGGCCTTGATGAGCACAAAATATAAAATATTTTTTGGCATAAGTTATTTTTTGGTAGGGCAGGCGAGTTTTTTAATTTAGTTAATTTATGGCTAGATTATTGTTTTCTATGTCTTTGAATTATTCAAATGGTTTGGAAGATTTATTACCAAATCTGGAAAATAAAAGTGTTCAAAGAATCTATATCGAATTCAAGATGAAAATTACAACACCAAGAAATATAATAATGTATGATATGTCTATAATATTCTCTATATTATTTATACCGTGTTAAGTTCGTGCAAAAACGTTTGTACAGTGCCAGCCGACCTATAACAGGTTGTAGCAAAATAATGGGGTATTGTGGGTAGGTAGGTACCTTTCAAAATAACAGTTTATTTTTACCCGATTACGGCGAAGCAAGGGAAGGGTAATGAGTTTAACCGTCTATGTATTTATGTATATATGTATGTGGAATTGTGGATATTCCACCATAGCGTCGCCCCTACATTGGTTCGATTTTGACAAGCAAGGTATCAATCGGTTCGTCTTCATCGCAAGAGTGTCATACGAGTAGTCTATTTTTACCCGACTTTAGTTTAAGAAGTTTAGGGTTTTAGTTTTTTAACTTATGTCTTGTTTCTAGACCCGATGTTTCAAACAAAAACTTGTAACTACAAAGGAAAAGTTACAGGTTTTCTTCACCTTTTTCCACTCAACTTGTGATAAAATGGTGGAGCCGGGTGGCGATACTACATGTGTTTATATATCAATCTCTTCGACTAGGCGCTCCTATAATTAAGATAGAACTTCACTTAAAAGTTAGTTCGTTTAATCAATAATTATTTTTTTGCTTTCTTTATACATATGTCTATGGATGTCTATGTAGCCAGCTCAGGCACTTTTTTATATATTGAGTAAGTACTATTCACACCAATTACTTCGCCCCAGATTAGGATACCCTGTCCTAAGGGTACTAGACAACGGATATCTATCTATCTATCTATCTATCTATCTATCTATACTTATAATTAGAGTTGCCGCGAATACTCGCTATTATTCGGTATTCGGCATTACTCGTCATTTTTTTGATATTCAACGAATACCGAATAATAGCTAGTATTATTCGGCATTCGGCGAATAGTCTAAAATAAACTTTTAACGAACAAAAAAACGAATGAGTTAAAAATAATCAATTTTTATTATTTTCCTTAATAAAACAATACACAGTATCAATTATTATCTGTAATAATATGTGCCTGTGCCTATCATATTAATGAAATTAAATTAGTTAGGCTTTTTAATTAATATTTAAAATCCAACAGAGGCAGATTGTGGTGCAAAAAAAACATTTTTTTCTGCACGTTTGGGAGCAAGTCGGTTTCGCTTTTCCTTAGAAACTAAACCTGCCTCGGAAAATAGTCTTTCTGAATAAACAGAGCTTGCTGGTGTGATTAAGTATTGTTTAGCAAGCTTACTTAAAGTAGGAAATCTATTCTTATTGGTACTCAAAGCCCACCTTTCATATGGGTTTATTTTTCTGTCAGCCTTTGCTAATGCGATGTAGTGGGTGATTTCTTCAGCAGTGACATTCTTGGGTTGCTCTTCAGTAGGCTGCTCTATAGATGATTCTTCAAAATATGCCCAAAATAGTTTATGAGTTTCTGAATCGACATGCTCACTTTCATTGTCTAAACGAGACCTTTTGGATGCCGTTTCTGGATCCGAATCATCATTTTCGTCATCTAAAGAAAGCCTAAGACCTTCTCTGAGCGCAGCTCTACGGATCCGTTCAGCTTGGGAAGCGTCAAAGTAAAAGTCCTTGTAGCGGGGGTCTAAAAATGTCGACAAGTAATATGTCTTCCTGAAGCATAGATCGTCCAAGTTAAAACGGGCTTGCATATTTTCTATTAACGACTTTCTAAAATCATCAACGTGTGCAGTTTGTTGAATCAGTGCATCTTTCATTAGGTATCTGGTTAATGAAACAGTGCTAGGTATCACATCTGATATAGGTGCATATGTGGAACTCGTGATTTCTGTTATCTCTTCGAAAGGTTTTAAGAGCTTTAACAGATGTTCTATAACCTCCCACTGATCACTGGTCAAATTTTCAAAATTCACGCTCCTTGATTCTGAAATATACACCGAAATTGCTCTTTTTTGCTCAAATAGACGCTCCAGTAGGTAATATGTTGAGTTCCAGCGAGTTTGAATATCTTGAATCAGTTTATGCTTAGGAAGTCCGAGCTCAGATTGAATACTTTCAAGTTTTGTATATTCTGAATGATTAAAATGTGTCACTATGCGGCGGGCACTAGTAAGAATTTATTTTATTGGAAAACTGTTATCTAATCCATTATTTATCACCAGCTGGAGAGTATGTATGAAGCAACGCTCTGAAGGAAGTAGAGTTTCCTTAACTCCTTTAACCATATTCGCCCCATTATCGTGAACAATCGCTTGAATTTTAGATATGGGTATATCCCATTTCGTTACACACTGTAACAGTTCTCTTTTGATATTTTCTGATGTGTGTGATTCAGGAAAATGAGCCATGTTTAGAACGGCATGATTCAGTTTAAAGTTTTCTGATATCCAGTGTCCTGTTAAACTCAGAAATGCAGCATTATTTACAGAAGAAGTCCAAAGATCGGTAGTGAATGCTATAGCTTCAACCCTTTCTAACTCGTTTTTTAGTTTGCTAACCACTCTCTCATACATGTCTGCAATTCATGTTTATTTTCTCGGTGAAATATGTCCTGCCAGGAATAGTGTATTGCGGCAAAGCATTATTAATAAGACGTTTAAAGCCCACATGATGATCGACGATGGAAAGTGACTCGTTGTCAATAGCGATCATTTCACCAATCAAGTAGTGATATTTTTTTGCTCGGCTATCGTTGATGTCCCAGAGCTTTTTTTTTCAAGTAGTTGTTGCAGTGACGGTTGCACCAAAGGCTGAATGGGCAACTGGGTGGATGAGGCAGTACTTGGAGATGATTCTGCGGGAGCATTATGTTGAGCATGACTACTTGAGCTTCCATAAATTTTACCATACTCATCTGGGTGTTTGAATTTCAAATGATTCTGCAAAGCCGTCGTTCCTGCTTTTTTTGCTGCTCTACTTATTTTTACACCACATAAAACACATGTTGCGCTGTTTTCTTCCTCTTCCAAATGTAGCCAAACATGAGTTTTTTTTCCTGGATTTGGCATGATTGTTCTTCTTTTTAAGTAACACTTTAACTAATTAAGTATTCAAGTCTTTAATTCAATAGCAATTTTCAAATAAGTATAGAAAGAAAAAATAAAAAACGTCAACCGATGTCGAAAATCAAATTATACATGCGTGCCGCCTACCCTAAACACAAGCGTATTGATTGAGCGGGAAATCCCCTACAATAGTAAACGCTGGGTAATACAAAACGGGGTATTTCCCGTAAAATATGTACAAGAAAAGGGTTGCCAGCATTTAAAAATTAAAATACTACATATATATGTAGATATGTATAACATGAAACAGATTTCTTTAACTTTATTGTTTTCTTTTCTCACAACCTTAGAAGAAATTAGAAATATTTTTAATGTGCCTTATTTATGTCGAATAGTAATGTCGAGTTATTCGACTATTCGCCAAAGTGAATGGCGATTAATCAATATTCGACTATTCGCTATAACAACTATTCGCGGCAACTCTACTTATAATAAAGCAGAGTACCAACAAATCTAAACAAAGAAGATAATTAAAAAAAAAGGTTTTGGATGCTTAGAATAAGCTACGGAACAAGATAATATAATTTTTTTAAATAGTGTCTTTCTGTTTGTTGTTTGTCTGTATGCTTGTTTGCGCATCACGTAAAAACTACTGGACCGATTGCTATGCGGCTTTCACTGTTGAAAAGCATAGTGTTTGTCTTAAAAACTGGGGTACCTACTTGGTATCTTAATCCGATGATTAGATGCCGAGCACTATTAAATGGCTAAACGAATAAAAAAAAAGTAGTATATTGTACTTTATTGTTTTGATCCTGGAAGAACACATATGGGCTACATTTAAATGAAAAGACCACGCGGGCAAAGCCGCGAGCACAGCTAGTATATAAAGTAGTACATATATAAATACAACTAATACCTCCATGACGCGTAAACAAACATGGCACCTGGCGGAATTCGAACCCGCGATCGTATGACTTCGCACTCGGCCAACCGGTCGTCCAACGCTGTCAGTTCTGTAACTTGTATTGCTCTATTTTTTATACATATACCTTGTCCTCGTCGAGTCCATCCAAGTTCTATGTTGCTATGTAGCCAACCTTCATTCCCTACAGTAGATATAGGTTACAAGGCATCCGGGCTAAAATACTATGTAGCCAACCTTCATTCCCTACAGTAGATATAGGTTACAAGGCATCCGGGCTAAAATACTATGTAGCCAACCTTCATTCCCTACAGTAGATATAGGTTACAAGGCATCCGGGCTAAAATACTATGTAGCCAACCTTCATTCCCTACAGTAGATATAGGTTACAAGGCATCCGGGCTAAAATACTATGTAGCCAACCTTCATTCCCTACAGTAGATATAGGTTACAAGGCATCCGGGCTAAAATACTATGTAGCCAACCTTCATTCCCTACAGTAGATATAGGTTACAAGGCATCCGGGCTAAAATACTATGTAGCCAACCTTCATTCCCTACAGTAGATATAGGTTACAAGGCATCCGGGCTAAAATACTATGTAGCCAACCTTCATTCCCTACAGTAGATATAGGTTACAAGGCATCCGGGCTAAAATACTATGTAGCCAACCTTCATTCCCTACAGTAGATATAGGTTACAAGGCATCCGGGCTAAAATACTATGTAGCCAACCTTCATTCCCTACAGTAGATATAGGTTACAAGGCATCCGGGCTAAAATACTATGTAGCCAACCTTCATTCCCTACAGTAGATATAGGTTACAAGGCATCCGGGCTAAAATACTATGTAGCCAACCTTCATTCCCTACAGTAGATATAGGTTACAAGGCATCCGGGCTAAAATACTATGTAGCCAACCTTCATTCCCTACAGTAGATATAGGTTACAAGGCATCCGGGCTAAAATACTATGTAGCCAACCTTCATTCCCTACAGTAGATATAGGTTACAAGGCATCCGGGCTAAAATACTATGTAGCCAACCTTCATTCCCTACAGTAGATATAGGTTACAAGGCATCCGGGCTAAAATACTATGTAGCCAACCTTCATTCCCTACAGTAGATATAGGTTACAAGGCATCCGGGCTAAAATACTATGTAGCCAACCTTCATTCCCTACAGTAGATATAGGTTACAAGGCATCCGGGCTAAAATACTATGTAGCCAACCTTCACTCCCTACAGTAGATATAGGTTACAAGGCATCCGGGCTAAAATACTATGTAGCCAACCTTCACTCCCTACAGTAGATATAGGTTACAAGGCATCCGGGCTAAAATACTATGTAGCCAACCTTCACTCCCTACAGTAGATATAGGTTACAAGGCATCCGGGCTAAAATACTATGTAGCCAACCTTCATTCCCTACAGTAGATATAGGTTACAAGGCTAAAATACTATGTAGCCAACCTTCATTCCCTACAGTAGATATAGGTTACAAGGCATCCGGGCTAAAATACTATGTAGCCAACCTTCACTCCCTACAGTAGATATAGGTTACAAGGCATCCGGGCTAAAATACTATGTAGCCAACCTTCATTCCCTACAGTAGATATAGGTTACAAGGCATCCGGGCTAAAATACTATGTAGCCAACCTTCATTCCCTACAGTAGATATAGGTTACAAGGCATCCGGGCTAAAATACTATGTAGCCAACCTTCATTCCCTACAGTAGATATAGGTTACAAGGCATCCGGGCTAAAATACTATGTAGCCAACCTTCATTCCCTACAGTAGATATAGGTTACAAGGCATCCGGGCTAAAATACTATGTAGCCAACCTTCATTCCCTACAGTAGATATAGGTTACAAGGCATCCGGGCTAAAATACTATGTAGCCAACCGGGCTAAAATACTATATTTGTTATTTTGTGTTAAAACGATAAGCAAAATTGCCCGCAGTCCGCTTGTATAATATAATCGAGTGACTGATAATATAATATTAAAATAATTTCAATACGAAGAAGTTATACCTACGTACCTACACTTTTATTACCGTCTGCCACCACGAACGGCCACCACGTGGGGGCAGACGGTAATACTTATGGCTATCGGCCACCACGTATACATAACTTAAACTTACATAACTTATAGGAACAAGAAAATTTATTTCACTGTTGTTGATAAATCCATCCATACTAATATTTAAAAGTGAAACGTCTGTTTGTTTGTTTGGGGAGCTTTCACGCGATAACGGCTGGGCGGTTTTTTATGAAATTCGGAATGGAGATAGCTTATACCCTGGAATAAAACATAGGATACTTTTAATCCCGGAAAATTGTAAGTTTCCACGGGAAAAGTGGAGAATTTTGATTATTCACTATAAGGAACGGTGCCATTGAAATGAAATAACAAGTCTGTCAAAAAACATCAAGAGCATTGGTGCTATACATACTTTTACATTGGTTTTGAATATCCTATAAGAAAATAGGATGCTTATTTTGGCTATAAACAGTAGTTAGCGTAAGTCGCAGGCGGGAAACCTAGTCTATCTATATGCTTTAGAGAAACAAAAGTAAGTGTGTAGGTAATTGAAGATCTTTGATCTATACTTAAATAGCAAAATGTCAATGAAGATGATTTAAAAAAACGGTCTAGTGCGAGTTGGACTCGCGCAGCGAGGGTTCCGTTGAAACTTGTAGGTATGTAAATACTTCGTCCATTACGGGAATCGAGCCTCAAAGACTTTAAAAACAAGTTATTTCGCTACAAAGAACAATGGCGAACTCCCATACATAGTTTTATGTCAGTAAAATTCACGGCGTCTTTAGGGCAAAAATATCGCTAGTAATTCAGCATCATTTCCTGAGATTGTTAGTCTAAGTTTTTTTTATTGGGGAGGACAGGAATAATTGTTATTAGGCTTCAAGGTTTTGTAGATTATGTTACTGTTAACGACTTTTGAAACAAGTCTTAGAGATTTCAATCATTTTATCTGCATAACTAGATAGGCAATTAAGTACTTACCTATGCGTGATAAATATAATGTTTAAAGATATTGTAGTTTAACAGACTAGCCTTTGAATAATAATTATTATGAAGCTGTTACTGCCTTGCAACATTACAAAACAGTATGTTTAGATATGTTGCTGTTGTTTCACTGTGCAGGGAAACAGTCGCCTAATATTAGCACAAATATTTCGCAACAAATCCTAAATAACAACCATAATCTAACAGCAATTCCTTACTTACTTCCTCCATGAACACATGTATAATGCATTGTATTCTCTTTGCTAAAATGTTTTGTTTATAGGTTTTATATTGACGTACCATTTTGTATAGAGTATTATTCTGTTTAACGCAAGGAGGCTAAATTACGCTTTCTGATAAAAGGTAAATGAAAGAAAGAAATATTATTATACTGTATTCTACAAGTAAAGCCCTTTCATTCGATACCCATATTGACGGGGTTCTTAAAAATATATATTTCTGATTCGCCATTACGTGGCAGCGGCCATCTTGTATTTAGAATGATACAGCTGTATTCTACTAGTCAAGCTCTTTCATTTGATACCCATATCAAGGGGTTTGTAAAAGAAATCATAATCCGACATTTTGTTGCGGCGGCCATCTTGGATGTATAATATTATTCAATACATGTTACTGTATTGTTATCAGAACTAAATTAATAAATAAAACTTACAATTTCCATTATCGAATTGGATTCCTTTGAACATGTACCCAAAACAGCCTCAGTATTAATGGTAGTATTTTCTTCAGCACGATTTATCCTGTTTCTCATTCTAAAATACAATAAAATATCTGTTATGTTTATATCTTTAACTACAACTATGTATATATTGCAAAATTAGATATTAAAACAAAAAAATCGCCTGTATAAACTAACAAGTACCAAATATTAATTTACTAACAAAAATTATTTATAATAATTTTACGACACTTTATCCCATCAAAATCTAAGTGCTAGTTTGAAAGATCCAAATAATCACGTAAAAATCATGCGCGTTAGCATGCCGCGTAACGCTCTTTCTCAGTTTATGATCGATATATTATTTTAAAATACTGATCCAATTTTTATGAAACTTTCGTGTTAAACCATTACAAAAATAATTTTGTAATCCTACTTTTAGTTTTGAGGAAGTGGACAATAATCATACATAAAAACATTCACACACTTAGAATTTCTGATATCCAAACAGAACATAATAGCTGAACTGAATATTACCCGTTTTTGATGATATTATAGATACAAACAGGTGAACTTGAGAATCTTTTTTTAAAAATAAATTCTTACCTCGCTTCTGTTGCTTTCTGTATGGCTGCATAATTATGACGTTTCCTTTTTTTAACACAGTGATAAATGGCATTTTTTCGTCCCATTGCTAATACTAAAAATACAGAAATATGTTGTTATTGTTATATACAATGCATCAATACTAATATTACTCAACAAAAATAAACACTTAAAAAATACTCACGCGATCAAAACGTTGTGGTCGTACTATGAACTTGCGTTTATGCGTCTCGCGGTCGGAAAATCGGGGCGCAGCAAAACTGACACAGGTCCTACCTCGGTAAGCGCTCGCGCCGTACTGATCGGCGCGCGCCTGTACATCGTAATTTATAGTAAATTTAGAATAATGCTAAATATTTTTTTATGTCTTATCAAACAGAGGGAATTTCAATAAAAAATAAGAATCAGATTCACTTAAGAACATTATTTATTTTAATATAGTATTTTGTTTGAAATTACGCTTTATTTGAAGCAAAAAAACGTGGCAAACTGCCGGTATAATTCGGGGTAATTAGCGGAATTTCTTCTTTTTTTTTAATTATACTGTGATGAAAAAACTATATTCTAATACATTATCTACCTACAGATGTATATGCCTGATGTATAGGTTTTTTTATCAGTCATATTGATGATTTTTTATAAAAGATTTAGGAGTCTGAAGATGACTGTTTGTTTTAATTTTCGTAAAACTAGGTGCGAAAGATTGACCACTACAAAATAAATAAAGTAGTATTTGTAAATGTGGAACATTGAATATCAATGCAATAGATTGTTCTATTTTAAACAATTTTTTAATATTGTCAAAGTCGTTTCTAAGATGGTAAATTAAGCGCTTGAAATATAAGATTATCGCGCGAAAACGTGAAATGGCTCTTAACGCCAGTGAAGTGTAATTCAACCTCCTTTGCCTCAACAAACCAGGTGGAAAGTAAGCGTAATTCAACCTCTTTTGGTTTAAAAAACCGGGAGGGAAGTATACTGTTTTGACAATTTTGACGTCCGAAAACGTCATTGTATTATCTTTTTTTCACTTATTGGGCAGGCAACAAGGCCGGTAAAATCCGTAGACAGGGAAACCAATAGACAACTAGATAGCTTCCATCGCAGTCATACAAGAAAGAGAACAACATATGCATAGGTCTTGTGAATAAATGAGACAGAACGATATGATCTTTTGTTGCAGGTCGCTTGCCGGTTTTTTCATGGTCAGCACACCTCTGTGCTCTCTCTCATTTTTTTTATGTTAGTTATATTTATTTATTTATTTTTAGTTATTTTTTTTGTGTTGTTTAGTTTTGTATGGATTGTGAGAAAAATAATTCTGCTTGGTGTGTTGCCTGCATTTGAAATTAAAGTTCTCTAGACCCTTTTTAGTCTATTTATTTTACGCTGAGGATGGCCCACCATGGATGACAATGGTAAATAAATATAAATAAATATATTTGGTACAATTCCACACCAATTACCTAGCCTCAATGTAATATAGGCACTAGATAACGGATAAACATACATAAATACGAATATCGACATTCATGACTCGGAAACGAACATTTCTGCTCATCAACTTTGCAAAATATTCTAAACGGAATCAATAATATTGTAATGCTGAATGCACTACAATCCTTGAGACGTCGAATCCAGCTATGTATTGAAAACAATGGCCATCATTTTGAACAATTAATCAGTTATGGTAGTAAAGTAAGAAAAAAAAAAAGTATTTTTATTAAAAATGAGCTCGTTCCTTAAGTTTGCCGTATGTCATTTTTTCCCAGAATTCGATCCTTTTTAGCGATACTATCGAATGGTGTAATAATACAGTGTGTGTTTTTTTCTAAAATCAACGTATCCGATTCCTGGCTAGGAATATTGATTTTTAAAAATACAAAGATTCATTTTTAGTTTTCATCATAATCGGGCCCGAGACTCCTTTGAGTACTTTTCGCTATTCGCCTCATAGTTTCTGATTTAGCCATCCACACCCACTTGAAAAATTCACCTGTATATTTTTACAAAACTAGGGCGCTTATTCGCTATGCGCATGAAATTCCATGCAGAAAACGTGTAACATCAATTCACGAACAATTCCAAGAAAATATAGGAACGTAACTCGTTATGAATAGTCACAGCGGATAATGGCCCTGTGACGAATAGAGTAGGTATATTTCTGAACTTTTTCATAACTAAGTAAGTGTATTCCCAATGAACCTTAAGATCGGATTTTCTCATTTCTCACTCGGTGTTCTTCATCTAAGTATTTATTTAGCAAGATTATTGTCTACTTTCATAAGTATTTTTCAAAAATCGTAGGGCATGTCTCCATCGAAGTATTTGGTCAAATAACATCCTGTTAGGATCGCACAGTGCTATTAGCGCAGGATCATATTCCTAACAAAAAAAAGGATAACAAATGCTAAACTACTTACTAATGTTTGTTCCCATTATAACCCGCTTGAATAATTCTTGCTGTACCTTCGTATCATTGGAGATTAAATAGGTCATTGACACGACCAATGTCTTCTGATGCGTCAGTGTATGTGGGTGGACTGCAGATTAATACTCCTGACCTGATTCATAGGTCAATCCCAATTAACCAGTAGATCTAAAAATTAATTAATGTAATGATGTACTTTACGTACTTGCCTAACTACTTCAATTTAGAGGATGTGGTATATTTAATATTATAAAAAATATAGTATTTTTATAATATTTATCAAATAAAATATTTTAAAATTTATTTAGATTCATTTAATTTATGAATTATATTTTTTTCTAAATGGGAAGATAAGAATGGGAAATAGTCCTGGTTACCTCTATCTACCATGAAATCGTAATTTTATATCTGGTCTACGGAGTCTGTTTAGAGAGACACGATTTAAAAAAATGTAATGTTCTTGTTCAGTACCTTATTTTAAGTACCCTAGACCATTTTTGACCCCCGAACACAAAGAGACGGGTGTTATAAGTTTAAGGTATGTATCACTCTGTGTGTGTGTGTGTGTGTGTGTGTGTGTGTGTGTGTGTGTGTTTGTGTGTATGTGTGTATGTGTGTATGTGTGTGTATGTGGGTGCGTGTGGGGGTGTGTGTGTGTGTGTCGTTTGTGTGTGTGTCTGTGGCATCGTAGCTCCCAATCGAATGGACTGATTTTGAAGCGAGTTTTCTGTTTGTAAGCTGATGTGAGATGGTTCTTAGCTATATGGAAGAGGGGTGAGACGAGAAAACGGGGGGTGAGAATCGTGCGGTTTTTTATGTTTGAAAGCTGAGGTAAACGAGATGTTTCTTACCTATAATTTTGATGAAATTTATATAAAACCAGACTGGAGACTCTTCAAAAAACATGAATCATTACTACGAATTTTCTTAGGTGATGAAAACGGTCACTCATTTTACCACGTTTTTATTAAGTCACTTTCTTGTTTGTCTGTCTGTCGTTCCGGGTGTAATCTTGCAACTCTAATTTCGAGCACTTCCCGATTAGTTATCCGGCTGAAACTTTCAGGGTAGCTCACAAACCGATGAAAAAGCATTTATTAAAAAACGTGGTTTTAGATTAGTTTATAATCTACATTTGCTACTTGTTTCATACATCCTTTTACCCGATTGCGGAGGGTTATGTGTTTGGGTTGTATGTATGTTTGTACCTTCGGCGCCTTAACGGCTTGATGGATTTTGATAAGTGAGGTATCATTGGATTAGTCATAATCACGAGAGTGACAATGATATATGAAGTTTCAAGAAAACTAATAACTTGGCGGCTTACAGCGTCTATATTGTATTTCAGACAGAACAAAAACATTACAGAACTTATCGAGTGAGGTATTAAAATGAATATAATTAAAATACCATTCTAAAAATATATACATTTAACTAAAAAGTTTAAATTAAAAATTAATGGTTACATTACAAAATAAAGCAAAAACCCGACAGCGAACAATAAAAAGGGACGCTCTTATTTACCTAAAGTCAAAAAGCCTGTTGTTATGAGTCAGAGATTCTCAATAATATTGAAAAGTTTATTTGAGGTCCCAGTTTACCGGGTAATTTTTACACGACTGCCCAAAAAAGAAGTGTAATGTTTTTAGGATTCATGTATGTTTGTATGTATGTGAGTTTCTTTATTCCACCATAACTTTTAAATACCTGTGTAGATTTTTGACGTATGAGGTATCGTTAGAATCCTAACATCCGCTTGAGTAAAATAGGCTTTTTTATTTGAAAATGTCATTATGGCGGCATTATTGCTCCATTTTCAAATGCAGGAAAAAAAACATCTGGTACAATATGGGTATCAAATTTAAGGTCTTGATAAGCACATTCCAACAGTATATCATTTACAGGCATAAGTTGTTCTTTGGCAGGGCAGGCGTGTTTTAAAGCTTATAAGCCAGTAATTGAATAGGTACCAAAACTTTAGCTGTGGAGCAAAATTCAGCAAAAACAGCTATCTTTACCAACTGTATTAAGATTTCAACTTATTACGAGAATGTTACGACTTGTATCTATAGGTATCAAATATTGTAAGGTACTTACTAAGTTAACTAAAAATATTTGGATTCTAAAATGAAGTTACAGTGATCTTGTTCTCCTTGTTGATGATTCTCTGTGATAGTGTGTCACATTATTGAAACGGGTCAATGAGCTTTAATTAATTATTATGTTTTTCTTTTTGTCATGCTCATCCCTGATATGTGGCTCGGGTACACGATTACTTGCCTTATAATTCTCATTTTAGGTACACTCGATCGAGCATATTATCTTTGTACTCGAAGAGTGTGATATCTTGTAGTGACCAAAACTTAATATTAAACATATCGATATATGTACAGTACAGTAGTACATATAATTATATGGTAATATGATTTTCATTCCTTCGGGGATATTTTTTGCAACCAAATACGTAAAAAGTAAGTAAGATGGGTGGCTTAGACTTCCAACTAAGCAGAGTCATATCATATGGACATAAGTTACTTTATTTAAGACGAAGCTAACTCAATACGACATCAATATGATAAATTCAGAACACTTCTTAGAATTCCCTAAAGAAATTGGTCCATAGATACCGATAAAAACTTCAAGGATGAGCACATATAGGGCTTAGAAGGCGTTTATTTTTAGATAATTGACAAATCGATTGATTTTTGGCTACAGGTTGGCTAATTGCTAATGACCCTGACTGCGAAGTCAACCAACGTTTGCGGGTTCGAATCCCGCAAAGTGCAACCATTTGTGTGAGAGCAGAAAAGTTTGTTTCCAAGTCATGGATGTAATATTCGTATCTATGTATGTTTTCTAGTACCTACCCATAGTACAGGGTATTCAAGTTTGGGGCTAGGTAATTGGTGTGAATTGTACAGGATCAAAAAATATATACCCGGCTTACATAAGCAGTCTGAGGGTGAAGAAATAAGAAACTTAACTACATTGTCTCTTATGTCGCCAATATTTGTGGTGCTTATGCCTCTTTTAGTAGGTGGCAAGGCAAGTCACCACCTGTGTTCATATTTTCATACGAGTCGAAATTACCAGGTTCTGGTCTTATTCCTTCTATCTAACGCATTTGCAGCCCACCATCCGTTATCCTGCGTTTTTGATCTCCATTCTATGATAGTCTGTTCTATGGTTGATTGTTACACTCTAATTTGTTGTCAACTGTACTTTAATAGTAAATCTATCTATGTATAGTCTATTTATCTAAACCACCAAAAATTCAGTTCCATATCCCAAAGCACTGTTTGTTCGTACAATTCCTTCCTTATATACATAGTAATCTTCGTACCCATCGCCTAAGCATCTAATTATGTATTTTTATATACTTAATTTTGTAATCAAAAGTTTAAATGCCAATAATAACTAACAAAGGACCGGGACCGGAGAAAAGAAATACATACGAAAAGTAAAAATCAAGCAGGATCCGGATAGAAGATTGGATCCTTAACCTTGAAACTTTTCAAATGCGAAAATAAAAAGTTAGTAAGCAATAGAGAAGTTAGATGAGGTTTTCTATTCATCATCATCATCAGCCTATATCTGTCCACTGCTGGACGTAGGCCTCTCCTAATGCTCGCCACTGAGCACGGTCTTCAGCACTCCTCATCCATTTTCTTCCAGCCACTTTTCGCAGGTCGTCACTCCACCTGGCCTCAGGGCGTCCTACTCTACGTTTGCCTAAACGTGGTCTCCACTCGAGAACTCGTCTACCCCAACGGTTATCGGTTCTTCAGGTTTTCTATACCCACATTTATTTATTTTCCGATTGACTCAGGCATTTTCGCTTTTAGTGGGAGAGGAACCGGATATTTCAAATGAGACCGGAGCTGCGGAGTCGGAATTGCCTCCCAGACTCCCAGTGCGAAATTATATGACCCTCTGATGGCATGAAATTACAGTTTAATCACTTATTGCACAATGACTTCACTGTCAAACAATACCGGCTGCATTTAGTGGGATTCGCACGGCTGCTAATCTGTATATTATGTATTTATTTTGTTTGTAGGTCTTAGTTTAAGCAAAGCTAAGACTCCGTAAAGTTTTAAAACAACGATAAAACCGTTGATTACCCGAAATATTAGTGCATGGCACTATCAGAAGTGTTGTGTTGTGGAAGATTTTCCTGTGACAACATCGGTAGTGACCCCTAGTTTTCAAATGTATATACAGGATAACAGGGAAAGTCGATCTAGATATTTAAGGACGTTATTATTTGAGTCGTTTCCGATAGATTTGACCTTATAACCCACTATCCAAAAGTTAACTGTTTTCCAGATATTTGACTTCTTGTTCTTCTTGATATTTGTTTTTTTTTTAATAAAAAAAAAACAAAGGTGTGTTTTTTCATAAATTTAAATAATAAAACGTGCTGCAAATTTGGAGACACTAAGTGAAAAAACTACATTCAAATAGTTACTTTAAACTGACAGCAGTTGTTACAAATTTTATTAATTACTAGTTTTCCCGCCCGCGACTTCATCGACGACTTTAAAGCATCCTGTGTTCTTCTAGGATATTAAAAACCAATGCAAAAGTTGGTATAGCACCACTCTTGACGTTTTTTGACATACTTGTTATTTCGTTTCCATGGCAACCGTTTCTTACAGCGAGGAATCAAATTTTTTCCAATTTTTCCAGTTTTCCCGTGGAATCTTACAATTTTCCGGGATAAAAAGTATCCTATGTTTTATTCCAGAGTATGAGCTATCTCCATTCTAAATTTCATCAAAATCCGTCCAGCCGTTATCGCGTGAATCCTCCCAAAACAAACAAATAAACAAACAAACAGACAGACAACGTTTCACTTTTATATATTGGTTTGGATTTTTATGAACTGGCGTACGCCCTACGTAAAACCAGCATAAAATTGGTCCCTAGAGTCTAGAAAAACGAGGATTAAAAAAAAGAGTCTTATATCTGGAAAACAGTTAACTTTTGGATACTGGGTTATAGGGTCAAATCTATCGGACAGGACCAAAATAATAACGTCGTTAAATATATAGGTCGACCGTCCCTGTAACCCTGTATAACCCTATGGTTATACAGGGTTACAGGGAGATGGGTTAAGAGATTTTTTAAATTATATAAAGTTATTCTATAATAACTTTATGTAATTTAAAAAATCTCTTATTTTGTCCGGATGTATTATTTGGGAAAAAATAAAGTCCTGCAAATCTGGATATGAGACGGCTGTTATAAGTTAAGTTTAGGGTTTGTATCACAGTGTCACTGTGTGTTTGTGTGTCTGTCTGTGGCATCGTAGCTTCCAAACGAAAGGACCGATTTTGATGCGGTTTTTCATGTTTGAAATCTGATGTGATCGAGATAGTTCTTAGCTAAATAGGGGGGGGGGAGAGTTGAGAAAATGGAGGTGAGAATCATAGCTTCCAGACGAATGGACCGATTTTAATGCGGTTTTTTATGTTTGAAAACTGATGTGATCGAGATATGGTTCTTAGCAAATAGCGGGGAGTTAAGAAAAGGAGGGTGAGAATCGTAGCTTCCAAACTTGAATACTTGGATAGCAGGGGTTTCTTTTATGTTTGTAAGCTGAGGGAAATGAGATGGTTCTTAGCTATAGTTTGGAATGGGGTAAGGACCGTCGCTCCCAAACGAATGGACTAAACATGATGTGTTTTTTTGTTTGAAAATGTATGTGATCGTGTTGCTTCTTAGCTAAAATGGGGAGTGGGAGGTCGGGGTTATATATATTTTGAATTTTTGCTTGTTTTAATGTAACGTTAATACGTTTCTACACTGGCCTTCAAAACTTAGCACCACCCTTTTAATGTCTGTCTGTTCTCGCAGCACGTTAAAACTACTGGACTGTTCGCTATGCAATTTTTACTGTTCGATAGCTTAGGTTTTAACTTAAAAACTGGTGTACTTGGTATCTTAATCCAACGAGTAGGAGCAATTTAATAAAAAACTATTAATTTTAAAAGAGTGTTTCTAAGTTTTGGCCAGTATGTTGATAATGTTGAAAGCCGAAATTCCAAACAATTTGACAACACAAAAAAAAAAGTGTTTTTAGATCACTGTCTAGGCAATCATTTAACCGCGATCTCACCTGATGGAAAGCGATGATGTGGTCGAAGGTGTAGCACGCTTGCCTAGTAGATACCTATTCACTCTCGACTTGAAACTTCGTCTAATTGAGAACCTCCTCCTTATTTGAAGTCGGTTAATGAGAGACTGGCTACAAACGCTCAATAGACGCTCGAAATCCAAGGTCATTAAAATAGCGCTTCAGTAGCGGACTTGTGAGACAAAAGTCGGTCAATTGAACAACTTATACAATCAGACGAACCGCGTTTCTTGTGTTCATGACTATTGCAACAGCTATACAAACTTACCAAGTAGCATCATATTATGCTACAGTTCTGAATAGATAGCTATTTGGAATTGGCTATTTTTAGCCGAAATTTACATTTAGTACGTATTGCTGTAGGTATTGTAAGGAACTGATCTCCGATAGTTTCTTAGAATAAAAACACAATTGAACTGTTTATGATGAGTTTTTTTCACTCGCAAAACTCATCATACATTAATTTTCAGTAAATCCAAACCATAAAGTAACAAAATAATAAAATTATTTATAGACAGTAAAGTAATAATGATTTATTTGATACCTTATATTATGCTTCACATGTTGGATTAACCTGAAAAGGGAATCACATACAAAAACTGCGGGGACTCCCGCATGTCTTCTGTACGAATATACAATCTATCTATCTATCTATACTTATAATAAACCAATAGGAACGAAAAAGTCTATAAAACGAAGATAATTTGAAAAAAAAATGGTCTAGTGCACTTAAAACAAGCTACAGAAAAAAAACTCTTTTTACGTAATAAAAAACACGCTTTATATAGAAAACCAAAATAAAAAATAGAAAATAAATTTTAATAGTGTAAATAAGAAGAAAATAAACTGTGTCAAAATAGCGTCCAAAGGAGTCGGTTACAAACATACAAACAAACATACAAGTGAAGCTAATAAAAACTGAGGTATCTCAATCCAATCAGTAGAAGCCAAGCAATCGATAAAAAAATAATTATCGGCTGAAGCAATTTTGATCAAATTTTGGTACCTATATTGGTATTTTAGGTCCTGGAATAGCACAAAGAGTACTTTAACCTAGAGAAATGACCACGTGATAAAATATATCCGTCAAATATAATTCGAGGTACCTTTATAATTACGATTACTCCATCGCCTCGTAATATCCAAGTTGTTAAATAAATAAGCCTATATTATATCCTACCCCGAAAGTAGTCCTTGGAAAATCTTCAGTCTCCCAAATGGTAGTGAGAGGGCAGGTCGGGTAATCCTTTTGGCCTTCATTGCTCAGGTGCATGTAGATCTCCAGCACCTTCCACTTCCCCAGAACCTCCCGGACGTCCAGATTGTCGCAAGCATGTTCACAGCGTTCACACAAAACCGTAGTATTTACATTCGAAGGAACATCCGTAAAATTGGATACTTGGAACTCGTCAAAACCGAAAGTCGCGGAGAGCGTCGAAAAAAGCAACGCCAATACTGTAGAATATGTTGCCATTTTTAACTGTCCGTCATTATTTGTATTTGGAATGCGTCAGAGATTCGTTAACGATGCGCGTGCGCGGCAATATCGCGCTTTTCGAAGATGGTTAGCGACTGACATGAGGAGCGGCCCTGTGCTGACTCACTGCTCTCGCTCGGCTCTCGATGTTATCGCGGTTGACCCCGCGCATACGAATGTACAGAACTGCCCTAACCTGATGAACTGTAGTTGATTGCACGAAGGTATTCCCATCCCACAGTGGTAAAAGAAAACATACTAGTGCATTTCTAGTTATTGTGCTACTTTACTGCTGAAAATAGCTATATCAGTACTTATAATCTATACTTATAATAAAACTGTAACAGGTCCAATTCTGTACATTGAAGATATTTTGTAAAAAAAAATTGTAGGCTGTTCTGTGTTCCATAATAAAGGCAAAACCGTTGTCTGTCAGTCAGTCAGTAGGTATATCACGGTACTGTTTTATAGGCATGATAAAAAATAATGTAATAACACTCATATTTTTATTACTCTGCCCAAAAGTGAAGGGCATCTATACTTATAATATATAGTAAGTGCCAAAAGTGAAGGGCATGTATACTTATAATATATAGTAAGTACCAAAAAAACTGTAAAAGGAAGATATTATAAAAAAAAGACCTAGTGGACTAAAAATAAGCAACTGAAAAATAAATCATTTTTAAAATTCGTGTTTCTCTGTTAGACTGTTCACGCATCACGTAAAAACTACTGGACCGATTGCGATGCGGGTTTCACTGCTTGATAACTTAGGGTTTGACTTAAAAACTGGTGTACTTATTATCTCAATCTGATGAGTAGAAGCCGAGCACTCGATAAAAACTCCGCGGGTACAGCTATTTCGTTTCGTTCTTATTGTAAAGCAATAAGAACGAAATGGAAATGGTGAATGAAATGGTCCTTAGCTATTAATGGGGAGAGGAGGGGTAGGGATCGTAGCTCCTAAACGAATGGACCGATTTTGATGCGATTTTTTCTGTTTGCAAATTATTAGGTATTCTGTGGTTAGAAAGCTAATATGATCGAATGGTTTGAATGATTTGAAAGCTATAATGGTTCTTAGCTATAATGTGTGGGGGGGGGGGGGGGGGGTTAAGTAATTCTTCTTCTTTACGGAGTACCGTAAAACCATAAAGATACAGAAGCAACAGAAGTATAAACTTGTTAGAAAGTTTAGATACATGATCATATTACAGGCTGGCCCAAAAATACGTTAAATCCTTTTCTGAATAATTTTATTTTCCGCGTATACAGGCTGGATTTTTGAGACGGGACAGGCAAGGCAACTTAACCGTTATAGTTACAGGAAAACGTTCCTAGGAGACCTTCCATAACTTTTTGAGATATTCTGATCTCAAAGTGCTGCTGACTCCAAAGAAGAACTACACTCTCTACAATATCTCGACGGTAAATTTGGTCCATTTGGACGAAAACCCCTCGTTTTCGTCTAATGGACCAAATTTACCGTTTTGCCCGTGGAGCAAATACCACTTCAAACCATACATTATTCCGGCTTTTGGCGATGAGGGACAACTCCAGCAGCCCCAGGACGGCTAGAGGAATAAATTCTATCAGTTTGGGGACTACGGGCTTGTTTAATCGAAAATAGCTTTACATCCAAGAATACGATATTTTTGAAATTTTCAGCAAGTGTGCTGTCTGTCTGTAAGCAACATCTTTCTAGACTTCCTTTTTTATCTGTGTCCTCGAGATATTGTGCTTTTCATAGCTAGTATGCTGTCAAATTGAGGTCACTTTTGACAATACGTTGCACCGTTGAACGACTTAAGGTAAATGTCCCAAATTTCGGCATCTTAAGGATCTTAACACTTTCCGTTTTTTTAAATTTATTACTAAACATGATATCAGTTTGAATGCTTTTGTGTGATGAATATTGTTATTTTGTCAGTAAATTAATGCAAGAATTATGTTGGTTTCGGAATACACCTTCAAGAAGAATCGGCAAGAAACTCGAAGGCGAATTAAATCGACATTAATTACGGGAACTTCGACCTCGCCGGCGAGGTCGGTGTCTGTGTCTAATTGTGTGCAAAAAAGATCATATTCTGGCCTTTTGCTCCACATTACTTTTTGTGTTGTGCAGACTAGGCGAAAGTCTCTCCTAGATTTCATATTCAAAATGTTCTTTCCGTCCATTTTTTATTCAAATGGACCTTTATTGATTAAGCTAACCTTACGGTGAAATAGAATAAACGCACTTCGCACAACTATTCGTGACCGACTGAGAGTTTCAAGCATCGCCATGCTCTCAGTTTAGTCGCCAAAATGTTGTTGTTTAAATGATAGATATTTTATACTAATGTATAATTTAAATAAATAATATTTTAATTGCTTATTTTTGGCCCAAGAAACAAAACTAACGAAATAACGTACTAGCACAAACTTGGGGACCTTTACCTTATGCCTATAGCTTTCGAGTCCTCTTTCGAGATTTTGTTCCTCTTTTGATTTCTGTGACCCCAGGTGTGCCCCAAGTATCTCACCTTGGGCTACTTCTTTTTAAAATGTTTATTAAAGATGTAATCGATTGTTTTTATTTTGTTAATTGCTTACTTTACGCAGGTGACAAAAAGATTTTTAAACTTATTAGTGGTCTAGATGATTGCTAGAAGCTATTTACTGCAAAGAAAATGAATTACAATAAAATGTTGCTAAGTGCATTTGTATTTCTTTCTCGCGGAAGAAATCAGCTATCATAGCATTTAATAATAATTTGACGACGAGATTCTTCAGAGGGTTGAAGGTGGTAAGAGATTTAGGAGTTTTATTAGATCATAAGCTCATACCCGCTAAATCCCCTTAAGTCGCTGTAGCAACCAAATCCCCTAGCGCACGATCCCCCTCGGTTGCTGTAGCGACCTTAAATGAATACGGAATTTAAGTTTAACATTTTTACCGATTTAAATGTAATCCCGCATTTATTATCGAATTTGTGTTGTTCTCTCAAGGATATATTTACTATACGTTAAAACACCAAAAAATAATATATTTTTTAATAATAAAACCACGGAGTTTTTTCGTTCAGTAGGTCGTTTATTCTAAATTTATTAATATTGTTTATTCTTAATTTAATATTTATATTAAGTACTAGCTGAATCCACGGCTTTGCCCGCGTGATCATTTCATTTAGAAGTAGCCCATACGTGATATTCCAGGACCAAAGTACCTACTAGTGGCTCTGTGAGCTGGATGGAGACTTCGCGCGTACAAACTTTTTTGCAAACAATTTAGCGGTGCACAGTAGGCGACATCTAGTTGGCTTATTGTACAACTAACATTAATAACCAAGGTGCTCCATCAATCCCTACCTAGTAGGTAAAGAGCTGACTCCACTGATAGAAACCGAAAGTGAGAAATTTACTGCATTTTGAGGAGCTATTCTGCTCATCACGCCGATGATCCTCATCAGATCTTCACCAAATTTTTATGAGACCAATTTAAAGTCACTACCTTTGAAATAAAAAAAGAACCATCGAAATCGAATCTAATAAGGCGGAAATTCAGTTCCAATTAAAACGAGGACTAAAAAATTTTAAAAATTCGTTTTACCTGTGTACCAAGTTTCGTCCAGATTGGTTGAGAAATGCGACCTGTAGAGGAGGTCATCCGGACATACGAAAGAATTTTTGCCTAAGCTGAATTCATTCCACCGTCAAATAGATTTTTATCGATTGCTCGGCATCTAATCATCGGAACTGGGGTACTTGGTATCTGAATACCAAGTACCCCAGTTTTTAAGTCAAGCCGTAAGCTATCCAACAGTGAAAACCGCAATCGGTCCAATAGTTTTTACGCGATGCGCGAACAATCATATGAACAAACGGATAAACAGAGAAACAGAAAGACACGATTTTTGAAAATGTTATATGCATGTTCAGTAGCTTATTATAAGTACCCTAGACTTTTTTTTTATTATATTTTTTGTACAGACTTTTCGTTGTTATTTCTTTATTATACGAGTAAGTAATATAGATTTATATATCTGTTTTGAGTACCGTTCTGTTCTAACTTATATAATGTATATCTTATAGTGGCATCTTCATTGCTATGTATGTATTTTTGTAAAAACTGTTTTTTTTTTTAATAAGGCAACATACAGACAATAAACGTAAAGTAAAGACGAGAATATAATGTTTCTAGCTCTATGTGGCAGCCGGTGTTCGTCGCTATGATCGAGATGTGATCACTGTAATTGTTCTTATTAACCAATCTATATTCGATTGAAATTTTACTACTACCTTGCGTATAGATCGTAAGTTATTACAATCGTATTTACAAGGACCAGTTTCCACACCAATATATAATAGTAAACATTGTCTGTTTGTTTGTTTGTTTGGGGAGTTTAACGCCGAAACGACTGGGCCGTTATTCTCTATTGCCACTCGGCCACTTAACGCGCCGCGTTAAGATATCTGCGTGGAATTGTTCGTGCATGTTCGAGAATTGCCATACTTTTCCGAACGATTCCACAGCAAGACGCGTTACTCGTGTGACTGTTCATAGAGAATAATGGCCCTGATCCGTTTTTGATGAAACTTTGTAAATAGGTATGTACAATATAGAGACTAATATAGGATACTTTTTATCCCGGAAAATGATAACTTTCCACGGGGAAACTGGAAAATGACGATTAGGTACTCGCTGTAAGGGACGGTTGCCATGGAAACGAAATAATAACAAGTTTGTCAAAAGCATCAAGAGCGTTGGCACAGTACATA
The DNA here is from genome assembly GCA_946251855.1 of Alsophila aescularia. Lineage (NCBI taxonomy): Eukaryota > Metazoa > Arthropoda > Insecta > Lepidoptera > Geometridae > Alsophila > Alsophila aescularia. Next base: position 38,696,891 of record OX276379.1, read on the forward strand.
TGCGTTGGTGCTATACTTTTGCATTGGTTTTTAATATCCTAGAAGAATATAGGATGGTTTTTTTTCGCGATAAACTGTAGTTCGCGCGGATGAAATCACGGGTGAAAGCTAGTAAGATAATAATATGAAGGTATACCATTATAAATTTTAAGATATGTACCTAGATACATACCTATAACATATAAAAATCTGCGGCATTTTTACGAAGTATATATGTATGTATATTTTACGAAGTATATATGTATGTATATGGGCATTTTTTATTTTATTCTGCGGTTTTTGGCGATTCTAGTAATTGTAGTAATTTTCATTTACTTGCACCGCATCTTGAATGTAAATTTGACATTGCAGTGAGAATAACAATGCTAGTACATTATCAAACTTAAATAGTAAGCATTTAAAGAGAGTTCCAAATTAGCTTAAAAGCTAAAAAACACGCCTGCCATGCTAAAAATGAACTTATACCAATAATATTGTGGGAATATAGTTTTTTTTTTACTCGGAGGGATGTAAGGATTCTAAAGATACCCAATTCGTCTAAATCAGTTCAGGCATTTAAAAGTTATGGTGGAATATAACTCCTATAATACATACGTACATACATACACACAAACAAACATGAATTTTAAAAACATTACACTCCTTTTTTGGGCAGTCGTGTAAAAAATACTCAAGAAGTAGTAGGTTCGTGTACTCACCCTATCCATTGGCTCTGCGAGGTGTATGACAATGCAAGACCTAGCGTAGTCCACTCTCGAGTCGCCTGCCAAGTGCTGCACAAACTCCACCCCATACCACATCCCCATCAGGCTGTCCACCCAGATTCCAGTCTGCGGAGATCTGTTCACGCAGTAGTCCCTTATATCCTTCATGAAGGGCATCTCATAAGGGCTATAGCTTCTTCCACCGTACGTTTCTCCATAACGCTGAGTGCTGTACGTATTCTGGTACCCACTACCGCTATAACCAGATCGCGGAGTGGAGAATGAATTGAAGCTGTTATAGTTGTTCGTAGAGTACCCCGGACTGTAGTTCGGGTACCGAGTCGCTTCCGGAAAGGTTGCTATATCGCTGCCGTAACCGGCTCGGTTTTGTTGATACTGATTCGCATAATTAGGCATTGTCGAATAGCTGTTGTAGCCTGGAACGCCAGGGTAACTCGACGATTCGCCGTAACGTTGATAGGTTGCACTTTCTACCGTGCATATTATTAACAGGAGGGGTAGAGTCCGGTACATTTCTCTGTTTCTGTGCGTGTGCTCGCGTGACAGCCTGGGGGCAGTGAAGTGCGACTGCTCCCGGCTCTATAGGAGTGGGAAGTAAACTAATTAAGCCCAATTCTCGTACTCGAGTCCTGCGGACATTATGATCTAATGAAATAATTGGTCATTAGGATATTTACATGGTCATTTTGCTTCTGTTTATTTTACATTGATACACTTTTCTTCAATAAATGCGGATGTAGGCCAATATTTGTTTTAAGTAGATGTAACAGGGCCCTCTTTAAATTGGAGCACAGCAGACACGAACAAGTCGTCGTCAGGTTGCGGTTGCAGAAGTAGATTGTCTTAACTTATCTACCTAATTCAAGGTAGATGCTAGACAAAAATATTATATCTTGAGGCCATGAAAAGAAAAAATAGAATTATATAACGAAGGCATTTAACGCTAATGAGCTCAAATCAGAATGTTTTCATTTAAAGCAGTACCTACTTGAGATGATACTTGAAAAACATTGCAAATGAATCGGCCAACTTGAGTAGAGCCTTACATCTGTACTTAATCAGTTTTAATGAAGCAGTAAGTAAAAAAAGTTTGTACATGTGAAGACAAATAAAAAAATTACTAAGCAAGAATATATATATTTTTAGTGATGTCTATCTGTCTGTTCGCGCATTTTATGAAATAAAAAAAATGAATCTCGTCGCTATCGGACTAGACCGATAACGACGAGATTCATTTTTGAATAGGTAAGTTAGGTTTACATACCAGGAAGTCGGTGGATGGAGGTGGCACAGGATCGCTCGTCATGGCGCTCTTTGGGGGTGGCCTATGTTCAGCAGTGGACTTCTAAAGGCTGACATGATGATGATGATGATGATGAAGTTAGGTTTTGACTAAAAAACTGGTGTACTTGGTTTCTCAATCCGATGAGTAGAAGTTGAGCATTCGATAAAAAAAACTATTAGGCATCTGAACGAAGATTAATGAAATTCGGTACATTTAATTTCTGGAATAACTAAAAAAAATTACCTTCACATGCCGGGTCCCGCCCGGGCCGGGTATCCCTGGACCTTAAATATTTAGGCAACACCAACACTCCATATTCTTAGCACCCAATCATTTCGCTTCCACACGGTTCTTTGTACGCGTTTTCAGCAGGCCTGCTTTACTTTATGGTATATTATGGTACACTTAACCCTAGATAGATAACCATATTTCATTGTATACTAAAGATAACCATACGTCGATTCGACGTGCGCATGTCTCAGTAGGCATATTTTGGATTGTGTTTAAACTATGTATAATTGTGTTGTTTAAACTATGTATATTTACATTTTTATTAGAAAAACAAAAAGAACAAAACACGGTACTTTTCACTCAGTAAAACTTAAAGATTTCTAAATATCTCCGTCAGGTTTATAATTAACTGTATAATATTAGTTTATGAAAAGTGGCATAAATGATGGGTATTAAAACACGAGAGTGAGTTTAAAAACAAGCCGTAAGTGAGTTTTTTAATAGTGTCATTCGAGTGTTTTAATTATGTGCCGTTTCATACACTACTATATCTACACTCATACAGGAACCTACATTTCAAACAACAAATGTCATAATATATGTTCTACAAAAAATATGTCGTAATATTTTCTTGATACTGTTGGTAAAAAAAGCCTTGTTCGTCATGTTCTTTGCTGTTTTCGTGATGTAATGTGGAGTCAAATTCTCCTCACTAATACTGCTGTCGGACATTTTTAATCAGGATAAAGCTTTTGATCAACAAAAACACAAAACACATTAAATTGGTTAAGTACTAATTAAATGTAAAGTAAATTATGGCTCCAAAATCCAATACACAGCGAATTTGTGCGCATCCTGTCTAACAAGCACCGCCATAGATAATAAATGGTTAAAACCCTGGTAGTAAGGAGCCAACCGGTGGTTTTATGGCAAAAATATATTTTATAACATTGTTTAGTTCAATAAACAGTGTTATAATGGTTTTTATGCCATCATTTTTGAGTTCATACTCCGGATTTTACGATATGAGTGTAGATAAACTTTTTAAAATGAACTTTTTGTAATCACTAAAATATTAACAACCTTAGGAAATATCACTTATTATTCATTTTGATCTTAATGCACTTTGAACAGATGCTGGACTTGTGCTCTCTATAAAGGGTGTTTTCAAGGGTTTCAGGAAAAAACAGACAAATTTTCAGTACCAATGAGTTTTTCACTTGTGTGGTACTCGCCTCATAGTCTTCGGCATCTCTCCACTTCATCTTCTAATAAATTGACTTCAATTTCACTATCCAACCCCTGAATCTCTTCAATGCTCGTTTCAAGCAATATCCAACTGATTTATGCATCATTTTTACGAATTTTTGACGTCATTAAATTGTTTAATCATAGCCAAAGCATATTACAAAAAAAAAACTAATTAAAATTTAACATTTATTTTCAGAAAAATGCATTTTCACCCAAATTGAAAAACTGGCACTAAAGATAACCATACATCACTTCGACGTACTGTAGGTAAATATTGACAAAAGTATTGCATTTACCTGAGCGATACGGGTGTGTCCTGCAAGCTCCGTGGGCCGACTAAGTTGCCAGGAAAGGCCAGCTTAGTAACGCGAAAAACAAACAAGATATATCTATTTTTCAAAATCGAATACGTCGATTCGTCGTAGGTTATCTATCTAGGGTTAACATAAGTTTAAAGTTACCTAAACACACACACTGGCCTTCAAAACTTAGTACCACACTTTTAATGTCTCTGTTCGCGCAACACGTTATAACTACTGGACCGATTGCTATGTGATTTTTATTGTTGGATAGCTTTGAGTTAAAATCTCGTGTAATTGGTATCTCAATTCGATGAGTAGGAACCTAGGAATTTATTAAAAAAAAAAACAAAAAGTATTGTAATAAATTTTGGATAAAACTACTGTACCGAATGCAATGCGATTGTCACTACTAGATAGCTTAAGTTTTGACTTAAAAACTGGTGTTCTTGGTATTTCAATCCGATAAGTACGAGCTAAGCGATTTAATAAAAAGTATTAATTTTAAAAGTGGGTATTAAGTTTAGAAGGCTAGTGAAACAAATAGAAAAAACCATAAGTAGTTAAAATAACACCTAAGTAGGTAGGTATTTTTCATCGTCATCATTATCCTAGCGCGAGACGGGGCGCGGGGCACAGCTAGTACAATATAATTCTGCGTCGGATAAAGAAGATACCCATCTCTCAACAACAGGATTCCACCTTGTAATTAGTACAATTAGTCCACAAGTGTTCCTGTGTCAGCTGACCCCGTGTCCTGTAGGAGGCCACAGGCCAGTAGACCACATCCTTCTTCAAGACTAATTTAGTGAGTAGGTACCTAATTAAACTTTGTCACCTACACGTTGCATAAGAGCTTCGTGATGAGACATACAAATGGCGCGGCTTGTTCCCATTCTTCCCTATTAATGTAACAACACAAAATAAATAATAGTTCTATTAAATATATAACCATCTCGATTACATCAGCTTTCAAACATAAAAAACCCCTTCAAACTCGATCCATTCTACGACCCTCCCCCCTCTCCCCCCCTCTCTCCATCCCTTTCCTCCCTCCTCCAACCCAAGAACTCTTCTTATAGCTAAGAAGAGTTCTTGGGTTAAAAATAGTTAAAATGACGCGTGGTAACGCGAGCCTAGCAGGGCTGGCGCAGTAAGCCGCGCGCCTTTTAACATGCCTCGATCGGCTCGGCTCTTCCGAAATCGCGATCCAATAGGAAAATATTTGACAAATTTTGGGTGGAAACGGAGCGCGAAATAGTGGCTAGATTGTTGGGAAGTACACGCTACGACTCACTGTGATCCGATCCTAAGCTAAGCCGATCGGGCGATACGTTACTACTAACCCATATCACAGAATAAACCCATATTGCGTGTGTACTGGCCATATTGTCACATTAAAAGACCGTATAGCCACATAAGAATATTATTGTCACTCTTGGTTTGACATTAATATAACACGTAAGCGGCTAGCTTAGGGACTAATTCGTGAAGTAATCGCAAAAACTATGATTTAGGTTCACTTGCCCACGGCTGGGCAAAGGCCTCCTTTACCTCTTTCCACTTTGCTTGTGGGGACCAAACCTTCGCGTAGGCACCGGCTCGATCTTCCTTCGATACTGCATTATAATGTATTCCTTATAAACATTATTCAATTAACTTCTTATCTACACTCTTTCATCGTGGTATATTCTTATTTAGTGTTACATTGACTAAATGGTCTGACAACTTGAGTAGATGAAAGAGACGATCGGAAATAAAATATATTAGTAATATTTCTAAACCTATTTATTTTTCGTGTTCATTCTAAAACTGGCGACTGACCTCTAACATTTGAACGTAGGTATTAATATAACATGTTTCAATTTCGTACCAGCAACAGGAGCCTAGGCGCTCGCCCTTAATATCTCGTAAAGATAAATGACGCGTGATAACGCGAGCCGAGCCGGGCTGGCCTCGCGACGCATTAGGCCGCGCGCCTTTTAACATGCTTGATTAGGCTCGAGTACGGATTAAGACGAGCCGAGCCTAACTCGTATCTCGGCTCAGCTTGCGACGCGCTGTACCGCGAGCCGTTTAACGTGCCTGACTCGGCTCGGCTCACGCTAGCACACGTCATTTTACTGAGCCTATTGTGTCCCACACGTAGTGTATCATAGTAAGGTAGGCTCGCGTCCGGAAGCCTACACGGACGGCGCGGCTCGGCTAGGCTCGCGTTATTGTCTTTTCTCAAATCGTCACAGTCAATTTAAAAGAACAGCAATAAATAAGAACTAGATTTTGTCGTAATATAAATTAAAATTAAGGTATTTTTTGTTACTTCACATGATTATCTATATCTTTAGTCTTTACTTATAATAAAGCAATAAGAACGAAAAAGTCTGTTAAAAGAAGATAATTAAAAAAAAGGTCTATTTATTTAAAATAAGCTACTGAACAAGAATATAACATTTTTTAAATTCGTGTTTGTCTGTTTGTTTGTCTGTTTATCTGTATGTTTATTCGCGCATCACGTAGAATCTATTGGACCGATTACGATGCGGTTTTCACTGTTGGATAGTTTTTAATTAATTTTACATTTTAATTCACATGCCTGTGAATCCGATGAGTAAAAGCCGAGCAATTGATAAAAACTTTATGCGGCTGAAGTAATTTTGATCAAATGTTTTGATATTGTTATTTTTGGTCTTGGAATAGCACATATGAATACTTTTAACCTATAGAAAAAATACCAGCTAGTTTAACATAAACCTAGTCACCTAGTTACACCTAGTCTTTTTAATTTGGAAATAAATGCTTTCAGGAAAATGGTTTCAGAATTCAGGTTTCGTTCTCCTACCTAAACTCTGAAACCTAGGTAGTTTTGTTATCTAGACAATCCTAGCTGTTACGAACAAAATTATAAGGTAAGTAATAAAAAAAACAAAGCCGGTAAAAGAGTTTATTAGAATAAGCGTCGATCAGTCCTAAAAATAAAAGATAGGTACATTTATGTAATGTACTATAAATTATGTGCTCTACAAAAATACCAAAGCAGCAACGCAGAGCAGCACGAAGATCAATGAGCTCTTCTCCACACAGCTGGCACATATTGCCGAATACCTATGCATTATGGGCAGTTCAAAGTTAAAGAACTGCCTCTGGATGTCGTACCACTCCGTCCGATGCATCTTGTAGGGCGACCTTCGTAGGATGAGGGAGAAGATGCCGCCATCGCCTTGCTCCGAGCAGTGGTTGATCATCAATGTGTGAGAGGTGAGTTTCAGCACGCGGATGACTTGCGGATGGCGTGGCGGTTCGTCTGGGTTCCATACTTCTGTAAAAATTAAGAATTAAGCCCAGTTAGCAATGATAACAGCGAAATTCAGCGAATGTTTGGCTCTTTTGTATTGTCATAATATGTCAGAGTGGGTATTGATTCTATTACATATGATTTCATATAACAATGTCTTTATTGATATTATATTATATTCTATTACATTTTTTCTTTTTTAATTTTAGCCGTAACTAAATGACACTATTTTTTTTTTAAATCCTACTACTATTTATTCTGTGCTACTACGTCCGAACTAAAACTAAATATAACGTCTAGCTTTTTCAGCCGTCAAATATTTTTATTATTGTAGATTTACATTATTGCAACTTCCGTAGAGTTCCCTAATTTTCTGAAAATTAAATAGTTACAGCGCATGTTACTCGCCGATAATGTAGCTTTCTTTAGGTGAATGAATTTTCAAGATCGGTTCTGTGTTTTTGAGTTTATCCATTACAAACAAACAAATCGTTCTTCTTTATAATATTAGTGTAGAAGTGTATTGTAGATTGCTCGGCTTATCTTATTGACATGTCAAGTACCCACACCGTATTTTAATTTAAACCCTAGCTACCCAACAGTATAAGCTGCATGTTAATTGTAGACACGAGCAAACAGACAGATAGACATCATAAAAAAACCGACATGTGCAAGTTGAGCTCGCGTGCAGAGGGTTCCGTACGATGAATATAATTATCTCACAAGATTTAAATATTTATCATGTTATTTCAAGACCATAAACTTCTTTACTTGTAGGTATTCCTGTAATCAGTATTTTCCGTATTTTTAACAAAATTTTTGGTTTTTTAATATCAGAGGTGTAAATTTTCAACAATTTTCTTAAATAACTTTAAATCCTAATAAAAAAGGCCCCCACAACAAGTCATGTATAAATATGTCATACGATGCAAAACTGTACCGTGTGACATATCAAACAAAACGGTACCGGTACAGAAAAAAAAACTAAACAAAACAAAATATCAAAAAAACTTTTTGTCCCTGAAAAGTTATCGCCATATTCAAAATTCACTTATTTAATTTACACGTAAGTGTTTGGGTCACAGAAATTCATGTATACAAATTTCAACATAATCGGTTCAATAGATTCGGAGCAAGTTGGCTGTGACAGACGGACAGACAGTCAGACACTCGATCACACTATCCTATAAGGGTTCTGTTTTTTTTCATTCGGATATACGGAACCCTAAAAAAATGTGTTTTTGTGCAGTAGTTTTTTTTTAATTATCTTCAATGTACAGACTTTTTGCTGTACATTGAGTAGGTATTTATATTTTGTTGACAATTACTTACAAAAATAACATGCTTTGAATTTTAACTTTGATTTGTAAAAAGAATAACAACTAATTATAGTAATGTGTAACAAAGTGACAAACTAATATCAAAAAACAAAAAAATACGTACCTATCCCTCGAGCCATCATTTCTTTCTCCAACTGTCTTCGCTGCTCAGCCACCCACAAGCCAGGCTCATCTGGGGTATACAAATACGTCTGCTCCAAGGTCTGTCCATCTTCATCCCAAATCACTCTCAGTCTCCTCTCATTGTAAATATCTCTTTTAGCTCTCCTCTTAATTCGTACATCCAGCCAAGACCCTGACATAGAGGTTTCAGACCATGGGTTGCTTTTGTCTGATCGCCATTTCTGGTTCGTGTAGTTTCTCTTGATAATCTGCAAGCAAATGAAGAGTTACTGCATCATAAGTAAATAGTTTTGTCTATGGTTATGTAAGTATATAACTAACTTCGTCCACGCGGATTACTATTTATCGCGAAAAAAAGCAACCTATGTTCTTCTAGAATATTAAAAACTAATGCAAATGTAGGTATAGCGCCCATGCTCTTGAAGTTTTGGCAGACTTGTTATTTCGTTTCCATGGCAACCGTTCCTTACAGCGAATAGTCAATATTTTCCAGTTTTCCCGTGGAAACTTACAATTTTTCGGGATAAACAGTATCCTATGTTTTATTCTAGGGTTCACACAGATTTATCAAAAAAAACAGTAAAAAAACAATAAGAAGACTCGTAAATTTCTTCAGCTAGATTAAGTTTGTTGCTAACTTCGACGCATAACAATATTACAAACAAGAACACCGTCACATGGTTTTGACACGGCAAGAGTAAACAGTAAACAGATTCTTATTAGAATTCTAGCTGTGCTCGCGGCTGTGCCCGCGTGGTCATTTCTACGGGTAAACAGTAAACAGATTCTTATTAGAATTCTAGCTGGGCTCGCGGCTGTGCCCGCGTGGTCATTTCTACGGGTAAACAGTAAACAGATTCTTATTAGAATTCTAGCTGTGCTCGCGGCTGTGCCCGCGTGGTCATTTCTACGGGTAAACAGTAAACAGATTCTTATTAGAATTCTAGCTGTGCTCGCGGCTGTGCCCGCGTGGTCATTTCTACGGGTAAACAGTAAACAGATTCTTATTAGAATTCTAGCTGTGCTCGCGGCTGTGCCCGCGTGGTCATTTCTACGGGTAAACAGTAAACAGATTCTTATTAGAATTCTAGCTGTGCTCGCGGCTGTGCCCGCGTGGTCATTTCTACGGGTAAACAGTAAACAGATTCTTATTAGAATTCTAGCTGTGCTCGCGGCTGTGCCCGCGTGGTCATTTCTACGGGTAAACAGTAAACAGATTCTTATTAGAATTCTAGCTGTGCCCGCGTGGTCATTTCTAAGGGTAAACAGTAAACAGATTCTTATTAGAATTCTAGCTGTGCTCGCGGCTGTGCCCGCGTGGTCATTTCTACGGGTAAACAGTAAACAGATTCTTATTAGAATTCTAGCTGTGCTCGCGGCTGTGCCCGCGTGGTCATTTCTACGGGTAAACAGTAAACAGATTCTTATTAGAATTCTAGCTATGCTCGCGGATGTGCCCGCGTGGTCATTTCTACGGGTAAAAATAGCCTATGTGTTGTTCAAGGACAAATAGTACAATAAACTACATTTCATCAACATTCGTTCAGCCGTCCAATAGTTTTTTATCCATTGCTCAGCTTCTAATCTGTCGGATTGAGATAAAGTAAACCAGATTTTAAGTAAGCTATCTGAAGCTGGTAACTGCATTTTAATCGGTCCAGTAGTTTTTTCGTGATGCGCGACCATACAGACACCCACACATACACATTTTTTTAAATTTCTTTTTGAGTAGATTGTTTTTAGAACCCTAGACCATTTGTTTTAATTATTTTCATTGTACAGTTTTTTTGTTTACTGCTTTATTATAAGTACATATAGAAAAGTAGATAACCCGCTTGAACTAGAAGCATTTGTCAGAGCCGGCTTTACACAATGATGTTTGTTTGTTTGTCGTATAGTGCTGGCCTCTAGGGTCAGAGTTTGTCAGGCCACCCAAGGGCCTCTGACTTGGCTTAACGACTGCTATTAATCAATAACAGCCGGGACAGACAGCTTAACGTGCCCTCCGAAGCACGGAGGGATGAAAAACCACATATAACTTAGAAAAGTCATTAGTGCGGAGCCTAGGATCGAACCCGGTATCGTTGGATTCTAAGTTGCATTATTGAACCATTAGGCTACCATTGCTCTCTCATCAGTACACAATGATGAACTGTGATAACACAAATAATAAAAACAAATCATAGATACTCACAGACCAATCGAGCCAATCGTCGTGCGATTCCGTCGTAACATCGCTAATGAACAGCGTCACGCAGCCGACTTCGTTCGGCTTGTTGGTCATATCTGGAGTGTGCTGAGCGTGCCCCACTCCATACCACATCCCATACACATCTCCTATATTCACGTTATGAGACCATTTGATGCTGGCACCGCAGAACCCTTGCACTTGTGTTACGAAAGGTAGGAGTAACAGAGACAGAGAAAGCTTAGCGCTACTTTGTGTAGAGGTTACAATAAAAATTAAAGAATAGTAGATACTCAACATGTTGACAGTTGGTCGAGACTGAGGGAACAGGCGCGAGGAGTCGGTCGTGGTCGCGGTCTCAATTAGCAAATTGCTGGTTCAGGTGATCATGAGTGTATTGCGCAATAAGCCACATGATTCATTATATGAACGTGCATTTTATCTGCAGTTGTAGATAGCTCTAAATGTTTTTTATTTGTGGAGCTCGGGTTTGATCACGTTCGAACCAAGTCAAGCAAAATAGTAGGTTGAAATACTAACCACGGCTTTGCCCGCGTGGTCATTTCTCTGGGGTAAAAGTACCTTTCTTTTATTACAGGATCATAAGTACTTATAAGTAGGTTGAAATACTAACCACGGCTTTGCCCGCATGGTCATTTCTCTGGGGTAAAAGTACCTTTCTTTTATTACAGGATCAAAAGTACTTATAAGTAGGTTGAAATACTAACCACGGCTTTGCCCGCGTGGTCATTTCTCTGGGGTAAAAGTACCTTTCTTTTATTACAGGATCATAAGTACTTATAAGTAGGTTGAAATACTAACCACGGCTTTGCCCGCGTGGTCATTTCTCTGGGGTAAAAGTACCTTTCTTTTATTACAGGATCATAAGTACTTATAAGTAGGTTGAAATACTAACCACGGCTTTGCCCGCGTGGTCATTTCTCTGGGGTAAAAGTACCTTTCTTTTATTACAGGATCATAAGTACTTATAAGTAGGTTGAAATACTAACCACGGCTTTGCCCGCGTGGTCATTTCTCTGGGGTAAAAGTACCTTTCTTTTATTACAGGATCAAAAGTACTTATAAGTAGGTTGAAATACTAACCACGGCTTTGCCCGCGTGGTCATTTCTCTGGGGTAAAAGTACCTTTCTTTTATTACAGGATCAAAAGTACTTATAAGTATGTTGAAATACTAACCACGGCTTTGCCCGCGTGGTCATTTCTCTGGGGTAAAAGTACCTTTCTTTTATTACAGGATCAAAAGTACTTATAAGTAGGTTGAAATACTAACCACGGCTTTGCCCGCGTGGTCATTTCTCTGGGGTAAAAGTACCTTTCTTTTATTACAGGATCAAAAGTACTTATAAGCTACAATAAACAATCTTCGTTCAGTCGTCAAATAGTTTTATATCGATTACTCGGCTTCTACTCATCGGATTGAGATACCAAGTGCAACAGTTCTTAAGTATTGACTTTAAAAACTGGTTTGCCCTAGGCTAGTCCAGTAGTTTTTTCGTGATGCGCGAACAGACAAAAAAACAGACACGATTTAAAAATATGTTATATTGTTTTTCAGTAGCTTGGTTTGACCTTCATTGTACAGACTTTTTTGGTACTTACAAGCAGTATTTTAAGTATATATAGATATCAACACGCTCGTCATCAGCCTTTTAACCTTACATTTTCACCTTTCTTTTTCACCTTTCTTTCAATTTTGAGGTGCTGCTGTGATAATAATATTATATCTATTTACAAGGTTTTTTTAAAGAGTTTTTGTATGGGCTAAATGTTTAGCTACCGTTGTTAGAAAATAGGGGTCTTGATACCTATTCTATACACTATCCAGACCAATATATAAAAGTGAAACGTTGTATATTTGTTTGGAGAGTTTTAACTCTATAACGGATGGATTTTGATGAAATTTGTAATGGAGATAGCTTATACCCTGGAATAAAACATAGGATACTTTTCATCATCATTATCATCATCGTCATCATTCTACTTCACTTTTAAACGTCGGAAAGGATTTTGATGAAAATTGGAATGGAGATAGCGTATACCCTAAAATAACACATAGGATACTTTTCATCATCAGCATCATCTCTCACGGGATTCCTCGTGGGTGAAACCGTGGGGCGCAGCTAGTATCCTAATTTTAAATAAGTCAAGTGCATGTACTCTATTAAGGGTTTCATGTCGAAACTATTTACAAAGTGATCCATTGAGATAGGACAGTAAGGAAAACAGAGGTAGAAAATTTGTTCTAAGGAACCATGTCGTCGATTTTAGACCTCATTTTAAGGTTTAAAAATCTCATATTGAGAATCGAACCCCATCATTACCGCAAGTGGCTGTAAGTCTCATCTCAAAAATCCACTCTTAGTAACAACCAGTATTAATATCGACCGCGAGTATTGCCGTAGAATAAATAATAGTACTTATAGTAGGCGCAGCGAAAGTATGTGTCTCGGAAGTTGTCTGCTAGTGGCTGCGCAAACTACTATTTTTCAGGCGCAATCCTAATGTTGAAGGTGAAGACAGCATTGTATAACTGCCTCGCTCACTCGCTTACGTTTTTCGCATATTGTATCACGCTTTTACGCTATTTTATCCCCACAGCAGTACCTGCGCAATCGTTACAGAGCCTAACTTCACAACCACATACATTGGCTGCGACTACTGTACTTAGTGACAGATATTGTTAGAGTATGTTGTTTTTATTTAAGATTCACATAGATGCGGCGAGCAGCAACAACACCTCTTTATTTAAGCCATTATTAAAAGTGTAGGTCTTTAATCTATAGTCAGTTTTTATTTAGGTATTGTGGACTCTACATTCAGGAAGCTATTTAGTTTAATGATGGAAAAAAGAAACAAATAAAAATATCATATGTTATGTTTTTATTGTACTTTTGTAGTTAGTAGGAGTTCATCTATATATATATCTATTTTATACTTATAATAAAACTGGAATTATCAAAAAGACTGCCCAATGAAGATAATAAAAAAACAAGTACTTATTTAAGTAAAAAAATAAAGAAATGTAAAAAAAAACTTTTTTTTTTAATATTTCTTGTCTGTCTGCCTATTCGCGCATCACGTAAAATCTACTCGCCCTATTGCGATTTGCTTTTCATTCTTGGTTTGACTTAAAAACTGGTGTTCTTGGTATCTTAATCCGATGAGTAGAAGCCGAGCAATCGATAAAAAACGATAGACGTCTGAACGAAGTTTGATGAAATTGGGTATATTGGTTCTGGAATAAAACGTACGATCACAGAAAAATTACCATGCGGGCAACGCCGCGGGCACAGCTAGTATAAAATAAAAGTACTCGTAGAAGTACCTACTCATTCCATTAAAACACAAAATTTTAAAAATTGCGTTTATTTACTGATTTTATCATAACGTAAAAAAAAACTAATTCATAACTTTCGTAAAAATAGTTTTACAAAAGTTAAATATATTACATTGTTATGGGAACTTCGCGTGGAAGTGATTTGCGTCGTTGACAAAAATAATTTATAAAAATAACGCAATACCAGCGTTTTAGAAGCTGGAAACATACCCCTGCTATACCTAAAAAACAGATCTCCAAATCGTAAAAGCTATCATAAAGAATAACAGACTTGAGAACGTCATAGACACGGCGGAGTTTTCGCAGACTCTCTGCAAGGCTGATGTGGAGAGATGTTTCATTGTGAACACGTTGTGGATGCTTGCCAGGTCATCGGGTGTCAGCTGGTTCTCGTTTCGCGATAGCACGACGCTGAAGAGCTGTGAATGAGGCAGGCGCATGCAGAAGTTCAGGACCAAGTGGTTGTTCGCCACTTTGAGCACTTGGATAACGCCGCCGAAGAACCGGTACATGTCTTCTACAGCTGGAAAAAACAACAAAAGGAACATTTTAATTAAATACCCTATATGTTTTTTTTTCTATTGTAGTTAAAGAAAAGATAAATTCTCTTACAACGCTAACAAAATGGAGTGGGCTTTGAGCAAATTCTGCCTAAAGTGTTCTTCGAGAGTTTTAAAAGTTACCACAGCCAAAGGCAACAATGGGGAAAGATATGAAGTTAAATACAAAACCAGACCACCAATTTGACCACACAATTTGAGGACTTACACTTTTATGCAGTCGGTTAACAAATGTGTTGGCAACGTTTTAATGTTTTTGAATTAATTTATTGAGTTAATTTAAAAACATTAAAATGAAAGCTTTTATACAGTAGCCAATTCATAGTGAAACTTAGAACTGGCTATCACAATTAAATGCGTATACAATATTTCGTGTCTATGCTGTTAATCGTAGAGAAGTTCCCTAGTCAGGAGCCAACCCGGAGTTAATTTAAAAACATTAAAAAGAAAGCTTTTATACAGTAGCCAAGTCATAGTGAAACTTAGAACTGGCTATCACAATTAAATGCGTATACAATATTTCGTGTCTATGCTGTTAATCGTAGAGAAGTTCCCTAGGCAGCAGCAACCATGTCATGGTAAAACTTAAAACAGAATTATTGATATCATAACAAAATGCTTACACACGTGTGTTTCGTGTTTTGTGCGTGTTTTTAAGTTCCTTTATCTGGAGCTAATTCTGGATGTCGATTGGTCGTGCTTACAATAAAAATGCATTGTCATCGAAACAGAACCATCATGCGAATATTCAACTCCGTAGCATAAGACGAAGTGTTTCTAATTCAGCTTGCAAGATTAAACCTAATACATACATAGGTACGTACATACATACATATAAATATTGCAAATTAAATAAAAGTTTTTAAAAACACTGGCACTAAAAGTAGAATTATAATGTTTCTGACGTTGATGTTCGTGTTTCAACATCAAAACAACCACGAAAGAAGGTATTATCATATATATTTAAAAGACTCCAGATATAATAAACTTATTTAGGTACATACATATTTTAAAACATATTATTTCGTAAAATTGCCGTTTTTGCTAATCCCATGACAATATGGGAATGACAGGTTATTTGAATTTTGAATTAACATAGACAAACTATAAAATGGGTATGATTATGAAAGAATTAAGAATTTATGAAAGAGGTTTCACATCGTCACATAGTAAGTGCAGGTTGAATACTTACATCCATTAGGAACATCTGTGGGCCAGAAGCCTTTATGCGACGTGTTAACTTTGATGTGGTAGTCATCATGCCACAGACCCTCGTGCCACTCCAGCACGAAGTATCTGATGCGGTACTGCTCCTGAAGCCCCAGCCCGTACTGGCGGTTCACGTACGGCGAGTTGGTCAGGGGAGGGTACGGCGTTGGAGGAGTAGGCTGAAATAGAAACCAGTTACGACATTAATGAGTTGAACTTATGACTTGAATTTGAAATTCGTTAATCTGAAAACTGGCTTTACTTGTCTGTGTACTTTTGTGCCATTTAAGCCTATATCGCGTGCCATTATGGCTTCAAACATTATTGGATTGATAAAATGTTTTCTTTCGTAAATGTTTAGAACGTAAGTATAGAAATCTATTAAATCACAGATTTTATTTTTTAAACTAAGCAGAGACTACAGAAAAGTCATCCAATAGAGATTTGAAAATAGAATGTACTGGCCATAGAGAAATGCTTAAATATGTGCGCTACGGAATTGCTATAACTTTTTTTAAATGAATGTTTTATCTTTAGTCGTTGTTTTGACTAAAGATTACGCTGTAGTGGAAAGAAAAGCAGATTATGACCATCGCTCAAGTGACTTCTTACTGCACTCGTGTTTTTAGAGCCCTCGCTAAAGCTCGGGATCCAATCTAACTAACACTCGGTACAGCTAGAAGTCACTGTCCGCTCGATGCAACAATCTAATAGTAAGCTACTCACTAAGTTGTGATTAATCAATCCGCCGTGCACGTAATCCTCAAATTTTCTCATTTGAATAATGGGGCAGTAGGGGTTGTAAGCGGTCCACGTCGCGTTGATCTTGTGAAATATATACTCGCGGACGTACCACATCCCGAGGAGAGCTTCCTCGTCAAAATCGTGAGTTGGATTCAAATTCTGACAGTGGTTCACATTAGATGACAAACTTTTAGGAATAAACAACAAAAGAACAACAACACGAATCATTTTCCTAGGCAAAAGTTAATCTAATTTGCGTTAAGTGGTGCTCCGGTGGCTAATTGGTGGTGTCTCATCGTACCAGATACATTGCCATGGTGTTGTGAACGTATTCTACGAGATGATTAGCTGGCTAATTGGCATGATTCACCCCATATCCTGTTGTGAACGCGCCTGGGAGCAACGACGAGTACCAAGATACAGACTAACCTACTTAGATATCTGTTCACTAAACGTGATGTAGATGGACATCCAATTTTAATATTGTTGTTGAACGTTAATTAGCATCGTCTACAAATGGTACGACACAATACGTTGCTAGATAACAGGGATGATTACAAGTATGACATATTTTTTTACCATTACTATAACAACTGAATTAAAAATAAGTATAATAAAAAATAATAAAAATAAAGATGCTTTTTACGGGTTCTTTTTTTTTGTTGCTTTGTAACTTTTACGTTTTTAATGTTTTTTTTCTTTTGTTTCTCTTCTCTTTTTTATGTTATTATTTTTTTGGCTTTACACTTTTAACTCGGTGATCTAAATTCGGTGAATTCGAATGTTAGCTATTAATTGTCATATATCGATCTATACAAAATAAAACGATAAATGAAAATCCAATTATATAAAAAAAACTTACCTCAATGTAGCGTTCCTTGATATCAATATAAAAACAGTCTTGCGTATGCTCAATTTTATATTCCCCTTTCGTATGTGGTATTTTTTCTACGCCATACCAAACACCGGCTATCTGTTCCAAATTGATATCCCCATAGTAAGGAGATAAGTCATCACAATATTTATGATTTTCAAAATAATAACTATTCTGGCCGTAACATTGAACGGCTAAATTTAACATAACCAAAATAAAATTATTAAACGTCATTGGATTAGCAAAATAACCCGGTAAACCGGATTAAGTATCGGATAAAATTGAGCTAGCAGCACCAGGCGACTATACGCGAAAGGAGATGGTTTGCACTTTAATCCTACAGATAAAGTGAATGCAGAGAGGCGCAGGAACGTGCTCCCAAATGAACCAACTCATTCATAGGCGGATTCAGGGAGGGCGGGGGCCTTGTGCCCCCAAAAACTGTCCAAATCGAAGGGACTGCAACAGTCGTTGCATGAGACAGTTCTGCGCACGTATTTACGCACTCTCACCTGGTTACAGGCGAACGAAAACAGCTAGGGCCAGCCCTAAAAGGGTAAGGCGACCATTGACTATTCCCAGCGCCAGGCCATAACTTTTTTACATACATACACATTGGCCTTCAAAACTTAGTACTACACTTTTGATGTCTGCCTGTTCGTTCGCGCATCACGTTAAAACTACTGGACCGATTGCGATGCAATTTTCAATGTTGGATAGCTTAGGTTTTGACTTAAAAACTACTTGGTATCTCAATCCGATGAGTAGCTCGTAGTTTTTGCGCTTTTTTCGCTCAGTGATCGTAATGATTGGTCTGTTTCATCATGCTTAGTAGACCGACCATTATTACATATAACAGAACCCTTCAGTCTCAATTGTCAAGTTATATTCAGCAGTGCAGATTAAATTATGCAGATTTGAATTAATATATCTATGGCCGGCCCTGAATACAGAGATACACCGATGACCCTTGTGAACCCCCAAGATATGAATTCTTGTTTCGTTCTAGGACTCATCTGTCAACGCCTCGCAGTTACAAACTAATTTACTACTTACTCGGGAACACTTCCTTTAATAAACATTATCAACACGACGACAGTCCCCTGTCAAGTGCATTAAAGGATGTCATGGAGCGATGTAAAACGGGTTTTCGTACAAGTTTTGTAAAGAAACATGTTCTAAATTTGTCAGAATTTGTTGTTTAAATGCACTGCTTCTATTCGACATGTATCTTTTAATGGAAAAGGAACACTATACGTACCTACTTAGTGCTTATGAATGAGAAATTTCACATTGCTCCCCAACTCGGTGGCTCCCCATCTCGGCGGCTCCCCAACTTAGTTTCACAACTACAACTTCTACAACTAAAATAACTCTTGCAAAGAGTATGAGTTACATACAAATTTAAACTCTATCAAAAGGTGATAAGGCTGATTAGTGTATGATACTTATCAACATGCAGTATTTTGTCGCTTGGATACAATGCTACGAAGCAAACGTTTTTCTCAAGATTTTTCAGTTCCATCTCAGGTTTTTCTCTTAGGAAAGCTTTTCCCGGCATGCCTCGGTGCCAGGAGCGCAGAAGTGCGAAATGGTAGGGTGCGAAAAATCAATACTATCCTATGACGTCATAGCACCCTCATTGATCGCCTCCCATCGTATGCGTACTGAGTATTGATTTGCCAAACACAAAGATGGTATTTTAGCCAAGTATATATTTGTTGGAGGTTTGTTGACCTTACCTGTGACGTAGGACGCGCTATTAAAAGAGGGTAGATTAACAGCAAAATCTACAAAGAACATTATACTTACAAATCTTTTTGGTCTAATGTGATAATACATAGGATTATCAGTGTGCTCACTATCCATACTATTTTACTTATTAACGAATAAAGGCGTATAGCTCTCTAAGTAAGAACTTAGAGAGCTATACGCCTTTATTCGTATAATAACATAGATATATCTTTATTTGTGGCAAAAACACAATATAAATTACATTAAAACAGGTAAGTACAACTTAGTCATAGTGTTTTGCCACAAACCAGCCACAACTCAGCATAAAGCTGGTTGCAAAAAACCAGCGCTGATCTTCCATTGCGAACGCCACGTGACGTTTCGCACGGAAATACCTAAACTGTTTAGTCTGTCTACGTACAAATTAAGGTGAGAGAGTCCCGGAGCTGCAAAAAAATGCAAAGTTAAAATAATACAATTTATTAATAAAAGTTACATTTAAATTATAATTAAGTAATGTGTCTCTAATGGTCGATGTGAGAACCAAGAGTGCAGGTAGCGCGGGCCGAGGCATCCCGTGTCCCATGGCAGCGACATGTTGGCAGCTCACGTTGCGCTGCGTCGGCGCCTCGTGATTGCTGTTACCGCGTTGTGCAATTCCTAAGTAGGTAAATCGCGTCAGCGGTTTCCAGGTGTCACCGACATATAACATCTCCCACCGTACTTCAGCGACTATTTCAAAACGTTTTTTGACAGAGTCGCTGAAATGATGCTGTGATCGACTTGTATCTCGTGGGGATGACATCTTCTCGTTTCTGCTATTTCAGAATAAATTCCAGTGGAAGTGGTGGCGTTCGTTTCTTGGTTTTGATTAGCACGAACGCATTTTGCTCGAAATGGTTGGTACAAGAAGCAGATAGCGAGTGCGGTTGCACTTAGTAGGATTACATAGACTGGAATTGTAGTATGATATAGGCTTCGATCAGAGATGTCATATAACCTTGCTGGGCTTTGTAATGAAATTTTCTCATTAATTGAATGGAGGGTTTCAAGATTGATTGAATTCAATATGATAGATGTGTCTTTTCTATGTACTTGCTGTTCGTATGAAAGTAGTTCCATGATTTTCAGCGGATGACCCTTGATGCGGTCATTTGAGTTGAGGATAGTGAAGTCAGGTGTCTTCAGGTAACAATTGAGCGGAATGACGGCTAAGTAGCTCCCTTGAAGGATTCTGTATTGCTCTTGTCCGCAGGATATCTTGACCTTGGTTTGGTTGGGAAAACTCACGGTGTAATGTTTATCGTCGAGTTGTTCCATTGCTTCTCTCGTCAGGATAACTGAAGTCAGCTTACAAGATGGTAGTAGTTCTTGTTTGATGAGCAGCTGATGGATGCAATCAGGGTTGTCAGGAACCGTGTAGTTGGACTTTCGTTCGCAGAGATACCATTCTTTTACCTTCGGGCATTCTGCCTCCATATACATAGAGTCTTCTCCAGAAATTGCTATGAAGGGTAGGATAGGGATGAGGATTTGACGATTTTTGTTGGGGATAATTGATAATCTATAGAGGTCATACGTCACAGGAGAGGCAATCGGTACCCTATGAACTATAACTATCTGGCTATCTTTATAAAAATATCCTAACTTAATCGTATCGTAAAAGTATCTTATCTCTACATCAAGGATTTCGTCCTTAGAATATAAAATCCTTAACTTATCTAACATCGTCTTTAAATCTGCTATATTTAAAATAGAGTGAGGAGCACCCGATATCCTGATGAAAGCTAAAGTATTTTCTAACTTGGAAATCTCTTCAGACAATCTGTCTATGTTATCGCCGGGAATTATAAAGTATTGCGCTAGATGAGCGTATTTAATCAATTCGTTTTCTCTAGTACTATCACTACTCATTATAAGATATATTTTCCAATATTTTTGTTTTTTTTTAAATCCACTTTTTATTCAAACTAATGTGACTATTAATTTCCTTTTCTAATTTATGTTCGTTTTATGTTAGAACTTGAATGGCATTATCATACTTAATCGCGTCTGTGTAATCTAAATTACCGGAGATGCTCTTAAGTACTGAACCAAGTCCATCAATGAGTCCTCTTTTCTTACGTTCGGGATCAAGGGTCTGTAATTGGTCAAAACTTCGTTCCAATTTAGTACTAAGAAAATCAATATGCGGCTCATACAGGGATAACGTTTTATTATTTAACTGAGGTCTTAGCTCAGATAACTGAGACTTTACTACTTTAACTTGCGAGTGAATATCATCAAGATCGATAAAATTAAGGAAGGAGTGATAGTGGGATATGACTTTCGTGGGTCCTAATTTAAACGGGAGTAAACCTGGTACGTCTTGTAGTGAGTCAATCGTTACCTCTTGTCCTCGAGTCAGTTGGAGCAGTAGCGACAGTAGAATCCTGTAACAATACAGGATTTTTAGGATTTCGCTTAAGGCGTGACTTGGCGACGGGACCGCGTTTCTTTTTCGTATAAATGTGAATAGGTACGTCTGCGAGGACTGTGTCCTGTGTGTACCGTGGTGCTAACTTTTGTCGGGTCGCCATAGGATTTCGTACGAAAACTTGTTGGTCGGGAGAGTATTCCTTTTCAGTTTTCCGGTCTTTGTTCCTGTTTTCCGTCAGTTCAGTCCTATTATGTAGAGAAGTTTCGTTAGTCTTGGGAATATCATCAGGATTCATCTCGACCTGATGAAAGCCACTGGCGAGATCTAGCGTCGTAAAGTAGTGGCAGTTGCCTAACTTGTCGAGTACGTCAGCAATGTTAGGGATAGGGTACTTGTCATCAATGGTCAATGGTCTTCTCATTCAACTTCCTGAAATCTACCACTAAACGCCTTTTAGTTTTTCCAGACGCATCTATTTTCTTAGGGACGACCCAAATTGGGGAGTTCCATGCTGACTGAGAAGGACGAACTATTCCTTGGTTTAACTTTTTTGTAATTTGGTCCTGTACCTCTTGTCTATGAATGTACGGGTATCTATAACTTTTAGTATACGCCGGTACTTCCTCAGTTGTCCGTATTTTATGCTTAATCTGATTGGTAAAGGTTAGAGGTTCACCATCTATATAAAAAACGTTGGCATATTGAGAACAAAGACTCTCTAGATTAATTCGTTCTTCCGGATTCAAGTGATTCGTGCGCAAGCGCGAGAGTACTTCTTTAGCGCGCACCGATAATTTTTCATTGCGTGTGCACTGGATATTAAATAACTCTGCACTAACAGGGCGGTCCATCGAAAAAACTACGTCATGACGAGTCGGGTTGCCGATCTCTATGATGCCACGGTTATTTTTAACCGTAGTGACACAGTCTCCTATTATGCAATTAGATATGGATTGCTCCGGGATGAACACCTCACCGTCATGGAAGTTAATTGGGACTCTAACTAGTTTAGAGGTATTGGCTGGTATAATATCCTCATACAAGTTACAGTTACGCGAGGCATACATCAGTAATGAGTTAGTCGATTGTCCTGTTACTAACTTTTTATTTTTCAAATCAATGTTTGATTACCACTTCTCTATCCCATAAGTCAAGGCCAATCAGTCCGTCGAAATAATCGTGGAATTTATACATGAAAAGCGTTATATCGTCACGTTCATTTATTTCCTGAAAGCACGGTATCGTTATCGAATAATCATTTCGGGTAGTAGGGTGAATATTCATTACTTCAAAAGGGTCGTAATTGCATGGTACATCAGGATAAACATGCTGCACTGATTAAGGACTAATAAAAGATTGATTGGCACCGGTATCAATGAGAAACTTTAGAGGGGGGTTTAATATCTGTATGTTCGGTAACTGTCGTTGAGTCTGTAGATTAAGTTCTATTTTAACTCGACTGACTTGGAAGCTTTCTGAAAATCCTCATCTTCTATTGTAGGGACTCCTTCCTGTGTCTCCTCTACGCAGTAGCTTCCAGAGTACTGAGGCTGCTGTTCATAAGAGTACTCATTGGTATAGCTTGGGTATTCGTAACAGTCTTGGTAGTAGTTATATTGATATTCATTCTGGAAGTCATTGTACGCTTGTTGGTCGTAAAACTCGTTAAAATTCATTTCCCTCGTCTTGAATTAGTTAGAGGGTGGTGGATTACTGAACTTACGCCAGTCGTGGGGTTGACGTGAAGGGAATGGTTTAGGCACATAGTGGCTAACTCCACTCATCGGCTGTGGACCAGTAGGTGCGTTTCGCGGAGCTAATTTAAATACATTACTTTGAGCTCTGTAGTTTGGTGGAGGTACCGCGAACATCTGCTGCGTCTTTGTCGGTCCTCTGAACTGGGGAGCCTGTGGTCTCCCGAATGGAACGGGTCCCATAGGCTGTGATATCAACTGCCGTGACGGTCCAAGCATGTTAAATGGCTGCGAAGGCTGCATCATGTGTTGTCGCGGGGGTGGCATAAACCCGTAGCTAGACTTAGGCTCACTTACCTGAGGTTGCATGTGCGTCTTTCTC
The DNA here is from genome assembly GCA_946251855.1 of Alsophila aescularia. Taxonomy (NCBI): domain Eukaryota; kingdom Metazoa; phylum Arthropoda; class Insecta; order Lepidoptera; family Geometridae; genus Alsophila; species Alsophila aescularia. The sequence continues at coordinate 38,720,600 of OX276379.1, forward strand.
TCGGGAAGATGCTCGTTGCGCTGTTGCAAGTACAAGGTGTTAACCTCCTCGTGCACATACTCTAGAGCCTTCTCAATTGATTCAGGTCGCATGCAACGGATACGAGATCCCAACGGGTCACGGAGACCCCGTAGGTACGACTGAAGGGTTAACTTCTTATATAAAGATCGCTTAGATTCGATGGCACTCGGGACCGTTTCATGCAGGCTGATATAAGTCATTATAGTACTGAAAAGGTTTTGACACTTTTCATAAAACTCCTGTGGGCTCGAAGGCCCTTGGTTCAGTAGCGCGAGATCGTTATACAGGGATGTTTCATCTCGCTAGTCAGCAAAGTTATTGATTAAGGCAGATCGAATGCCCATCCAGTTCACAGGTATTCCATTCGAATTTATGAGGCGGGCGGCAGGCCCTACAACTTTGTTTAAAATGCCGTTCAATAAGGACAGGTTAGATAATTCATAACCTTCTTCATCCTTCATATACCGTATGACTAACTGGTCGCACAATCGGATGAATCTCGTAAGCACATTCGAGTTTCCATCAAACTCCGGCACTAACCGAAGTGCTTTAAAAATCTGTTCGATTATAGCATCCGACATGGTGTCTGATTCAGGAATTAAACTATCACTAGAGTTATTACCTACTTCTAAATCTCTATTTACGTCTTGCAAATTCATTCGACTACTATTTTCTAACCTAGGAGCCCGAGATTGCCTTGGATGGAAAATCTTGGAATTTTATAGGAAACACTTAAAGGATAAAAAGGAAGCAACTTTAGATAGAAATTATAGTACTCACATACACATCTTGGTGTCTGCGAGATCGATTTCTTGATCACTCCAAGACGTCCGCTCTTGTAGGTTCCTTTTTCTCCAGCTTCAATCACTGATTTTACTTGAGAGATCCTACCGACTGCGCCAATTAAGGTGAGCGAGTCCCGGAGTTACAAAAAAATGCAAAGTTAAAATAATACAATTTATTAATAAAAGTTACGTTTAAATTATAATTAAGTAATGTGTCTCTAAAGGTCGATTTGAGAACCAAGAGTGCAGGTAGCGCGGGCCGAGGCATCCGGTGTCCCATGCCGGCGACATGTTGGCGGCTCACGTTGCGCTGCGTCGGCGCCTCGTTAGTGCTGTTACCGCGTTGTGCAATTCCTAAGTAGGTAAATCGCGTCAGCGGTTTCCAGGCGTCACCGACATATAACATACACTGCACAGTAATTAAGTAAACAAACATTAAACATTTAACTTATGTTCATCAAAATATAACTGAAGAAAAATTAATATCATAAACTTTGACCTTTTCTTAATATAGAAAAGATAAAGTTATTACATGAACCTTCCACAATCCATACCAATAATAAAAAGTGAAACGTTGTCTGTTTGTTTGTTTGTTTAGGGAGCTTTCATGCGATAAGGGCTCGACGGATTTTGATGAAATTTAGAATGGAGATAGCTTATACCCTGGAATAAAACATAGGATACTTTTTATCCCGGAAAATTGTTAGTTTCCACGGGAACACTGGAAAATGTTGATTACTTACTGTAAGGAACGGTTGCCATCACAAAATGGTCTGTGGTTGCTATGGAAACGAAATAACAAGTCTGTCAAAAAACATCAAGAGCATTATTGATATACCTACTTTTTTTTTATCTAAAAATTTTAAGGGACTTTAGTCATTCAGTGACTATGTCAGCCCCGTATATGTTACATTTGAACCTACATTCAAACAATATCGTAAATCATAGCATACAGGGCCCTGGCCGCATCGCATGTAGGTGCAGCCAGTATGCCCTGGAATATTCCGATATCCTGTACGTTTAGTTCAAACTTGTTGATCATATATGTTCTCATAGACTCGCTCCGTGCACACTTGACCAGAAGGTGGTAAACATCTTCTGGGACCCCGCAAGTTGTACAGTTAGGGGAATCTGCCCTCCTCATAAGATATAGGATCTTGTTGAGTGGCATGTGTCCGGAGCGAAGTCTATGTGCTATCACCATATGATGTCTCTTCAACGTACTGTTTGAGCACCATGGTATTCGAGGCGGTTCCTGCTGTAAAATTCTGTACCAAATTCCTTTTTGACAAGCTAGGTACAACTACCTAAATTTGCATTGGTTTTTAATATCCTAGAAAAAAATAGGATGCTTTTTTCGCGATAAACAGTAGTCCGCGCGTACGAAGTCGCGGGCGGGAAAACTAGTAAAATATGAATTGAATAAATGCGAATAACAAATCTGTGATTGTTTTTGTGTCATCCAGATTCTGCGAACGCAAATACAAAACACGCTTTTTTCAAGTCGTGTGTTTTCTCAATTATTATCATAACAGCGAGCTTAGTAGTGTTTATATTTATTTAGCATAAAGAAAATATAATATATCACAACACCATACATAAAATCGATAGACAGCACAAACTACTTCCCTACTTTTCAATACAGTATTGACAAGTAGGAAAGTTAGTTTTCTGCAAAATAAGAATCGAATAAAAGCTTTACAAAATTTCAACAGACCTTCGGTCCTCATTCTTTCAGGTAAAGAGCATCTAAAAATCAACGCACAGGCCAAACCGCTTTAAAGTTGTCACGTATAAAAATGCATGCCTATGACATAGCAACCCCTCATTGGGACAACAGTCCGTGACGTAACGCGCCATGGCTGAGCTCGGGGTTATTACTACCAAGGAAACAGGAAGGTAAGAGAGCGTGTAGGGTAGTTTAGCTACGCGTAGGCGGATTCAGCTACGACGTAGCGTAGAATGCTTACCTGCCCTTGTTTTTACCAGACTGCGAAACGAAAAGGACCCTACATACATACTTAGGCTGATTAACTCAATACGAGCTTATAAGCCTATGTACGAGTATGTATGTCTGTTCCTTTGTGGACAAATATAATAAGCCAAACCTGTTGATGATTCTTATGTCAATATTTTTGTCTTAATCTTGCGAGTGCTACTATAGACATGACTGTAATCAAAATTTAATAAGGCGAAAGACTAGACGCCATATAGTGAAATAAAAAATTTGTACACGAACTATATTTAGAGGTATTTGAAAATGATCTTTAGGTTTCTCTTATCATTTTTCATTTCAAATTACCATTTAGGCTCACTAACGATTTAAAGTTGGTTAGCGTCCATTCTCACAAATTCTTATAATTATAAACTAAAAAGATTAAAATAAAAGTAAATTATTATTAACAACCAAAAAACCCATGAAGAGTTAGCTCGCTAGGTTCTAGCTGATCCCGTCAAAAAAGAAATGAAATGCATGATGCCTCCGACTGCATCTTATATTTCAAAATCAAAAATCTAAAGCTGTTTGCCTCTTTTTAGTTTTGTTCGCAGTCGGGTTTTTTGTTTTTTTACAATAATTTATTTTTATTACATTAACTATGCTCGGTTATATTATTTAGAGCTATGCTCGGTGTTTCACTACGTGATAGAATCCGAAATGAGGAAATCCGTAGAAGAACGAAGGTTACCGACATAGCTCTCAGAGTTTGCAAGTTGAAGTGGCAATGGGCAGGCCATATAGTTTGTAGAACCGACAACCGCTGGGGAATAAAGGTTCTCGAATGGCAACCACGATCAAGCAAGCGAAGTGTGGGGAGACCCCCCACACGGTGACCGACGACATTTTAGCCATCGCAGGAAGTCGGTGGAAGGAGGTGGCACAAGATCGCTTGTCATGGCGCTCTTTGGGGGAGGCCTATGTTCAGCAGTGGACTTCTAAAGGCTGACATGATGATGATGATGATTACATTAAAATGTACCGAAATTGTAAATTTAATAACATCCAAGTGCATGCGAGACTAGGTACCTACTAGCTAGCTAGTTACTGTGAAAACCGTATTGCCATCGGTCCAGTAGCTTTTATGTTATAATCTTATTGCTATACGAGATGGGGGATTATTTGATGCCCTTGCCAGTTTACCGAAACCATCCTAACACCTTTATATAGCGGAGTGTTGTCTTGGGTTACAGGCACAACTGGGCCTTTATTCGCTATGAACATCACGCAAGTAACGCGCTGCGTTAAGATATCTTCGTGGAATCGTACGGCAATTGCCGTACTGTCGTCACACGTTTTCGGCAACGAATTTTATGCGGCATAGTGAATAAGCGCCCAGCTCCACTGACAGAGATGGTGGCGGTGACAATGAAGATGAAAATAATAAGGTTGAAGATGAAGATAGTATAATGAGTTCGGGTTAGGTCGTTGAGACAAATCATGCATTACGTTACAGTAGTAATTCTGATTCCTCCTGTGGCTGGACACTCCGGACACATGCTCCACAGTCTCGTCTTCCTGCATGCAGCCGCGACACAGAAGACTGTGAATCGAAAGTTGGTCCGCACTGTTATGGAAGCAGGAACCACAGGGGGCAAATGCTCGTCAACTTGTTGGAAAAAGAGGGGCTCTTTTTAATGAACTCGTTCTATAAGGAGCAGCCCCAAAGGAAGTGGATGTGGCATGATGGATAAAAGGCACATATTCAGAGATGTCCATGTGGTCAACAGGTTTAATACCGGTAGTGACTACCGACTACTACGAGGCTCTCTGAGTATTAACTTTAAGGTGCAAAGATCCCGTTTGATGAGAATATGCTCCGATCTAACCAGCTCCAAACCGTTGTGGGCTCAGATCATTTGCAACTTCACCTGGAAAACCGATTTGCTGCTCTGGAAACCAAGACTGACGTTGACGAGGCCATACAACAAGTGGTGAGAATTCTAATGGAGGAAGGGTCTAAGTTTTGTCAGCTGCAGCGTACTGGTACGAAATCCAAACTTCGGTGGAGACTCTTCGGCTAATGGAAGAGAGACGGAATGAAGTGTAGGCCACTTCGTCAGAGAAGCGGGCCCTCAATCGAAATATTAGCAAGCTGGTGTGAAAGCTCCTCTCCTCCTCCTCCTCTGATGCTCTAAAACACGCCGCGTAGAAAAGGCTATAGAGCAAAATTGGGGGACCAAAGTCTTTGCTCAGCAATTGAAAAGGCCCCATCTGACGAAGCTAAAAACTTTTTATGGCGAAACTATCACTTTAAGGCCGGACGGATATACTCGCCGAGGTGGAGGATTTCTATGGCCGACTATTATTCTATTCTTATTCTACGCATGCACTACGACCCGAACCTAGCAATGAGGATTCCCGAGACACATTGATCCGCCACTACACCGATGATCTGCCGGAAGTCAGCCTAGACGAGATCAAGATAGCCCTCAAAAAGCTTAAAAATGGAAAAGCCCCTGGGGACGACGGAGTTACTTCGGAGCTTTTGAATGCAGCAGAAAAAACTTTTGCTTCAAGAGCTCCAGAAGTTGTTTAACTGTTTTCTGAACGATGGGAGAACTCCAAAGGCGTGGAATAGAAGCATGGTAGTTTTATTCTTCAAAAAAGGAGATAATACCGCTTATTATGCTCAAGTGGAGAGCCACTTGATATATAGCATAAAAAGTGGTATTAACCGGTATCCTAGTAGTTAATACCACTTCTGCGCATTTGTGTAGTTTTATGCGGAGGTGTTTTTTTTTAAACTACAGGCCCATCTGAGACACGTCTATAAGCTGTTTTCGAGGGTAGCCTCGAATCGTCTAGCGAGAAGACTGGAGTTTCAGCCTCTAGAGCAGGCCGGGTTTCAATTGGGTTACGGCACCATATACCACATCTATACAGTGCGCCAGGTTATACAGAAGACTGAAGAGTATAACTAGCCCTTGTGTCTTGCTTTTGTGGACTATGAGAAAGCCTTTGACTCTGTCAAAACCTGGGCTGAGCTCGAGTCCCTGCAGTGACTCCCTCAGATCCCGTCTGATGAGAATATGCTCCGATCTAACCAGCTCCAAACCGTTGTGGGCTCAGATCATTTGCAACTTCACCTGGAAAACCGATTCGCTGCTCTGGATGCCAAGTGGACTAGTGATCGAGATGATGAGAAGCTTGTTTGACGCCGCGAATTATTAAAAGGTTATTTAAATAAAGGTTATTTAAAGTACAGAACCAGCAGAATAAATCTATCCAGCTGCGCAGGGTAGTGAGACAGTAAGATGTTATATCCCTGAAACTGTTCACTCACGCTCTGGAAGATATGTTTAAGACGCTGGACTCGAACTGAACTGGCATAAACATCAGTGGTGAATACATCTCACACCTACGATTTGCCAATGATATTGTCCTTATGGCGGAGTTGCTGCAGAATCTCGAACGAATGCTGGCCGGCCTAGCTGACGCGTCTCGACGTATCGGTCTCGGGATGAACATAGACCAAACCAAGGTTATGTTTAACGACCCCTCAACCGATCGTCGTTGACGGTCTCCCCCTTGAAGTTGTTCAGAAATATGTTTACCAATTGGTTTATGCAATTCAGTTGGGATGGGCAGCATTTGGTAAACTACGTCAGGTCTTCTTGTCATCCATACCACAGTGCCTAAAGCAGAAAGTCTTCAACGCGTGCGTTCTACCAGTTATGACCTACGGAGCCGAAACGAGGACAATCACGGTGTCGCTCAGCGAGCTATGAAGAGAGCTATGCTCGGAGTATCTCTGAAGGACAGGATCCGGAATGAGGTGTTCCGTCAGAGAACCAAGGTAACTGTCATAGCCCAGAGAATAAGTAAGTTGAAGTGGCAATGGGTTGGTTACATCTCTCGCAGAACTGACAAACATTGGGGAAAACTAGTTTTAGAGTGGAGACCACGCAAGTGTAGGCAAGCGTAGTGTGGGATGCCAACCGGCCAGGTGGAGAGATGACTTGCGAAAGACAGCTGGCATCGACTGGATGAGAAGAGCCGAAGATCGGGCTCAGTGGCGTTCATTGGGAAAGGCCTACGTCCAGCAGTGGACTAATATAGTCTGATGATGACGTTTAGGCAAACGTAGTGAAGGACGCTCTGTGGCCAGGTGGAGTGACAACCTGCAAAAAGCGGCTTGGAAGAGATAGATGAGGGGAGCTGAAGACTGAGTTCAGTGGCGCGCATTAGGAGAGGCCTACGTCCAGCAGTGGAAAATATAGGCTGATGATGTGATAAAATGCATTATCGTGGTCGGCTATATCTCGATAACTAAGAAACCCTAGATTTTTTCACTATTTTTTCCGAATTTATGAGTTAGAGGGTGGACGTGCAACTCAAACAAACAGGTCACTTTAGAGCCGAATTATTCGTAAATGAAACCAAATAGAAAAAAAACTGTCAAAGAAACCACATTTTTTGTAATTTGAAAATAACTATTCAACGAACTTTTTTTGTTTCTTCTTCGTTTTTCATGTATACTCAATTATTTTTTGTCTAATATTTTTGTTATTCAACTATGTAGCGGTTATAAATGTCTATATTAATTTTACTTGTATGTAGTGTTATTAAATTCTGAATAAAATGGCTGTGACATACAGATGCCCAGACGGATGGACAGATGGACTGACAGATGGATAGACAGATAGGTGGATTGACAGATGGACAGATAGACAGGTGGACATTCGAAACTATAAGGGTTCCTTTTGTGACTACGGAAACCTAAAAATGTATGCTTGTGACGTAGCACGCCTTTATTGGAACATCCGACCGTGACGTAATGTGCCATGGCTGAACTCGGGGTTGTTTGCACCAGGGAAACAGGAAGAAAAGAGAACTTAGGGCAGTTTTGCTAAGCGTAGGCGGAGTCATGAAGCTACGGCACGTAGAGCCCTTGCTACGGACAACCTATATTAGGGGTCTCGGTGGCTACGGCCAAGATACGAACTTGGAAGTATAAAATTGCATGCCAATGACATAGCAAGCCCTCATTGGAGCAACACATCGTGACGTAATGCGCCATGGCTGAACTCGGGGTTGTTCTCACTAGGGAAACAGGAAGAGAAAAGAGTATAGGGCAATTTTGCTACGAGTAAGCGGGATTGTGAAGCTACGTAGTGTAGAGCCTTTGCTACGAATCGGCCAAGTTACGAAAGCTTAGTATTTTTTCTAGGTTCATTACCAGTAAGCGCAATTCAAAAACTTTGTAAGCGTAATTGAAGATCTTAGTAAGCTTAATTCAAGATCTTTGATGGCAGCATGATTAGTTTTTTAGTGTCAGTTTATTTGGACGTGTTCTTCCCGCCCCGCTTCAAAAACTTCCATAACTTTTTTGCTCAGCTAATTCGGCGCGTTTCCTGTGAAATTAAACGCAGTTGGATGCGTATTGTCGAAGGTTCATTAGTACGTCAGAAACTTCATCCGGTTTCCTTAACATAGTATTTAAGACCCTTTAGTTTCAACTAGTGCTCGCCTTAAGGATCTAAGATTAATCAGTCAAAGTATTTTATTGTAAATAAAAGGCAACATAGTAGATACTTTTACAAGTCAAAAGAAGAAACTATACGCAAAATATTATATATGGAATAAATCAATATAATAATTGGGTAACTTTGAGTTTGAAAAGGAAATTTAGTGTTCATGCGGCAATTCAGAGTTGAATCACGCACAGGAAAAGGAAATGCCCTTCTGACTCTACCGGTGCTTCGCAAATGCGCCCGTTAAAGCACCAAGCCGAAGAAAGCACCAAGAAACTCAACAAGGATGCCATTTCTCAGTTTTGGTTTACCAAGGAGGAAAAAATATTCACTAAAACTTAACCAAGGAGAGTTTGGTTAAGTTGAAAATAAAGTGAAAAGTGAACTAGTTGAAAGTAAGGTGTCTTAAATACTATGATTTCAGAAACTTTATTTTCCTCCGTTAGAAAAGAGAGCACCAAGAAACTCAACAGGGACACATTTCTCAGGGGAACATGTCTCAGTTTTGTTATTTCTAATCACAGCAGAATGATCATTTGATGATCGGGGACCGCGCCAACAACTACTCTCATGATACTTCAGATTCAAAAGTTGCGGAGACATCTAGTCGTAGCACTTTATCTCGAACAGAGCAACAAACTACAACTTCAACTGTTTTTATTTTATTTATTTTTCTAATGTTTGTGACGTATGGCGGTCTACTAGGACCCAGCTCGTCAGAATGTTTACTTTCTCCGTATTTCTGTACGCTGCAGAAACGTGAATGGTCTGAGAAGTGGAAAGAATGGAGATGTGATATGCTGTTGAAGAATGGTGTGGTGAAGTTCTAAGGCGGGACAATGACTCTATGGTATAGATAGTAGTTAAACACGTTACAGGACCGCGTGGAAGGTCGCCCATGCGATATACTGGAGCAAATCTGCTTTGGTCGGCCTCTTCCTTTAATGTAGGAGAATGACCAAAAAAACTAACATAAAGTATATTAAACCAACTTCAAAACGTATAAAGCTTAAAATAAATAAATAATTCAATTCTTTTAGGTCTGTGATATGCCCAAACAGACTAAAGTAAGTAAGTAGGCACACCTGGAACAGACATCAAAAAAATAATTATTGCTTATAAGTTTTAAATGATTTTTTCTAATTAGTTAATAAAAATATTAACCTAACCCTAACCTCCAATTATTATTCTGCTCTATTTTAACCTCCTATTTTTGAAGACGGTTTAAAATAAAGACTAATTGAGTTGGAGAAATCACAAAGTATTTTTTTTGTTTTTCTTACTTTTTAGTTTCGTTAAAGTAGGCCAAAGAAAATATAGTTCTTAATTCCGTTCGCTAAGAAGAAAGCCATACAACAAACAGTTAACCGTCCATATCTTTTAAACTACTGAACCCATTTTGATTAAACTTTAATTAATCATTAAATTTCTGACATTATTACATACATACAGACATACATCCACGTAATTTGGTACATAGACTAACATATATGAATAATATGCATTTTCAACAATATTACATACATAAACATCAACTTGATAACCTCCTATTTTTGATCCGGAATAAAATAAAGACTAATTGAGTTGGAGAAATCACAAAGTTTTTTTTTGTTTCATTGCAGAGGCAGAGGTTAGCGTAACGGGCGCACTATGTCTCAATATACATAATCATACAAAGCGTCAAACGACCGTTCCCAAAGCCGCATAGGGAAATCATCCTAATACCCCTTTTTTATTATTCCCAAATAGAGTTTATAGCTTTTAAAATAGTAATGAACGTGACAAAAAGGAGAATATTTCTATAAATACTTATCTATCTATCTATCTAAACTTATAATAAAGCAATAAGATCGAAAAAGTCTGTACAAAGAATATAATCAAAAAAAAAACAAGGATACTTAAAATAAGCTTCTGAACAAGACAAATCAACAAGATAAATCATTTTTTTAAATCGTTTCTGTCTGTTTGTTAGTTTGTTTGTCTGTATGTTTGTTTGCGCATCACGTAAAAACTACTAGACCGATTGCAATGCGGTTTTCACTGTTGGATAGCTTAGGGTTTGACTTAAAAACTGGCTTGGTATTTGGTATCACAATCGCATGAGTACAAGCCGAGCAATCGATAAAAATATTGTTGACAGCTGAAAGAATTTTGATCAAATGCTGGTATATTGGTATTTTAGGTCTTGGAATAGCATACAGTACATAGAGTATTTTTTACCTAGAGAAATGACCTCGCGTGCAAAGCCACGGGCACAGCTAGTCTATACTAATATTATAAAGAGGTAAAGTTTGTGAGTTTGTGATGTTGTAAGGGGTAATCTCTGTATATATTGAACCGATTTTGAAAATTCTTTTACCAATAGTAAGCCACGTTATTTGTGAGTGCCATAGACTATATATTAAAATGACCACGTCGGTGAAGCCGCGGGCATCAGCAATTATAACTATATTTATGCAATTTATGCGTCAACTAGGACAATAATATCGTTCGAATATGTAACATGCGACACAAGTTTTCTTAAAAAATTTGGTTCCTTTCCTCCTTCGGCGGGTGAGATATAGTGAAGCGAGCCACTACAGACCACAGTTTACTACATAACGACCATTAGCGTCAAGAGCTAATATAAAGGTGCTGATGAACCTGGTGAGCATTCACTTCTAACAATACATTCAGCATTTGCTGTTAATTAATGTTGTCGCACTGAACAACTTTACTTCAACTTTTATCCTTCATGTAACATTCTCTATAATGCTCATTACAAGTAAATGCTCAAGTTTTTGTGCCTTTAGGGAGAACAACAAGTACGCTTGTCAGTACTTTGTTTATCTGAATACCAGGCAAACATATTAGGATGCCAGATTATTTTTACTCAGTCTAGATCCAGACTTTGTTAACCTCCTGGCCGATATTAACGCTTGGTATTTAGGTAACATTTACAAAGAGAAGGGACGACACAGACGAATCGTATAATATTCTCTGGGTACTTTTTTATAGGAAGAATACAATACAGAAGTTTATTAGTAGTTTAACCACAGAATTAATAAGTTAGCACAGAATAATAGCACTACTTGTTAAAGTCTAATTAATTGTCTCGGAAATGTTATGTCTGTCAGTATGTTCACGCAACATTTGAAACTAGACTGTTTAAATGCGGTTTTCAATGATGATGATTACTTAAAATCTGGTGCACATTGCGTATCCCTTTGTTTCGCTTTTTTTTGTACTAATTTACTATGGCATAATAATAATGAGATGATGATATAATATTAATTTTACATAAACAGTATTTGGCATACTGTTAAGGTAGGCATAATGATATTTTGGTCTATATTATTTTGGATTAATAGGGAGTCCATAAAATATAATCTAGATACTATGCTGTGACAGTAGGTTAAGGTGCGGCAGGGTGACCACCCGTAAGCCGTTGTTTTATACAGAGTGGATTTTAGGAACAGGACACTAAAGGCAGGTACCTTAACCGTTATAGTTACAGGAAAACGTTCCTAGGAGACCATCCATAACTTTTTGAGATATTCTGAACTGCATTCACAGATTTTGGAAAAAACGTACAGTCAGCAGAAAATGGTAACTTTGTACATAAACTTTTTTGATGCCAATCAATCCTGTGTCTTTCGTCACGAGCGGCATATTGGACCCTGAGCGCAACGAGGGACTCTAGTTAACTCCCGGTTGCAGCGAGGGAGTTATTTAGAGTCCTGATCCTGAGTGAAGCGTAGCCGCGTAGAGTATACAAGCCACCCAAGACGAAGACAGGCTTTATCCCCGAGGTAAAAGTAAAGTAAAGTAAAATAGTATTTATTGCCACTAGAAATAAAGTAAAGTGTGCACACAGTATCAATACAAAAAGGAAATAATTATATTTAAGGGCAAAGGGGGTAAACTCAGCAAGTGTGAATATTCTACTTTTCATTCCTTCTGCGAGACAATAAAAACCCAAATCTGAGCATTGAATAAATGCACCATAATGGCTGCTTGGCTTTCAAGTTGATGCTCAGTGTTGGAAATAAACTAAAATGACGGATTTATTTTGTGGTTCTCCATTGATTGAATTGATCGTTATAGAATATTTTCGTATTTATCTTTTTATTTTTCCGGTAGTAGTTTATTAATTATCCCTGAAGCGTCTGATTTAATAAACTCTGGAGTCAAATCACTATCGCTCGATGACTTGAAAATGATAAAATACGGAATTGTTAAAATAAAACCAAACACCGTCTTTTGTTTCACTTTCTTTACAATCGCACTTTATTGTGGTCTGTTATGGTGGCCATTTCAATTTTGAAATAAGCTCTCTTTACCATGCCCGTATCTGTACTAAGAGTCATATGAATTTTAACGTTCTAAATTCAAATCACATTATATACCTTGGGAGTTTCATATCACTTTATCTCCCTTGTCATATAAAATGACTTGCGAACATGTTCACAAGTCATTATATTACAATGTCATTATATTAACATGTGATTTGAGTTTGGAACGTTAAAATTCGTATGATTCTTAGCAAAGACACGGGCATTGTAAAGAGAGTTTATTCGAAAATCGAACTGGCCACCATGGGCAGAACACAATAAAAAAGTAAAAAGGCGCGATTGTAATTAAATATGAAACAAGAGACGATGTTTGATGTTATTTTAACAGTTCCGTATTTTATCATTTTCAAATTGACACAAAAATGTCGTCGAGCGATAGGATTTGACTGCGGAGTTTAAATCAGATGCTTAAATAATCTACTACCAGAAAAATCTAAATGTAAATACGAAAAAGCCTACTATAACGTTTTTAATCAATGGAGAACAACAAAAGGAGTCAATATTGTATCCGAATCCGTCCTTTTAGTTAATTTCCAACACTTAGCATCAACTCGAAAGCCAAGCAGCCTATTGTGTATTTATTGTTTTATTGACTAGCAGAAGGTTTGAAAAGTACAGTATTCACCTTGGGGATAAAACCATTTGTCACGGGCGGCATATTGGACCCTTCGCTTCACTTGGGACTCTACATAACTCCTTTAAACCCCCTCGCTACGCTCAGTTAACCGGAGTTAACTCGAGCGAGAGTTACCTCGTTTCAATATGCCGCCCGTGACGTAAAACACTGCTTTATCCCTTTGTTGCATAATCTACTATAGTTTAAAGGTATTTCACTCACAGTGAATAATTAATGTTTTATGCTACTAAATAATATGCTTGTTTATCGTTATGCTAACTTTAAATATGGTAAATACGATTATGCCTAAACATTTATGCGAAATTATTATTATGCTAGCACATTATTAGAATAAGTAAAATTATGCCATACTAAATTATGACATTATATATTATGCGTATCGATAGAGAAGCGTACATTGCATCTCGATCCGTTAATCAGAAGCCGATAATCGACAAAAAAATGATTTGGCGACTGAACGAAGTTTGATGTTGGCTATATTGTACTTTATATGTACTTTCGGTCCTGGAACTTATGTTTTATTTATTTATTTATAACACATAGGAACATTTATCGCAAAAATAAATGATCACGTGAGCAAAGCAACGAATGCAGTCCTCAATATAAGTAAAAAAAAAGTATTGTTTTTACACTTTTCAAAAGGTTTAGAGAAATTCCGACTCCCTAAAAGCCCGTTCTATGGGGCACCCCGAGGGTTTGCGGTTTTATCTACCAAGGCTTCAGAGGCTGCATGGAGCTTCTAGTCACACGTAGGTATATGTTTTATTCACCCACACAAACAAGGAAACCACTAACGTAGGTGCTACGAGCTACGCGAGCCAAAAACTAATAGCCTAAACTAATAGCCTAAACTAATAGCCTAAACTAATAGCCTAAACTCCAAGCAGAGCTTTTTTTAATAGTTGTTTGTTTGATTAAGTTCAATGGAATAATATCGCCCAGACCGTCCCTCCCAGTCTACTTCAGCGTAACTTCTAGACTTCTAAAGAAATGCAAAAAAGAAACGGTAATAATAATAATAATAATAAATAAAAGGATAACTAAATATTAAAGGTTGTTATAACTATTTCGCAGTCTCAACCCACGACAAATGTAGAGCCTGAACGACAGAGATGGAATACAAAAACCTAAAGTCTCTCTTACATTTCACAATCATTTAACCGTGTGGATCAACTGCATTATTGCTCACGTACTCTAGACAGGCTTTTGACGAACGTCGCAATGAGAGCATTTGATTATCGCCATTTTGGCGCTGATAGCAGTAGTTTGGCAGTAGTGAGCGTCCACGGAACTAACGCAATTGTACTATTATTTATTCTGTGACTAACGTCAGGAGATGAGACAATGTCATTTTTAGTTCCATGGACGCTATGCATGGGGGCGCTTTGAATCGGCACAAGTAGTCCTTAATAATAGGTTCCCTTGTTATGCCGAGGGTGCTATGAGAACCCTGACAGATTAAATTTGGAGTTTTATACGTAGGTAAAGGTATTGGCCACCTTGGCATATACTACTTTCATCCCGAAAATGGAAAAATATCGCGGAAAAACATTTTTTTTAATGATATCTATAACTAACTGTAAAAATGAGCAGGTATTGTATTCGACACGTACAATAAGAATCTCCACTAACTTTGTCTGTCTGTTTGTTTGTTTTTTTGAGGGCTTTCACGCTATAACGGCTGGATCGAATTTAATGAAATTTTGTACGAGTATGTAGATGCTGTATACCATAGAGACTAACATATAATACTTTACTACTTACTTTTCAATTGGAAGATATTTGGAGATAACTTATCTTACAGTAGATTAATGGCCGGTTCCTATACTCGTATCTTAAAACGAACCGTTTTCGCTTCCCGTCCGTAGGCTTTGGACATAAACTCCATGCAAAAAACGTCAAAAAGTAACTAGACGTTGGAAAAACGTCTCTTTTCATGTTTATAGGGATAGGTAGGGGGTAACACAACATACTTTTCATCATGGTTTACGCGGGTGAATCCGCGGGCCGTAGCTAGTAGATAAATTAATAATAGGAAGGATGAGCTCCCCCGCGCCTAGCGTCACTAGCGTGCGACTAGCGCGTGGTTTTCTCGCCAAGCGACAGAGACAAAGCTATTAAAGATAATGGAAGAAATGTGGTTTGACCCTAAATCATTCTAAACATAGTAAGGTATCTAGATACTGTTATTTTCATGAAGATAAAAACAAATAAATACCAAGAAAACACATCTTTATCCTTCTATTATGTTTATATGACCGTGTAACTTCAGCTTTATATCCAGATTCCCGTAGGATCGGGGGTGGGTGGAGGGGGATGCAAGTGTCTGCGATGCTCTCCAATTCCTGTTCTCCTGGTCAAAATAACCTCCGCAATATCGAAAAAGCGTTCGCTGTAGAGGCTTGTACGCACAAATATATGTATACTCTATCTACTTGTACGCTACGCGGATTTATCTACTGTTTATGTTACATATTATTTATTCTGTGACGTAACTCTGTCTCGTGTTTTACCCCCTGACGGATACAGTTATTTTGTGTATAAAATTTAAATAAAATCAGTGACAGCATCTTTATTCTAAATAACATTAAAAACAGTTTTGGAACGATGGTTATAAAAGAAGTGTAACAATATGTGGCCTTATTGCTAAAAGCAATAGGTTCCAGGAACACTTTAGGTTTACTAAAATTGTAAAGGAAGGTGTGCACCAAATAATAATAATAAATATATATCTATATCGACAAATATATTTTATTTATAACTAGCGACCCGCCCGGCTTCGCACAGTAGGTGTAATTTAGAAAAAAAGAGGTGAAAAATGTAGTGTTAGCACACTCCGCTTCGGGGAATAATAATTTGACGACATTTTTGTGTTGTGTTGAAAATGATAAAATACGGAACTGTTAAAATAACACCAAATACCGTCTTTGGTTTCACATTCTTTGCAATCGCGCCCACATACCATATAGGAGATATGGGGATATCGCGCCTTATTTTTTTATCTTCTACCAGTGATAGAAGACAATATAAACTTTCTTTTGAATCACTCTATCTATTGATGAAAACCGCATTAAAATCCGTTGCGTAGTTTAAAAAATTAAACGTTACAGAGAGACAGACGGCGGGAAGCGACTTTGTTTATTCAATATGTAAAGATTTCTTCCGACATCTTGAACATTAATCATCATATTTCAACAAATTAACACGAAACTATCAATCTAAAATCCGTTGCGTAAAATAAGATTAAGCGTTACAGAGTGACAGACGGCGGGAAGCGACTTTGTTTTACACTATGTAGGTATTGATTGATTGATAATATGTTCCTGGATAATTTCAAACGTCGCGTGGCGTTTGATATAATAAACCTATTGAGATTATAAACTGACGCCAGATTAAGCATGGACTATAAAATTCACTAATGGACGCTTTGATTTAAGATAATTTAAAATCTAATCATCATCATCATGTCTATCTGTCGGATTGTGAACGGATACTGTATCGTATGGACCAATCAGTTTTAAAATCTTACGGATTTTATGAGCGATTATCGCCACTTGTAACCCTTATTCTTTCTTCGGTTTCGTTACTTACAAAACAGAACTTTTAATTATTGTGTCAGTCGAATAGTCTACATCTACACTAATATTTTAAAGAGGATTAAAGAACGGAATGACGTTGCTATGGAAACGAAATAATAACAAGTCTGTCAAGTAGGTGAGTACTAATGCAGTTGTCTATGGTCAAAAAACACTGCTGCCAATGATTTTGAATTACGCTTACTGGCGTATTTTTTTTTAAGTTACGATGTTTTTATGAAAATCCACACCAATCTATACATATAATAAAACTGTAACGGGTCCAATTCTGTACATTGAAGATACATTGTTTTTTTTTGGAGGTTACTCTATATTCGATACTGAAGCCAAAATTGTTATTTTTTTTAATTTGTGTCTGTCTGTCTGTCTGTCTGTATCTTAGCTAGGCATCACGCCGAAACTACTGAATGAATTTACATAAAACTTGGTATGATTTGAGTTCATACTACGAAGCAGGACATAGGATAATTTTCATCCCGAAAAATTAGAGGGTTCCCGCAGGATAGGGGTTGAAAGTTATTTAAGGCGCTCTTCTAGGGCAGTATGTAGGTATGAAAACATTTCCTCAGCCCCCGCAAATGTTTCGAGCGTAAAGACGCAACGAGCGAGAAACACGGCGCGAGTGGGGAGGCCCCCGCGGTTTTGGCCATGCCACAGTATAGTAAATGCAGAAGATATGTAGATCGGGTTAGGGTATAATCCGGTTTAGCTTTTCGCTATATTGGATGGGTACGAAAGAGAAAATAAATTTGCTTTTCTACTTAGTACGTTTAATTGTTATGTAGGTACCTAGATCTGAATTATTATTGTAATTGCAATCTAATCTTATAATAAATATTCAAAAGTTTGTGTGCATTTATGTATGTTCAATTTGATTTATTTCAGATATAAACATTCACATTTGTTAGTATACCTATGTGTGTCTGTTACCATTAAGCGCTGATATGTCTGAATAAATTTTGATGAAATTGTGTATATGTTATCATCATCATCCATCATCATTTCTCCACGCACTTAAAACCACTGGGCGCAGCTAATAAACGTATAGCTGTAATAAATTTATACAAATAAAGTTTGTCTGCCTATTTATGATTGAAACTATGTTATCTATATCAGCTGAACGGATTTGGAAGAACGGCTAAAATTAGAAAAAGTGTGATATGGCATATTATTTTTAATGTATGTATAAATTAAAATGTTTCACAATATTTTCACTCTGTAATGTCGTACGGGTTATTGCTCTGGGACAATGCTGCCGACACCAATAGAATTTTTGTATTACAGAAATGAGCTGTAAGGGCTATCTATAGGCTTAGCCTTAGAGAATAGCTAAGAAACGTCTTTTCACAAGTGAAAATTTTATAATTGCCTTGTTTGTATGTCCTCTTGGATATTCTGTCGGAAACATTTAAACAGGATTACAACATGTGGACAACGTCATAACTATGAGACAAGGCACAAATATAAACTTATGCTGCCAAAAACTAGGCTATCAAAAATTTACCGATCCTTTTTCAAAAACTATGTTCGTTTTTATAATTCACATGGAGTGAATAATTTGTGTGAGTAGATAATTTGAGATTGATACACAATTTTATCACAAAAGACTGCATTGTTTTTGATGTTTCATGAGAAATTGACAGAATCGAAACGACGAACAAGGTCTAGATCTTGCTGAGATGTGGCGGCCGATCGGCTTAACATGGTGTAAGTGAGAAGCGGCTTGTGCGAATGAGTGGATCGGAATATTTTAGTTGCTTCTCTAAAGATTTCATCATTATGATCAGCCTAGATATCTGTCCACAGCTGCACGTAGGCCTCTTCTTATGAAAAAAATACCATTAATTCAAACTGATAGGTAAAGTACTAAACTAAACTAAAGGACTTGTTAATGCAAAAGGCATATTATAGCGTTAAAGATTTTTTAAGTGACAAGGCTTCATGGCTGAAGTTGGACTATACCATAAGTACTAAACTCTAAGATAATTTTTAAAGCATTAATTTACTTTAATTATTTTTTCTTTAATTTTTTTCATTCATTAATTTATAGATATTTTTATTTTTTATAATAGATTTGTATTTTATGTTTTCTCTGTTGACGCTCATAAGAGTACCGTGTTGTACCTATATTGAAATAAATGAATTGAAATTGACAATCATACTCAAATATAAAAACAGAAACAAAAGTAATCAAATTAGAATGACATGATTGATTTTTAATACCCTAAAAACATAGGATGCTTTTTTCGAGATAAATTGTAGTCCGCGCGGATGAAGTTGCGGGCAAAAGCTAGTGTAAAAAAATGCTGCCTTGTAAACCCCAAATAACTTGGATGAGGAACTCCAAAAAGTTGTGGAAATCCTTAGGGAAGAAGGCACAACATTTTGTCAGCTGCAGCGTACGGACAAGAAGTCTAAAATTTCGGATGAGGCTCTTCGACTTATGGATAAACGGCGGGAGCAAAAACAAGCCACACCGTCAGAAAAAAGGGAGCTCAATCAGAAGATTAGTAAGCTGGTGTGACGTTACCTCGGATGCTCAAATACGCACCTGATAGAAAAGGCAATTGAGCAAAATTGGTGGTCGAAAGCCTTCGCCCAGCAATTGAGTAGGTCCCATCTGACGAAGCTCAATACCAATAATGGTACAACCATCGTCTCTAAGTCGGAAATTCTGTCTGAGAACGAAGACTTCTATTGCGGATTATATGACTCGCATGCTTTTAGACCTGAACCCAGCAAAGAGGATTCCCACGCAATGACCCGCCCCTAAACTGACGAACTGCCCGACGTCAGCCTAGACGAGACTGAGATGGTGCTCAATTAATTTAAGAATAGAAAGGCCCCCGGTAAGGATGGTATAACTTCAGAGCTCTTGCAAGCAGGGGGAAACCCGTACTTCGGGGGCTTCAGGGGTTATTAAGCACCGTTCTTTAGAGTGGAAGAACTCCAGAGAAGTGGAGCAGGACTTTTGTAGTACACTCCTTTAAAAAAGGGGATAAAACCATTTTAAAGAACTACCGACCTATTGTATTCTTGAGCCACGTCTATAAGTTGTTTTTGAGGGTCTCAAATCGTCTCGCAAGAAGATTTGACGAATTCCAGCGTCCTGGGGCCTGATTCCGTAGAGTTAAAGAGCGGTTCGGTTAATGCCACTTGGACCATTCATTGCCACCGATCACTCGTTTCTAATTCCCTAAGCTCAGTGAGCATGTGAAATGACGTCATCAAGGCGATGAGCACTCAACCGCACGGAAACTGTCATTTTACTACGAAATACAAAACCGGTAATTCAAAATCAGAATTCACAAGGAATTCAGTAGCAATGAGTTTTCGTCAACCGAAGAGCACCCGGTGCGTTCATTGCATTTACTATCTAGCGGTGTTTGGTTAGTGAAGATCATTGATAATGCATAATTACTATGAAACTTATAGTTCTAACACCTACCTAGGTACACTTTGTTTCATGTGTTATCGTGCCATGAAATTGTGTAGTTTTTGTGAAAGGTAGGTTTAATGACATGTATGTATTTGGTATTTCATAGAACCTACCTAACTACTTCATAAATATTAACCCCAAAACCCTAAAATAACCCAATTTAACCTAAAATAGAAAAATACCTACTGGTTTTAATATGTAGTAGTTTTCTTACAAAGCCTAATTATGTGAAGTTCTTCTAACAACGAGGGGTCAATGCAAATATAAGCAAAACAAAATCAAGTGTCAAGTGTATTAAATATCATGTAATAATGTTATAATTTTCACATATATTCAGATAAACACTATCCTATAAGCTCGGAAAGCGGAGATCTATACATTCATATAAATAAAGAAAGAAAATACATTTATTTCTGACAACACACAACATTAAACTAATGTTTAACTAACAATAATGATATAATAATGTTTCCTAATTTTTTTTCTTCTTGATAATTCAAGAAGAAAAAAATTTGGAAATTAGACAAACAAACAAAAATTAATGCTGTGTGTTGTCACAAATAGGTCCCGACTCAGCAAACGCAAAGGCCAATGCCAAGGCACTGATTTTCTGTCGGAACCTATTCGTGACATCACGAACGCAGAGTGGCACAATAATATAAACACAAAAAATAATAATTAAACGAACATACTTAGAAATAAAACAATACAATTTACAGTAAAAAAAATGACTTCAGAAATGCCACTTTATAGAGGAAACTTCAAGAAAGTCATCCGTCATTCGGCTTGGGAAGGATCGTTAGTGGCATATATCTGCAAAAACCATAACGGCCATCTCCAAACCACCCAAAACGCCATAATGCGAATCCGAACTTAGCCTTCGACAGTCTCATTGACGGGTGAAATGACAGCTAGCTAGTTCCTCTGTGGTCTTTGGCATGGCATGGCACGTAACAATAACAAAGGTAAAGAACACACGTGACGTGATCATCATAACCAAAACACATGATCTGACAATTAAAATACAATAGAAATAACGATAATGATAACGATAACTTTTACATATGAATAATAATACCTTTCTATTTAATCTAGTGACTAGCCGACGAGTAAGGCTTAAAATAGCATACGCTATTCCGCTATACTTGACAGCTTAATGTACATTCACTACATGCAATCAAAACAAAGAGAAGGAACAGAAGCAAAAGAGAAAGCGTTATTAAACCACCATTGCAGAACGAGCATTAACAAATAGTAAGTACAATTTTACAATATAAATACCTAATAAAACTCAAAAAAGAGGCATTTTTATCTTGACTGCACTTTGTGCTGTAGGAAGAAAGTTGATAAATGTACCTATCCTGTATTGGTTATCTACTGTAAGAACTGATTTCGCAGTAAGTGCAGTTTAAAATGACTAAGGAATGTTTATATTGTTTTCAGGTCTCAAAATGGCGGTGGCAGATCATTCCAGCACTTGCTCGCTGCAAATCTAAAGCTACCACGAAATGCAACAGTCTTGTGAACCGGTGTTAAGATCAGATAGGCAGAAGCTCTAGTATGGTACCTGCGCTTCTCATGGGCCCAAGTCAACTTACGCAGTAAGTATTCTGGTCTTTTGTCCTTAATCATTCCAAATAGCAAAGTAGCAAAGTACAGCTGCCTACGGGCCTTCATTTTCATAAGCTTAGCTTCATTGAGGAAAGGAGTAATATGTGCACGAGCAGGAACATTGAAACAAAAACGAGCACAGGCGTTTTGTACTCTTTGTATCAATCGTTCAGTTCTTGATAAAAGGCATGTTCCATAGACAACATCCGCATAATTAAGCTTAGACAGGATGAGAGATTCACATATTGTTATCCTGAGGTCCACACTGAGGTAAGGTCTGACTTTGTATAGCACCTTCAATCTGTAAAAACAATTACATACAGCTTCTTACACATGGCGTTCAAAGTGAAGATGACTATCCATTATCAAACCCAGATTGCGGGCCATATGAACTGCAGTTCTGTGTGCATCCACCTGAAACAAATGTATCATATTATTAGTATAATCAAGTAGATTCAACATTCAATATAGTTATGTACTTGTCTATCAAGTCCTAGGCTATAATTATCAACTGTCGAGCTCCCGTTTGTCCGTCTCTCCAAGACTTCATCATCATCATCATCAGATAATTTTTGTGCATCTACAACGATACATAAGACTTAGGTAGATACAATACAATTCTATATAGGTACAAAGCAAGAGATTTCATCTAGAAATACATTTCTAAATCGCAATTATATTTCTTTCTTCGTTTTTTGGCTTATTAATTATTTATTGATTTAATTGTTTTGCACAAAAGTAGTGAACAAGGAATGACATGTTTTCATTTACAGAATTTTTACTAGACGGCAAAGATTATTTTCAGTTGAAGTTTAACTTTACCTGAGAAGCACTGTAGTCACTATACCTATAGGAATATGGTATTTTTAAATAGGCAGTCGTAATAATTATTTGAAGTAGGTAAGTACATTATTGCTGAGAAATAATATCAATGTTTAGATTTCCTTTCAGAGACGTACAATCTACAAAAAGGTTATTGGCATATTATTAGATCACTACAAAACTTACGATGCTAATTAACTTTTAATTATACTTAATATCTACACGGAAACAAAATTTTAGATAGATTAAAAGCGAGAGACAAAAACAGAAAATAAATTCAGACGATGATTGTTGGAGGGCCGCCATTGGTTTGCTAGCGCGCCACCCACAGATAATCAGTCGAACATAAAACCCGGCAAAATTTGAAAAGTCTTATTTCTGGTAGAAGTATTTGTAGGCTAGGTTTAGCTTAATTCTGCCGCATAGTTACCGGTTTCCCGGTATTAGTGTTGATTGCGGGTGCTTGACGGGTGCGCGTTAACTGTTTAGTGAATTCCAAAACCTTCTCGACCTTCAAGCGCACCCGCAATGGGTGCTCGGTGGCAATCACTCAACCTCACTCCTTAGGGAATTAGCCTGCTGAACAGGCTGGGTTTTGCAGAGGATTTAGCACCATAGACCGCATACACACGGTGAGGCAGGTAATATAGAAGTCTGAAGAGTATAACCAGGCGCTTTGTCTTACTTTTGTAGACTATGAGAAGGCCTTTGACTCCGTTGAAACCTGGGCGGTCCTGGAGTCTTTGCAGCGTTATCAAGTGGACTGAGATACACCAAAGTGATGAGATTTCTGTATTACGCCGCGACTATGAGTGTCCAAGTACAAAACCAGCAGTCTAAATATATCCAACTGCGCAGGGGAGTGAGACAGGGGGATGTTATATCCCCGAAACTGTTCACTAATGCCTTGAAAGATATGTTTAAAGCGCTGAATTGGCAAGGAATTTGAATTAATATCAATGGCAAAAATATTTCACACTAACGATTTGCCGATGACACAGTCCTAATAACGGAGTCGCTGCAAGACTTGTAAAGTTTTCTGACCAACCTAGATGAAGCTTCTCAACGCATCGGTCTCAAAATGAACATAGATGAGACCAAGATCATGTTGAATGATCTTTCTGAGCCGAAACCGATTGCAGTTAATGGTATTTATTTTTGTTTTTTTCCGAAAATATGTTAATCTTGGGCAAATATTGCAATTAGGTAAGAATAACTTTGAGAAGGAAGCCAACAGAAGAATTCAGCTGGGTTAGGCAGCATTCGGCAAGCTTTGTCAGGTCTTCTTGATGTCCATACCACGTTGCCTGAAGGCAAAAGTATTCAATCAGTGTGTCCTACCAGTCATGACCTACGAAGCCGAAATGTGGACACTCATGGTCAAACTAGTCCACAAATTTAAGGTCGCTTAGGGGTACATTTCCCGAAGAACCGATAACCGTTGGGGTAGATGAGTTCTCAAGTGCAGACCACGTTTAGGCAAACGTAGTGTAGGTAGCTCTGTGGCCAGGTGGAGTAACGACTTGTAAAAAGCGGCTGGAAGAAAATAGATGAGGAGAGCTGAAGACCTAACTTAGTAGCGTGCCTTAGGAGATGAGTTTTTTGCCTAAACGGCTTGATAGATTTTGATAAATGAGGTATCATTGGATTCGTATTAATCATGAGAGTGCTATAGAATATATAAAGAGTCAAGAAAACTAATATGACGGCATACAGCTGCCATATTGTATTTCCCACGGAACATACAATGATCCAAATCTATCGAGTGAGGTATCAAAATCAAGGTCATCAAATGTCTTTCAAGCTTCTTACAAAATTTTCAATTTTAGATTGTTCACGTTAGTACTATAGTCCAATATTGCAATTGCATCTATTAAAGTAAAATATTTAAGTAAATATGAAACGTGAAAATTATATTACTATCTGTTTTGCAGGTCCGTCCACTAGCGCGGCTGAAAAGCAAAAACACGAGCATATGTTTGCGTCGTGTGTTCCGCGCCCCACGCCTGCACGCCAGTCGGGTTTTTTGTATTTTTATAACAATTTTTACTTGTTAATTACCTACGTCTATCAAAACATTAATTCTACTTTATCCTTGATTTCAGTGATTGGTCCAAAACTAGTCAGCAGGTAGACGAAACTGGATTTAGGGTCGAAAACTGGCAAAATGTGCATATTCAGTTATATATCATATAAAAAAAAAACCTTTACTAGCAATTGGCCAAGAATTGGCGAACTTACCACACTACTTTTTCATTTCCCATCATTTCAATTATACTGAATTACTGACCTAAGTATTAGTTTGGGGTAATTGAGCAAAGAATTTTAACTAAGTAACAATCTGTTCAGAATCAGAAATCAAATCTTACCTACTGTACTTTTTTATACTGTGGCATGCTTGCCTAAGCAATGTAGGTCGTCAACGTAAATCATACACTAAATCAATGAGTTAGGTAATTGATTATGTATCGGTAAGTATTTTTTGTTATTTTTTTGTAACAAACTTTTTATCTACATAATTAAAAATCAAAATACTTACCAACTAATTATTATTATAAAAAAAATACCTGCTTACAACTTTTCAAGTATTTACATACCTATTTTAGATAGATATAGGTAAGTATCTATTATATTTATTTAATATATAATTTTTATTTTCAGTTCCAATCTGAATTATTTTATTATTCTTACCCATTTTAGAAAATATAAATCAACATCAATGAATAATTTTTACCTATACGATGACTTTACTACGCCAAACATTTATTTACGGCTCTACGCTACAATGATCATACATGTAAGCGCGAGGGGTATTTTTGCGGAGACAAACGACACAGGTCCTTCCTCGGAGAAGCCTCGGCGGACACTGACCACATAAAGAATAAAAAGCCACGTCTATTGGAATAATTTTCACATGGCTTTATAATAGTATCACTTAACAGGACACTTTTTAAATACCGATTTAGAGTCCTCTTTGGAATTATTTTTTATCGAGCCAACAATTCTCAATCACGTTTCTATCACTTACAATTTCTAAAGTGTATAATTCAAATTTAATAATTGAATATACACTCTAGAAATACATTTTTTTTTTTATATTTTAGTGGTTACACAGGTTCAAAAACCTTCAAATGTGCTAGAAGCCCGCCTTAAAAGAACACTTACGACGCCGAAACTACTTGACTTATTATGATGCAACTTGGCACAGTGATAGTTTATATGATGAGTTAAAATTGAAAATACTTTTTATCCCGAAAAAATATAGAGTTCTTATGGGATAATGTCGCAAATTCTCTACATTGAAGATATTTTGTAATATTTTTTTGGAGGCTGTTCTGTATTCAATACTAAAGCCAAAATGTCTTTTTTTTCATTTTTGTCTTTCTGTCTGTCTGTCCGTCTGTCTGTCTATATCTTGGCAGAGCATCACGCCGAAAATACTCAATGAATTCAAATGAAACTTGGTGTGATTTGAGTTCATACTTTGAGGTAGAACATTGGATACTTTTCATCCCGAAAAATTAAAGGGTTTCCGCAGGATAGGGGTAGAAAATTATTTAAAAGAATACGACGTATTCTTTTAAATTTGCTGAAACTATTGGACAAATGTTGATGCAACTTGGCAGTCATAGTTTAATTAAAGAATGGGTGAAAATCAGGGATACTTTTTATCCTGAAAAATAAAGGGTTCCTGCGGGTGCAAATTTAAGAAATTGTTTTTTTTTTGGAGTATGCTCTATATTCGATAATTAAGCCAAAACTGTTTTATTTTTCATTTTTGTCTGTATGTCTGTATTTTGGCCGCGCATCACGCCGCTTGAACTACTGGATGAACTCCAATAAAAGGAGATGTTTCAGAAATGTATGGAGCCTGGGCCAGGTCTGTGTACACCATACTCAAAAATAGATCAGATAATTTCAAATCATTTTGTACTACCCATTTTCCAAAAAAACGGCTTAATTTGGTGGTATAAAACAAGAATTTACGCTTGGAATTGCAACACACAACAAAGAAACCATCATGGCGGTACTAAGATCGAAGATGTCATTTTGACGTTTGACATATTTAGTTTGTCGTATCTCAGCACTGCTATTACGCAATATTGGTCATATCGGTTTCAATCCGACAAATTCATTAATGCGTGCGATAAAGTGTCAAACTGATTGAAACAAGTGACAATCTGATTGAAACCAAGATACGGAATCGCACTGCAAGGCCCAGCAGCCCGATTCCATAACTTGGCTTCAATCGAATTCTCAGTATCGCAACCACTAATGCCTTGCGATAGAGTCGAATTTGCTATGAAAAAAGTGATAATCCGATTGTAGCCAAGTTATGGAATTGGGCCACTGACCACAGAACTTGGTTTCAATCAGATTTTCACTTTAATCATAGCAATTTCCACTCTATCGCAACGCATTAGTGCTAATGATATTGAAAATCTGATTGAAACCAACACGTGGTACGGCTTCCGGTTTCTTTATGTAATTAAACATAGAAACAGGTTTTTGGAAATATAAATTCGTTAAATAGCAATTGATAAGATAGTTGTCTAGCTGATGATGTACGGTGAGAACTTTGTGCTCTGTGGCGAAAACGACCAACACCTAACAGGGACACAACAATAACAACCCCACAGGTGACATAGTAGTTTGTTTTTTTTACCACAGAGTAAACTATCATTGAGGCGCCGCCATATTCCAAATACCGCTAAAAGTCGATACATTTATTGTTTATGTACCACTAAAGTACACATCTTATTTGTATTTTTCCTAAATTCCACGGATTTTCTCGATTTTTTGAGGAAGTGTACACTGACCTGGCCTATTATGAAACATCTCCTTTGATGTGATTTGAGTTCATACTACGAGATTGGGCAAAAAATACTTTACATCCCGAAAAATTAATGGGTTCTGGCAGGATAGGGGTTGAAACTTATTTAAAAGAACACGTACCACTAATGCACAAGTTTTGATGCAACCCTAGCACCGTCATAGTTTATACCATAAGTTTAAATTGAGGACACGTTTTATCCCGAAAAAGTAAAGGTTTCTGCGGGATAGGGGTCCAAAGTTATGTTAATTATGAAGTAATAAATAATATTTTTTGGGAGGGTTCTAAAAATTCGATACCCAAACCTTTTTTTTTGTCTGCCTGTCTGTCTGTTTGTCTGTATCTTGACCGCGCATGGCGCCGAAACTACTGAACGAATTCAAATGAAACTTTGTATTATTTGAGTTCATATTACGAGGGTACCTACATTGGATACTTTTCATCCTGAAAATTAAATGGTTTCCGCAAGATAGGGGTTGAAAGTTATTAAAAAGAACACGCATCACGCTGAAACTACTGGGCAGATTTTTTGATGCAAATTGACACGGTCATCTATCGATACTTATAATAAAGCAATAGGTGTGGAAAAGGCTGTACAAAAAAGTTAAATAAAAAAATGGTCCAAAGACCTAAAAGAAGAAGATTTAAAAAAGCTACTGAACAAGTTTTTTTTTTAGTCGTTTCTTTCTGTTTGTTTGTTCAACGCATTACGTAAAATTTGTTATTTAAACATTGTTAAATAGCTTAGGGTTTGATGTAAAAACTGGTGTAATTGGTAACTCAATCTGATGTGTTAGGAGCCGAGCAATTGATAAAAATATTTTCGACGGCTGAAGAAATTTTGATCAAATGTTGGTATATTGGTCCTGGAACAGCACATTATGGTACTTTGAACCTAAAGAAATGACCACGCGTGCAAAACCACAGACAACTTTTCACTTTTATATTATACTAGCTGTAAGTATAATATAAAAGTGAAAAGTTGTCTGTTTGTTTGTTTATTTGGGGAGTTCTAACTCCAACGCGATAACGGCTGGACGGATTTTGTTAAAATTTGGAATGGAGATTGCTTACACCCTCGAGTAAAATATGGGATACTTTTCATCATCATTATCATACTTCACTCTCAAACGGCTGAACTGATTTTGATAAAATTTTGAATGGAAATAGCTTATACCCTGTAATAACACATAGGATACTTTTCATCATCATCATTATCATACTTCACTCTCAAACGGCTGAACTGATTTTGATAAAATTTGGAATGGAGATAGCTTATACCCTGG
The DNA here is from genome assembly GCA_946251855.1 of Alsophila aescularia. NCBI lineage: Eukaryota > Metazoa > Arthropoda > Insecta > Lepidoptera > Geometridae > Alsophila > Alsophila aescularia. Next base: position 38,749,438 of record OX276379.1, read on the forward strand.
AGTAACACATAGGATACTTTTATCATCATCATCATCATCCTCACGCGGTAGAAACCGAGGGGCGCAGCTAGTACAACATATTTTCTACAGAATACGTTTAGTGCTAACACTATAGCTCTTGCTACACAGCTTCATTTTTTGCTTATGAATCGAAAATTGGACAATCCCAAGCCAATGCGTCAGTGTCAATCTCAAGTGTCCCGCGCACACTTTTCATTTATAAATCTATTCAGTCAAGTTGTTAAGAACATGTGAGGGATTAACACAAGGCGTAGCGACTGTAGCGAGCGAAGTTCCCTCAGAACATGTGGTCAGACTGCTTAGGTCTCGCAGGCGAGCAGGATGGCAGACAGAGCACCCCGAATTCCACGTTGTCCAACCCTTTCCTTTCGGTTACATATGAACCGAAAGGTTAAAAAAACTCGTGTTCTGTTAAAGGTCAAAAACGTGCTGTGGATTGGGATTCTAATTAATTAAATCATCTCTCAGTGACCTTTCTAACGATGGAGAACGTGGGTTCAATTTACTTTGTTAAAGAAATTTGTTAAAACAATTTCAAAGTGGCACGGATTTTCGGCTTTTTGTACAAACTTAGTTTCCATTTATTGTAGTTTCTGTAGTGTGGTGCTCGCATAACACTACTCATCCGAACATTTCCGCGGGTGCTGTGCAACTAGTTGGGAATTTTCAGTAAACGGATATTATTACTCGTATCTTCCTGTGTACTATCACAATTCTTATATATTACTTATTAGTAGTTACCGTTTATTTAAAAAAAAACAGATTCCAAACTTTGTAGATAAATTGCGCTTTGCCATATCCAGAAGGTCTATCTTAAGATTGATAAACGACAAGAACTATCGGTGTAATTATATATTTCCTCCTAGATGTAAAACGAAGTCTTTGTTCCACTTTTCTTTCAGCAAATGGCGCCTTTAAAAAAATATTGCCGCATTTTTTTTATGTTGTCAGAAGTTATTGTGGCACTGTATATTATATAGTATACTAGCTGCGCCCGCGGTTTCACACTCGTGTATGATGATGAGGAGGGATGAGTCTATGCCACTCTCCGTTCCATGAAGTATACCTACGTAAAAAATATTGCCGAATTTTTTGTATGTTGTCAGATGTTATTGTGGCACTGTATATTATATACTAGCTGCGCCCGCGGATTCACCCTCGTGTATGATGATGATGAGGGATGAGTCTATGCCACACTCCGTTCCATGATGATGATTAAGTAGTTTTATATACCTACGCAAAAAATATTTTGCCGCATTTTTTTTTATTTTGTCAGACGTTATTGTGGCACTGTATATTATAGTATATTAGCTGCGCCCGAGGTTTCACCCTCGTATATGATGATGATGATGAGGGATGAGTCTATGCCACTCTCCGTTACATGAAGTGTACCTACGCAAAACAACACATCAATCGACTTTCTATAATTGATCATATTCAGTCGAAGCCGTTCAATTTTAGAATGCCTTACCTGTTGATATTAGACGCACACTTTCTCTCAACGTTTTTAAACATCTTGCTAAAATGTTCTATTTATCACTCCAGCTGAGCTGCTACGTCTCAATCCTGTTATTATTATTTATGTAGGTACGTATTTATGTGTATATTATAGTAGTATGTAAGTATGTATGTTTATTATTTTTATATAATTGTATGTATCTACTAGGTTTATATCTTTTATTCAAATTTTCTATTGTTTTCCCAATTAATTTCATTATTATTTTGTAATTTTTAAGTGCTTATTTATGGTTTATGTATTTATTTATTGGTTGAAAACCACCGTCCCTATTACCTCCGTTATTCCTTTCCGTGCACGGTTGTCTGGAAGAGATCGCTCTGAGCGATAAGATCGCCCATGGACACATTTATTATTATATTATTCTTTTAGTTTTAGGATTTTTATTTGTGTGGTTCAATAAAGAGTTATCTATCTATCTGTCCTTCGCTTATTGCAGGGGGCAAATGTTATCTATCTATCTGTCCTTCGCTTATTGCAGAGGGCAAATGGAACATACAAATCAACAAACATAGTTTATTTTTTATTTCTTTCATACTATTTCAGCGTTCTTCTTATTTTCAGATACACAAGCTTCGTTTCGGATTAATTTATATTAACCTTAAGTTTTGGGATATGCCCTACGCCGCGCCGCCTGTAGCAAAACGGTACCTCTCAAGCTACGAGTACATACACGGCGTTCATCGCCGAGTAACCAAACTTATTTTAGTAAAGTACTAGCTGTATAGTATTAGTATAGTATTCTGTAGGTTAAAAATAACCTATGTGTTAAAAGTAACCAGGACCAAAATTACCAACATAATCAAACTACGTTCAGACATCAAATGGTTTCTTATCGATTGCTCGACTACTCATCAGATTGAGATACAAAGTACACCAGTTTTTAAATCAACCTCAAGCTATCAAACAGTGAAAATACATCGCAATCGATTAAGTTGTTTTTACGTGATGCGCGAACAAACAGACAGACAAGATTTAAAAAAAAAACTTTTTCAGTAGCTTATTTTAAGTACCCTAGACTATTTTTTTATTATTATCTCCATTGTACAGACTTTTTGGTACATACTGCTTTATTATAAGTAGGTATAGATATTTCACTGTAGAATCACGTAATCCGCATTTTCGCGCAAACGCGCTCCTATTATAGCGTAGAGGCAATCTCGTAGAAGTCTCGAGAATGTACGTTAACGTCACGCCACCTCGTGCTAGAGTTAGCGCGTCTGAATCATCGCTTCTCGCGTATTGTCGCTATTATAGACTTCATACAACGTTTCTCATTTTTTTCATGAGATCGAAGCCTCTACTTAATGATACGAGTTTTCGCTGAAAAGCGGATTACACGATCCTACGGTGTCATATACATAGCAACGGCCATATACATACCGCCGCGGCGTTCCTTTCCAAACTTTTAATTCCACCTCGAGATATAATGCTATACTTATCTGAACTCGTAACATAGCTCAGTCCACTTAGCTAATAGAGTATAGAGTTAATCTATGCTAATAAATAAGCTCAGCTCGCCGGCAAACTTTACGCCTACGCTACGTTTCGTATGTAGGCTACGCTACTACGGCTACGAAATACCTATTCGAAAGAGGGTCGTCCAAAACGATGACGTCACTACTAGCTACGAACATACCAGGGTTGCAGGAGGGATGAGGAGGCAACCGACGCGACGTCAGCGTAGATTATGCAACAGTCACTACACTACGCCGAGTGACGCGGCCACTAGCGGTGCAAGCGCCCCGCGAAAGTAGTGTGCGACAGTAGGCTAGCAGCACAGCGAGGAGGTATGAATAGTTTTGCCTCACTATCGGGAGAGGGTTGCTCGGAGGGTGGCAGAAGCGATGACGTCACACACGCTAACCACTGGGGTGGTGAGTGGCGAGATATGCAGGGTGGCACATGTTGATTTATGATAGAGCGATAAATGTAGTTCAACTAAAATGAAATTAATATTGTTGAGTAGTTTTCATTTATTTTCTTGTATCAGTTTGTTTTGTGGCTTTCATTGAAGCAGTTTGATATATAATCTTGTCAGTAGAGTTGTAGACCCTCTGAAATAATTGATTTATCGTACAGAGCTATTCAAACATCAAAAACACAAACTCTTTTTTGTGATTGTGTTTCTGGAAGCCCTTGGTAAAGATTAATTGGTGTAGGCGGCTTAACAGAACTAAAGGACGCGCCTGTAAATCCTATAATCTTTTCATTATTTCCTTCTTTCTAATTAAAAAGATTGTTGTTTGAAAAGAGTTTTCATCCTTTAATCAAAGACTGCGTCAATGTGTACGACTTCATGGCTCTTACTTACCTGTTTTTTTATACTAGGGTTCCATCCAACAAGATCGCTCTGTCTGTCCATCTGTCTATCCCAATATGTCACAGCACAGTGTTATGACTCTATAGAGTTCTACTCTATAGACTCTATAGAGTCGTTATGAGTTAGTAAGATATTTAGATCTTACTTAGAAAAATTAAAACGCCAAACTGCGTTAAAGGTACCTGTATTAGGCATACTATTAGGCGTACCTACATCTATTATATTTACCACATTTTACGAATGATCTTTTAACACTTTCTTAAAAAGCGAGTCTAGCTCCGGGTGCTGACGATGACGTCACTAGGTTAAAATGACGTCAAAAACACGCTAGGCGTGTTTCTCTGCACTGGCGTCGCGCTTTCAAAAACACAACACATGTGTTTTCAGGAGTGAAAGAGTTAAAATGAACCGTACCTTTAGCTAGATTAAATAAACTCTCCCAAAAAGTTTACTTAATTGTAATTTGTAATCTATTTATTGTTTGATCTAGAAAAAGAATGTTAACTGCCAATGAAAATAATTTCAGGTAGATAACTTGCCATGTAAGCTTACGAGTTATAGAATAAAACTGTGATTACAGAATCCAATGCAATGTCTCAATATAATGCGAGGTCGAAAGCAATTGTTATATTACATACAATTTGACTCGAAATTTTAATACCCTTTTCTAGTGTGAACTTGTAAATAGATCATTTTAAAATCTTTTTTAGAACTATTTGGAAAAGTGAACAGTTGACACTTTCAAAAAAAACCATTCTACTGATTCCAGCTAGGTAGATACATTTTCCGATCCCAAGATAAAGTTTACGCTTTATTTTTATCTATTTGAAACAGGTATAACTCAAACAAAATGTTTTATCTGAGTTCGCGTGTGTGGGTGTGTAAAAATTGATCTTCTACTGATGTATGTCACCCTAGTACGAAGGGTCACAACATGACACTGTCGGTTACAGGGGTGCGCGACTTCGCGATAGAGGGATGACAACTTAATTCACTCACCTAATCTGATAATGTGAATAATTTTATTGATTCCATAATCTTAATCTTATTTTCATTGTTATGTCTGTTTTTGTTTGGTGCGAATTTATGTTATTTTGGAATACCTACTTAGAACGACCTGCTTAACTCAGTTGCGTAAAAAAATATGTAGTTAAATCCTTTTTCCGTTCATTGTGTGATGTTTGCAGATAATTGAAGTAAATGTGTTGTGTTCTTTGATAGTAGAGGCACTATTTAGATATATTATAATACTATTATGCAGAATAACTCACAAAATTAGTTATATTATGACCTACCCATAATGTTATGTAAACTAAGACAATCTTGACCTTTATTTTATCATCTTTATCGTATCCAATATCTTATCAACCTATAACGTACATAGCCCTTAACTATATACTAATGAGTGCATCAAATCAAGCTTAACAAATGTTTATCAATTTCACGTAGAATCTAAATAGATAAAGTTGGTCACATGTGGACTGCGAAAGAAACTGCAGAAACATCTAATTATTCTACTAAATATAACAAGTAAAATTATTATAAAGAAACAAAACCCGACTTCGAACGAAATTATTGATACGAGCTGACCGCCCGCAAAAATAATCACTAATATTATAAAGGCAAAAGTTTGTATGTATAGAGATTGTGTGTGTGTACATGCAACATTATTTACATTTACTTGAATAATCAACAATAGCAACATTATTTACATTTACTTGAATAGTCAACAATTGCAACATTATTTACATTTACTTGAATAATCAACAATTGCAAGATTATTTACATTTACTTGAATAATCAACAATTGCAACATTATTTACATTTACTTGAATAATCAAAAATTGAAAATGTTGTAAGAAGCATACTAAACAATTGCTACTAATTAGTTATAAAAAAATGGTCTCATAAAGACCTTCATTTTGATACCTCATTCGATAGGTTTTGGTAATTTTTATTCCGTCGGAAATACAATGTGGCAACTATTCGCCGCCATATTAGTTTTCTTGATATTTCATATATTCTTTAACACTCTCATGATCAAGACGAATCCATGACACCTCATTTATCAAAATCCGTCAAGCCGTGTAGGCTGTAGGACTAGGACGCGCTTAAGAAACGTACAAACAAACAAACATACATACAACCCAAACACAACCCTCCGTGCAGACGGGTAAATAAGTAGCTCACCAGTACCGTAATCAATTAAAGAAATCAGTGCATCAAGATGAACGTAGTGGCAAGAGTCCATGGAGAGGTTTGCGATTCACGTAGGTAACCGGCCTTTGGCATTTTGTGACCTTTCAAGACGCCAGTCTTGAGGGGCCCCGTTCGGTCCAGAGGTCGGACTTACCAGGGGACCAGGATGCTGAAGAGTGTCAATGTTGTGCTCACAACGAGGAAGCCTCGAATACGCCCCTAAGTTTAGGGGTTTATTTTTGAGATGTGTTCTAAAAATGTGCCTGAGGGTCACAAATAGATTTAGATAATATGCTTGTTTCGTTGACTTTGAAGTTTTTAAGGCATGAGTCATAATGTTAAATACGTAAATTAATCTCTCTCTTGCACAGCATTTACGAAAATATATTCAGTAGATTTTATTGAAAGCCCGCTTTTAAATGAAAAGTTCGTGTATGTCCCGTCGAATGTGTTGTGTACGCAAATCTATTGTGTTAAACGTATCGCGTGACAGGCGACGGTTTAAGTTATAAAGAAATCTGTTAAAACATCCTGTTTTGTATAATGTAGATAAAAACTAGATACAATAAACCAGATCTAGACTTATATCATTATTTCTCCAAACATCAATAATTCTCTAAAATAATTAAGCTCGAACAGAAAACAAATATGAAAAATCCGCTCAAGTGCAAGACGTACTTGCACAGTAGTGTATCTATTTACCTGCTATTTAACCATTTAATACTTGGCATTAAAACCAATAATGTCGCAGTTCATTAAGATTGCTTTATTGCGTCATCTGAATAAAGTAATCGAAATCAAATATTTCACGTGAAGTGTAACCAAATTATTACCAAGTTTCCGGGATTCTCCGCCCAGCCGCCCGCCCAAGCGGGTTGCGCGGCGGCTGTCAATGTCAACGCTGAGTGACGTCACGTGGCCCTGTTACTAAGGCTTCATAGACTGAAACAGTTCGAACTGTATTTTAAAGTGTAAACGTCCACCGAAGCGAGAGCTAAGCAGAGAGATAAAATGCTTGCGTTTCCGTTTTTTGAGACGTTACTCTCTCTTTTCTATTGTTACTTCTAAGCTTAGGTACTTGTAAATGTACAAAGCGTTATAAGTTATTTATATGGGCTAAAAATTTCAAATTATTTCGATTTCGTGGCACTTTATAAATTATTACATGCTAGCTGTTGCTGTTGCCCGCGACTTCGTTCGCATGATAGTTTTATCCACTTCTACTCTACAGGCAGAAACTTACATAACATCCACCATATTTTAAAATTTCGGTTTGGGCTATCCGCATAGCAATACGTCCAGTAGTTTTTACATGAAGCATAAACCAACAAACACACGGATAGACAGACAACTTATTCAAAAATGCTATTCATGTTTTGTGTCCCAGAAGCCATAAATTTATAAATTGTCTTGAACTAGCTGCATGACGTGGTTTTACCTACGTGGACAATGATGATGGATTATAATAATAATATAAGTATCCTATGTGTTATATCAGGTCCTAAGAGACAAACAAAAACATAACAAATTTCATTAACATTCGATCAGCCGTTTCTGCGCTCAGTAGTAACATACAGATATACATACCCACTAAGATTTTCATTTATAAATTTTTCTTTGTTCTTAGATGTGCAAATTTTTCGTTATATACTTACTGCTTTATTAGATGTATATAATAGTCTTCTACAATCTTTGACTATTTATATTCCGGGGACAAACTACAACGAGCGCATATTCGTCTCTGTTATGGATGCGCTTCTATCCTTGCTCTGCTCATCACAGTGGAGCCGTACCGTTACGGCTGTTTTCGGAGGCCCCTGTCGGTTTAACCGACTGTTTTCGTTCGTCGCGGCCTTTGTAGGGCTTCAGAACACGTGGGCTTTTTGTTAAGCCTCTACGCTATTAGCCCAAGTTTCTAAAACTAAAAATAGAACGTTGAAAGGATTCACGTAATTCTGTTTCTAAATAGTGAAAAGTATTGTTTATATTGTGTAGTTGTTAGTGTTGATAAAATATAGTGCTTTTACTGCACTTTATATAATTTTCTTCTATGGTTTTACTTTATAATTTGTTTGTGCTCGTAGGTATGTACATGTTTTTTATAATTTTAGTCATCATTAATTTATTAATAGATGGTTAGCTAAAGTTAGTTAGTTAAAGGTCTAATTAATACATGGTTAGCTTATTTCTATGTACACAGCGTAAAAGCCAAGCAAAAAATGCCTAATAAAAAAGCACGTTGTAAAACCCATATATACAAAGTGTAATTTTTGCAATGTTCTTTTATGAAATATAGAAAATACGACTATGCCTAAACTAAGAAGAGAAAAATACTAATTCTTCAAAATGATAGTATCGCAACACATTTTCATTAGGGCGGTGCGACTGCTCCGCCCAAGCCCGCCCAGTGGCGCTCGTTAGGGCGGCAACGGCTTTCCACGGGCGCCCAAACTACTAGAACATCAGAAACCGCAAGGAGATGTAAGAGAAAAGCCTTTGGAGAAAATTTAGAGAGGGATGATGTGAAAGAGAAAGAAATGCGATTACGCATGCGCATTGTGCATTTTACTCTGTGCTTTCAGACGGGCGCCGGACGGTAAGAGCGGTTAAAACTTATGTTTGGGTATCACATGGCAAATAAGTATAATTTAAAAACAAAATAAAAAAAAATACTTTATCGGGTTCTTTTTTTTAGTTGCTTTGTAACTTTTAGGTTTTTTTTTTTCCTTTTCTCTTTTAACATGTTTGAGTTTTTTTTTATTGCATTGTCATTGGTTTGTGAGCTACCCTGAAAGTTTCAGCCGGATAGCTAATCGGGAAGTGCTCGAAATTTGAATTGCAAGATTCTAGGACAGACAAAATACATAGATACTCGTACACACATACATAGATAGATACAAGTGAAGTTAAATAAAAGCTTTTAAAAAATATCTAGAATTGTACAAAATGAAACAAACTAAGGCAATATTTGATAAACATCATGTCTCAGCTCAGGGCTTTATTAAAGGTACTGATAGGTTTCACGACTTGTATTAAAATTCATTCATTCTTAAAACAACTTTAAATACATTTATATTTGGTAAATGTTTAATAAAATAAATTAATTATTTACATACTTGGTTGGTCTAGTGGCTAGAGCTACTACGAATTCAAAAGGTTGTGGGTTCGAATCCCGCAAGGTGCAATAATTTGTGTGATGAGCAGAAATGTTTGTTTCCGAGTCGTAATATTGCAATCTATGTATGTTTATCCGTTGTCTAGTGCCCATAGTACAGGGTATCCTAGTTTGGGGCTAGGTGAATTGTCCCGAATATTTTATTATTATTATTACATAACCTTATTTTATAACCCTTAATGCACCGCGGCTTTGCCCACACAGACATTTTACCACGTTTTTATTAAGTCACTTTCTTGTCTGTCGTTCCGGGTGGAATCTTGCACCTCAATCTTCGAGCACTTCCCGATTAGCTATCCGGCTGAAATTTTCAGAGTAGCTCACAACTCGATGAAAATGCATTCTAAAATAACGTGGTTTTAGATTAGTTTTTAATCTGCATTTACTGCTTGTTTCTGAAATAAAAGTATCCTATGTGTTATTCTAGGACCTAAAGTAATAGTAGTAGGCTTAGGAAGGTACCCATATACTTAGTCAGTATACCATATTATTTCATATATTTTTTCTCTATTGCACCGCTTCTTGGTACTCATCGCATCGAGATGCAAAGTACACCAGATTTAAGTTAAATTCGTCTTTTTGTTTCTTACTGCTGTATTATACGTATAGACATAAATAGATATATAAAGTATGCGAAGATAAAACAGTACCTTCCGTGTCATACTGACTGACTGACAGACATCATCATCATCCTATATTCGTCCACTGGACGTAGGCTTCTCCTAGTGAACGCCACTGAGCCCGATCGGCTCTCTTCATCCAGTTCCTGCCAGCTGTTTTTCAACAGCAACCTACACCACAGAATAAATAATAGCCTACACGAGTACAAGGAGGTATTTTTTTAATTCCATCCCTAAAAGGCTGAACGAAGGTGACAATGCGGGCAAAGTTGCGGGGCGCAGCTAGTAATAAAATGTGTTTTTTTATTCACCTTACTTACATTCACCTGATGGTAAGCGCTACGGCTGCAGCCCAGCTGTACAGTTGTAATTTATATTTGATTTATTATTAATGTTATACCTACTAAGTATTTTTAATTATACATTATTGCATATTTTTACGTACCTAATATCACACAATAATATCCATTGGCATTTTTCTACCCCGTTATTCTGTAGATCTCTGTGGATTTGTAATAGGAGCTTAAGTCATAAAATCCGCGACTAAGTCGTTCCACATAACCCTCTAATTTTCAGTCAGCGGCTATGACCTTTACAGTACCTAGCATAGAAATGTAGCGTGCTGACGCAGGCCGTCGGTACTTTCATGTTTCATTTTACGTAACGTTTTGGGAGCAGCCTGGCTGCCTGCACGACATTTCACGAGGCAGGCCATTAAAGAGCCGGCTGGAGCTTTGGGCGGGCGGCGACGTAAAGCGTCGTAGGTCGTGACGCGGCCGCCCGGTGACGTCATTACAGAGGGTGGAGGGTGCGCACCCGCCCGGCGAGGGTAGTCGTCCCCCAGTGAAAGTCGGTCCGCTCGGCGTCAGTTCAGCCTGGCCCGTGGAACCGTCCGGGCGCATCGCTACTCTATTTACAGAGTTCGAGTAACCTTCGAACCCACTACGACTCCAAATATTTACGGTATTTAGAGCAAACTGCTGAAAACACAAATACAAAGGTCATGACACATCGATAATGTGATTTGCGGGCAGTGTGCGTTAATGCGTTAAAGTTTTATCATAAAGATTTCCTTCGATCGTTTGGCTCGAGTTCAGCTTTCGGAAAACCGTAAACTTGAGGATGCCGGATGCTAGGTTTGTTTATCATAAGGTTGAACTTAATTGACAGGAAACGGTAATTAAATACATAAGCAGCTTGTGGATTAAGTTCTTCGGAAGCTCTCCGGAACATTAGGTAACTCTAGTTCCATTTCCATTTCAACCGTAACTGTATCCTTTAATTTGATGGATACTTTATTACCCCTACTGTTTTTAGATAACCACGTGAATACTTAGTGAAGAAAACACGAGTGTTTACCACTAAATATATAAGTTAAATACACGAAGGCTCAAAAAAATTAATAATTGGGCCTACGACTCCAGTTAACCCAAACTTTTTATTTACAATCTAATTTCAGCGGCGATGCACGAAAGCTGCTATAAATAGCCGGGGTTTGCGCGCTCTCGTCTCGCCGCCAGCCGGCCCGCGTTTTCTCTCTTTACACTATTTCTGTCTTTTAGTAAAGCAACAAGATATTGTGCATGCGAACGGAACTTGTGACATTCTGCTGTAGACAATGAAAAAAGTGCGTAAAAAGAAGCTGATTGCCGATCGGTGAAAGTGAAAAGTGTTGTTTTACCATTGGGCTCGAAGATTACTGTGCTTAGTTCGACGTAGCAGCTGCAAGGTAACATATTTTTTATTTATGTAGATATAAGTTCTTTATCTATCTCCCTATCTTACAGGCTTTTAATAAAAAAGTTCTTTAGTATGAAAAAATATTGACTAAACGTAGTATAAAAATTACGAATAAATGGCAAATGGAACTCAATTCTAGGAAACATTGTCGAGAACTCAGCAATGGTCATACTACATCAAAAATTGGTAGGTTGTTATTAATGTATATTCGCTTTGTCACTAGATTTTATGACATCAATATAATAAGAATGCATTTATAGGCGCTCCTATTAATTATGTAGAGCCTAGCGGTATTCTAATGCGACTTAGAATCCAAAGATACAGGGTTCGGAACACGTTACGGGACTAACTGAACGTAACCAAATAGCAATTATTTATGAAATAAATAGCGTGTAATTTTTAACAATAGTTACTATGGCGTAATTTTTTTGGCCGCTCTGTTACGTTTTACCTACATTTTTAAAACTGGCTGCCTGCAGTCAGACTATATGTAAGTGAAACCGATTACCGATCGGTTGCACTTGGGCTAGGTTGTCTTGTCTAGTAAAACATATTAAACAATTCCAAACTTTATTTAAACATACCAAAAAAAAAACAAATGGCAAAATTTAACATCAACATAAATATAAGTGTATATAATTATTTTCATTATAAACATGGCTACAAACTTCAACTAAGTACCTAGTCTTTGTATGATATTTGACTTAGATATTACAGTAATTAATAACTATCATAGGGACGATTATATCAATTATATAGACGTAATATATTGAGCCCTTAAAAGGCACTATCGGGCGCCCTGACAAACTCAGACAACAGAGGCCAGCACTACCTCATACCACAACTTTTTTTTTTTGGTTCATCTATAAAATGTTCTGCTCAAACATACCGGCTTCAGTTAGTAGCGAATTGAATACATTTTCACTTATTATTCAGTTTCTATAGGATGCTAAGATATAGTAACTTATTTAATCTGTGGATAAGGACTTAGCTTTCAAAAAAATCTTAATTAAATACCTACTGAATAATTGATGTTTTTAAATTAAAAATCTTTCTACTTTACAAGAAAGGAAAAATATAAATGTTTCTCCAAAAAAAAACACTTATGAACAATAAAGTTTTTCCCTGTCAAGGCAAGTGCAATGTTCGTTTTAATAAAAAAAAACATTTCAATAGGTAATTAGTAGTAACTTTTAGATAAGTCATTGAAAAGCTATTATAACAAAAAATACATTAAATCACTATCACATACCAAAGCTTTTTCACGTCCAAGAATATTAACCTTAGTTCATTTCCCTACATTTGATACACCACCAACGTGTTGCATTGTAAATATATATGAAAGTAAATATTTTATAAAGTATATACTTACACAAATAAAGATATGGTCCAGATAAAAACCCACATACTTTAATGATACAAAAGTAATCAAGCAAGTTGGTACCAATCATTATGGCTATTGTGCTATATATTGACATGATGGCCTCAACTATTACAATTTGTACATTATCAGTATCAGCTAAAATATTACACTTCCGGTCAGGTACTAATGTATTTGTAACGCATTTTGTTATATCATTTAACACATGATATGTCTACTCTCTTGACTACCAGCTACCAGTACAAAATCTAATTATTATTCAGTCATAATAACATTCCTCTTAAATTTATTAACTGCCAAAACCACTAATATATATATATATATATACACATCAAAATGATGAAATAAACATCAAAAGTACATAGTGCAAAGTACAATATAATGATATATAATAAAGTGTTTGTATGGAGACCTAAAAATATATCATGTAACTGAATGTAACATTCATTATCCACCCTAAAAACAGGAAGAATATTAACAATCCGTTAAACTAAAAAATTGAAGGAACGAAACTGAGAGCTTGGATATTTTGATACTCAGAATAAATGTTCAATTTGTGTTGTATATTATTATAAAAATGTCTGCCTACAGTTACATCTAGCACCACTTATTATCTTAATCTTACAAAACTAAACTAAAGGTTTTTCTTTGAGTGTTTTGTCCAAATATGCAGTTACTTTGGGCCAGATTTCATCCGATGTGCGTCCGTGAAACTCTTTCAGAATTCCCTTCTTTTTATAGAATTCTATAACAGGTCTGGTAACACTTTCATATATTTCAAGTCGGTTTTTGACTGCTTCTGGTTTGTCATCAGGTCTCTGAACTAAATCATCACCCGTAATATCATCTTTCCCTTCCACTTTAGGAGTATTGAAGCCAATATTGTAAACTCGTCCCGTAGGCAAGTGCACCCAGCGATTTTTTACTCTGTCAATAATGACTTCAAATGGCACATCTAGGTTAAGCACTATATCCACCGGTTGGACTTTCCACAGTGCTTCAGCTTGTGCAACAGTTCGAGGGAAGCCATCCAGCAGCCACGGTTTATTTTTAACCTTGTTGAGTTCGGTAATCATGAACTTTATCATCACATCATCAGGAACTAGTTTACCTTCATTCAAGTACGATTTTACCTCTTTTCCTAGCTCCGTTTGTTTTTGTATATGGTCTCTCAGCCTGTCTCCACTGGAGACATGTACCATGTTGTACTTTTTTACAATCCGTGATGATATCGTGCCCTTCCCAGATGCTGGAGCACCTAGGATCAGCGTTTTGAGAATTTTCACAGTCATTTTTGTGCAGCGACCTTTGCTCCTACGATATCAAAACTAAAGATTGCTTTTCGATTACCTACCCATAGCTGCAGTGCTGTTGTAAAATTTTATATTGAGTTCAATAATATAAAAACAGGAACAGTATAATTCAACTGTCTCTTTATCTTGACGGTATATGATAAAAATACCTTATCAATACCTACGCAACACGAAGCGATGTTTCGTAACCGAGTTTCAGCAAATAATGTATGAATGTATCTCCTTATGTAACACCAATTAATAGGTCGTAACTGTGATTAACTTTTTTCTTGATTTCACTATTTAATTCAACGTATAATAGTTAAAATAAATTATTTTACAATTTGCGACGATACCACAACTTACAGTTCAAAGTGCAAGGCACGAAAAGTGTTGCCACCTCTGTAAAGCCAAATGATACGACGCGCCGCGGACGGGTCTCCGAGAAAGGGGCAGTTTTAACAATAATGGATGGATGAGAGTTGAGTGAGAGTAATGTTGGTTATTCACAGACAGGAGATCTTTCTAAGTTGTTTCTTATTTTTAGCCATGTTTAATTATTTTTTAGCCACGTATGATGGGTTTAAACTGTATTATTAACACTATATTATTTCTAAACGTAAGTAATACTGCATTCATAGATGTAAAAAACTTGTTTTACGAAGCTGAGACAGGTCAAATTATATAATAACTTAGTTGCCCTTACCATATTTTTATGGTACCGATAGAAAGTGTAAATCATAAGATCAATTTTATCTCAAATTAAGGGAACATCACTAAACGAAAGGGACGGGACGGTAAATGATCGGAAGGTCCACATAAAATAGTCGCATAACCAACCCTTTTAAGATAATCTGGCAGCATTGGTACAGATAATCTCGCTCGGAAATGTCATGGAATTGTAGGGTTCCGTTCTCACTACTTCCCACTCGCATCGACATTTGCATGCTATCATTTAAGCGTCCTACTTTAAAATATCTACCACTAACCACGTCTGCCAACTGTATTTTATCATGCTATTTTGATTTTATTAGCCACTATATTTTACTAAACTAAAGCAAGGAAGCAATACACAACAATTTTGGTCAAAAATCTGCGTGACACGATAACGTAGAAATATCCGCGAAATTTAAAACATTGCGTTATCAGAAGGGCTTTGTATTTTCGTACAACGGATTTATTTTTGGCTTTGCAGCCTTTTAGACTGAATTGTTTTACAGAATGGCGCTCGTAATGCTACCATGTGATCTCCCTTGGTGGACTTCTGTGCAACGGCACCTGAAGCACCTCAACCTGGCTTCGGCTCCAGCAAAGCTTACCGCCAGCATGTTGAAGATACACGACATGTGCAAGTAAGTACCTATCTAAATATACATATTTCATATTTCCAAAATTAAGTTAATTTATTTCCTTGATTAAAGGTTCTCAATTTTATGCGAGCACAATTTATATTTTAAGCAACAATAATACACGCGGTGGAAAAATAATAAAAAATGCATTTGTTTGTATGGATTTGTGTCTGCTCTGCTTGATATTAAAGTTTACTTTATGTACACATTTTTTCAGTAGTTAACTTTGAAAGTTAATATCTTCATCATTATTTGAGATGTTAAAACATCGTTTTAAGTTTGGAAGCTATTAGGATCACACTAGGTAATATTATAAACACGAAAGTTTGTGAGTGTTGTTTGTTACTTCTTCACGCTGAAACGGCTGAACTGATTTTGATGAAATTTGATAAATAGATACTTATAGTCCTGGAATAATACATAGGATACTTTTCATCATCATCATCATGATCATTTTTTTGACGCGCTTTTTTTTAGCAGGTACCTGTATCGAAAATATCTTTTTCATTCCATCTATTCGAAAAACACTGATTGGCTCCTGGAAAAGTGGGAGCAAAGTAGATATTTTACGTTCAAGACTTTCAGAGAGGGCACTAATGAATTTCCGTGGCTCGTCGGCTATTTCCGCCAAGTTATAATCCATCACATTTTATTTTGAATGTGCAAAATGTAAACATTCCAGTTGGGATTTGAACTCCGGTACTAAAGATCCGAAGTCAAAGTATGTCCGTGAAAGCTATCCAGACATATATTATTAGGCCGAAAAGTTAGTATATACCTATCACGAAATAAATGAAGGCTTGACCAATGAGAGCGCGCGGTGCAAATTGGGTCACGTAGTGCGGGCGCGGTGAGAATCGTAGCTTTCAAACGAATGGACCAATTTAGATGCGGATTTTTATGTTTGAAAGCTGGTGTAAACGAGATGGTTCTTAGATATAATGGGGGTCGGGGGGGGAGGGGGTGAGAATCGTCGCTTCCAAACGAATGGATAAATTTAGATGCGGTTTTTATGTTTCAAAGGTGAGGTAATCGAGATGGTTCTTAGATATAATGGGGGGAAGGGGAGGGTGAGGATCGTAGCTCCCAAATCCCATACGAATGAACTGATTTTGAAGCGGTTTTTTATGTTTGAAAGCTGATGTGAATGAGATACTTCTTAGCTATATGAGGGGGGGGGGATTGAGAAAAGGAGGGTGCGAATCGTAGCTTCCAAACGAATGACCCCATTTAGCTGCGGTTTTTTATGTTTGAAATCTGAGGTAAACGAGATGGTTCTTAACTATAATGGGAGGTGGGGGAGGGGGGTCATATACATTTTTAATTTGTATTTGTAAATAAATATATGAGCTGTAAAGTATCTTTTAGCGCCTTTTATTTCTTTTTCTCATAGAGGGGGATGAAAAGTAGAGCGCAAAATTATTTTCCCTCGGGTGACGTATATTGAATCCCTCGCTACGTTCAGGATTAGCCACTAGACCAACCGGTCGTCAAAGTCAAAGTTGTTGATCTATGTAAAATAAAATTCACAAATTTTTTCTTTAGCTAATTCATGTTCTTATGTTTACTTTCCTTGTATTCGTAATGAAAAGCACAGTGTTGATCTCGGGTGGGTGAAAGTAACTTAATTAGTCCCTCGAGCTATTGGCGCCCTCGCTAAAGTTACTTTAACTTCTAGGGTAACAATGTACTTTTACTGCTTCTAACTAGATTAATAAATTCCATTAAAATATACTAAGTACCAAGGAGACCAGCTTACTAAAGAGTATTGCATTTTCTGATATTTTAAGTAGGATTAGTGCTACTGTCATAACCTACTGAAGTTCTTTCCAACATTGTAGCATTGGGATCGATCCCGAAGACGACATCAAGGATCCTGACCTGATGAAGGGCCTCGAGCAGTTCCTCGCTGAAGAGATGAGCGAGGAGGAGCAGAGGCACTTCCTGGACAACACCATCAGGATCATGGTGAACCGGGCGCTCCATCTCAAGAAGTGGCGCCCGCCTAAAGGACTGATGTTTAGCTTGCAGCAGCAAAGTAAGTGTCGTTTGACAGTCTATATTATGTCGGTAAAACTTGTCAAACTTGATAGCCATGTTTGACAGTCTATATCATGTCGGTAAAACTTGTCAAACTTGATAGTCATGTTTGACAGTCTATATCATGTCGGTAAAACTTGTCAAACATGATAGCCATGTTTGACAGTCTATATACTGTCGGTAAAACTTGTCAAACTTGATAGCCATGTTTGACAGTCTATATACTGTCGGTAAAACTTACAGTACACATAAACATAATTATATACTTACGAATATACCTATGTACTGTGGCCATGTTGTTCTTTTATAGGGTTCCGTACACGGAACTTTATAATATTAGGTACTAAGCCTGCTATTCCGTCTGTCTGTCTACCTATCTATCCTAACATTAAAGGTCTGTATTTTTTAACCGTAATAGATACTACTAATCCAGCGGTTGAAATTTTCACGCAGAACTTGTGTTATTATGGCGGTTATCCTAAAAATAATAAGGGAGAAAAGTGTTTAATGTTTTCTTTTTTGTTTGGTATTTGTTAAAAACGGTAGTACATACAAGCGTCAAACGAGTCATTATAGTGCAAACTCTAAGGGAGCCTACACACCAAAGTCGCTGACAACAAAACCCTATCAAAGACTGTCGGCAGTGGACGAACATAGGATGATGATGATGATGATGATGATGATGGTGTGTAGACTCCATAAAGTTAAACATAAAAACCAGCCAAGTGTGAGCCGGACTCGTCGGATTGTGTGGTGGTACGGAAATCTCGGTGCGCGACTCCGACAAGTACTTGGCCGTTTCTTTATTACATCTGATTGACGAAATGAGCAGGTCGTTCATGTAATGGTAAGCGCCACGCCTACGCATAACAGTTGTAAGTTGTAATACCTGAAGTTTGGTTTGCAAAATCTTGTTACTTTAGTTAGCATTACTGCACTGCGCATGGTTAGGTTATTTATGCTGCACACTACTGCTTGGTTGATGAATCCCTGGCAAAGACCATCTTTAATGTTAGATATATTTAATGCTATAATTTACATCAGTTTACAAATATGTACAATGCAGAAAAACAATCTTAAAGCTAGCAATTTCTTCCAGTCAACCTTTATGTTTTATGGTTTTTTTTTCAGGCGATGTAACTGAATTAGACTACAACTTCGTGTCGTCTCTGATAACTCACGCTTTTTTCTCAACCTTTCCAAAGAGGACGCTCAAAACACACCCGACGCTACAAGACTTCAATTTTACACATTTTTTTAAGAATTTACACAGGTTTGTACCGTATCTAGCACCAATAACATGAATGATTTTATGTTACACACTCATATTAAATACTAGCTGTGCCCGCGGCGTTGCCCGCATGTTTTTATTCTGGGATATAGGGATCCTATGAGTTATTCCAGAACCAAAAGTACCAGTATACCAAATATCATCAAATTTCGTTCAGACGTTGCTCTGCCTCTACTCATCGAATTGGGATACCATATAGGTACACCAGTTTTTAAGTCAAACCCTAATGTATCCAAAAGTATAAAAACTACATCGCAATCGGTCCAGAGATTTTAAGTGTTAACAAACAAACAGACAGACAGACACCATTACTAAAAATGATAGATTTTTATCGGTAGCTTTTTTTAAGTCCCCTAGACCATTTTTTTCTAATTATCGGCGTTGTACAGTTTTTTTTACTGCTTTATTATAAGTATAGGTTTAGATCTCAGGCCAAATATTACTAAAGTATCCTCATAGGTATAGACAGATAGATAGGCACCGTTGCAAACCGAGCAAACTGAAATATCGCGAATCTGGTGACGAAATATCGTTGCAGGCTCCGAGCAAACTGAAATATCGTGAATCTGGTGCCGAAAAATCATTGCAGGCTCCGAGCAAACTGAAATATCGCGAATCTGGTGCCAAAATATCGTTTCAGGCTCCGAGCAAACTGAAATATCGTGAATCTGGTGCCGAAATATCGTTTCAGGCTCCGAGCAAACTGAAATATCGCGAATCTGGTGCCAAAATATCGAGAATTCAAAACAAATAAAGTACAGCCTTGTTCAATATGCTGTTTCTAATGTTAGTGACACAGTTGAAAAACTTAGATCACATTTTAATACACATATAATAATTTAATTAACTGTGCGTTTAATTGGTTTCAGAAAATCACAAAGGAACAAATTAAAAAGCTTGCTCCACTATTTCGAGTGGTTAGATAAGAATAACAATGAAGGTTCAATCAAATTGAGTCGAAAGGTGAGTGACGACGCGATACATAATTATTGCACAGTTACAGTAAGGATGGCATGGTGGATATCCACATCCGTCTCTATAAAAACTATCGGATAACTAAGCTAATAAAAATAATAATTACGTAATCGGAACCGGATATTTTTGGGATATCAATAAGTGGCTTACTTTAAATAAGTAGTTCTTGTAATTATTTGGGGCTTTTCCTCGCTCCGTGCTTCGGATGGCACGTTAAGCTGTCGGTTCCGGCTGTTATTGATGAATAGCAGTCGTTAAGCCAGAGGCCCTCTGGCGGCCTGATAAACTCTGACACCAGAGGCCAGCACTGCCTCACACGACAAATAAACAAGGGGTTAGAGATTTAAAACATGTAAATCATTTTAAATCATGAAGCAAGAGCTTCGACCCCGACTAGCGTCATTAAACCAGAGGCCCTCGGGCGGCCAGATGAATTCTGACACCAAAGGCCAGCGCTGCCTCAAACGACAAACAAACAAACAAGGGGTTAGAGATTTTGTATTTAAATATATAAACATGTACTTAATTAAAACATTTTACATCATCAAGCAGGATAATGTTCCTGCTTGAGCAGGAACATAAAGAGGAAAAAAAACCCTTGTAGGTATTATTTATTCTGTGGGTTTACTTTTGATTTAATGTGAAATGCCTATAAAAATGTATTCCTGGATATCCGAACCCGAAACTTTAGAATATCCAAAAAAAAACATGAAACTCCATATCCGTAACAACCCTAGTACATAGTGCTACGGCGTAGCACTCGTTTATTATGAGAACGAGGTTAGCGCGGGGCATTGGCATTTGAACGAGTCTACTGTGTACGTAAAAAAATGTTTTGTTATCGTATTCATCGCAACTTTTATTTACATGCATAGTTAAAATAAAAGGTCGAATAAAATATGCCCTTACGTTTTGATCGTTCATTTCACATGTTTGAAAGAAAATTGAATAACAATAAAAATGCTGAAATTTTAAAAGAAGCCATTGCTACTTATGGAGTCTTTTAGTACAAGTGGTTCCCCTGATGCGCCGCATAACTTTCAACTTCAACCTAAGTATTCGTGTGATAGTCACCCTTGAGAAATTGTTTTTTAACTACATAAATATGCAAAGTATGATTCATTGATTACTTCAGTTACTGATATTTTTTTTCAGGTGATGACAGCTAAACAATGGCTGACAGTGGAGGACTGGCTCGAATGTACTCTACCTCTCTGCAAGTTGATGGTGCGACACGAAGGCCGGCCGGAGCGGTGCGAGAATGATGAAGCTATCAGGATATGCTTCGCGACCAGCCGGCTTGGAGGGGACACCCTCATTGATGGCGACTCACAGGTAAATTCACTTCTTTATTAAATGAAAGAATAAAAAATATGTAGCTTACTACCGCCCTGTAAGAAATACCAATGGTATAAAGAATTACTAGCTTAAAAGCTAAAAAAACACACCTGCCGTGCCAAAAAATACTTATGCCAATAAATTATTTACTGTTGGAATGAGCTTATCAAGACCTTCAATTTGATACCCATAATGTAAAACTCAAAGTTTTTTTGCCTTTGTTACTCGGGGAATGTAAGGATTCTAACGATACCACATACGTCTAAATCTGTTCAGGCATTGAAAAGTATGGTGGAATAAAGAAACTCACATACATACATTCAAACATACATGAATCCTAAAAACATTACACTCCTTTTTTTGGGCAGTCGTGTAAAAATAGAAAACTTCCTGCGCTAACCAACCCTTAACATAAAATTATATTTATTTATATTTATATTATATTAAATTATCCCTTATATTTATTTTCTAAAACATGCTCGGAAAAGTTTGCGTATGTTCTCGGAGCCACAGAATAAATAATAGTACAAGACAGCGGTCCGATTACGGAACTCTTAATGTAACAAATTGCAATGAGATTTTCATTATATATTTTCATAATCGGTAATTAACAACTTTAAATTGCTAACTAACGATTGAAGAGGCATGAAAGTGGAGCAAGACAAGTTGCGTAATCCCACTACACTAATTAGTAATCCTAATTAACTAATTAATGTTGATTGAAATTGTAGGTATTATTAAGGTAATACGGGCACAGACAGTAGGTACTTAGTCGGTGACTGCGAAAGTATTGCATTTTAATGATATATATTGCATTAATAATGCATTATACTGTATTGTAAAATGTTGAACTCTGTGTTAATCAACAGACTAACGAAACATATGTCATACAGTAAGCTGCCCCAAACAGATTAGGCTATCCGCATATGGGTCATCACATAACATCACTCACGCACATCACGACAGCGACCGGTGCCGGTGGCCCGATGTGATGAAAAGCGGATTTCACACATTTTGTAAACGGACTCGCCGCACACATGTGTGACAGTTTTCGTCACACGCCACTAGGAATTGCCATCTTGGTATACTTACCGAGATCTCGCTCGATTTTCAAGATCAATCTCGCATCGAAACCAGTGCAAGATCTCGCAATATTTTCAAGATCAAGCGGTTACTTTAATCGATTACTGTATTACTTTAATGTATGATTACACATGTACTCGTATGTAGGTATAATGTAACTGTTTGTTTGTAATATTATCATTTTCTTAATACCTAATACTTTCCTACTAGTTTAGATATCATTTCTTCGTCAACCTATAGCAATAAGACATTTTTAGCAGAAATAATAATTTCATGCGCTCGCTATATGCTTCGCACATAGATACCAAGATCTCGCAAGATCGGGTTTTTGTACCTAATCTTGCAAATACCGAGATTTCAATATTTCTGCAAGATTGCTTCCCTACTCGCCACTCGCATCAAACGGCCGATCGCTATTGTACTACTGTACAAGTTTACTTACACTAAACAGCAACTAGCCTAGACAATGAGTCTATCACCGAAAACTCAAGCTCATTTTTGCATGGGAGGCTGGGTTCGGACCCACGGCCTACTGAACGGCGACCGAGCACACCTCACGTCATCACTTGTTGTTATCTGCAGGAATCCCTGTCAATGTTCATGATGCCCGAGTTGCTGCCAGCGATGTTGTCCGTCGAGTCCTTGGAAGACAACGAGGTGCTGAAGGTGGAAGGCGTGAGGGTGTTCAGCAGAATTTGTGATAAAAATCAGAAAACTAAGACGGAGTTACTGGAGCAACCAAAAACGGTAAACAATGCCAGTGTAGAGTAGCCTAACGGTTCAATAGTGCAATTTAGAATCGAACGATAACGGTTTCCTAGGCACAACTCCACACTAGTGACTTTTTTAAATTATGTGCGGTTTTCCATCGCTCCGTGCTTCCGAGGGCACGTTAAGCTGTCGGTCCCGGCTGTTATTGATTAATAGCAGTCGGGCGGCCTGACAAAGTCTGAACCCAGAGGCCAGCATTACCTACAACCATTACAAACAAACAAAATAAAGACAAACAATGCCGGTGTTTAACCTCTTACCTTCTCACTACTAACACCACAAAATAACGAATAGTACAAAGTAACACAATGGTTTTGCAACAGTTTGACGAAGTGGCGCAGTTGGTCAGCAGAGCTTTCCAAAAAAAAATGTTGTACACACTCATACACCCCCGCACTTCCCTGAATCGCGGGCAGCATACACACATCAACACACTTAGAAACATCTAAGACCCGAGAACAAACATATAAACTCTTCACACAAATTATGTTTATCCCGGCCAGGATTCGAACCTCGGTTACTAATATTATATCAGCAGGCACTTCTAACTACTACTATATTCACACCAAAAATATACAGAAAAATACAAACTTTGTCTTTACTTACATAAGAAATGTATTGTTTGACGACCAGTAGGCCGAGTGGATAGTGACCCTGACTGCGAAGTCAACGGTCGCGGATCGGGCGCAAGGTGCAAACATTTGTGAGATGAACATGTTCGTTTCCGAGTTTTGGATAAATGTATCTATACATGTTTATCCGATGCCTAGTAGGTCCCTATAGGTAGTACAGGACATCCTAGTTTGGTGCTAGGTAATTGATGGGTGTCAATTGTCCTGAATATATTTATTTAATGGAGCAACATCCTTCCACTTCTGGCACTATTCAAATTCAAATATTTATTGCATTCCATACGTATTAATTAGATGTTATAAATTACAAAAAGAAAGATCACTTTGATCACTTTTGGCAGCTTCTTTAATTTAATACTGATGCAACATTTTGCAGGTGACAGTTTGTTTGATGGACGCAGAAGACTACAGCAAACTCCCCTTGGCTCAGTGGGAAGAAGACAACGTACTGCGAGAGCTCAACAAGTGCCTCCTCGCCTTCCAGCAGTCGCCGATGAAGAGTAAAGAAAGTACGAGACATGAAAGGCGACTCTCTCCAATAGGTATAGTACAACAACTGCCTTAAAATAGAGTTTTAATTCTTATCATTGCCTGTTTTAGTGCGAAGAGTTTTTAAAGCCAGCACTGCTGAAAGTTCACAGAACGGGACTAAAGGTGGACATAGAATGAATCAAATTGTCGTGTGTCGTATATCATTTGATGTTTCACCAAAGGAAAGGCCTTCAAAATGGCATGTGACCTCATACTCGCAACATAATAAATGTAAAATTTAACACTAATTCGCAAATAACTAGTAAAAACAGGTTCATTAGATTGCGTACCCATCGAATCAATACGGTAATAAGTTAAAACATAATTTCTAGGTGCCTAAGCATGCTCCATCCTCCACCTGAACAGCTTTCCATCAGGTGGGATGGCTGTCAAAAACAAGCCAATCCAGCGTTTAAAAGAAGATTCCGGCTTTCCAGGAGAGTCATTCAGCCACACGCCCCCCGAGGTGGAGGCCACGGTGGTGATCAAGCAGACGTCTTCTTGCAGCACCCTCAACAGCTACAACAGTAGGAGTCCTTCACCGCAGAACTACTGCGCAGCCACGCTCAACCTTAATGACCCTAGTGAGTCTTATATGGAAAATTGCTGCGCTCAGCGGCTTTGCCCGCATCTATTCCTTTAGACCCCTTTAATTCGTCCCTGTCGCAAAATTATTTTTTAGCTGATGTCTACTCCCCATACCTACATAAGTAAGTTCTTTTCGAGTTTTCGAGATTAGTCATTGAATCAGTGTATTTCTCTTTTAAACATACAAACACACATACAGATAGGCCGGGTCAGAATTGTATATTCTACTTGATGTGCCCGCGGCTTTGCCCGCGCGTATATACCTATCAATATAAAACTTCGATCAGATGTCAAACAGTTTTTTATCGATTGTTCGGCTCGGCTCCATCTAATCGGATTGAGATACCATATCAAGTACATCAATAAGTCAAAACCTAAGCTATCCAACAGTGTAAACCTCATTTCAATCAGTTTAGTAGTTTTTACGTGATGCGCGAACATACAGATACCATTTTAAAAAATTATATATATTTCCATTCAGTAGATAGCTTATTTCAAGTCCCTTAGACCAATTATTTTTTATATTAGCTTCAATGTACAGACTTTTTTTACTTACTGCTTATAGTAAAAATATATAGAGCTATAAAAAATCGAGCGGACTTCGACGGGCTGAGCCATAGACAACTGCTTATTACTAGATATAATATAGAGCAGTTATGACAAAGACATGAGCCAGACCAGGGTTTGCCTCATGCCTTTGTTTTTTCAATATAAATAAAAATAAACAAAAAAAATTGCTCTACTCAAAACGCTTAAACGTTTAACTGTAATGTTACATTCTATGTCGCTATAATTCATTTGGTTTTTATATTTGTGACAGACGGACGAACGGATAGAACAACAATTGGGTTCCATTTAGACCCTCCGCTCACGTGTGGCGCGCCACACCTGTTGCGAGTTTGGAAATCCTAACGTGTGGCACGCAACAGCTGTTGCGTTTTTACTAAAATTGCAAATTTTTCGATTTATTTCAAATTTGGGAGGTGTAAAGGCTCCTTATTTGGTTTATGGTACTGTTTAATAGTGTAGCAATCCAATTTAATTACGAAGTCCAACAAAACCAGTCATTCCAAATTTTAAATAAAAAAAATGTGACGTACATGCACTGAAACGTTGAAATATTTTGCAAGTTCTGCAAATATACCGTTAGTTTATGTGATTACAAGTGTTATATACTAAATTAATCGTTGTTTCAACCTCTATCGATTAAATCATTCGTATGAATGAAGCTTCTTTAGTTGCACAATAATTAAAGCCCGATTGCGGCATGCTTCTCTAGTTGCGAGCCGAACATGTTATCGATTTATTTAAAAGTTATCGAATTTAGGGCATTTTATTTAATCTAGGTTACTAGTAATAACATGTAGCAACACAATATTAACTTTATATTTCACCTCTATGCTCTAGATTTTTCATAAACATTTTTTTAAAGATCACGCATTATTTTTGCGAGAATTTCTTTCGATTTTAATCGATTATTAAAAAAAAAACTGTTGAAAAGGTACGTCTGTAGCGGTCCATAATAAAGATAAAAAATCATAGGTCGTCGATGGGTCGCCGCTGAAGATTTCGAATATAAAAAAAATATCAAATCCATAAATTTCGACCTTTTTTCATCTTCCGTTCTCGTTTTAATAAATATTTTAATTCGGAATCGAGTAAAATAAATTCAAATACGTATTTCTGATTTATATGTTCTCAGAACACAGTTATTTGTTTATATGAGAGGGTTCTCAAGTGGCCATACAAACGGTTTGTTTACACAAGGGCCGCCGGGTCCAGATTAGCTTCCGGCGGCCGACACACGCTTCGCGCCCTTTTTATTTAACCGACACACGTGAGAAACCAGCAGGGCGACCGCGGTTGAGCGATCGCAATCGTTTATGACGTCAATGCACTGTCCGTCCTTGTCATATCGTAACACGATAACAAGGACGGACAGTGCATTGGGTACCGCTTTCGTTATAGCTTTGAGTTAGGCGGTCACCAGCTAGAACCCTAACTCAAAATGGACATATTCATAAGCCGTACGTTTCCAGGTGTTGAATTAACGAAGCGGAAGTGCTGGCTCTCTCCCGATGCTGGCACGCTGAACAACCGCCGGGGGAAGTTCATAGTGCTAGGGTCTTCGGGAGAGTGCCTGCCGGTGACACGGGGGCCTCCCGGCAGCGCGGACACGCAGGAGGACAGCCTCTACTCCAGCTGCAACTCCAGCGATGACGAGTTCCATAGTGCTAATGATAGTTTCGATTATGGTAAGGAATTTCTTCATGACAATGTGAAAAGAGTGGATGTACACGCAAATTCTAAGATAATGCTGGTAAGGAATTTAACTGCTGGTGCTGCTTTTTAAAATTCGTAAGACAGTCGTTAATTACGTTACTTAACTTTTTTTATAATGTGACGTACCCGGTCACGTCAATCTACTTTTAACTAGCAATAAATAGTTTTATAAATTACCGCCGTACCCTCGGACGTCATTTAACGCAAATAAGCATAAGAACTAATTAGCATTAAATTACGTCCCTGGGTACGGTCCCTGCTCACAAAATATGTACTGAACACTAACTACCTAACACTAACTGAAAACTAATTTTTAAATTTTGGCATGGCTCACGAAAGTCTACGAATAAAAGGTTTATTTTAAAGAGTTTTTTATTTTTATTTGTTGTTATGAAATTCTCGATATCTATACACCTACCTATGGCTATGTCACAAGAATTAGATTCGCCAAATGGTAAGCCCCAAACATGCTGCGTTAATCACCCTGAGACTAGATATAAATATAGTCTCAGGGTGATTAACGCAGCATGTATAAGACTCTTATAGGCCCAGTAATGTCCATCCCATAACATTTACCGACGACATGTGCCACGTAAGCCGTATGCTGTTCCAGGTAGCGAAGACGAAGGCAGAGGCGAGAGCGCAAGACCGAATTCATTCCAATATTCCAAAGAGCTGTCCACCGAAGAGCGACGGATGAGCTTCGCCGAGAGACTGCGGGAGGCCCTGCGGAGGGAAGCGGAGAACTCTTGCACGACCAGCACCACCGGCGACTGGTCCACTGACAGTTCTAGCTATGCCGTCGGGATAAGCATATCTGGAGCTGAACTCAACGATAATGACATTAGGTGAGATAATCCAATGTTACCTATTGTGAAGTTCAAAGAATTTTTTTAAGAGCAGCAATACTGGCGACTGTTCAAACTATGTTATTAGGAAACGAGCTCTATTAGAATATTTGGGTGAGCAAATAACTTCGAGAAGTTTCACTAAACACTTGTAAAATTTTGTTCATCATTTTAAAATTGCTATATACATTATATATTAAACATTTTGAGCCACTTGAAAACGCGAAATGCTATGATGTGACATGGGTTATCATCAGCGTATATTTGTCCACTGCTGGACGTAGGCCTCTCCTAATGTAAGCCATGAGCTCGGTCTTCAGCTCTCCTCATCCATTTTCTTCCAGCCGCTTTTCGCAAGGTCTTCATTCCACCTGGCCACAGGGCGTCCTACACTACGTTTGCCTAAACGTGGTCTCCACTCGAAAACTCGTCTACCCTAATGGTTCTCGGTTCTTCGGGAAATGTGACCAGCCCACTGCCACTTTAGCTTGCTTATCCTTAGAGATATGTCGGTTACCTTGGTTCTCCATCGGATATCTTCATTACGAATCTTGCCCTTCAAAGAAACTCCAAGCATGGCTCTCTCCACAGCTCGCTGAGCGACATCGCATGGGTATTAACATACATTTGATAGACATTTTGTGCAATACTGTTATGACATAATTTTACTTATTTTTCCAGAGTAAAACGCGGCGGGTCCGTCGGTTTCGTCCTAACAGACAAGGAAACCATCAGCAATGGAGACCCTTCGCCACGACGTCGGCCTCTGAGCAGGAAGGATACTGGGAACAGCTCCAAATACAGCTTTAGCACGGAATACACGTAAGTCATAACCAAACGCTAGGAAAGGTACTAAATAGAATGTCCGACAGATGTACCCATCAGTAATGATATATACTTATGATTAAAACTTTGTCATAGACGCATCTTGTCGTACGCAGTACTTATTTTGATGTGTAAACATCTAATGGCACGGTACGGGGGTAACGCCGACTGTTGGCGTGGCGATCGATCGGTTCCGCGACGCGAGCATTCCGCGACGCGAATCATGTCTGCCATATTCAAGTTATAAGCCATCACATAATATTTTTTTGTGCAAAATGTAAACATTCCAGTTGGGAATTGAACTCCGGTTCTAAAGTCGAACGATGTCCGTCGCACCATCCTGACTTATGGTATTATGCCAATAAGTTAGTATAGATCAGATGAAGAGTTGCTGATTCACAGTTGACCAATAAGAGCGCGCGGTGCAAAACGGTTGTTCGTTGTTTTAGTTATTTTTTTATGTTTACACATCTGCTAGGCGTCCTGCGATGGCTAATTTTTTTTGTTTACAGTTCAGAGCTAGAGGAAGTGTATGAGCAATTTAACCAGTGGCTGAGCGACCCAATAGTCGACGCGGAATCTGGGGAGCACAAAGCGCGGGAGCTGGATTCCAGAGACTTGGCTGTGATAAGGTAAACAGCACCAGTGGAATCGATCTGACTACTTTATGATCGTGAGATTAGTGTTCACCGTAGGAACACTAATCTCACGACCGTTTTGAACATTGAACATTCAAGATTCTTTTTTCGTATCGATGCCGTGATTCAAACAAAAACTCATTCGGTATATCGCGATCAAAGAGTATACAAATACTACGATCGCGATGACATAATTAGCCCTTGACACCCTGGACAGCAAGGTTGCAACAACCCTGTCTAGACGTTAAGGGTTTACCTGACGTCTTTAGAATCATCAGTATCGACCTATGTTTCTCCACGAGTGGAGTTTTCAGATATCGTTATGAAATCTCCACTCGTGGAGGTTCCTGTCCTGCACGCCAAGTTTCGAGATGAACGTTCCAAGGTCTTTGAAATATGAACTCGCCATTTTTCATTTCCATAAAGATTCGCCGGCTCCCTCCTAAAGCGTACCCTGAGCGAGTCGATGGCAAGCGGCGGCAGTTCAGTTGGCGCTGCGAGCTCTGCAGAAGCAGCAGAACTGTACGGCCCTGGGAGAGACTCCAGGGACCGCGCCGCTCCAAGGCGGATGGCTCTGGCCGCTCGCTCACTTTCCTTGGAGCTGGCGCGGCACAGGCACAGACTAGCTGCTCAACTGGTGAGTCCTTACTTAAACTATCCCTCGAGGCGGGTTGGTAGCGATTTCCTGACGTAGATTTCTAAATTCTAGCGCTCTTCTTCATTCAAACTGGCCTGGAGTGGCAGTTCTGTTTCTCTATGCTCAGCCCTTTTGGCAGAGGCTTGACAACTCTTCGAATCGGAAGATTCGAAGGAGGCTTTAACTGTTTTTCTTTCTTTGTGAATGGATCACGCGAGGTGTCGACTCACAGCTCAACAACCTGCACAGAACATGAGGTTGGTTTATGTGTCCGCTAATTGTCTGGTCGTCGTAACATCCATGCACGACGGCAAGCCTGCATTTTCTTTATTTTCCAAATGATAATGATCTGTGAATGACACTTGTTATGAATGGATTGTAAAATGCTTCCTCAAACGTGACAGCAGCTTAGGAATTGATTTGCAACTTTCAGCTTCGCTGTCCACAGAGCTTCTATTAAACTCACTGTGGCTATGTTTTGACAGAAACGTAAAGTTAAAGAGTCAATACCGGAGGCGATAATAGAGAGCACACGAGCGAAAAGCGCGGACGACGAGAGACAATCTGAAGATTCGAGGTCTATGGGCACCTCCACAGAGACTTGCTCGACGCAAGTGTCCAACCCGAACGTTAGGAAGAAAAACTTGAATTGGATGATAAACATGATAGTAGAAACTATCGAAGAGTCTGTCGAATGTGAACCGGTCACTGTAAAGCTTAAGAAGCCGAAGGTCAGGCGCCGTCTGTTGCTAATCTCTATTAATCACGCTCAGTACCCACACTAACAAAACTGTGGTACCTTCGCTTTCTGTCGAAACATATCTGTGCGCATAACAGACTCACCCACTTTCGTTCGGCACCGTTTGAAAACTAAGCACATCTGATAATGCTTAATGTACCTGTTGTGTTTCCTCACAAGATCTTACTTTTTTGATCCAACAACTCATCAATACCAATGGGTTTCCCAAAACACTGGTTTATAATAATTAATAATTAAAAATTGTTTTTTTTATTACTTCATAACGTATACAGTATTGGATTATGTATGGAATAGCATATCGGATAAATAGTCGCCACGACTTTGCTACGCACTTTTGTTGAAATTTTCCATGACCGTTTTGCATAAATGTGTGTATTATATTCCATAACCCTATACTGCATAACCCTATACTGTATACTTTCTGAATCAATAAAAGTATATGTATACCTAAAATACCTTAGTTTTCTATTATAATTACTTCTTGCTGAATTTTGGGACATCTAAAGGATGTCAAAACGAAAAAAGAAAATACCTACAGCTTATTTCCGTTTCTATCTAAATATTATTTAATTTTAGGTAGGAGTTAATTTATCTATCATGATTTGGTGGAATCAAGCTAAGTATTAAACTTAAACGCGTCACAGACGGCTGAGATACGATAATATTTTATCTTAAGATAAAATATCGCTCGCTATACAATTTATATGGACCATCACAAACGGCGAAGATAATATATATTTGCATCTTACAGTATCTTAAGATATCGAGCGATATAGAATTTATTAAAAGATGTCAAAATATATATTAATATACTATCTTAAGATACAAAATATATCGTAAATGCTCTACAGGTGCTCTATTTTGTTTTCGTGACGTTTTTTTTAACCCCTAAACAAAGAGACTGGTGTTATATGTTTAGGGGGGGTGTGTGAGTGTGTGTGTGTGTGTGTGTGTGTGTGTGAGGGAGGGGGAGGTGAGAAAGAAAAGGGGGGTGAAAAGGTTGTAGCTTCCCAACAAATGGACCGATTTAGCTGTAGTTTTTTAAGCTGGGGTAAACAAGTTGATTCACAGCTATAATGGGGGGTAGGAAGTCGGGGGTTATATACATTCTGAATTAGTGCTGGTTATTGGTTTAATTGGCTGTGCCCATGGCTTTTCTCTAGGTTAAAAGTTACTTATGTGTTATTCCAGGAACATAAGTAAATTATGAATTTCGAGAAAACTTTCCTTCGACAACTTAAAATAAGTTTGTTTATTTTTTTTATAGAAAGATCTGCGTAAAGATTAAGTTCACCGCGGCTTTTCCTAAATTTAATGTGATTTTCTATCCAAATTTATCACCTTTTACAGCGCTAATGCAATTTGCATATCAAATTCGAAATCAGAATCGTCGTCTGATGAGCTATCTAATAAATCTAATAGTGAAACTGTATTACTCATATTTTATCACCCTGTATATAGAAAGCGGTGAGAAATACGTGTGGCACCTAGGGCGGCCAGCGAGCGAATGAATAATTTCAATATATTATCGTATCTTAACCGTGTGTAAGATGCTATAATATTTTATATGCAGATATCGTAACATCAAATATTATCGTATCTTAGTCGTCTGTGACGCCCTTTATTCTCTTTTTTCTTTTTGGATATGGATTTCCGCAAAGTACCTAGGTAGGTACTTAACGGCGATTCAGGGCTCTATCAATTTATTTATCAAATGACTCATTATATTGACCACATTTTATTTAGCTTTTTCCTTATGATGTTACGAGGAGTACCTCTGGTTCCCTCGAGAATAAACACCTACTTGTATCCATCAGTAGCCACCTTATTTGTCCAGGCGCGTTTTTTTTCCCATTCTCAACCATTACCTCATGCATCACAACTAGGTGGGTGCAATATAGCAGTGAATGTATCTTGTATTTGTAGCTCAATCAGCTCGCTCACAAGATGGTGACGGGTGGGTCGTGCCGGCCTGTGGCGACGGGCAACTGGGGCTGCGGGCGGCGACAACGCGGGCACCCACAGCTGAAGCTTTTGCTGCAATGGCTGGCGGCGAGCGTGGCCGGCGTGCCCGCGCTCATATACTACACTGCCGGGAACGAGCAGCTCTTCAAGGTAAGTCAGCTATGGGACAGTCTCTTCAAAGTAAGCTAGATATGGGACAGTGTTCCTGAGCGCCACCGCTCGGCCAGCCACCAGTCGATTAGTGGACTGTATAGCTGAGGCGGAAGTCGGAAAGTGACCGACCGTGGTCGATGGCGCTCGTTTGGTCGATGGAACGGGCACTGGGTTGATGAAGAAAAGTCGCCTTGGTTCAGGGTTCCGACCCTGGGTTGTTGTGGCTGGAGAGGTCTTGAGAGCGAGTTCTAGTAGAGATGTTTACTCGACGGCTGCTGGCGATGGAATGAATTTCGGAGAGACGAGTGGTCATCTTGCACCGGAGGGTGCAGGGAAAAGAGGTTTCGGGGCTTAGCCCCCTTCCTCTGGCTGTTCTCCGACCTGCGTCTGCAGGTGGGTCTATTTGATTGGCTTAATTGCCATTGTCTTCTCGGCCCTTTCGGGCTTTTGTTTATGTGGCTTTCTCTGGTGGATCGGTCAGAGGGTAACCATATGTCGGGGCGATCAAGGCCCTGCCGAGTGAGACCCCTGGTTGCCCAGGGGAGGCCCGGCGAGCCGATCGGCGACCACGACGGCGACCTCTGGCCGTCCTACCATTCTCTTCTTCGTCTTCTCCGGTTCATTTTTGTTTAGGGTATCGGCATCTGTTTCGTCCCGTGTAACGAGTTCGCGGGGGTATGGCCTCGTCTGGCGTCTTCTTTTGTTATCCGGTGGCCGCGCGTGCAGAGGTGCTATGCCTCTAATATGGTCATAGCGTGATTCGTCCGCTTTTCTGAACATATTTGTACTGAGCCTTCTTACGAAGGACTCCAAGTTCTCCATTTGTAGGCCTCGTGCCACCGTATCGTTTCTAACGAATCTCGGTGCCTTGACTATTGCCCTTAGGCATTTGTTTTCTTGTGCCTGCAGTTTCTTTTTGTTTGTAGTGGATGCAAAAGCGTACCACGCCGGTGCTGCATACGTAAGACGTGATCTGATGTAGGCCTTATATATCATCGTCTTAGTCCGGAGTGGTAATGTGGACTGTAGGATCGGATTAAGCTTTACACGGGCTCCCTTAACTTTTCCTATTGTGGCTTGGATATGTTTGTTGAAGTTTAGACGTCTGTCTATTTGGATGCCCAGGTATGTTACGGCTTCTTGCCAGGGGATATCTATCCCTTTTAACTTCAATTTTGTTGGCAGATTTGAGCTCCCTGTCAGGATGGCTTGGGTTTTATTCACATTAACCGATAATCTCCATTTGTCCAGCCATTCTGGCAGGGCATCTAGTGTGGGTTGAACCTTCTTTACGGCTAGTTCCGTTTTGAAGGAGGATGCGTAGTAGGCTGTATCATCTGCGTACAGCGCTAATTTCGCCTGCCCTATCAGCGGGATATCATTTGTGTACCATGAGTAGCAGATAGGGGAGAGGCAGCTTCCCTGCGGTACTCCAGCTTTAACCGATCTTGTTGATGAAAGTACGTCTCCTTCCACTGCAACTTGGAATTTGCGGTCACGTAGAAAGGTGGCAATTATATCCACGATTTTCCGGGGTGCTGGAGCCTTCGACAGTTTGTACAACAGTCCCTCATGCCATACCCTGTCGAAGGCTTTTTCCATATCGAGTAGTATCGCTGCAACGTATTCTTTTTTATTGTAGCTTATTGTCATATCGTTTATAATCCTTGTTGCCTGCAGTGTTGTGGAATGTTCGGCCCTGAATCCGTACTGTTCCTCGCGCGGCTTGATATGTTCAAGTATGTGCGGCAGCAAGAGCCTCTCAAACAACTTGGACAGAGTGCTTAACAGGGTGATCGGCCTATAGCTTTCCGCCTTTTTCGTGTCCTTTCCGGGCTTCGGTAGCATTATCACTTTGCCAGTCTTCCAGCAAAGGGGGAAATGGCCGGACCGCATTATCCCGTTGTAGATGCGGGTTAAAGCTGCCACGGCCTTAGTCGGCAGGTGCTTCAGTGTCTCGTTGGTTATGCAGTCGAGTCCTGGGGCCTTCTTTGATGGTAGCTTTAAAATCTGCCTTCTCACTCTTCCTGGTGAAAAGAAGATTTGCTTCTCATCTGCGGGGCGTGACGCTGAGAAGTAATCTTCCATGTGCTTTTCAACAGTCTCCACGTGTTCTACGTTTTCTGTGGGGTTTGGTTTGAACAGAGTTTCTAGATGGCCCGCAAAGATTTCTGCTCGATCTGCGGCTAGGAATCTTGGGTACCCATTTTTGTCCATCAGTGGTCTAGTTGGTTGCGGGGTCGTCGTTAGCTGACGACATAGGCGATAAACTGAGGGAATTTGTTCGCCTATGTCGTCTATGTGATCTTGCCAGGACTCGGCTGCATGGTCTTTCAAGGCGATTCTGACATGCTCAACAAGCGTGTTTAGCCTTTTCTTCGCGGTTGGGCAGCGTGACTGCTGCCACAATTTCCTCTCCTCCCTTTTCTCACGTATTAAGTTCCGAATCCGCGTCGGGACGGGGTCGGAACGCTCTCCCGGTGCGCTGGTGTGTGATGATGCTGCGAGGGAGGTTTGGATGGTTGTGGTCAGCTCTTCCGTTGCCCTGTCCACGTCCTCGGGCTTCTCAATCGGAAATGTGTTGATAGTGTTTTTGACTTCTTCTTCGAACTTCTCCCAACAGGTCTTTATTCTCCTTCTGGGAATGGTTATTCTGCAGGGGAGCTCTTTGAATACCATCAGTACAGGTCTGTGGTCTGATGGTAGGTCTGGTAGCACTGTAAGCGTTGGCATTGTTCTTAGTCCTTGGTGCACGACGATGTCAATCACATCGCCTTCTCCGTTTGGTTGGTAGTGGGTTGGTTCGTCCGGACCAGTTACCTCGTAGTGGTGGTCCACCGAGTCTTGGAATAGGCGTCCACCTTGGCTGCTCATTTTGCTTGAATTCCAGTGCGTATGTTTCACGTTTAGGTCACCGGCAACAATCGTTGGGATTTCGGATTTTACCAGTTTCCTGATCTCTTCTGGTATGAGCGTATCATTTGGGGCTTTGTACGCTGCAAATATTCGTTGGTGTTGACCGTCAACGTCAATGAGCACACCGAGTGCGTATATGGAATTATATTCTTTGGGCGCTATGAGTTGGTGGACTACCCTTCGGTGGACCATCACTGCGAGCCCCCTATAGGCTCTCCCTTCCGGCGTAATTTCGTCTTTTCTGTAGACGAAGTAGTTCGGGATTTTATAGTTTTCTGTTTTTAGCAGGTGCGTCTCGCTGGCCAGTAGTATATCGATGTTTTGCTCGCGTAGGAAGAAGGCCAGCAGTTTTCTCTTCCTCGCGAGCGTTTGGGCGTTCCAGTATACCACTCTAAGAACGCCCATTTGCGAGAATATTCATCAATCCTCTAAGCACTGCGGTCTCCGCGTCCGTGCCTGACTGGACCGCCTCTAAGATGCCCTTGAGGACGTCAATTGTCCTTCCCAGGGCATCTGGTTGTTGTGCAGCTGCCGTTTGGGCCTTTGCAGGTCGTGTCTGGCCCTTTCCGATACTTTCCAGTACCTGGGCCGCTTGTGGTGGTGCTGGTTTCTTTTTTTTTGAATTTCGGGCTAAAATGTTCCTGTATTTATGCGGTTGATACGCACTGTTGTCTCGCGGCGGTCGGCCGCAGCGCGAGCGGTGGGAGTGGCGAGCAGTGTCTCTCGCTCGCACGTCGCTCCCTCTCTATCTTTGTAATCCTATTTTAGCCTTTAATTCTTAATGTTTTCGTCGTCTGTATTACCTATTTATTTTTGCTCTCATAGACCCCTACCAATCAAACAAACCCAAAATCAGTATTTATTATTGTGTAAAACGTATGTACAACTATAGCTTAATCTATTCACTTATATTCTAAGTCTTAAGTTATTTAGTGTCGTCGCGAACAGACAGTCTCTTCACGGTAAGCCAGCTATGGGACAGTCTCTTCAAGGTAAGCCAGATATGGGACAGTCTCTTCAAGGTAAGCCAGCTATGGCACAGTCTCTTCAAGGTAAGCCGGCTATGGGACAGTCTTAGATGCCTTATGCGATCATCAGTATTGATATTCACGAATTCTATTGCCAGGAGACTTAATCAGTTCCCAAAAACACCACAAACCACAAGCAATGTGTTTATTGACTTTCTAATAAGTATTTTAGTAACGAGGGATCCCTCTCTTTTTATTGAGAAAATAACGTGATTTTGTTACATTTAGAACATCACAAACGGGAATTAATCACGGCTTCGCGACACATAATAAATACTAACGGACGTAACACGTTTAAAAGTGGGGCTACCCGCAATAAGGATGCCCTGAATGCGAGTGACGCGACCGAGAGCGCACTCATTGAAAAAGACCCCCAAAATGTGGACGAAAATGAAAGTTGAATTTATAGTTTAAACAGTTGGACGTAAGTGATTCCCGTTTTAATATTCAAAATGCTTTCTAATAGCATTATTTAACCTTCGTCGAAAGAGAGGGGTGTTATAAGTTTAGGGGGGGTGTATCCATGTCTGTTTGAAAGCTAATGTGATCGAGATAGTTCTTAGCTATAATGGGTAAGGCCGGGGTAATATATATTTTTAATTCGTCCCCAGCTGGATACCCTAGTGCGCGTGCTGGTGGACCGCAAGTGGACAGTGGGCCAGCTCGCGCTCGCCGTGCTCAAGTTCGCGCAGCACGCGCTCCACGAGGCGCGCGTCGTGCCCGACACCCACACGCTGTTCGACGAACTCATCGGCATCGAGAAGACTCCCGACGACACGTAGCTACGGCTGTTCTTTGCGAAAGCATAAATATTGGACTACTGTTTATGTTCACCTGTGGTTTTGTTCCTTTGTAAAATGAACCCGCGTCTACCGTGATACTGATTACTATACTTACGCCGGATTGCACGAAGCCGTTCATCTAAGGCCTTTGGCTTTCGATGTTGGCATTTTCGTTTACCAGGTTTATAGTATAAGTAATGCTCTTCGATGAGTTCGCCAAGACGATAGTACATGTATGTAATAAAAACTGTTCTTTTCTAGTACAACAGTTTACATGGTAATTTCGTTGAGGTAATAATTTCATTCCCGGTTTTCGAAAAAGGATCAACGTTAAAATCGTTTAGTTATTGCATAGTTCCAAGAATAATCAGAATATTACAAATATATTCAACTAATCATGGACATATAAAATCAAATAGATATATCACGAGCTCACTAGTGTACCTAAATCTAACGATCGTTGACTATTTTGCACGTATTATTATACTTTGTCAAGTATACTACCAGTCATTCATTTAGAAAAAGTGCGCTGATACTTATGTTTCAATGAAATAAGACAAGGCTATATACTCATCAAACTCGGATGGCTGTAGGTACCTGCCTACATAGTTTTTGTAAGTTGCGTTTGAACAAAAAATCACAATTAGAGTGTCATTTCAAAAACATTTAATTCCACTAAAAAAAATGGAATTCATTTTTAATGTTCTGGGGCTCTTCTAGTACGAGATTTATAGTTTTCGTAAACTAAATGTTGTTTCGTTTAGTTCCTTACATTTGCTGGCAGCGCCTCTAGCGGAAACTTCCAGGTCAAAGTCAAAGTATTTTATTGTAAATAAGCAAAAATAATAGCACTTTTACAAGTCAAAATTAACCTCTCATGAACAAGGAGACATACATAAAATATTATAAAAAGATCAAATGAATAAAAATTTAGGTAAACTAAGTATTCTTTGAGTTTGAAAAGGAATTTTCCCTTTCATGTGCCAACAGAGTTAAATCTCGCACTGTAAAAGGAAATACCCTTCTGACTCTACCGGTGCTTCGGAAATACGCCCGTTAGAGAAGAGAGCACCAAGAAACTCTACGGGATGTATTTTTTCCATATTTGTTAATACTTATTTTATTTTTTCAAATGTCACAATTATAACAAAACAAAAACTGCAGTAAATGTAAGAAACTACATTTCGTTTTCTAAAACTATAAAAAACTCGTACTAGGGGTACAGTTTAACATTTACTATAGTCATTTTATGCCTTTACATAAAAGTTTTCTATTTTCAGATCGATCATGTGACTATTAAACTGTGTCTTATTTTATTTTTATAAAAAAATACTACCTAAAAATGTACATGAAGCAATATTAGCGTTTGATTCGAATTAATTAGTGCATTTAAATAAAATATTTTTATACAAAAATAAACAATTAAATAACAAGTTTAGAGTTATAGAAGTAATTTTTATCAATAATTAAACAAAGGTTTGAATTGAGAGTTGTAAACATGTTTTTGAAATAAAATAATTATTAGAGAATTTTACATCATAATTTATATGACAGTGCTAATATTAAGACTGTATACTTGCTAGATCAGTACTGTTTAAAGTTTTTTACTGTCTCACATTTTATTCTAACGAAGTTAGCAGCTGTAGGTACATGTACATACTGGATTACGTGTAATTCAAAATATTTCGCTGTTTTGTGTAGATTCAAAAACAAACAAATCAAATACTCAAATACTTTTACAAAATTCCCAAGTTTTACAAAACGATAACAGATTGAGAGTAAAAGTATCGAAAACAAAAACGCTTACTCGATTTCGTTCGCAAACAACCATCGCTAAATAAAGGATGTCCCAAAAGTCACGCAAGAAGTAATTTAGATAGAAAACAGGTTTATAAAAAATTTTTTTTAATGATTCATAGAGATTACGGTATAGGGTTATTTATGGAATAGCATATGGGTTACCTGCCCATAGGTCTAAGCGGCCAATTCCTATCACCAAAACGGGACCAGGAAATTATTCAAGCTGTAATAGAATTGTTTCTCGGGCTGCATGACTTGTGGCGTCGTATTGTTGAAACCACATGTCGACCACGTCCATATCTTGCAATTAAGGTCCAAAAATCTGGATTGTCAACGAAAATCAGACACATTTATGCAAAACATTAATGGAAAAATTCAACAAAAGTGCGATTATTCCAGCAAATATGTGGCAGCCATTTACCCAAAATCCTATTCCATACTTATATAATCCTATACTTAATGAATAAAAATAATTAAATAATACAATTACTTCTTGCTTTAGTTTTGGGACCGTACAAAGTGTTTCATCGTATAATGCAAGCGCGGGTCGAGGGCCCAACGG
This sequence comes from Alsophila aescularia, assembly GCA_946251855.1. Classification (NCBI taxonomy): domain Eukaryota; kingdom Metazoa; phylum Arthropoda; class Insecta; order Lepidoptera; family Geometridae; genus Alsophila; species Alsophila aescularia. Next base: position 38,789,500 of record OX276379.1, read on the forward strand.
GCTTAATTCAACCAAAGGGTTTTTAGTTCCATTTGTTATTTTCTTATGGTTTGTAATCATGTTTAGTGCGATTATTCCAGCAAATATGTGGCAGCCATTTACCCAAAATCCTATTCCATACTTATATAATCCTATACTTAATGAATAAAAATAATTAAATAATACAATTACTTCTTGCTTTAGTTTTGGGACCGTACAAAGTGTTTCATCGTATAATGCAAGCGCGGGTCGAGGGCCCAACGGGCTTAATTCAACCAAAGGGTTTTTAGTTCCATTTGTTATTTTCTTATGGTTTGTAATCATGTTTATGTTTCTTTGATAGAAATATTTCAACATTTCCGCGATCGCTCTTTTTGATGGTCTCATGATATCGTCTTTGAACAATTAGAAACAAATATGCAAGAATTTTCGCGCTCGCTTCGCACGCGCTCTTTTCCTGTCTTCCTTTTTATAAAATTGCTCTAATCTAATCTAATTTCCTTTTAATTTTATAGAAATATTATGTCAACATTTTTGAGCTCGCATTTTATGTCAATGCATCATTTTTATGGTATTCGGAATAATTGTTTCATTTATACAACAATAAAATCATCAGATAATTTCCTCTTGCAGCGCTCCCGCTTATGATGGTCCATAATTTTGTAACTTGAATTTAATTTTACTTTTATTTTTAAAGAAATAGCCAAAAGAAAATCGCGCTCGCTTCGCTCGCACTACTTTATTTGTACATATTACCATATCTACTCGTACAATTTATGGATACGCCCCTGCAGATGTTATCCTGTCAATGCCGGCACCCATGCTAGCACTCCATCCCATTCGTAAATTGTTCAATCGTGATGCGATGGTACTAAATGATTTTGTAGTTACTGCATGATAGTTTAATTATATACGATGAGACGCTTTGAGTGTATTGTACACCTCTGCCCCAATTCAAAAAGGCGCCATATTGTTTGCATTGTACAGTTGAAAGAGACTTCCCGATTGTCTTCCATTTCTTCTTGAATCTCAATGTGTCCAAAGTGTGTTAATTTTAAATATTCAGAGAAATCGAACTGTCGCGAAGTTGAGGTTGAGAAATAAAATTATTGGGTCATCGAACATTGTTTTATTTTTACATTATCGTATTAAACACAGACTTTCGACACAACTTTTACCTCCAAATGTCAACAGAAATTAATTAGTTTTATACAAAATGTTTATTTATGTTTGTTTATTTTACGAAAAGAAAATTACAAATAAATAGATTTGCCTGTCACCCACTTTAAGTACCTTGGCTCTGTTCTTACGACCGATGCCCACGTCGACGCAGATGTTAGCCATAGAGTTAACACCGCATGGCTGAAATGGCGATCCCTAACTGGAGTACTCTGTGACACCCGAATGCCAGTACGAACTAAGGGCAAAATCTACAAGACGGCTGTCCGACCCGCAATGTTGTATGGAGCGGAGTGCTGGACAACAGCAAAAAAGCACGAACAGCAATACACAGCTGAAATGAAGATGCTGCGCTGGGCGGGCGGTGTAACATGTCTGGATAGAATACGCAATGAGCATGTGAGAGGATCGTTCGGAGTGGCTCCAATAACGGACAAACTAAAAGAAAGCAGGCTTAGATAGTACGGCCACATTATGAGACGAGATTATAGTTTCTCAGTAAAAACAGCCTTGAATATACCTACGAAACGCATGGGAAGTGGAAGACCACCCGCTACATGGTGGTCCAGTATCGAGAGGGAGATGAAAGCGCAAAACCTAACTCCTTTGACAACCCAGGATAAGCGTCCTAGCGCCGTACAAGAAGACCCGACCCCAGATAGAACTGGGATTAAGGGACGGAAGAAGAAGAAGAGAATTACCTGTGTCGCGAGTGTTATTGTTAACATGTTGTTATTTGAACTTTTTCATATCGTTACCTACATTTTAAGTTTTAATCAGAGTCTCAGTTCTTTTAGTCGTGGAAGATAATATGAAATTAATTATTACGTACCTAATTAAAGTACGTAAAGTAATGAACCTAGTATAATACAATGGAAAATAGCATACATAAGCTAATGAACCGAGTATAATAGGTACAATGGAAAATAGCATACATAAGCTAATGAACCGAGTATAATACAATGGAAAATAGCATACATAAGCTAATGAACTGAGTATAATACAATGGAAAATAGCATACATAAGCTAATGAACCGAGTATAATAAAACGGAAAATAGCATACATAAGCTAATGAACCGAGTATAATACAATGGAAAATAGCATACATAAGATAAAAAAATACTAATGTTCCATTTGCATACTCTCATGCTTTTTCATTCATAGAATGACTGTGACACATAAATGTTTATTAAACAATTTTTTTATCAATAAATAATGCCAAAATAAATAAAAAGGTAAGTCATTATTTTTGCTCATATAAGGGTAACTGATCAATAATCATTAATGCTGTAAAACTGACACTATATCACTGAACTGAACAATTTCAATGAATTACTGAAAAGATCTGATCGCATTATATACCAATATAGCTCCATAGATAGACGCATTCTAATTTAAGGGCCCACCGCGCGTATTTTGAACCACTTGACTTTGCGTCAAGCAAAGTTGAACTTTATGACAATGGATTTTAGGCGTAAAATGGGGCGCATTAACGCTTGGCGGTTACGTTGACAAGAAAACGATGGTGCCCACAAAATATGTTTATTTTTGGTTTGCAACAAAACTTCAATATGAATTCAGAATGTAGGAAGCATCACAAATTGTAGTCTATAAAGAATTGTGATCTTTTGAATAGTAGTTTGAGAAAAAATCTACGGTATCAAAATTTACTCCCCTTTTGCCTTTGTTTTGTTTAAATGTACACAAAATATTGCGAAATTTAATATTTCACTGTGTAGATCAGTTATTAAGTTCGGTGAATATTTTCACAATTTTTCTTAGAATATGTACAGAAATCTTTAAATTTTGTCATTTTGACGCTGAAGACAATAAAGGCATCGGTGAGCCTACCTTGAACTAAAGTTAGCGAGAGGCCTGACAAAGTCCAAAATAAGGTGTGATGTGATGGTGTCGGCGGAGGATGAATTTTCCATACAAAAGTAAACCATTTTTTTTTTATTTGAGCTTATTTGCACAGTGTTATGATATTATTCGAATAGTATTTAACAAAATACAGTGGGTATTTTGTTTTCAAAATACTTACCTGAAACGAATGTAAGCAAATTGTCTGTTTGTCGTAAAAAAAAAACAAAATGGAATATTCGCTTTTCAGGTATTATGAAAACAAAATACCAATAATTGGGAACCTAGATAAACACTATCCGAATCCGAATTATATCATAACACTGGAAATATGCTTCAATTTTATATGATTTCGTCATTTATATTGATTACGTTTGTATGGAAAATTCATTCTACGCCGGACTCTTAGGAGCGTCTAAATCTAATTGGCAAAGGGGTACGAAGATTTTTCTTTGGAGGCTGGGATAGTATAATAGCTGCCCTCTTGCTGTGTTTTTTTTTTGAGATTTTTCTGCGTTTAATGAATCTTGTTTATGTGGATAGAGGTCACATTACAAACAAAACGTATTCTGTAATATAATGCTCTGACAATTAGTCTTCCAGTACCGACCACCACCAACCATATGGAGTAGTTACATTCTCATTCTATTGTTATAAAAATGCTCGGTACTGGACAGATTAATAGGAGATACTGGTAGTTAAAGATTATCGTAGTGTTATTTTGTTAGTTTATCGTATGAGGTACCTAGTGCTGACCTCTGGTGTGACGTGGCTATCGATCTATCAATCAATAACAACCGGGACTGACGGCTTAACGTGCTTCCCGAAGCACGAATCGATGGAAATCCGCACATAACTTAGAAGTCATTGGTGCGGAGCCGAGGACCAAACCCGGTATCGTTGGATTCCAGCACAACTATTATACCGCTTAGCTACCATCGAAGAGCCTATATTTACCTCTAATAATTTTTGAAATGTGACACATTAAGACATTATATTCCAGAATAATGTTTGTTCGTAAAATTGGTTTATATATTATAGTAAAAGCCCGAACTACGGTAAATCTTAAGATTTTTCTCTAAAACCTAAGATTTGCTAAACCAGAATGGTAAAAGCCCGAAAAGTTCCGTGATCATCGTTCATTTCGAACTTTAACCTTTCACATGGTAAGTCTTAGGATTTAACTCGGACACGGTAAATGTTGAAAAATACATGTTATAACAATGATGTTATTATATTTCAACGTTAAAAAGGTCCTAAACAAACGAAAAATCGTCAATGGACATGCTATTGGCTAGCTGATGGACCAATCAGTGCGCAGTGTACAATTTTACTGATACAATCGCCAGTTATATTGTAAACCTTTTCGTGATTGGTCGGTCTAAGTTTGTCACCATATAGCTACAAATTAAATAGAAGCTCACGAAAAGGAATCGGAGCACCCGACTTTCACGTGGTACGACCTTGCCCTACCCCCTTAATTCCAAAAGGCATAGCCAGAACCTCGCAAGGAGTTCCTGAGCGAAATGAGCGCACGAGGCTTGAACGTAGCTAAGGGGGAGATGGCGAGCGAAGCGAGGCGGCGACATCCTAAGCGGAGTTAAGGTTAAGTGTGCGAGTGGAGCGAAGAGACGACTATGCGAGAGTTCTGGCTAGAGCCCGTATACTCATTCGTGATCAATTTTAGTCCTTGACGTCATGTTGGAAATAAAAGATTAAAAAGTACTCATTGTTTTATTCCCAAAACATTTACCAGCAGTCACTTGTAAACCTAGCATTTATCAAATTATAATAGTAAAAGTCAGAAAAAACGTCTCTTTTTTATAAATTCTTAGTTTTACCAAATCATGATGGTTAATCCTAAGATTTATGATTTTTTACGGGCTTTTACAGTAACATAATATATACACAGGTTTCATAATGCGCTACTGATGCGAAAAATACGGATAAAAAAAAAAACGCTGAACTACTACACCAAAATGTTCTTACCCCTTAGCTACATTTCATGGTTGCCACCTGTCTTGTTTACAGAGAGTGTTATTATATGACTGCTCGTATGTAAATGCGTGTCAGGCCTACCCTGCGTCGTTGTATTAGCGTACACCCTAAAAGAAGAGTCCCCGCATGCGGCGGCCCATGCCCTGCCGGTCGTACAGCACGTTGAACCGGTTCACTAGCTGGTTGATGGCGTTGCAGCCCTTCGTGATCGTGCCCAGGTACGTCATGAGAGCCACGTCGTTGCATTGCTGGAAGATACATCAACACTTTTGTGAACACCGTGCAAAGTTAACAGAAGAATCAATGTACATTTAAATTACACAATACAATACAATAAACACAGAAACACAGTTAAAAACAAATTACAAAAATAGAAATAATGTAAATAAAAAGAAAGAAATATAAAATAAAATAAACTACACAGTAATAGTTACTTAAATACTACTTACGTTAAAATATATAGCTGTAAGTAAATTATAAACTTACACACATATAAATGTATAATCATACATACACTAATATTTTAAAGGCGAATGTTTTGTTTGTGTGCGTTTGTTACTCCTTCATGATCAAACGGCTAAACGGATTTAGATGAAATTTGGTACAAGGATAGCTTACATCCTGGATTAACACATAGGGCACGTTTCATCATCACCCACGCGGGTAAAAGCGCACGGCGCAGCTAATTATTTATAATTATTTGACATGGAAGATGGTGCTCATTAAAAATATCTAGATACAGGGAATCAAAGTTGGTGTCAGTATCTATGTATATACGTGATTGTTATTATTAATGTATGCTAATTACACCAAAAATTAACACCTTTATTTGAAAAGCGACAAAAAGAAATTAATCCAACAAATAACACTCGAGCACTCTTTAACTCGACTGTACACTCTTATCAATTATCACTGAATACTAGCGTCGAATCACTTTGATCGTTTCGTTCCCAATGCAAAGTCAATACTGTCCCAGGCAGTCGATGCGCGCTCTATTTATACCGCGACGGAAATTTCCAGAAGGTTCTCGTATGTACTAGCAGTAGTCGGTAGCCACTTGAACTTTCAAGGTCGGCGGCGCCTTTGATGTCGCGCCGCGCCTGTAGGTACCTAAAGCCGGCGGTGCCTTTGATGTTGCCGCGCCGCGCCCCTATGTACCTGCCTACCGGGAAACTCTATAAGTACCTACGCGCAACTAGTGTGTTCCAGAATGTTCCTTTAAATGTAGGTATTGCGTCATCCGACCGAAGCTCCTCGAACATTTTAGTAGTTACTGCTTTTCTAAGAATCGACCGGCGTAACACTGCCCCCTCCTAAGACAGTGAAGCAGTGTTAGTTCCGTAATATTGGGCCAGTCGATCAACATGAACAATTTTAGGAGCACTTCTCTGGCCCTTTTGAATTTCGGTAAGTGACGTCGTTTCTCTTGGTCACAACGCGGCATGGTCCGTCCCATTTCGCCTGCAATTTTGGAGACTTTCCTTTACTGCGCACTGCATTATGTAACCAAACAAGTGAATCAATCAGCCAAATCCCAGATTATTCAATTTCCGGTCGTATCGGGTCTTCATCCTTTCAGACATTTGATGTCCCGATTCTCTGACTTTTTGATAAACTTCATCCATCTTACAACGCAAGTCATTTGCGTAATCTGTAACGCTGCGTGGAGTATCCGGTGGAATGCCAGTTATCAGGTCTGCAGGCAACCGCAATTCTCTTCCGAAATTTGCGAAGGCAGGAGTGACTGTTGTACTCTCATGAACTGCACTTCGGTATGACAAAAGAAATCGCTGGATGTGCTTGTCCCAATCCCTTTGCCTGGTTTCCACCACTTTTGCTAGATATCTCTCCAAGGTCTGGTTGAATCGTTCTACCATTCCATCAGATTATGGGTGATAGGAAGTTGTTCTGGTTTTATGTGCACCCTGGAACACTTATGACTCAAAATTCCGCTCTTGATCGTTGTGAATTTCAAGGGGTACTCCAAAACGACGGAAGACTCCGTGAACTGTGTGACTCCGGCAGCCTGTTGGACAGGGCGCGTGCTTCACGCAGCAACGCGGGCCGCGGCGGGAGCGTGCCGTCGCGGATGACTTACATTATAGTAGTGTGTCCTGAACTGCTGTGACGTCAGCAGCGGCAGCCTGTTGGACAGGGCGCGCGCTTCAAGCAGCAAGGCGGGCCGCGGCGGGAGCGTGCCGTCGCGGATGACTTACATTATAGAAGTGTGTCCTGAACTGCTGTGACGACAGCAGCGGCAGCCTGTTAGACAGGGCGCGCGCTTCAAGCAGCAAGGCTAGCCGCGGCGGGAGCGTGCCGTCGTGGATGACTTACATTATAGAAGTGTGTCCTGAACTGCTGTGACGACAACAGCGGCAGCCTGTTGGATAGGGCGCGCGCTTCGAGCAGCAAGGCGTGCCGCGGCGGGAGCGTGCCGTCGCGGATGACTTACATTATAGAAGTGTGTTCTGAACTGCTGTGACGTCAGCAGCGGCAGCCTGTTGGACAGGGCGCGCGCTTCACGCAGCAACGCGGGCCGCGGCGGGAGCGTGCCGTCGCGGATGGCTCGCACTGTGGCCAGCACCGCTCGCACTCGCGACACCAACATCTTGATAGCCGATCTTTGAGCCGTCAGGTGCTCTGCCACTGTGACAAAATGTGAACACATACATGTTTTCTTATATATTATAAAATTGGACAGCGGATGGGATTCAAAACCGTCATCGATGATTTTACTCTAAGTTACAGTAACTTTATATCTATTATTTTGGAGGGGTGGTAGCCTAGTACTTACTACCCCTCTAAAATGAAGCTGAAACTCAAAACTATTTGTTTTTGTTAGTAGGATATCTCAGCTCAGCCATATCTCAACTATAGGAACATCAGGTTCCTATAGTTTTATGTTATTTCATTTGTGTTCCATACCGAAGCTACGCATATTTAAGGTTTTTCCGCGCAGAAATAAAGTCGTTTATTAAATCGATCAACGTAATTTTATAATTGATTATAGTAGGTATTATTGATCGGAAAATGAATTACTGTGCTGACTTAGTAAGTAGCCTACAACTAATTAAGAATTTATATAATATATGTCTCGTATAATACCTAGCTACTTTTAATACCATTTATTACGTAGGTAGCAATTTATTTTTCACTCATTAAAAAGCATGGAATTCAGACAGGCACCTTTATTCATCAAAGTGCAATACCTATAGGATATAATCATAATCAACCAACGACACGTAGGTAGGTATCTCACTAAACTTATCGGCGTTCTGAAAACGGGATAGGTAGGTAGTAAAAATGAGGTAGTAGGTCTATTCTGATAAGAATGTCATTGTATGTAATAGAACTATTTTAATTTATAATAATAAGTAATAACATAATACATTATTACTTATTTATTCTGTTACAATATCTAAGTCATAACATATCACAGAATAATTAGTAGTAGAAGTACCTAGTCATATCTTAATACAACCCTACCGAGAGAAAAAGGGACAGAGCGATTCTGAAACGGTTAGAGCAATGGAAGTTCTCGCGCGTTGTGATACGGTGCATTCTAGCCTGCACGCGGTGGGCGAGCGACTTCTAGGTAAATATAATTGAAAGCTCGCAGCGCCGTGCGAGTTAAATTGCACTTTATAGCGTTGTAGCGAGAGTCGCTATTTATTTAAATGACTTCACTCAGTTAGCCTTCTGTACTTGTACTATTATTTATTCTGTGCCTCAGCTATATAGGTAGCTGACTGACAAAGTGGTATATATATTTAGTAAATAATTTAAGAAATAGGAAACATAAGGTTTACCTAAACTATTGAGAGCTCCTTCTCCGGAAGAAACCCTCGCAACGTGGTCGACACCAATCCTCTCCGCTTCTTCTGCTGCCAGTGTGTATGTCAGAGGTGCCAACAGCATTGTGGCGCGCCCGTTCACTACGTCTATGACTGACTCGTATAGAACTACTGGTAGTTGCTGGAATTCATTAAAATTATACATGTAATTATCTGAAAGACATCATCACATCATCATCAGACGGAACAAGTCTACAGCTGAGGGAGGGTTTTGCCATGGGGGGCGGGGGGGCGGTTACCATAAGGGGGAGGGTTTTACCATAAGTGGAGGGTTCTACCATAAGTGGAGGGTTCTACCATAAGTGGAGGGTTCTACCATAAGGGGGGAGGGGGGTTACCGTAAGGGGGGAGAGTTTTACCATAATGGGAGGGTTTTACCATAATGAGGGAGGGTTTTACCATAGCTGGGAAGGGTTTTACCATAGCTGGGAAGGGTTTTACCATAACTGGGAAGGGTTTTAGCATAACTGGGAAGGGTTTTACCATAACTGGGAAGGGTTTTACCGAAATCACCGCGCTTGGCAGGCGCCTTTGTGATTGCATTAGTTGGTGATAATAATAATACACTGCCAAAGAGAAGCAACATTTGCCTGTATATTCACTTGACCAACCTCTCGTCAACGTAATGAGCTGTTCAGAGCCAGTCCTATTGGCAGGTGTACCATCACTTTACACCAGGTGAGATTGTGGTCTAACACTATGCAAGCCAACCAATAAAAAAATACAGCTTATCAATGTAAACTTGTTATGCCAATGATAATCTTATGGCAATACAAAAAATAATAATTATAAGTATACATACTTCATTGTACAGTCTTTTTGTTACTGCTTTGATAACAAAGATAACTAAAAAAATATGGTCTAAAGGGCTTCATATAAGATAAGTACTGAACAAGTCTTTTTTTTTTTAATGTTGTCATCTGTTTTTAATGTTAATGTTGTCAACTACTGGACCGATTACGATGCGGTTTTCACTGTTGGATAGCTTGGGTTTAGACAATAATGGTGTACTTGGTATCTCAATCTAGTGAGTAGAAGCCTAATCGATAAAAAACTATATGACAGCTGAATGAAACTTGGTATTTTATACTTTAAAGGTACTTTTGTTCCTGGAATAAAACATAGGTTTCTATGAAGCCATAGAAATGACCATGGGGGCAAAGCCGCGAGCACAGCTAGTAAAAAATAAGTTCAGTTGAAATGCAAACTTTTACTAAATTTAATGGTTAAAACTAATCATGGTCACAAACCATGATACGCGGAGTGTGGTTGTGTGTCGAGATCAAGTTAAAAATTACTGTTTAAACATTAGTATGTGTCACGTGTAGACGAGGTTAGACCATTTTTTTCTGCTTATAAAGATTACCCACCCGCAGTTACTTTCAGTTGATCATGACGCTTGCAACATTGCCAAAACATCGGGAACTCATTTCAAGTACTACTCCGGTTGTAATGTTTATAATTGTAGTAACTTTAACTCACATCTTCTTTTCGCCCAGCTGGGTTGAGCATCAGCATAACGGGGCACTCATTAATATCACAGATCTGCCGGTGCACGGCTATGTCCCGCTCCGTAGGGGCCTCGCCAGTAGTGTACCATCCCAAGAAGTCCATATCCGAAAACACTTGCTTGACTGGAAATTAACATCTTTATTAATGCGTTTTCGTCATATTATGGGTTTTTTGTTTAATATAGATGACGAAAGGGTTCACCACATGCACAACCTGCATTTGGAGGGCATTTACATTCCAATGAGTGTTCACAGGTTAAAAAAACAGATCTCCGTTAAAATAACTAAAATAGTTATTTTATATATCAGTAAAGATTAAGATAAATAATGGTTTGATCAACAACATAGGTTCATTATAAGAATAAGAATAAAATTAATTTATTGCAAACAAAGAGTAACATTATTATTATTATTATTATTATTGAGTAACATTATACCATGGACATAGTACCAATGGACATCGGGTTGTGAATAAAATTCACGAAAAAAATGTCCTGAGTTAATGTATATAAACTTCGGTGTTTGTATAGAAATTCCACAAAAATAAAACATTGCAATTTGAATCTTATGTCAGCAACCTGCGAGTTAATTTTGCTTGCAAAAATTTATCACCGTATGCTTCTTCAACTCAATGTCACATTAATTTTTGACCTTAGGCAGCTTCAACCTGTGATTACGCGAACATGGAGTGGTGATGGAGTAGCCTTTGTATAAAACTATTTTTGGCTATTCCATCTAAATATGTTAGTATTGTGTTTTTTAATAGTTCATGTGTAAATGTATGTAATTGGAAAATGGGTTTTTGGATTTTTACGTAGGTACATACGTGTTTATGAAAGCTTCTTTATTGTTTTGAACCTTATAGTCTAAACATCTCGATAGACTTTGTGATTCGGAAGTCATTGTATTTATAGGTACTTCTTAATCTCAAAAGTAACTAATTAAATAATAAAGGTTGCCTGAGTAGAGATCGCTTTTAGTTATGTGTTTTGTTTTTCGTATGATGTAGTGCTGGCCTCTAGTGTCAGTTTTTCAAACCACCTGATGACCACTGACATGGCTTTTGAACTTCTATTAATCAATAATAGCCGGGACTGACAGCTTAGTGTGCACTCCGAAGCACAGAGCGATGTGAATAAGTGTTCACACTTACATTCAAGTGTTTTAATAAGATTGGATAGATAATCTTCCTAGATCTAAATAAGTATACGTAGGTAAACTACATAATTAGCATTCACAAAAATAATGTAAAAATATATAAAGTTTGCAGCAACTCCATATTTTTGCATTATTTGTAATTCTTTCAATGATCATGGGTAATCCAAATAAATTTAATAGACACAGTTGGGCTATTTTTGCATATTGCGCGTAGAGTGTAAGAAAAGGATAAAACATACTTTTTCCTTATTTTGATTAATATTGTGATTTTATTTCAATATTTCAGAATTTGAGATCTGAGTATTTGATATTAATTTTAATTTGATACTTCCAAGCATTCCTGAGAAAAAGAGTCTTGACATGCAGACAGACAGATGGACGGACAGACAAAAAAGTGATCCTATACGGGTTCCTTCTTTCCTTTTGAGGTACCCTAAAAATGTGGATGTCCTGTACGGCCTGTACAGGTTACTGATTATTAGAGACATGATTATGTGCAGTTGCATTTGCATTATTTAGCCCTTTTTAAAAGCTTTTATTTAACTTCACTTGTATGTATGTATCTATGTATTTTGTTTGTCCTAGAATCTTGCAATTCAAATTTTGAGCAATTCCCGATTAGCTGAAACTTTCAGGGTAGCTCACAAACCGATGACAAAGCAATAAAAAAAAACAAAGAATGAAAAGAAATAAATAACACGTGACATTCATTAAAAAAGAATCACATAACAGCTTTCATTTCATAATTATTATTTTTTTATTATACTTATGTATTTCATTTTTAATACCTTGTTGTATAGCATATTTTAACTAAAAACTAGTGAAGATGTTATGACAATTCATAAAAAAAAGGGCTGGCTCAAGCTCTATCTTACATGATGATGAT